>CM052811.1:4240602-4445603 GCA_028533885.1 Nasua narica
GCCTGCGAGCAGAGGGAAGAGCAGAGGGAGAGGGAGAGCAGACTCCCCGGTGAGCAGAGCCCGATGTAAGGCTCGATCCCACAACCCTGAGATCATGACCTAAACTGAAATCAAGAGTCAGACACCCAACCGACGAAGCCTCCCGGGCACCCCCGGTTCACCGCATCTTAAAGGGGTAAAGAATAACAGCAGAAAGGAATTCATAAAGGACTTTTCCAAAGAAATCAATGAGCCTAGCACTCCAGCACGGCAGGTGTTTTATGGCAATCCTAAAACCTATCATCCCTGGTACTCTTCCAAACACGTACATCTCAAACTAATAATACCTACTTGAAAAAATCAATAGCTGCTACCCATACTCCGTACCCCAAAATGCCAGATGGCAAAAAGAACAGAAAGGAGCTAAGAAAAATTCATTGTGTCTTTCAAACACAGCCTGAAAAACAGTGTCTCTCTGACGTTACCGGCAGCAGCTCCAACGCTCATCAGAGGATAAATCAGTTTGCAGCAGCTGTGGGCTGCTAGTTGGGTCCAGGGCATGGGGCCAGACGCATGTGAACAAAAAGACAAAATGTGTGTTGTAAACGCCCAAGGTTTCATAGTGTCCTCTCTACCGACCTGTGGGAAGTCTGCAGCCTCTACTTCCTGACTCCAGTTCTTCTGTTGTTTTCAAATTATTGAAAGAAGGGGTCTGTACGGAGTGAAATCACGTGGAGCTCATTTTGCCCCCACAGGGAAAAGGGCAGTTTTCCATAATTTCCTTTCCAACCTGGAACAGAAAGCAGCGAGGAACGGAGTTGAGACATGGAACCAGCAAATTCCCCCCGGAGGCCTTTGCTCCAGATATATTTTATAAGACGTGGGCAAAACGGGATGTTTTCATGCCTCATTTATAATTCACCTACTTTTCCAGAGATGGGTGTTATCTCCCATTTACAGATGAGGAAACCAAAACTCAGAAGGCTGAGTAGATAAGCCGAAGTTACAGAGTAAGCACGTAGCTCACGGGGTAGCAGGGCGGCTGGAGTTACCTGGCCCCGGCTGTGCCAGGTCTCCGGGCCTTTGTCCTCTAAGGACCGGCAGGTGGAATGTCTTCCCCTCCCCTGTCAATCTCCCAAGACTCCTCCATCTCCTCCTGTGCTCACCCCAACCCCGGAAGAAATGCACATACCCTCCATGCCACTGGCAAACATCTAGCAAGAGACCGGAGCCCTCCCCGGCCCCGGCTGGGGGCAAGGCCATCTCTGCGCCTGCCTACGAGCTGCTGGGGACAGGGCCTCTGAGTTCCTGCTGAGTCTCCATGCAAGCAGAGCTCTCAGGAAGCATTACTGAAGAATCCCTCTGCTACGCCATTCCCCCGCATGACATGGGACAACAAGCAACCCAGGAGCCACACGCCAGGGTCCTCCCCAGCACGTCAAACCAGCCTGCTGAGAGCCGCCCCCTTCTGTCAGCTTTTCTGACACCTCTCCACAGTAGCGGGCTTGCTTCCCTCTTCCTGAGTTCCTGCTCCTCAAATTCCATGTGAATTCCCTTGCATGAACTGACTAGGATAAAAGAGAACTGAGCCCATCCCCAATGCAGGGAAATTCAGAAATCTACTGATCATAAGAAGGGTAGTATCTGGCTCGGCTTAGACCAGTTGAAAACATTTTGTGCAGATCAGCTGTAAAGAGTTCAACACCAATGGCATCATCTATCAGAGACAGGAACTATGAGGCAGCTCCGCAAATCAGCCAGCATTTGAGAGCTGGAATAAACTTTGATTAAACAAAGGGAATGTCACAGTACTTGCCGAGCCCCAGACCAAAACGCCGTTATCTGGCTGCAAACTGTGTTCAGCAGAGTCCTGATGGCCGCCCTCAGACATGGCTTTCCGGGGAAACCGCTCCGACCGTGAACTTAAAGAGAGATCCACAACTGTAACTAGTCATCGATCGTCAGGACCCCTGACAAAATCCGAGGAGATGGGAAGTGCAGGTGCCACATAGACAAGATCTCCGTACAGACGAGCCCCCTCCCCAGCTGGCTAGGGGACCTCCCGGAGGGAGGGCGCGGAGGTCACAGAGCACTGGGATAACAGCAGTAACAATTTCCTCCAGGATTAAAGACTTCCTTGGCTGAGGGGAGGTCAGGGGTGCGTATGTGCCCACGTGGGTGCAGATGTCAGAAGACCGGAGTGGACCAGGTAAAGCTAGGTTTTGAATGACTATAATTCACTAGTCCAGCTGCAGAATGAATCTAACAATGTGATCACAGCACTCCCAAACAGCTGAGACCGTTAAAGTTCAAATTGGCAGACTTCTACTCCTTACGGAGGGAAGGGAGGGAGCCAGGTTTTAAACAATTACAGTTTATCACTTTAAAAGGCATGCAGGTTGCAGCAAAAGCACCTATGTGTGCTCAGGGAGAAACATCTCCCTTTGGTGTGTTCTCAAGCTCTCTACTCTCTGCAGAAGTCGACCACAGAAAGGCAGGAACAGAGAGCAAATGGAAATCACTTTGCCCTTTGAAAAGTCGAACTCTCCTTCTTTGATTAAGGGAAAATCCCACTTTATTCCAGAAGCTAAACATAAGAACACCGAACCTTTCTAAGAGTGACTTCCTTCCAATAGATGTAGGACTCCCAAATATTGTACGACCTTTCAAATTTGCAACGAAGTCTTAGTTTCAGTTCTGGAAGCAGCAGAGGCAGACTGTTAATTGCCTGAAGCCAGTAATAAAAAACACATCTACGTATGCACACATATAGACACACACACACAGTATTAAATTCATGAATAACCTTTTTATTGAGAGAGAGCAAGGGAGTGAGCGAGCGAGTGCACAAGCACAGCTTGAGCTCCCGACCCTGAGATCATGACCTGAACCAAAATCAAGAGTCGGATGCTTAACCCACTGACCCACCCAGGCACCCCACGAATGATCTTTTTCAGTAGCCGCACTTTTCCTTCTCCTTGTGACCATATTCACAGAGGCTCAGCGCTCTGGAGACGAGCCCCGATGCTGGCCTGCACGTGCAGAAGACGAGAGCAAGGTGAATGAGCAGGGGAGGAAGGGACTTGAGTTCCTCCTGACTAGAACTCAACCACAGCATTTCGTGATTATGTGGGTATTCTCTCATGTGGATTCTAAGTTCCACAGAAACGGCCCCAAAAACATCTCTTCCATTCAGGCGTTAGGACGCTCCTGGTCGACACCACTCAGGGGGGCCCTTAGCCACCTCGAGGGAGCCCCAGCCCCCACAGAGCAGCAGGCCTGCCGTCGGGGGCGCTGGGTCAAGGCGGGGGGTCAGGCTGGTGTCTGAAAGGCGCATCGAGGAGAGGAGTGTGCATGGGAGTCCCCTGCCCCCCTGCCTTCCCGGGAACAGCTATGCTGGGACTTACTCACAAAACAGGCTTGCCAGGGGCATACATTCAGAAAAAGAGTTTCACAGTATCATTACCTGAGGTGGTGGGTTGGGGGGGGGAGGGAATCTGGCATCCACCGGGCTGGGTGATTTTTTAAGCATTCAAGCTGAAATCACTCTTACTGGTTTTATCTTAGTGTCTCCTCCAGATACTTTTTTGGCCTTCTTGATAAAGCATCTTAGTTAAAAAAAAAAAAAAAAAAAGAGGGGGCCTTCTAACTCCATTAGTCACAAAGGATGAGGTTTTTAAAAGCATCTTAACGTCCCTCGAGAGGCAAAACCCAAACTGCTGTTGAGAGCTGTCATCCAGAACAGCTACTGCTGGGGCACTACGAGACTCTGGAACCCTCTAACCTGTGTCAGCGCTCAGGTGGAAGATACACTTGTCACGTTCTAGGGGCTCCTTTTCTTGCTGCATTTGCCGGAAGTTTCTAGAATGCCTCATTTTTTTTCATAACCAAATTTTAGCATCTTCTCCCCTGACTTGCCTATCTTACTAATTCCGACCATCTACATTTATACGGTTACTCCACAGCGTATGGAATATATATTTACAGGTTTTCTCTCATCTAACCGTCCATCTCATCAAAGGAAGTGCAACCACGTCTACCATTCCTTCTCCAAAATGATCTCCTTAAGTATGAAAGAAATAAATCAAGAGAAGAGAGAAAATACTGGAACGGATATTAGACTTTTTCCCATTGCAAATTATCTTGCCTAGCCGGCTGTCTGGGAACTGCTCCAGCCTGACCTGGGGTTCTCTTTGATAACAGGGTGTTTCGAAGCCACAGGGCTGGGCAAGCGTACGTGCACGAGGGCCCAGCCACCGCTGCGACTTCCCCCCGCACGTTTCTTCCATCGGACATGCATCTAATTTGAGGCTAGTCTTGACTGACACCAACTTTTTACAGCAGACTTTTTCAAAGGCGCAGCCAACAAAGAGAGCAAATTCGGAATGCCTCCTCATATCAATGGTTGACCCGACACCGTGGTAACAAACTCTCCCGATTTCCCTACGAGCGGATGAGTAGCTAAGTGGCCAGGCACTCCCAGCCCATGTCCAAAAGTGTTCCCTCCCTAGGATGCTTCCCACACATGAGGTGGTGGTGATTCACGGGGTTCTTTCTCTGAGACCCCTTCCTGAAAGCCTGAAACTCCTCACCAAGGAGGTGTGGGGCCCTGTGCTCAGCTGCTGCTGTTTCTGGGCGAAACTCACGGGCTGATCAGTGTAAACCTGGCTCCCGGCAGCCCACCCTCTCCCCAGAGCAAGCCTCCAGGGTCCACAGTCCTAGGGCTGTATTTAGTATCACTGCGACCTGTTGTGACAATAGTGGGTTTTATTTTGACGGCATTTACTGAATACATACTCTGTACCAGGCAACGTACAGCTTGTGTCTTTCAATGCCCACCGCAGCTATAAGCCTCGGGGCAGCACTGAGACAGATATTAGCCTCCCTATTTTAAAGGCAAGCTAAATGAAGATTGAAGTACCTAAATATTTTGATCAAGTTCTTATAGAAAGTAGTTAGAACCTCGGGTTCAAACTCAGACCTGTAATGACTCCAGACCACGGTTCTAGTCTGCTCTCCCCAGACCTTTGGACACTCATGATGGGGCTTGGTTTGCACTGGTATCTAAACCATGAGAGCGTTCATGGAGGCCCCACTAATCCACTGTTGATACTGAGCGTGCTTTTGGACTTGGAGCTCTAACAAAATTGTGTACAGTTCCATCCTCCCTTTAAGTAGGAGCAAGAAACCTCCTGTTTGTAGTTTTTTCTGGTTATATTTACTTGTTTTATTTTTTAAAGTTATCTTTTTTATGGATACAATTTGCAAATAAATCCTTCACTGAAAAAACTCTTTTATCATTTTACATTCTCCGATCTTGAAGGCACCTGTGTTGCAACTCTTCAGGGAGGCCGGGAGAGGACTCAGTACGTTCTTACCAGCGGCGTTAACCCTCCCCAAACGCTCAGGAGGGGCCTTCGGCTCTCACCAACTCACTGTGTCTCCCATACAGTCTGCCATCTTCATATTTTGAAAGGCTCAGTCCCCCCTAAATAAGACCTTCCAGATACTATATTTGTATTTCCAAATTTGTACTACCGCTCTCCTCATTAATTATAAAATTCTCACAATACACTGCCCCTGGAAGTCACTGTCTTCTATCTCCCCTTTTTTGCAAAACACCCCTTGAATCCCATGATCCTGTAGTAGTGATTTTCAAATATTGGTGAACAGGAGGCAAATTTAGTAGTTTGCAACCAGATTTGCTCTCTTAATAAATAGAATATAATACAGAACAGTATGGAAAATACATGAGCGCGCCATCCATGGCATTAGTTTCCCACGAGGGCTGTTCTCTTCCCCTGGGGGAGCCCTGGCAATGTGTGCAGAAGTTTGTTGTTGGTCCTTGTGACTGGGGGGGCAGGTGCTACCGGCATCCAGGGGGTAGAGGCCAGGGATGCTGCTGAACATCCCCCAGGCACAGGACGGCCCCACAGGATGAGAATTATCCAGCCTGGCGCCAACAGTGCTGGCGGAGTGACCCTGAGCTATTGTAACGGGAAGCACTGTCCTTTCAAACTTTTGTCCTGTTACTGTGTGTGTGTGCATGTGTCTGCATGTGTGAGTGTGTATGCATGTAGAAGTGTGTGCGTGTGTGTCTGCATGTGTGTATGCATGAAGGTGTACATGTGTGCAAGCATGTATCTGCATGTGTCAGTGTGTATGCGTGTAGGAGTGTGTACATGTGTGCATGTGTATGCATGTGTGTGTGCATGTAGAAGTGTGTGTGTGTGTCTGTATGTGTGTAGGTGTGTGTGCGAGCATGTGTGTGCATGTAGAAGTATGTCTGTATGTGTGTAGGTGTGTGTGTGAGCATATGTGTGTGTGTGAGCATATGTGTGTGTGTGAGCATATGTGTGCATGTGTGAGCATGTGTGTATGCATGTAGACGTGTGTACATGTGTTTGCGTGTGTATATGCATGAAGTGTGTACATGTGTGCGCATGTGTGTATGCATGTAGAAGTGTGTGTATGTGCGTGCATGTGTCTGCATGTGTGTATGCATGTAGGTGTACGTGTGTGCAAGCATGTATCTGTATGTGTCAGTGTGTATATGCATGTAGGAGTGTGTGCATGTGTCTGCATGTGTGAGCGTGTGTATGCATGTAGGTGTGTGCGCAAGCATATGTGTGCATGTGTGAGCATATGTGTATGCATGTAGAAGTGTGTACATGTATATGCATATGTGTGCATGTAGAAGTGTGTGTGTGTATGCATGTAGGAGTGTGTATACATGTAGAAGTGTGTGCGTGTGTGTCTGCATGTGTGTATGCATGAAGGTGTACATGTGTGCAAGCATGTATCTGCATGTGTGAGTGTGTGTATGCATGTAGGAGTGTGCACGTGTGTGCATGTGTATGCATGTGTGAGTGTGTGTATGCATGCAGGAGTGTGTACGTGTGTGCATGTGTATGCATGTGTGAGTGTGTGTGCATGTAGAAGTGTGTGCGTGTGTGTATGTGTGTAGGTGTGTGTGCGAGCATATGTGTGCATGTGTGAGCATGTGTGTATGCATGTAGACATGTGTACATGTGTTTGCGTTTGTATGCATGTAGAAGTGTGTACATGTGTTTGCATGTGTGTGCATGTAGAAGTGTGTACATGTATGTGCATATGTGTGTGCATGTAGAAGTGTGTACATGTATGTGCATGTGTGTATGCATGTAGAATTGTGTGTGCGTGCATGTATCTGCATGTGTGTATGTATGTAGGTGTACCTGTGTGCATGTGTATGCATGTGTGTGTGCATGTAGAAGTGTGTGCGTGTGTGTATGTGTGTAGGTGTGTGTGCGAGCATATGTGAGCATGTATGCATGCAGACGTGTGTACATGTGTTTGCGTGTATGCATGAAGTGTGTACATGTGTTTGCATGTGTATATGCATGTAGAAGTGTGTACATGTGTGCATGTGTGTATGCATGTAGAAGTGTGTGCATGTGTATGCATGTGTGTGCATGTAGACGTGTGTGCGTGTGTGTATGCATGTAGGAGTGTGTACGTGTGAGCGCATGCGAGAGTGCACATGTGTGTGCACGTGTATATGCAGAAGTGAGTGCACACATACTGCTTTTTAAAAAGATTGTATTTATTTATTTGAGGGAGAGAGCCGAGAGAGAGAGAATGAGTGAGCACAGCAGGAGAGGGAGACTACATTCCCTGCTGAGCAAGGTGCCCGACGTGGGCCTTGATCCCAGGACCTCGAGATCATGACTTGAGCTGAAGGCAGTCGTTTAACCACCTGGGTCACCCAGGTGCCCCTCACATATTGGATGTGAATGGGAAATTAAAGACGAATTCTTACTATGGGATGAACCTAAAGGTTTGCCAAACACTATCTTTGAAACACCCACAGACACTCATCTCCGTTGGCAGAACAAAGCTCGCGATGGCCATGGGTGGGAGGAAGGAAGAGGAAGACCAGGGCTCTGCGAACTGTCCAGGTCTGCACCCCTGGGTGGGGCGGAGCAGGCCGCCTACCCTGAGACCTGTGGTTCTTTGTCTCTAGAACCGTTTCATGACAGGGCCTCCTCAGGGGGCGCTGGTGAGGACGGGATGAGGAGACACTTGGACATTCGTCCCGGGCTTCCATCAGCGCCTCACAGACAGTAAGAGCTCCACAGATGCTAGCTACTATTGTGAACATCTTTCTGACCCGGGGCCTCCGGATCAAAGCTGCTCCTGGGCGGGAGTCCGCGGCCTACGGGGGGAAGGGCTAGAATGCTGGGAGTCAGAATACCTGGGCTCAAACACTGCCACTGAGCACTTCTTTCTGTCTAAGTTTGGTCAGGCAACTTCATCTGCAGCTTAGTAGTTTATTCAGTAATGAATTTGCAATAAAAATGCCTAACCGCCAATGGCTTTAGGGATTACATGAAATAAGTCACATGACAAGTAATATACACATAAATTCAATAAATACTAATCCCCAGCCCCTTCTTTGAGTAATAAGTACCTAACAAAGTGGTTGCCACCTAACAGGCGTTTAAGAAGTAGATACATCATCTAAAACTTCTCAGTTGCTAATATATCATTTCTATCATAATGTGTAAGTTACCATTATAAACGAGGGATGAAAAGGCACAGAAAGAATGGAAAGAAATGAAGAACAAGAGCCCCCATATCTTTTTTTAAAAGATTTTATTTATTTATTTGACAGAGAGAGATCACAAGAGAGGCAAGCAGAGAGAGAGGGGGAAGCAGGCTCCCCGCCGAGCAGAGAGCCCGGCGCGGGGCTCGATCCCAGGACCTTGAGATCATGACCTGAGCTGAAGGCAGAGTCTCAACCCGCTGAGGCAGCCAGGCGCCCCGAGCCCCGGTTTCTTGTATGTGGCCCATGCTTTTACATGTGCAGGGGTAGCAAACTTCAGTTCCTAATGTGCTTCTCTCTTCACAGACGAGGAGACAGAAACGAAGCGGGTGGGGAAGGACAGAAGGCACCTGGAGCCAGAGCCGGCGACCCTGCCCAGGCCGGGGGCCACCCTCGCCTCTCACCCGACGGGCTCCGAGGGCCTCAGCCATAAGTTAAAGGAGCAAACTAAACTGTGTCCAAGATCCCTCTGAGTTTTTAAAATCATTACAGTCAGCGAAAATCCGCGGCTTGTCCTGAGGGAGAAGGCTGGCGGCGGGCAGCAGCAGACCCGGAGTTCTGGCCGGCGGCTAAAGCCGCGCTCCTTCCTCATCACCCGCGCTCCCCCACTCCACGGAAGGGCACTGGCCAAGCATTTCAGTAAGACCCAGGCAAATTTTCACCCTTAAAAAAGATGAATTCGTGTAAGCTGGTACTCTGAAAAGACGGATGCAAGGCAGCCTCAACAAAAACCCACCGTTTCTTGATTTACAGACTGAAGCTTTTGGCCAAGGACCACACATGACCCAACACATTTTGTAAGAACCCAACTGTAACAGTGCATTCTTATCTGTGTCATTTTACAAAAGCCCATTCCTAATTTCTGAGAGAGCAGCTGACTGCATAATTACAATACCATTAAGATTTAAAACAACTGAATTTTCAAATTTTGTCCCTCCTAGTGCCTGTGGTTTCAATGCCTGGCCTTCTCAAACAGCACACTATGAAACTGCACAAGGCCTGACACTTTCCTATAAGGAAACTCCCACAGCCCCTTCTGGAGAAACTCCCCAGCACAAAGTAGCTGGCTTGGAGATTTCAACAGATCTGACGAATCAGCAAGAAGGACACAGACTCAGTCCAGCTTCAGGAGCACTGGTCATCGCTGACGTACTTTCCGTCTTTGAGAGGCCCCAGCACTACAGCCTAAGGACAGGCCCCGTGCATGCCCTGCAGACCCCCCCCCCCCCAGTCTCAGTCCCCACACCACACGGCCCGGGACCCCCTGCCCTAACATGCCAAGCTCTCCCACATCCCTCTGCTTTCTCAGACAGCATGCCTTCTGCCTGGAATGTCCTTCCCCCTTGCCTGCCTGTAAGCGCCTTAGTCCCGACCGCCTTCATAAGGTTCTCCAGCTAAATGGCTCCTCACCCTTCCCCCCAATCGACATCGTGGCTCACAGCAACCTTTAGTACCTTTCCTGTAAGAGCCCCCCTGCCCTATGTGCACATTTCTGCCTTGTTCACGGGGCTGTGACCTCCAAGAGGGTAGGGACTGCTCTGTCCAGCACTCCGGTCCCAGGACGAAGCTTCGCTGTCCTTGAGTCACACTGACTTCGCTAGTCAGGAGATGCAACAAGGCCAGCATCGGATCTACTGTGTTTTCTTGTAGGACACAGAGTCAATGACTAATGAATAGCAATTTTGTGAATTAACTGTGAGTTTCTAGAGGGCAAAAAATGTCTCGATTATGTATGTATCTGCCAGCACTTAGCACAATGCCTGTCCCATATCAGGTACCTGTTAATGTCTAAAGTGACAAGAGGAAGGAAGGTTGAGCCCTGTTATAATCCTGGCTCATCGCTGGCTGAACTTTGTCTACCTGGCCAGACCTGGCCTTTTAAGAACTCCTCACTGAATAACTAATCAGGGCTTGCTGGTGGCCTGGGAGCTCAACAAACCGGTCAGCCTGGCCTGACTTTCGCTCTAGCCTGTTAAGAATTTCCTTCTGTGCAAACATCGCATGCCCCAAGAGTGAACCTCAGGCACTGATGGCCTGGCCTTCTAAAACAACTTCAAGGTATTTGCCTGGGATAATATAACTTTTTCATATTAATTTTGACCCTGTAGTGCAATTAAAACATTACCTGCCCCACCAGAAACAAAAAGCAGTTGAGATAGGTCAGGTTGTCTCGGTCCTTCCGGTGTCAAAGCTCCCCGACCGCCATCTTTACAGATTGACTCTCAGTTGTGATCTCTGCCTGTACTTTTCTTTTAGACTTTCACCAGCGGGGAGGCCTTTGTACTAACGTTCCTACGTCGGCGCTTCTCAAACTACAGTCTTGGGACACGTGTTCTCAAGGTGATCCTGAGAAGGGGGGAAGGGGGAGCTCGCAGGTCAAATCAGGCTGGAGGTTTGCAGGCCCCTCAGGGCTGGGCAGCGTGGGTGTCTGCTTATCTCTGCTTTGCCCGGCCTTTCCCAGACCGGCCGGATGCGGAGCTGCAGAGCGCACTCAGAAAAGCACGGCTCCGGGAGAGAGGTCAGCTCGCTCCCGCAGAGAGGACTCTCTCGGGCCTCGCCAGCCACACAGGGCACTGTCTCGCTGCCTTCTTCTATCTAGCTTTGCCTTTCAAGGAAACTGTTTACAACACTTGACAAAGGTCAAAGCCATCTTAGCTCATGGCTGGTACAAAACCAGGCCAAGGGCTGGACGTGGCCACAAGCACATGTATCTTGCTCCAGAATATTTTCCCTGACGACCAGCTGTCGGGTGAACTCGAGTCCCGCCGCTTCCAAGAGCACCAAGTTTGAACTACCCTCGACGACCTTTACCTGTTTCCTCGTGGAAGCCACTGGGGATTGTAAGTTCTCATAAAAGCACTTGCTGGGCAGTCCCAGGGCAAAAACGAAATAATAAGCACTATGGTAAGACCCCAAATCGTGTTCTGATCTGCTCCGCGCGTCCACTGCCGTCCTCTGTGCCACACGTGGGTCATCACGCCAGCAGGGCACAGGCCGGTGAACGTGGGACCCAGACCCGCCCCCCAACCACACGCCGCACACTCTGGGCCCCGGCACCATCCACCCGCCGGGGTCACCTGCTCAAAGCACCGTCGCTGGCCGCCGACCAGCTCTCTCACCAGGCCTGGCTACAGGTTTTTTTCCCACAGAACCGTGTCCAGTCAAGGGCCGTGGAATCGAAAACACCTGGGTTCAAATCCTCTTTCCATCATAACACTGTCTGTGTGATCTTGAACGTGTTCCTAAATCTCTTTAAACCTCTGTTTCTTGACCCAAAATGTGGTGCCACCCGCCTCCCTTGCTGTATTGTGGGGGCGGGGGGCGGTGAGGCCAGGTGGGCAAGGTTTGTGCCACCTGGACCCAGAAAGAGCATGAGAGCAACTGCCCGTCCCCCCTCTCCACAGCCCTCTCTGAAACCCCTCTTTGCTGCCAACGATGGGAGCACGCTGAGACACGGCCCCTGGCCTGCCGCACCCTCCGACGCAGCTGCATGCACAAATGACCTGGAAACCAATGTGTATGCAAGACTGGGGAGCGCAGGGGTGGGAATGATTAATTCCGGGCCGGGAGCCGGGAAAGACTTCACAGAGACCTCTGTGAAGAGGTCTAGAATTCTAAGGGAGAGAATAAGAGCTCAGCAGCTGGAGAGTGGAGGCAAATCCGTCTCGGGCAGGAGAGGGTAGTGGGAGCAAAGACAGAGCCGGCTCGGGGAAGCCAGCACTTGCTGGCAGGACGCAGGACATGAGAGGAAGTGCATTCCCCACCAGGCTCCAGTGGGGTCTCAGCTAAAGAAAATATGTCTTCCCGGGTTTCTTCCTAGGAGACACGGCTGCTGCCTGACCTAGGCTAAGACCCACTCGTCCCTCTCTATTCCCTCCTCTTCCACTAGCCCCAGGCCTCTTCCTTGTCCCCCAGGGGGAGCCAGACAGTGAAGTCCATTCTGCCCAGAGGGCCGGCCAATTGTGTCAAGATCTGTCTCCCCTTTAGAACATAACCCCCAGGACAGGGCACGACTGTCTCCCCTTCGTGTCCCACATGCCTAGGACACTTGCCTTGCATGCTGAGCTTCAAACTTGGTTATTGAAAATAAATCTAATTGGAGCACCTGAGTGGCTCAGTTAAGTGTCCAACTCTTGATTTCAGCTCCGGTCGTGATCTCAGGGTCGTGAGACTGAGCCTAAGGATGGGCTCTGTGCTGGGCGCGGAGCCTGCTTAAGATTCTCTCCTCCCTCTGCCCCTCCCCACTCCACCCCGCTTCCTCTCTATAAGTAAATAAATCAATTAATCTAATTACAGGTAAGACTCTAATAGCAGAATACTTTGGATTTTCCCATCAAAAGCATCTTAGAGCCTTCTTCTGCTGAACTCTGCATTTCTGAAATGTATTAAGAAGATTTTCTTTTTTCTTTTTTAAGATTTTATTTATTTGTCAGAGAGAGAGAGGGCACAGGCAGGGAGAGCAGCAGGCAGAGGGAGAAGCAGACTCCCCGATGAGCAAGGAGCCCAACGCAGCAGCACTTGATCCCAACACCTGAGTCAGAGACAGAAGCTTAACTGGCTGAGCCACTCAGCTGCCCGGTAAGTATATTTTCTGTCTAAGCCTCCTCTAGGCTCTTTCGTAAATATATGTATGTATGTGTGTGTGTGTGTGTGTATATATATATGTATATATATGTATAAAAGCTCAAGGTAACCTTCATTTCTCATTTTATAGGTGAAAAAAAAAAATCAAGTTCCGATTGAATGATATGCCCAATGACAGCTAGCTAGTTCAGGGAAGAATGAGTGATATCCTAGCAACTTTGGATTGGACCAACACTTACTTTACTCTAATTAACATATATAATTGAGCAACAAAGCAAGTATGAATTCAGACTTTTCTCCCCTATTTTCCCATCCACAGGTTGGTCTATTTCTGTCCCCCACCTCAGACACGCACGCACGTGCACACACACACACACACACAGGATTCAAAATAGTAAAGATACGTCCAATGATGATTGGTTCCTTTTGTTATGAGGAAGCAGAAGGAAAGGGAAGATAATATGCCAGGGTTTGTGTTCTGTCATGAACACAGAGGAATAGACCCATCCGTGCTAATAATGCCTCATGCAGTTCATTTCCTGCTTCTAAAGGCACCAGGGAGAAAACAGGCTCCCCCTAGGCCTGGTGCTCCCATTTCTCTCCCCAACCTTCAATGCTTCTGTCATTCCTAACACTCTCCCTGCAACTGCTGTGTCCTTACACGTTTTCCAATTACAGAACCCCGTACAGAACTGTGACCCCTCAAGTCCATCGGGACCAGCCACCCTTTGGTGTCCCGAACTGCCCAGGGGGGCAGAGGGCAGGGGGCCAATTTGTAATTCTCGGTTTTGCCTGAAATTCTGTGGGCAAACTCGTCAAGACCCCTGCCCTGGCCTGAACAGAGAGAGTCAAGGCCGCTGGCTCACTCCCAAAGCCAAGGGTGTCTGTGGGACGAGGGGACGCAGGGCACAGGTTATTAATAGCGCTTCTCCGCAGTGCCATACATCCTAATAAATGCCGCTGTCATTTGTTTACCCGCACCAGACAGTAACCAACGCTCAGATAAATGAAGTTGGCGCCTGCAAGATTTATGATACACTTCTGTGCTTAGCACTGTTTAATCAGGAAGTTAACACAGTGCGGTGTAAAATCCTTTACAAGCGTGTACAGAGGGCCACCATTAGCGCGCCGCCAGGCCCGGGGGTCAAAGAGCCCCCGAGACTCGCGAAACACATAAGGAGTGCACACGGGGAGCCTCTTGCCGGCCCGCAGTCCGCATCAGCAAACAGCATCTGGGTTCGTTTTTTTTTTTTTTTTCCTTTTTATGTTTTTTTTTTTTCCTTTGTGTTTATTTTTTTCCTTTTTACGGTTCTCATTTCTGAAGAGGCAAGCTGATAAGCAAGGGCCGGTGACCCTGTCTCTGGAACACCCTCCCACGCTCCCGCCCCACCGCCGAGAGCCAGGAATCAGACAAGGTAAATTAGGGTCAGGAGGGGTGGTGGAGGCTGGTCCCGGAGTCTAAAGTGTTTGGACAAGGCGAGCAAGCATGTGGGGAAACCAGCATGAGGCATCACACCTGGAGGAGGAGACTGGGGACTCCGGCCCCAGTGCCGTAAGCCCGGCTCCGCGAAGTCTAGCCAACATCTGGAGTGGATATCAAGAGACACAGGCGGCCCTTGCTGGCGCGCCGCTCTACCTTTGTACTTTTCGTTGCAAATTGAAAAGCAAAACAGACATCAAGGATATATTTATATAACTGTCTTCAAGTTGCATTTTCTACTCCCATCTGCTGCACATGATAAGTTTCAAGTGTTTTCTAATAAAAAAAAAAAAAACTGGGAGGGCGGGAGGAGCAGAAAGGAGGGCTGAGGGTGCACGTGTGTGTGCCTGAAGCTGCTCCTTATTTGGTGCGGAGACGATCTTGTTCAGGCTTCATTTAAAAGGAGAAGTTAAAACATGCAGTGTCGAAGGTATCACTGTTTTAAGATGTTCTGATAGCTTCCATGTCACACGTGTTCACCAATTTGCATTAAATCACTTTAAAGAAAAAGAAGGTCTCTATTTCCTAAATCCTTACATTCATTGCTTGGGTGGAGAATGTTGGGGGGAACAAAGCACATATTTTTGTTGTTAAGTCTTTGGAGGAAAGATAAATGTGGAGGCGTGAGATGGTGGGGCAAGATATTTAGGGAAAAAAATACAGCATCAGGGAGAAATACATCAGGCAGCTCCAAGATAACTTGGGTTTATCTACGTTTAGGTAAACACGTGAATGCAGATGTGACCGCCGATTATTCACGAATGACGCTGGAGCCCCCCATCAGCCAACTCTAGTGCCCAGCTGGGCAGCTCGGTCACCAGCCAGGACTGAGACCAGCCTTTCTCCTTTATTCTTCCACCGAAGGGGAATGGGAGGAAAGAGCTAAGATAGGGGGTTCTGTAACTCTTCTTGTACCGCTGGACCATATTTAAACATGAAAAGCCGAGTACTGAATCACAAGGCAACGACCCTGGTAATTTAGGATTTATTCAAACAAGCACAGCAAAAGAAGGTGGGTGGGGCAAAAGTAAGGTGTTCTCTGTGTCTCCATCAGCCACTTTTCTCAGGCTGTCACTCTGAAGAGGAAGCTATTGTTAGAGGAAAGGCAGAACGTCCGGCTATCGGGGCACGTGGGTGGCGCAGTTGGTTAAGCAACTGCCTTCGGCTCAGGTCATGATCCCGGAGTCCCGGGATCGAGTCCCACATCAAGGTCCCAGCTCCATGGGGAGTCCGTGTCTCACTCTGACCTTCTCCCTTCTCATACTCTCTCTCACTCTCTCTTTAAATAAATAAATAAAATCTTAAAAAAAAAAAAAAAAAGTCCGGCTATCGACTGTGTCCCAATCCCTCTTTCTCCTGGGGCTTTTCTCTACGTTCGGACCAAGATGGGCACCTGCTGATCAGGAAATGCCCCACAGCAGCCCTGGGCAGAAAGCCCACTGCAAAACATCCGGCGCGCACTTTCAAGAGCACTTCATAAATGCCTGTCACCTGGTCATGTGTGCGTCGCACGCGGCCTCGGAGCCTCTGCTTGCGCACGGCCGGCATGCGAGGTCGGCCCTTCACGCTCTCCCACGGAGGCCTCAGACGCAGAGTCCCTGCCCTCAGCGTTCCTCCGACATGCACTACCAAGCGGCGAGACTGGTCACACCAGGCGAAATCTGTCTGTTATCTTGGCTTCGCACACATCGGCAGGCAGAAGGGCCCTAACAGTATTTGCTGAAGGCCTGCCACGCACCTCATTCTAGGTCACGGGTTTTACATTTGACCCGCCTACGTCTCTCTCCTCCTGGGAATATGCGAGGGACTCCTGGGCTCTCTTTTACTGTACTTATGTTTTTTTAACATAAATTCAACTAATTAACATGTCACGTAACATTAGCTTCAGAGGTAGAGGTCAGTGACTTATCAGTCTTATACGACACCCAGTGCTCATTCCATCACGTGCCCTCCTTAATGTCCATCACCCAGTTACCCCATCCCTCCGCCACCTCCCCTCCAGCAACCCTCAGTCTGTTTCCTATGGTTAAGAGTCTCTTGGGGAGCCTGGGTGGCTGCTGTTGGCTCAGGTCAGGATCTCGGGGTCCTGGGATCGAGGCCCACATCAGGCTCTCCGCTCAGTCAGCAGGGAGTCTGCTTCTCCCTCTCCCTCTGTGATCCTTATCGCTTTCTCTCTCCCAAATAAATAAGTAAATAAAATCTTTAAAAAACAACAACAACAACAAAACCCACAGGAGTCTCTTATGGTTTGTCTCCCTCCCTGGATTCGTCTTATTTTTCCCTCCCTTACCCTAAGATCCTCTGTTTTGTTTCTTAAATTCTGCTTACTGTGCTTTCTCCTCTGCATTTCTTCACGTTTATTTCCATATGTAAACTCAGGCATAGAACCTTCCTGCAGGGCTGAAGACGACAGGCACAGTGAGGACGACAACCTGGCGGGTCCGTGTCCATCCTCACCGCCGACGACAGCCGTGCACTTGCCCCAGGTACTTAGACCAAGGAGCTGCTTCTCTCAGGCCCACATACAGCATTTTGCTAAAGTAAGGTGCGCCCTCACTGAACTTATATGGCTACGTTGCTTTGAGATGGCATAGAATTCTATTTCCACTCTTTTCATTACGAAGTGAAAAGAAAAGCCCAAAGTCATAAAACTGGACTTGATAGTTCCGTTTCCCACGAAGGTAAAAACCAACAGCATGAAGAAGTGGTCGGTTTGCAGGGTCAGCTGAAGCCCTGCGTCTCTGAAGCCCGGGCCCTGTGCGCCGCCCACCAGAGGCACCGAGTCCGCGCGGCTGGCCAGACACCTGTGGCAGAGAGAGCACAGGACCCTTCTCAGTTCTGTCCCAGGCGATGAAACAGAGAATCCAGCAGGAGACTCTGTGTTCATTTCCTTGAGTTCTGCTTGTCCAAACAGAAGGAAGCTGCCTGGTGACAAGGGAGAGTGAGCTCTGTGTTCCCAGCGACAGCAATGAAAGCAGACCCCACACTAACACCCCTGAGCACACGTGCTGTGCCTCGGTTTTCTCCTCTGAAAAATGGGGATGAGAGCAGCACTGCCTTCCTGGGTTTGCAGTGAGGAGTCAAGGGGACAGGACACATGGGCTCTGGGACAGCGCCTGACCCTTAGGGGTCATTCGGGACCTGTGAAGTCACAGGTGACGGTTCCCTTTAGCGTCTCAGGGGCCTCCAATGGGAAGTACAGCCAGGAGTTAGCTCTGCCCCGAGGGCTGACTCGCACAGGCCGGGAGACGCTGCTCGAATGCTCGCTGAATGCTCACCCACTGCTCGCCCACTGCTCGCCCCAGAAGCAAACATGAGGCAAAATCCAAACCCCACCCATAACTACAGTGATTTTCCACTGAGTCTATACATCATTTTAAGAGCTACTTTTGTTTTAGGAGAACAAAAATTGCTAATGTTGGAAAAACAGATAAAAACAACTCGTATGACTCTGAAATCTGAAAAGAACTACATCTCTGTATTTGTAAGAAGCATGTATATGTATTTATAATAAAATAAAAATATATTAAATATATGCACATTTATGCACGCACACACACACACACACACACACACACACACACACACGCAGCATTTTTACCTTTCCGGCCCTGGGTCTGTCATATTTTCTGGTGCCCTGTTAGTTGGGGAAAGGGTAACAATTACATCAAAGTTTATAACTCAAGTCATTTTCCCCAAGGTTCAGCAAACACATTGCTATTTGGCCATGAACTCTGGTTGTTTCTCACTGACAAAATTTCCAGCTTTGCTCAATTTCCAAAAGAATGTTGTGAAGCGTTTGGACTCTTACTTAAGCCATGTTCGTCCAAAGAGGTCAGCATGAAGCCTAGAAAGACTTCTGGTCCAGCAAACAGCAGTCGCGTCTCCGGTCATTCTGAGACGGTCGTGGAAAACTACAACACAGATGTTAATACTGGATCTTTCCGCTGGCGCCCGGTGCCCACGAAGCAGCAGGACAAAACCAGAACGAGAAAGTAAGAAATAAAAAGGCTCCCACGGTCAAAGAGGAAAGAAGGCAGCGCGGTGGTGGTGCCGCTAAGCGGCGGCAGCAGGGACGGTCTGGGCGTGCGGGGCACGTACTCCGCCATCCCCCAGCTGTGGGGCAGTGAGAGAGTCACCTGACTACTCTCTGCCTCTGTCTCTTTACCTGTAAAGTGGGAATAAAAATACTAACTGTTGGGGCACCGGGGTGGCTCAGTCAGTGAGGTGTCTGCCTTTGGCTCAGGTCATGATCTCAGGGTCCTGGGATCGAGCCCCTAGTCCAGCGCTCTGCTCAGCGGGGAGCCTGCTTCTCCCTCTGCCTGCGGCTCCCCCTGCTCGTGCTCGCTCTCTCTCTAATAAATAAGTAAAATATTAAAAAAAAAAAAAAAGAGTAACTCTTAGAGTCTTGCTCTAAGGATTAGATGAGTTAATGTCTATTAAATGCTTAGTGCAGGGCCTGGCATAAAATGTGTTTAATACATTCTTGCAAATAAAATAAGGACTGAAGGGAACTGCTTCCAGCACTCACCATGTTCAGACGCAGAAGCTAACAGCAGTGTGACAGCGGCTGCCGGGGCTGGGGAAAGACGTGAGCAGAGACTGCTCAGTGAGGACGGGGTGTCGGGGGGGACCACGTCTCGGAACTAGACAGAGGTGGTGCTCTCACAGCACCGTGGATGTACTAAATGCCACTTTAAAATGGGTCAGTAGCTAATTTTGTTACCTTAGAGAGGAAGCCCTATACTCAAGGATGACTCTAATCTGTGGGCTATTCCTCAGGGCCTCTGCCAGCCCAAAGCAGGCAGGGAGCCTGGCCAGGCCAAGTCAATGCTTGTTTTTTTGTTTGTTTGTTTGTTTTGTATGTTTTTTTTTCCCTGCAACTTGCTTGGGTCCCCTCAGAATCATAAAATAACTGAGTTTAGAAAAAAAGACACTCACAGATCTGGCCTCTCTGCCTGTCTAGGACCCAGGACAAATGGTTATTTCCTTACTGTCCTTCAGAGGTGTAAGAACAGAATTCCTAAAGGTCCTTGCCTCTAGGGAACTGGTTCTTCATATTCAAAGTAAGTAACTCAGCCCCTCGTGCTGTTAGTAGAAGACAGAAGAATAGCGTCAGCCACTAAGGCTCAGAGAAGCAGTGGAGGCCTCCCCTGCCTGCAGCCAGGTCACTTTTTTCAAAAGGGGAAGGGGGGCAGCAGCCGACCCCGGCGCACGTGCAGATGACAGGGCCGCTCCCAGGGCTTGGGAACGAGGCACAGATCCAACAGGCAACTAGGGAAGGCTTGCAAGCCACTTTATGGCTCAGAGCCCCTAGCAACACCTTCAAACAGCATGCGCCTTTCAGCTGACTTTCCAGAACCCCACCCTCAAGGCCCGGGGCCACTCAGCTCTGGTCCCCCTGCAACACTGGGCTGCGGCAAGGCTGCTGGGGCTGGGCTACCGGGCCAAGCGGCGATGGGAGCTAGCAGATGTCTCCACATGCCGGAGACAGTCACGAAAGCATCCTTCCCTCATTTTTAAGCGCCATTCAGAGGTGCTCCCTTTATTTTGTGGCTATTCCCCAAAATCATCTTCTTTGTTAACACTCTCGTTTGGTAAACATTTGCTGAGGACTGTCTTCGCATCAGGCACTCATGTGCTAGGAGACGTAAAACCAATTTAAAGGTGGTCCTTACCCAGTTTGGAGGGGAGGAGCTGTGTAAAAGGTGTATTTATAATACAGTGTGACAAGTGTGATGATGGAGCTTCCACCGGCCACAGGACGGTTCTCCCAACTCTGTCGGGGCAATGGCGTCGGGAAAAGTGGGGTTGCACCATCCTGAGATTTGGTAGAAAAAAAATAAATAGGAAAGGGGTTTCCTAAAGTGATTTCCAACAGAAGGGATCCACGATATTGTATGACTTGGGAAGGATATGTTCTAGGGTATTTAAATTATTTTCTCATTGCTGAATTTTACAAATCTTTTAAATGGGCTTAAGTCACTCATGGAAAAGCGAATAGGAGGAAGCAAAAGAGGGCAGAGGGGGAGGGAGGGAGACTAACGGGGACTCTTCCCCCACCTCAGGCACAGGGCACAGCACGAAGTGACCTTGCTCTGGGTACAAGTGACCTAGGCAGGTCACTTGTGACTGTAGGAATCCAAGCAGTTTCAGGCCAGTTAATGGCTAAGACATTGAGACTGTGTGTGCGTGCATGTGTGGGCATGTGCCTGTGTGCACACGTGTGTGTGTGTGTGTGTGTGTGTAAATGGAATTGACTTGGACTCACATGGTGGAGTCCTTCCCAAAAAGGTCTTCTCAGCCTATTTTATTTAAGATTCTAGAAATTGTGTTCCCCAAAGAAGCAAAGTCACCAGAGTAATAAGGAGCCTAAAACGAAGCCACAGTAAGATGACCGAGGGAACTGAAGTGTTTTGGACGCAGACGAGAACACGTCCAGGAGGCATGTGGCTGACCGCTGAGCGCTACCAAAAAAGGGCCGGATAAACATTCACCCCAATGGTGAGAGTAGATCATGACAGCGAAAGCGTCCCGGGAGGCTCAGCTATGTGTCCTTCGGAGGTGACTGGAGAGGGAAGGGCCCATCCACCAGAGAAGGGAGCTGTAGCCTTTACTTTAAAGACCACCTTTACTTCCGGGGCTGTGATTCCCACTCATCTAACAGGAAATTCAGCAGCCCCCAATTTTACCACAAGTAAAAGGAGAGCCAAAAACACTGTTTTCAGATGGCGATGGCTGCTTCTTTCTGAAGGGTCTCCCGGGAAGCCGTCGATGGGAAGAGAGTCATTGCTGGTAGCGGGCAGTCCACGATGAAAGGGGTGTCTGCAGGTACTTTATTCAAATTCCATGAAGGTCTAGAGACCTTTAAAATATGTTGGTTGGGTTGAGAGCCTGCCCTCCCCCCCACTTCAAATTTTCAACTGATCCGAACAGAAATCTTACTCCAGCTGCCCATATATCTCTCTGATAAAATTTCCTGCCTCTCTCAAAATGCCCTCCAGACCCGACCGTGGAAAAAGTTCTCGCTTCAGAAGAACAATTGTCTGCTGTAGAAATAAAGTAATGCCATTCCTATGAAATCTATAAACTCAAAACAGGGACACAGAACTAGTGGTTGCCAATAACTTTAACTTCATTTATCTATATTTGGCAAAAATTGTGCTGCAGCTGGAGATGAAATGCTGAGCAAATCACTACAGAGACGTGAGCTCCAAACAGCAATTACTAAGCTGTGCTGCCTCGTGTAAGATTTCACTTTTGTTTATTATATTTAAAGCAACGCTCCAACTCCGTACAGTACAGACGGCATTGTCTCAAGCGATAGCTGCTCGTGGGGGCATCTCCGCCTCACCGTCTGTCCACGAAGGTGCTCGAAGGGAGGCGGAGGTCTCTCTTGTGGCCACGTGAGCACTGCCGAGATGGCAGCCCCGCCATCAAATGCACCTCTCTTTTGTTCATAATTAGAAGAAACTATTCTCGTGTTCAACTCAAACTTGGCTTATCACATACTGTGCACAACTCTGATGATGCCTCTTTTTTTATCAGTGCAGATATTGATAATTATAATTGGCAGGCTGGGGAAGAAGGATATAAATATCTCATCAGCTGCCACAGAGCCGAGAAGTGGGGGTAGGGGGGGAGGTGGCAACCTACACGTCGGAAAGGGGCTGATGGGGGAAGATGATCCTCACAGCCATTGTGTACCAGCCAACATCTGGTTCTTATAGTGGGTGATGATTTTCATAGAATCACAGAAATTAGAGATAGAAAAGACCTATTAGGTCATCTAGCACAGCTCTCTGCCAGTGTAGAATTGTTCTCTGCAAGAAAGACTACCTCTTTGTTCTCATAAAAAGCTCCGATACTCGCGAATGGCTTCCCGACAGAGGATGGCTTTAAGTAGACTCCAGAGGTAAAGGAGTTGAAAAATTATTAAAAACCTAACTCTGTGCAACAATAGCCTTTTATGTGCTTCTAAGACGTGGCAAGATGGGGTGTTAGCGACTTACAGAACCTCGGACAAATCCTACTAGGATTGTTCCAACTCGATTAAGAGGAAACTTGGTTTTGGGTTTTTTTTTTTTTTTTTTTTTTTTTTCAAAAAAAAGAAAGAAAGAGTAAAGAGTGGGTCAGGCAGTTATTGAAGTTACTCTTTAATCCAGTCCTAAAATTATTTCCAAAAGTTGGACTCTGAAATTAAACACACTTCTTTTAGTGAACATTATTTAATTTTCTCATGTAATGACATCCTTCCTGATCTTTTGACTTATCACATAAGTTAACCTCTATTTTTGAAGCAAAGAACCCACCTGATGTGTCTAATACTACTTTTTCTTTCCAAAATGTTACCTACAAAGATTTGCCTGATCTTCCCCCTTATCTGTCCTGGTTTATTAACAGCACTGGGGAAAGGCACTGAAGTCTGTATTGACTTGATTTCTAGTCCTGATTCATGCTCCTTCCTTTGGCAGATCTCCACCTTGAGAAAACCTCCAATTCTTGGACTGCAACCTAACCTTTCTACTAAATAGGAGCCGGACCTAATTAAGTTTGCTATCGCTGGCTCCTTCTCTTACATTAAGCTGTAACTTCAGACATGTTCATGATATTTTGCTCACCAGATACGACACAATAAATACCAACTCAAAAAGTGGGGTTCAGCCTGCTGGAGGGATGCGGCTCAAAATGGCAAGCAAAAGAAAATGTTCCCTGACATTTTCAGCTTAGAATCAGCTTAGAAACACTAGCTAGCTGGAACGCAAATGGTTAATTTCACTTCCTTCACCCCTTGACTACCATCATCCCCCACTGAGTGACCAAGTCACACAAGCACCCGAAGTATTTTATGACACAAATGAAGCATTTCTTTGCAGTTTCCCAAAGGAACAGCTTCCTTCATACAATTGACTGATCTTTTGTTTGAGGGCATGATGATAAGACAAGAATTTTTGGTATTGTTACTTATTGTTTTTACCATCATGAAAAAGAATTTAATCAGAATCTATTTGATAATGTGACAAAGGCAGTTACACGGTCATAGTTACTCTACGGTAAATAATTTTCAAGCACTTACTACACTATTATAAAGCACCGTACTGGAAGAGGCAGAGAAAGTTGGGTCTGACGCGGCGTTGGTCTGCGGGAAGATCTCACCACGATGAGAGACAGGGACGAGCGCCTGCTCGTGACCGGGTGTGACAGGAGAGGCAAATACACAGCGAGAAGGGAGAGCAGAGGAAGGAGCGGGGTAGCTCGGGCTTGCCTGCCGGAGACCCACGTGCTGGCGAGGGCGACAGTGACACATGCGGGCAAGCAGCCTACAGAATGCAGACCCAGGACGCGTGCCGCCCGCGGCAGCCTGCAACCAGTGACTCCAAAGTCAAAACCCAGAGGGGCAGCTTGTAGATCAGAAACACATTCCTGTTTTGCCTCCAATCAGGAGGGACCTTACGTCGGGGCACTAACCAGAAATCCGGAGGACGGGTCCCGTCGGCTCCGTCACGTGCGGCCCGAGTCGCCTCGCAGGTCACTCGTGTATAAATCACCGTATTTTTTTTAGTAAACACTTTATTTTGTAGATCAGTTTTGCATCACAGCAAGACTAAGAGGAAGGCCCAGAGATTTCCCATACGCCTCTGCCCTACACACACACACAGACTGCCCCCGTCAACACCCCACCACGGCACCTCTGTCTCGGTCAGTGAGCGTCCACGGCAGTGCCTCGCTGTGTCTGAGCACCGGTGTCTACGACGTGGGGGCAGAAGTGTCTCCTCTGTCCGGAGGGCCGCGTCAGAGAGCATTCCAGCCTGGAAAGTGTAATCCCAATGCATCCCTGGAGAAATAGTATCCTGAGGGGTAGCTCTAGTCATTGTCTTAATTATTAAGCCTGTTCTTACAGAGTCAAAGACACTAACTTGATGTGTTTCTGTGTATCCTTTTTATTTGATTTATTTGAGAGACAGAGAGAGAGAGAAAGCGAGAGCATGAGCAGGGAAGAAAGACAGAAGCAGGCTCTCCACTAAGCAGGGAGCCCGATACAAGGCTCGACCCCAGGACCCTGGGATTATGATCCAAGCCGAAGGCAGATGCTTAAGGGACTGAGCCTCCCAGGCGCCCCCTATGTACCATCATCGTGCATTCTTCCCATTTATTCCTCAGGCATTCAGTATGCGCTTACTGTGTGCTACAGCCTGGGCAAAGGGTCGCAGGTGATACAAGGATTCCTTTGAGTGCATAGTCTTGAAATGGCTTCATTTTAGAGGAGGTGCTTATGACTATCTTTTTGTGATCTGGGTTGGTTCTGTGTCCAATTCTGCTAAGTTTCTCATGGGAACTTAAACATGATAAACTGTGTGGCCCTTTAAGGATCTCTCTAGGCCTGAGTATGAACACCTTTTCTCCCTATGCAGAACCGCCACAGGACTTGTTACAAGAGGGAGGGCTCTTTTTGGATGTCCTTGGTAATGTACACCCAGCCCAGATTACCAAGAAGCGAGGTTTTCCGCTTCTAAGAGAGTCAGTCAAAAGGTAAGGTCACTTGTCAATTTCTAAAAGGATTGTCCATCCAAAATCAATATGGACCCAGTGTTTATTTCACCGGGGCAACTCCCTTGGCCCATGAAACAGTATCACAAACTAGCATTTTCCTGTTCTCCCTTTTTTCTCTGCAGAAAATACAATCCACTTTGAGGAATTCTGGAGCGCACTCTAACAACATTTCCTTGTTCAGAATTTCCAACTTTACCAGCTGGCAGATAATGCTTCCTGGATCTTTTCTCATGTTTCCTCCTTGGTTTCTCAGGATGGAAACCTCAACTTATTCTCTTTTTAATGGTAAATTATTGCAAGGGTACCAACGGGTTCCGATCTAAGTGGAGAACGAGTAAAACTGAACCCTGGCTGAGGTTACAGAGACAATGGCCTACCATCATGAGGGCAGGAACCCGGAAACTGGGCCATTCTGAATCTGCTTTCTGGAGTTATTTCACTCTTTTCTTGTCCTGTTTCTTGTGCTTATGCTATTTTGCCAGTGGACTTTGAATTTTCAGATGGCAAGAACCATGTCTGATTCATCCTTCCGACACCCTTTAAACCCCAGCAACTTGTAGAGTTCTGGAAAATGCCCACTAAATGCCGAGGGGTGATTCTGCCCCGATCCAGCTGTACTCCCACCATCGATCTTTCGGGTTAGGAGCTTGGGAGCCCTGCGGGCCATCACCAAGGGGTGGATGCCAGACAACTCGCCCATAATGGAACTAGACCAAGAGTCAAAGACACTAACTTGATGTGTTTCTATGTATCCTTTTTATTTTATTTATTTGAGAAACAGAGAGAGAGAGAGAAAGCAAGAGCATGAGCAGGGAAGAAAGACAGAAGCAGGCTCCCCACTAAGCAGGGAGCCCGATACAAGGCTTTATCTTACCAGCACCTCTCTCTAACAAACAGAGAAGACCGGCCACAAACAAGTGACTGGACCATATCTGAAGACATATGCAAATCCTCTGGAACCATTCTGATTCTTAGACTATAAAGAGTTGGGTAGCCTGTACCTGAAAAGCCATGCCACTGGGGGCAAGTTACATAACATCTCAAGGTCTCAGCGCCTTCGTCTCTATAATGCATGAGATGAACAATCTGTAGAGAAAGGTATCTGAGGGTCCTTTTAGATCTGAAATTCTTTGATTACATTTCTGTCAAGAATCACTAAACACTGATCGGTTGGGTTGAATGAGCTGAAAAGCAAAGGTTTACAGTTTAATTCATTTCTGTAAAAGTGAATTGCCTGCAGAGCACCATGCTGGGTATTAGAGGAGCTGTGAGAGAGAGTATGGCAAGCTTTTGTCTCAGAAGAAACGGGCTGTTAGCATAACTTACCTTAAAATTCAGTAGAGGGTGTGGGCTAGAGCAAAGGCAGTTCTTCGGCAACTGCACTGCTCCTTTCTCAGGATCGACGTGAACCATGCGTCACTGCACACGGTTTGTAATGGGGGCTTTGCAGAGGTTGAGCAGGCCTCGCTTCCCTCGTTAATGCTACTAGTCCCCCCCCACCCAGGACAAAGAGACCTCCTATAGCCCACCAAACGCCCCGGCACTTCCTGCATACCGAGCAAGGCCGGGCTCAGGCTCTGCCTCCTTCCTGAAGGCCTTCTTCCCCCAGCCTTCTCCCAGAACTGCCATTTACCCACAGAAACTCGAATGGCTTCCTTGCTTCCGGTCGGCTCAGTCACTCCCTCCTCTGTGCCCCCACTGCCCTGGCACTGATCTCCACTCCAGCAAGGCTGGCACCTGGAATTGCTGTTCAGGTGGGAATATCCCTCCCTAGGCTCTGGGTTTTCCCAGGACGGGAGCTGCCTTTCTAGTTACCCCATAGCTGTGCCAATCTCACCGTCGACGGCGGCGTAAAGCTGCTATGAAAACATTTGCTCTTGACCTGAACCAGATCCACCTGTAGCTTTGCCTTCTGTAACCCTAGTACTGAGGGGGAATCAGTGTCCCAGTACAAAAGCCAGTCTCACGCTTGGGAGGCTGACCTTCCAGAACCTTGAACTGACTCCTCCTTTCGACACCAGAAGGACCTAAACAAAGGCACCAACCTTGAGCAGCAGGTCACGATGTCTGAGGGTCAGGACACAATTAGGACACCTCCTTTTCTCTTTCTCTCCTCCCTGTATTTCAACTGCCAGAATGCATGCCTGTTCTCCCACGGGACCGCCCTGCTCCTGAGGGCAAGGCCTGTGCCTTCCTCAGCCCCACGTCTGGCCCGATGCCCCCCCGCCCCCGCCCCACCCCACAGACTGCGCCTGCAGATTGCATTCATCAGGGCTGGATTTTATGTAACCGCCAACGTACTGACCTCTTCCTCTGTGGCAGGCACCACTCTGTGACCTCCATGTGTAATAACATATTTAGCCCCCAAACGACCACCTAATGAGGAAGCGCAGTAGTGTGGTAGTCCGGCTCTCCAACCAACAGACCAATGGTACACGTGTATGTGTGACCATCTCCCACGATCTATCAGAGACAGACGTATTTCAAGGAACTGGCTCATGTAATTATAGGGGCTGGCAAGTCCAAAATCGGTGGGGTAGGCGAGCCGGCTCGGGACTCGTGGAGGAGTTGACGTTGCAGGTTGAGTCTGAAGGCCGTCTGCGGGCAGAATTCCTTCCTGCCCAGGTGAGATCAGTCTTTCTATCCCCCCACATCAGAGAGTCGTTTGCTTCTTCGAAGTCAATGGATTGAAATGTCAGTGTCATCTAGAAAAGACCTCTAGTATCTGGGCACCAGGGCCGAGCCAAGCTAACACATAAAATTAACCGGCACAAGGAGGTACCCTCATTACCTGTACTTTCTGGAAAAGGAAAGTACAGATTGTCTTAGTAGCTAATCATAAGTCACACGGGGACAAATGGGATTTGAACCAGACAGTTGTCCCAAGAGCTTATCATCTTAAGCCCTGAACTATGTCACTTTCCTGGTCTTCGGCATCCTGCCACGAGGCTATCTATATAAAGGAACACACAGACGTGAACCCTGCCCCTTCTGATCCCGTCAAAGGGATAATGCCCTAAGTCCATGTAGCACTGACCCAGAGATGCAATTCCAGAACAGGATCCAAGAGGATGACTGCACGCTTCGTGTGGTCACGTGATGTCAATCCAACACCCGAACCAAGTCAGCGGGCCCTGTATGCCAGGCAGAAAGGCACGACCCCTGGGGGCTCGTGGTTCACCTGCCTGTTTATGCTTCTGCCTTTGTTTCTGGTGAGTGTGTGTGTGTGTGTGTGTGTGTGTGTATCCGTCTGCACACGCACACACCTGCCTACGCATGACTCTGAAGAAAGCCTCTGTGGGCTCCCCAGGGACACTGACGATAGATTTTTCTAGTTCATCATCTAGTACTACTTTCTACTGCATAGGACTGAATCCTAAAGGATTCCTGCACTTGTCCCAAACCTCCAAAATAGTGTCAGCTCACTGTAAGGGTTAAAAGCAAGGGCCCTGGATTTTAAAAAACGGCAAGAATCCCAACTCTGTCGCCTATTGGCCAAATACCCACAGACAAGTCAATCTCTCCAAGGTGTGGTCCAATCTATACGATGGGTTCGTCGGGATGTCCACCTGGGAGGTCACTGAGGGGACCCAGAAGCAACGGTGCATGTGGGGAACACGGCCCCGCGCCTGGCACAGGGGCATGCTCAGTGGGGAGGTGGCCATTATTTTGTAGGATGATTAATGCTTTATCATCAAGTTTCCTCACTAAAAATCTTTTAATAGGAAAAAAGAAAAAAGTGCCTAACAAAGCAATCTCCTCATTAAGACTTTCCATATGCCTCGTGGGCTGCAAAAGAGTCAGAACGATCCAAAGGTCCCTGTGGCCGAGAACCTGCCTAGATGGGCCTCCCTTGCACTTCCCACCTCCAACCGACCCCCAAGCCGCTGGCGGAGGCGAACCCCGCGGTCGTTCCCCTGCAGTGGCTCACCCGTGCCGTGCAGAGAACAGCCTGGCGGCAGGGAGCCTGCAGGGCGTGCTGACCACGGCTGTCATCCCAGCAGAAGCCGCGGGACCCCACTTGCCCCATGTGTGTTCTAGGTGGAGAATCTTGTAAGTGCTCCTCCATAGGGCACTAACTTTACTCCGTCTCTGTAGGAGATTAAGTGACTCTGTCTTCATGGCTCTGACATCATCTCAAATGTATGAACACTGGCCCCGGGTTTAATAAATTTCAGCCATCATCCCTTCTCAACTTTTGCTTGGGTTGCAGTTCCTCTGTTTAACAGAAAACAGTCATGGACCAGATGAAAGCAATTTTCCCACGTGGCACCTGCATTTTATTTTCCAGTCTCTCAGAAAAAGGCCGCACCTCTCACCTTGCAGCTATCAGAAGCATGGGGAAAGCTGCCATCTACGTAGACCTCCCAGGAAATGATGCACATTCCCCAAATTCTTTGCAGGACAAAGGGGCCTCCCCGTTTCTGCCCCACACTGTGCAGACACAGGAAGTGCTGAGCAGCAGGGAGGGAGGGCAGAGACCGCCACAGGTGTCCCCGTTACTGGGGACTGGACAGCTTCAACACCGGACAAGTTAAAGTGGAGTAGCTACCGCGTGCTGAGAAAGGTGCTCAGGGCTGGACTCACGGCGCCTGCAAGGGAGCCCTATACCATTCCTCACGGGTCTTCCATCTTTCGGGGATCCACGATTAGCCACCCTAATTGCAACTGTGAGACAGGCTACAGAGGTCGAGGGCAAGGTGTGAGAGAATACAGAACACGGGGCTGGACTCAGTCTGGAGGTCACCAAATTGCCCCTGGAAAGCGAGACTTGGGCTGAACTCTGCAGTTCACCTGAGAGTGAGCAAGCTTGGCAAGGAGGAGGCCAGAGGAGCGCTACAGGCTGGGCAGAGAGAGATGCGGGGCGGACCAGCGGCACACACGCTGTGTTCCGGGGACCAGGAGGAGCCGAGCAGCTGGAGTGGGCAGAGTCCGAACACCGGCCCGCAGACCGTGTCACTGAGGTTCAGCCGTGTCCTACAATGCAAGGGAGGCCACCGAAGGCTGCAGAAAGAGGTGAGGAGATCGGATTTATCTTCAACAAGATGATTCTGGCCACACGCAGGAGGAAGCAGGGGAGACAGGGGCAGGTAAGATTCAAACAAAAACGTGCATGGCAGATCTCACGGCAGCACCACCCACAAGAGCCGAAAGGTGGGGAGAGCCCGAACGTCCATCGGTGTGATGTGGGACAGATGGGCAGCTGTGACGTACACCTACAACGGACTAGTCCTCAGACTGAAACGGGAATGAAGAACAGACAGAGGCCACCACATGGAGAACCTGGAAATCCTGGTTGGTGGAAGAAGCCAGACACAAGAGGCCCCATAAGGTAGGATTTCATTTATGTGAAATACCCAGAATGGGCTAAGGCAGAGACACAGAGAGCAGATCTGTAGTTGTCCAGGGCTGGGGGAGGGAGGAACGGGGAGGGACTCCTAAACTGGGATGGGCTGTCCACTTGAGGTGATGAAAGATTCTGGAAGGAAGTGATGGTGACGGCTGTGCGGCACTGCAGACGCCCTCCATGCCACCGGTCTTCGCGTCTCCGGCGCTGGCTCCGCCATCCCCAAGGCCGCACCGACCTCGTGTCAGCCGCAGGGACTGTCCCTCCCCCAGCTCAGACCTCATTAGCAACAGCCACGGGGACAACGGACGGGTCTGCTCCTTCCCCTCTGCCCCCCACACCGTATACCGTATTTAGACGCCCTGGTTAGCTGTGTTGTGGACATTGTTGTGATAATAACACGTTAATGAGTACAGCTCTTCAGTGTTTGCAGAATACGCTCATGTCTATTGTATCTCTTCTCCTCCACAATCCTTAAAGTAGATTATTATTAATTCCATCTTACAGATGAGCAAATTGGGTTCAGAGAGGTTAATTAACTTGCTTAAGATCCTACTGTGAACAAATATGAAACCAAAAATTGGAATACAAGTCTTTGGCCTGCAAGTCCAATATTCTTTCCACAATAGCACCACTTCCATTCTAGAAAATCAGATCTCCACATACCTGCCCCATCTCCACCCCAATAATGTGAAAATTCTATCTCCCTCCAAACAGAGGGACCAAGTGATCCAAATTATTCACAAAAAAACAGTACTTCTGGCTGATGACAAATCATCCAGCATTTGACCATACTTTCCACTGGGTTCTTAATTGGAAAATATCACAAATATTTCCTAATTATTTCCTTTGTAAGGTCTCCAAGTTAGAAGCAAATCTCCTCAAGTTCATTATAGGAGATGTGGGTGCGTGCATGTGCGTGCGTGCGTGTGTGTGTGTGTGTGTGTGTGTGTGTGTGTGTGTTGTGGTCCCTTTAATCCCAAAAAGGTCTGTCCTATGTATAAGCATATCACAAGCTCATAATAAATCCTTGTTGATATGAAAATAAAATTAATAGAAATTCACTAAATTTTTACAACCAATGCTTGCATAGGCCATGTAATACTTTGAGGAGAACCTATCCCAACTCTAAAATGAATGGCTGTCAATTAGACACTAGCCTTGGGAAAGGTTCCCAGTTACCTAAGGAAACCCTGGCCTCCACCCTTGACACTAGTTCATCTCAGAGCACTGTAGGGGACATGGGTGCGTGCGGCCCTGGAATCAGTCTGGACTCAATTTTACAATCTGTGTGTTTGTTTGTTTTAAATATTTTAATTATTTACTTGACAGAGAGAGACAGCGAGAGGGGGAACACAAGCAGGAGGAGTGGCAGAGGCAGAGGGAGAAGCAGCCTTCCCGCCAAGCAGGGAGCCCGATGTGGGGCTCGATCCCAGGACCCCGGGATCGTGACCCTGTATCAATCGCTCCTGCCCCTATTTCACAGACGATGAAGGGGTAGGTTAGTTCTACCATTCTTCCAGGGACAAGGACGGCTCCATGTCCCCTCTGACCCCAGCATTTTGTCTCTGGGGACCTGGCTCTCAGGGACCACTAAGCAGTGACAGAGACACCGGTGACCAGAGCTGGACGCGGCTGCTCTACCCATGCCACTGTGGCCAAGGGTCATCGTGAAGACAGTCAGTCAGAGGGCAAGGAGGACAAAGCTGCACGAGAAGAGAGACGGCAACATGAAGACATAATAAAAAGGGATTTAAGGAAACAACAAGGCTCAGAACTAAGGGAGCAGATACCACCCGAGTCGCGGAGAAACTGGCTAAAGTTCACACGTGTGTGCTCTTCTTGTTCTGCATCTGGGGGGGGGGGGGGTCACCCACTGTGGAGGTGACACCATGACCACGTGGGAACAGGAACCAACGAACATGGCTGGGGCTTCCGGTTCTGTCCCCCACTAACGGACCGCATGGTACGGAGCATGTCCCATCGACACTGCGACTCCGTCCTCCCGTCGTGCGGCAGAAGTAACCCGTGTTCCACAAGACTCTGACGTGGATGAAACAGGACGAGGCACGTGGAAGTGCTTAGAGGACTGCTTGACTAAGAACTGTGGACGTGGCTGAAAGAGGTGTGTTCCCTGAATGAAAACGCTGGCATTTTTAACCCCTTCCTGCGTGGCTGCCTTACACAAGGAGCCTGGGCATCCGGTTCATCCTTCACAAGATCGCTCCGTGAGGAAGAAATTAGGATGATGCCCTTTTCAGAGGAGGAGACGGACATGCAGAGACTTTCAGCAGCACACCGGGTCACGCGGGAGTCTGACAGGGGCAGCTCCAACACAGCCAGTGGGATTTCAGTCTACATTATTAATTACTTAATAAAAATAATGAGGAGAAGGAAACACAGAAGAAAGGATCGCAGATTCTCCTCCTTGGTTCCCATAACCATCCTATGAGGTAGATACGGTCAGAGCCCCACGGCACAGACGAGAACACTGAGGGAGGGAGAGGTCAAGTGAGCCCCACGGCGCGGGGGCGCAGAGCAGCGAAGGCAGCGGGGTACAGGGAAGCCACAGAGTGTGTCCAGCCTGTTCACAAAGCGGCACAGGCAAACGGAGAAGAAAATGGACCTGAGCCAGACCTCCTGAGCTCAAATCCCAGCTCCGTCACTCACTTGCTCTGTGACCCAAGGCACGCCACTTCACCATCCTGTGCCTCGGCTTCCCCGTCTGAATAGTAAGGACAACAAGAGCACCAACCTCCAAGGCCATTACAAGGATGAAGTGAATACGTGCTAAGTGCCTGCCCCTTGAAGCGGGACCCTCACAGCATCAGCGGCCCCTGGGAGCTCACTACAGAGGCAGCCTCTCGGGCCCACTTCGGACACTGACCCGGAACCGGATCAGAGGGAACCTGTCTGCACACTGACGTCGGAGAAGAACTTACAGTACTATGGTTAAGGGCTATGCTAGCCAATGTCCTTAGTGTCTTATAGCCAACAACACAGAGCCTGAGCGAGGAGGGGAGGGGACAGGGACTGGCGGGCAATGAGCCTGGTGGAGGGAGCTGGGGCATACTGTAAAGGGCCCAGTCGGGAAACTGGGTGCTATCCGGCAGGTTAGAGACACAGGCCATGAAGGGTTGGGAGTGGGGATGTTCTAGGGTTGTCTTCCCCAAAAAGCCAACCGAACAAATGAGCAAGCATTAGATGAGCAAGTATCGCAAGATTCTCTAGCTGCAAACCAAACTCCCAAGGCTCCACCAGAGCGCAGGCCATCCTCGGGCACTCAGCAGGGAATGAGAGGATGGAGCCTTGCCCAGGCCTGCGTCCCACACCTAACTCTCCGAGGGACCCCTGAGTCAGTGAAAGCTTTGCCCTTTCACTCTTCCCCACCAGTGGGTCCCGACCTACAAGTAAGCAAACAAGACAAGTCGTGTTAAGGTGTGTTACGAATAGGGAAACCCTAGGCAAAAGTAAGGATTCTTACTGGAAAAGCAAATCCCTTCTAAATGGAAAAGCACCAGACACACCATAAGAAAACCTGGGCCCTGGGATTCAGAACCTACTCCAAGAAATGTCCGTGAGACTCTAATTCAACCAACCTGGGTGTGTGTGCGTAGGGTGGGGAGAGTATGAGGACTGTGAGGAAGGGAGTCCAAAAGTCTGTTTCCATAGAAAACATCCCTCGATTGTTGTAATAGAAACGTATGATTTAGAAGGGTACTTCTCAAACTGGAATGCACAGAAGCATCTCCTGACAGGTTGTTTCAACATGGGATTCCCGGGCTTTTCCCCCAGAGTTCCTGATTTCCCTCAGAGTTCCTAGTCTGCTAGGGCTGCCGTAACAAAGCACCACAAACTGAGTGGCGTCCATGATAGAAAAGTACCGTCTCCCGGTTCTGAGGCCAGGCGTCCAAGATCAAGGTTTGGACAGGCTGGGGTGCGACTCCCGAGGGCTGGGAGGGAGAATCTGTTCCATTCCCTCCTCCACGCTGGGGGTGCTCTGCTGGCCACCTCTGCTGTTCCTCGACCTGCAGATGCACCAACCCAACCTTGGTCTTGACGCTCACATGGCATTCATCCTGTGTGCGTGTCTGTGTCTACATTTCCCCTTTTTAGAAGGACACCAGCCAGACTGGAGTGGGGTGGATCCATCCAGTATGACCTCACCTTAACTAAGTATGCCTACCATGACCCAACTTCCAAATGAGGTCACAGTCTGAGGTCGTGGGGTTTAGGACCCCAACATATTACTTTTGAAGGGACACAATTCAACCCTTAACACCTACCTTACCCTGCACATAACTCACAGTCCCTGAATCCTAATGAATCCAGGTCACTGTCATAATGAATGACCCACAGCACATAACTTTCTTTTCTTCTTATCCTATTCAGCTCCTCCTAAATACATACCTCTGCCATTGTACCTTCCCTCCTGGCCTCCTGCAAGTTCTCCAGGAATAAAGCCGCGGGCCTCCGCAGCGGGGCTGCTCGGAGCAGTAGGCCATCAAATGCCCATCTTTGTGAAGGCGGCATTCACCGGCTCAGTGGTGCTTTGTCACTGCAAGCCCTTCTCCTTCCCAGGACCCCAATGATTACCAAAGAGCAACTGCCTCCCTGAGGCATCTATAGAGCTGGAAATCTGCGGTTACCATGGTTAATATTTCGGACTTGATTGGCACCACCAGGAATTGAACTGCAGTCTCTCGAGTGCAACCCATTCTATTCATTAGCTCCTATTGTGTTGGGCCATTGCCTCAAACCACATTATTTTTCTGCTTACAAAAAAAAAAAAAAAGGAAAGAAAGGAAAAAAGGAAAAGAAAAGAAAGGACGAAAGAAAAGGCAGTCATGAATACAACACTGTTGCCATATGAGATGTTGCAGTTTTGCTTCGAGGGGGAAATCGTTCTAGACGGAATGTAATGTTGTACCAGCTCTGGCCCCATCGAGAATGGTGAGATGTAAAGTGAGAAATCTTAATTTTGGTGGCACAGTCACACAGAATCAGAGCTAGAAATCAAAACTAGCCGAGTCCCAGTGTTTGTGTCATGAAGGCAACTGCTCATTTGTTTACCATACTGTCAGCACGCCTAGAACCATCTTTGAATTCATGTCTCCCTCACATCTATTTATACCCCGCCCCCATTCCCAGCATTGCAGAACTCTTTTGTGAGCTCGGGGGAGTTTTTCTTTGATGATTTAATAAAAAGTGCATGGATTTGTAAACTCCTTGCATTTTTACGTCAGGTTTCTATTTCTAATAATCACAGCAATGTTTTGGTTTTAGGCTGGAACCACCATCTGACTCCATTGAACTTGTGCTCTTCCCTTCTCTCTCTCGTCAGCACAGCCCCTGGAGATGTACCAATATCAGACCGCGTACCTGTGCGCACGACGGCAGGATTATTAACAGTAACAAAGAAAATGCAAAAAAAAAAAAAAAAGTAAGAAAAGATGCAAATAACAGTAACATCATTAATACAAATGCAATAAAATAAGGTAAGGTGGATTTTTTTATTTTGTTTTGGTTTTTTACATTCCAGGACTTACGTATAAAACTATTGTGGTTTTATGATTTCGGGCTTAGGAAATGGGAGGTGGTGAGACTTGCAAGCGTGAGTGTGAGCACTGCCGTCGCCTGTTGTCTGGGCCCGCACGGCCGGACGCTGTGGACACAGCGGCCTGGGTGGCAAGCCGGCCCTTCTCTGCAGGTGAAGGACATGGGGCTCCGGTGGATGCCGGCTTCCCATCCCGCCTCACTCTGACCCTGACGTGTCTCTCCCCAGGAGACTCCCTCACGGACCCGCACCCGGCGCCGCCCCAGAGCCTCTCCCTGCGCCCAGGCCCCAAGTTCAGACATCACGTCCCACATCACGTCCCACATCACCTCTGACTGCTGCTCCTGCTCCCCCTCTTGATGGAGCATCTGGCTAACTTTCAATTTTTTTTTTGAAGATTTTTATTTGTTTATTTTACAGAGAGAGACACAGCAATAGAGGGAACACAAGCAGGGAGAGCAGCAGAGGGAGAGGGAGAAGCAGGCTTCCCGAAGAGCAGGGAGCCTGATGTGGGACTCGATCCCAGGACCCTGGGATCATGACCTGAGCCGAAGGCAGACGCTTAACGACTGAGCCACCCAGGCGCCCTCTGGCTAACTTTCTAGAACTACTTTGCCTTCATTTCCTGAGAGGCTGAAGATATTAAAAGTATCTCCCCTCCCCCCCCAAAAAATAGAGTTGACAGACTCAAAGTCCAGGGACCACAAGCGCCACAAAGTTGTGTTTTTCCTGCGCTGTGTTATGAACAGGAGGCTGACGTCTCTGGGCCTGCCCTGCACTGTGAGGCTGGCTTCTGGGCGCCCTGTCGCCCTCCTGCCACCGGCCACGTCACACCGAACTCTCCGTGGGGACGCACTGCCCTGACTGCGTAGGTGCTGGCCGCCCCCTGGCCGCCCCATCTACCTGGCTCTGCAGCCAGCTACGCACCGAGGTCCCCCCGAGGACCCCCTGTCCCATCTCCCTGCGGCCATGCCACACTCAGTGGAGCCTCTCCCAGGAAGCGGATCTCCAAAGCTGCTGCTGCCATCGTGAAACCTCACAGCCAAAAGCACGGTTCTGGGGCTTCCCCTCCCGTGGGAGGCTTCCATTCCTCCCCTCACCCATCCAGGGACACTGCAATGCCAGTGCAGTCCCTGTTCCCTCCAGGAGGAGCCCCTGCCTTCCAGCCTGCACCAACTCGCCCCAAGTCAGCACCACAGAGCCCCGCCCCCGCTGCCGGGATGGGCTTAGTCAATCAGATTCACTTGGAAGCTTCTCCCTGGCAGGCTGCATCCGCTCTCCCGCTACACACCACATAGCACTGAACACACAGTATGTGCCCAGTGAAGGCTGTAGGATTCATCTGTGTAATGAAGACAATGGATACAAAATATTCTGCTCTAAAAACTGTCTCCCAACATGAAATAAAGTTGCTCTTCTCCTTTACTCCCTGGGACGCCGAGTTCTGCCTGCCCGGAGCAATTACAAAGTCCAGGGAAGTTCGTGGATTCTTCCCCAGAGTGCTTTCTGAGCAAGTGTTGGGAAACGGGTTACTGATTCTCCAGACCCTTCCAGCCATCTGCATCTGTTGCAACACTGGAGTCAAGTGACAGGAGGACACGGGACTCTTCCAAGCGTGGCCCAGTGCCAAGCCTAGGCTCTGCCCCATTGGGCTCCCTCTTACCCCCCAAACACCCCATGCCCTCACCCTGCCTTCACCCTGACCTCTGTGCTCTTTTCTGGAATACATTGGATTCTTGTTACAAGGCTGGACTCATCAGACACCCCTTCTGCTACCTAAAGCTCCCTCCCTCCCTAATCATCACCTCTACCTGTTCTTCGGGCCCTTTGGACCTGCTCTTCCTTGCAGGGGTCCCTCTCTGTCCACTAAGGCAGAGGTTTACCATCCCTTCTGGGAATTCCCCATACACCACAACTGCTTGCTCTTTGGTCCTTGAGTTTCTCAAACTCCCCAAGTCGGCAGTAGGAATCTGGGCAGCAACAAAAGCCTGTGCTGGGTCCCTAAAATCGCCCCTGCGACTACCACCCGTCCCTCTGACATACAAAGTCACACACTCAAAATTGCCGAGCACAAGATCTAAAAAATAATAGATGGCTATAAAATGCTAATTGCTTTCCTTCTTTTTTCTTGTAAGAAATATGAATTCTAACATGATGACTTCTCAAGCATTTTAAATAACAATGAAATATTTCCAGCCCAAGTAGATATTTAAATGTGTTAGATTCTGACATCAATTTTCATAGGAGTTTAGGTTTGGAAAGGCCTGAAGATTCTACAGTGAAAACTCGGAGTTTTTTCTGTGTATATGCTGATTAACTCAGCAGCACAAGCCCCTAAATGAGGCTAAGACAGAGACAGGGCTCTAGTGACATTCCTGACTTCCTCCCTCTAGAGTCAAAGGGCGGCCCCCCCCCAGGCGTCCGCCTCCCAGGCCTGGGGCATCGCAGGCCCAGGGAGACGCTGCACCACACCATAGCCAGCAGATGGGGGGCTGGGGGTGCCGTGGGGGAGGGCGACTCATTCAGTCAGCTCCTCCTCAACCTTCCGGGAGGGGTCCCGGGACGGTGGGCAAGCCCATCTGCTGTGCACGCTCTACCCTTCGTCTCCACGCTCGGGGTACTCAAGGGCCCGTCAATCACCTTACCTGGCTAGGGTAGCCTGCGGTCGGTGCTCTCTCTTGCAGTGCAGTGCGTCCATGGAAAGTCTGATCCTCTTCTAGATCTGCCCTTCTTCCTAACACACCACCACATCGTGTTACTGCACACCCACCCCCACGCCCCGCCCTCTCCATCCAGGCACACGTGCCCTTCTACGTCCATCTTTTGCAAACTGACAGCAAGGTAGTTGTTGTCTCAAGGAAAATAGATGTGGCGCTTTACAATCTAAATAACTTCAGCAAATAATTTTGACTCATCAGGCCCGATTTTATCAAAACCCAGTTAGACTTTGATTTTTTTTTTTTAAGTTATTTATATATGTGCTACCTCCAAACACTATGTGGGGCAATTCGATGCTGGTCCAACCCCAGCACGGTAATAGCTCGGTGTGGCTTCTGAACCAACGAACTGGTACAGATAATTTAGTCAGCACAGCTCATAATAGCCAATTCTCCATTATCCCCTACTATAGTATCCATGGTAAACATTTAATTGCCAGATCCTCACTCTGGGTGCTTTCAAAATCTACTCAGTGGAGACCGAGGAATTTAATTAATTTTATTCGAAGTTAAAACTTACTGCAATGTCCAGTTTACAATTAAGATTATATATAAATCATAATTTACAATGCATTCTAAAGTGAATTACTACCTGGGGGCTATTACTTAATAAGCTACTTCTTTGGCCAAATTGCCATGTTGAGGAAGGAAATGAACCTTGACAGGAGGCCAATGAGGAGCGCCAGGTGGGGGAAAGGTGTGTTCCTGGCCCTTCCCTCACTTGACCTTGCAATGATTCCGAGGTGTGAGTGTCACTAGAGAGCAATTCAGGACCTCATGATAAGCTGCGTGTTGTGCTCACACCCCAATCTCGCCCAGACATTTTTGTAGGTCCGTGTTTCCCGTGCATTCAGTGAGACACACGGAAAAACAGCGAACACGATGAGAAAATTCAAGCTGCTGGTCTTTTCTATTTAAGGGAATCTCAAAGCACATGCCATAAATTATCTCTCCTTGGTTTTCTTTACTCACACTAAGGAGTTCTGAGTCAACCCTCCGGCTTGGCCCTGCAGCCGGGCTGGGCGGGCAGACAGGCAGGTCACCGTGCAGTCCCCCGCACAACACGGAACTCGCACTCACCCTCTGCGACATTCTCTGTCTGGGCCATGGACAATACAAGCATACTAAGTGCCCTTTTTTTTTTTTTTTTAATAAAAACATATTTTGAGTTTTCAGGACCAAATCCTCTAGAACATTCCAATCTCACCAGGTCCAATCTCTAGTATTTACCCATATTCTTCATTCTCCAAAGGTACCCCCCACACACTCCTATTAAGGATTTTATTACTTTCCCAGGGGGAAAAAATAACGTAAACAGTTTTCAAATAAACAAAGAATTCTCCTCGTTTACGTATTTCTCAATTTCTCATCTGTACCCCTGAGTATGGGGGTGGGGAGGGTTCGTATCTCACGAAGTCACAAAACAGCTACCCTACAGAGTGTACCATGGGGCAAAGGCTGTGCTTACCCTACAGTTCTTCCCCACCTGCACCAGCCCTTCCAGAATCCCATGCAGTGCAGGAGCTCAGCTCCAACATGAGCAGCCCAGCTAGCTGTTTATTCTGACCTTCAGCTTTCCTTTGCATTGGCCAATATTCCCAATGCACAAACAGTTGCATTTTAAGAATAGAGCAAAATTCCTGTCCTCGGTTTGACCTACTAAACTACTGGCAGAGATGTATTCTCGGGACAGCTTTTTAAAGTCTGTCTGCAAACAGCACCAGGATTAAATGTGCCTCCCGGGCCTGAATGGGGACGGTGCCGCTTGACAGGAGTGGGCCCGCAGGCCAGAAAGATCACAGCCTGGGCCTCCCGCGCGTCAGGAGGTCTAGACGGCAGCCCTCCTAATTCTGGAAGTCAGGAGATCAGCAAAGCCAACAAATGGTGTGATGGTCGATCCATCTAGAGTGGACACGACTAAGTAAGAGAGAGAGATTTATGAACTCAAAACAGCTTAGTCATTCTGTAAAATCAGAGTTCACAATCCAAACCAGAAACATTCATATAATTTCTTCTTTTAAGTTATAGGGTTTTATATAATGCATATGAATGAAACATGTTTTACAAAGTGAGAAGAGATTCTTTGCCTTTAATTAGCAAATGACAACACTGTTGTTGTTGAATGGTCTACACAGATAGACGGTGGTCTAACCGCATCCCTTCCTGCCCTTTCGGATTTGCGTTCCAACTTTGTAATCCTATTGCTGTATTCATTACAGTACAGGCGTGCTTCTATCTTGGCCTGACATTCACTTCCAGCCGCATTATGGGCGTGATTTAAAAACAGTTAAGGAGGAGAACGGCTTTCCTTCCCACACTTGTGCTTATGGTAACAGCACATATGTTAACTCTTTCTAGTTTTGGATGAGAGTGGGTGAACATGATATTTATTTTGGGCCAGATTCTGTGGATTTTTTTTTTTAGCAATTGATCTAACAAATATCTTCTTATAGTGGCACGATGCTCCTGCAGGTAGAAACAGTACAGCCTATGATTTTATATCAAAAGGTAACCTTTACATGAAAAAACTCACCGTTGTGAATATTATATGGATGGAATATTATACAGTCAATAAAATGAGGTTTATAGAAGGAGGTATATACGTTTATATTTAAATGACAGGAAAAAATATTGTAATGGTAGAGAAAATACATAATATTCCATAAATATACAGAGCTGAGATTATATTTTATATATAATTTGTATGATATCATTATATATAAATCATATATAAATAATTTATGAAACTATATGTATATTTATATCTACCTACATATATAAACAGTGATTATGTCTGGTGGGAAAATCAGGGTGACTTATACTTTTAAATATATTTAAAAGTAAATTTATATATATATATATTCTCTCAGTTTCTGAGTTTTCATGACGACAATCTCATTTTTCTTTTAATCAATTTTTTTAAAAATTTGAATTCCAGTATAGTTAACAATAGTGTTGTATTAGTTTCAAGTGTGTACTGTAGTGATTCAACAATTCTGTACATGACTCAGTGCTCATCACAACTGTACTCTTCAAACCCCTTCGGTCTATTTTACATCCCTCATCCCCTCCCCTCTGGTAACCAACAGTTTGTTCTCTATAGTTCAGGTCTATTTTTTAGTTTGTTCCTTCTTCCTTTGTTCATTTGTTTTGTTTCTTAAATCCCACATATGAGCGGGATCATATGGTCTTTGTCTTTCTCTGACTGGCTTATTTCACTTAGCATTATACTCTCTAGCTTCCACGTTGTTGTGTCAAGATTTCATTCCTTTTTATGGCTGAGTAACGTTCCATTGTATACATAAACCAAATATTCCTTATCCATTCATCTATCAATAGACACTTGGGTTGCTTCCATAATTTGGTTATCATAAATAATGCTCTAATAAACATGGTATTGTCTTTTCTGCATAGTGCATAGTATTTCTTTTCAAATTAGTATTTTCATATTCTTTGGGAAAATAGCCTGTAGTGAATTACTGGATCATATGATGTTTGGAGGACCCTCCAGGCTGTTCTCCAGAGTGGCTGCAGCAGTTTGCATTCCCACCGCAGGATGGGAGGGCTCCCCTTTCTCCACATCCTCACTAACACTTGTTGTTTCTTGTGTTTTTTATTTTAGCCATTCTGACAGGTGTAAGGTGATATCTCTTTGTGGTTTTGATTTGATTAGTCTATTGATGAGTGAAGTTGAGCATCTTTTCATGCGTCTGTTGGCCATCTGTATGTCTTCTTTGGAAAAATGTCTATTTATATCTTCTGCCCACTTTTAATTGGATTACTTGGTTTTTCTGTGTTGAGCTGTAAAAATTCTTTATGTATTTTGGATACTAACCCTTTAGCAGATATGTCATTTGCAAACGTCTTCTCCCATTCGCTAGGTTGTCTTTTTGGTTTTGTTGATTATTTCCTTTGCTGTGCAGAAGCTTTTATTTTGCTTTTTTTTCCTTTGCCTCAGGAGACATATCTAGAAAAATGTTGCTATGACCAGACATCTCACTTTTTCTAAGCAAAAAAAAGCCTTCTTAAAAATCGAATTTCAAATAGAATGTATTTTATTCCCATAGAATATATTTATTCCCATTCCCATTGCTGCATTTGCAATAAAGAAACAAAGCAAAATTTCCTAGTTCTGTAAACCTAAAGACATTTTAGCCTTTCAGTTATTCCTAATAACAATCCACACGTAATAGAAAGAAGAGAAATTTCCCACGAGGCTTAGGAAACATTTTTTTCTGGAACTTAGACTTAAAATTACAATACAAAATGTAGTGCAGGGGGGATACTGGAAGCTTCCGTTGCTGTGAAAATTTTCCTTTTCCACATTCTACTATAGTATATTATAAACAGCCAGTATACACAAATCGATGCTATACTGTCTTGTTGCCACAACAATTCGCTGAAAAGCGAAAGATTTGGTCAATTCAATATACTACAAATACTTAGTGGAGCCACTCAGGGGCCCTGCACCTGAAAAAGTCGAAGTACGAAGATGCACAGGTAGAAGCCCACCAGATGGGCTAAGGGCCAGTTTGCTAGCATAGCACCATCTCTGCCCATGATTCTGTAAAAATCACTACTATTTCCTGTAGAGGGTAGATATTGTTCCCTAAGGACCACAACAAATTAACTAGTTGCAAGAATGTGCATATCTTGACTTAACAAGCAAAATGCCTCTGGCCTGCCTGCGCTGGTTCATGGATAACAACCCAAATCAAACAAATCTCAAAACCTTGACCTGCTTGTGTTTTCTTTCTCATTCTTGGGAAACTACACTCAGTGCAAAGTGCATGACAGAAAATATCTCAAATACAACCCAGTAGAATCTGACCCAACACTCCCATCGTCCTTGTCTGTGACAGCGAAGGTGGCAGTCCTGCCCTCTTATCTCTGCATCTGTTTTAATTCACCGTCAGCGGGAAGGAAGGAAATTAGTACAGGGAGAGAGAACAATGCACACACTGTAATTTTTACAATAGAGCCACAGTAATATTGTGACAAACAGTTCAACAGTGTAATTCGGCGCCTCCAAACACTCAAGATTAGTAGAGAAGAAGATCTGTATTTCAAGAGCTAACACACGATTTAGAGTATGCAGGGCCTCGAACAGCCTCCAGGTACTCGACAATTATGTACTGAATGAACAAACAGAAGAATGAATGAACATATGAATGAATGAAAGCAGAGAGTACATGAGAAAACCTAGGGGATTTTTTCGGATATATTTTTCAATAAAACTCTTTATAATACCTGTTGTGAGCTATATCATAGGTTTGTTTTTTTTTAATCAAATATATTTTACCTTAAATCATGAGCCATGAAGAAATCTTAAATGGATCACTGGAAACAAGACAGCAATATGTGCTTTTGTCACGAGGACCTTTTTAAAAGCCGAATTATATTTCCCCAAATGCGTTCTATCAAAGAAAATGGAGTAAAGCATTTATAGGGTTGTTGGAAGATTTCAAATTTAAATGCAAGCAGGGTCTGGGGAAATAAAAGTATACTGCTAACCCACCCACTTTTTACTGTTTTCCAGTGCAACACAGCCCAGGGAATACAGCATTGATAATGGGGCTGATAACGGTTTATGAAAAATAGAGACTAAATGAAGAATTTGTTGCACTTTAAATTCTTCTCTTTTAAAGTAGGGAAAATTCAACAGCAAGAGCTAAAGCAAGCTAAGTGGTAAGTCTGCTATAAAGCAGGACATCTTTATACAAACTTTGAGTACATTTTCAAGTATCATTTAAAGTATTTGAATGTTAATTCCTATCAAATCATTTAAAGGTAGGACAAAATAAGCTAGATGCAGCACACCTGAAACAGAACAAAAATAACAAAACTAATGGGAAAGCTCTTTCACACAGACAGAAAAGTACTTTTTAAATATATTTGAAATTTAGGAGCTTGTTAATTTCATCTAAAACAAGGTGAGTATCTGAACACACTTCCTTAAAAACATGCATAGTGAGGGCACCCCAAGCCAGGGCAACACTGGCCTTCCTGAGAGAAAAAACATGCTCTAGTGCCAAGCCTTTCCCAACCACTGCCACACTGAAACAGCCTGGCATTCATATTTCATAGTATAGTTTTCTGGAAAATATCTTAAACCACATTAAAACATGAACTCATAAATCAGAGCTAGAATAACTCCTACAGCAACACCAGTAACATTTCAAAGACCCCAAATTCCTTACATCGCCATAGGCATAATAAATTCATCTAAGGTATGAAGGTCTTTGCAGATCCCAACTGCTTGTGGGAAAAAGGAGATTTCTCCCTAACCTTAAAGTCATTATATAAAGTTTTCTCACTTTTTAAGAAGTATGTTACGTTCATTATAAAAGTAATACACACTCATGTGAAAAATTAATGAAAACGCAAAAAGAAAAAGAAGAAAAATCATCCTTGGTACTTTGCCCCTTTTCTTTTAAAACCACATTGGGCTCATCCAGCATATAATTTGGGATTTAGTTTTTCTTTCAATATAACATTATACCTTGAACAAGCCTCATGACATTCAGTGTTCTCTGAGGATATGAATGAAAATTATCTAACTCTTCCCCTATTCTTGAACCCTAGGTACCACTCTTTTGAGAAGATAAATAACACTAGTAAATGTCATGGAAATTTTATTATACTGTTAAATTAAAAGCACAACATACAACTGGACGCATTTTAATTTGAACTTAATCTAGTTGATTTTAGGCATTTAGAAAGGCATTTATGATCCAGAATCTCAATAAGCATGATTTTTAATGCCTTCCTGATGTCATTGATCAAGTTGCTAGAAGGTACAGAGCAAAGAATGGACCCCATGATACTTCACCAGGAGTTTTGCTCAGATTCATTTTAGGATATTAATCAATGTGTTTAAAATCCACCTCTTTTAACACCACACTCAAACTTCGCCTTCTTCTACATGAGAATTTAATAGATATCTTCACCAAAAGTTGACTGAAAGCTAGGGAGCAACACGAACATCGCTGCCGCAGTCTGCTAGCTGAATAGCGCTATCAAAGAGAAGGGCCTGTGTTTAGTACATGTGAGAAATGTGTATGAATTCCTAATGATCACTTTTTATTTATACATATTCATTTATAAGCCATATAATATCAGTCAAGATAGATTGCTTTATGCTTCAGTTAAAACAAAGAAAAGGTCAACACCATGATAACACTGGCTCAGCAAAGGCAATTTAGTTCCTTTTTGGGACAGCAGTCCTCCTCGGGTGCCTCATAATTCGAGAATATTTAGCTCTCGTGGCACTTGCACGCCAGCATGCACTTCTGCCACAAGAAGCAGGGAGGAGTGCACTCCCAGTTGTCCCCCCAAGTACGTGCTACAACCCAAACACACACACACCGCCTCTCTCCGAAGGGCCACAGCTGAACAGAGCTCAAACCTCTGCCTAATTGTTGGGAGAACCAGATAGTGGTGAAAACTTTTCATGCCTTGCACACTGATCTTCTAGAACCATGTCGGGAAACACTGCCTGTCCCAGTCGTTAGATATTGGGATTTCCTTTTCCCCTGAATAAAGAAGTCAGCTCCTCTACTCTGGCACGTTCTCAGCTACATGGCTGCTCACTTACTCCCAACAATAGTCTAAGCCAGGCTTTATGATATTGTATTGACCCTGATTAATAAATCAAGTCCTGGAGACAACGAGCCAGTTAATCAGTTAGGTTTTATCTTGGGTGCATAGCAGTGGATGTCGTCGGAGGCGGCATATTATAATGGCATTCAAATCCCAGCTCTGTATCGCAGTGGATGAATTCTGTTGGAAAGTATGCCCCTCTGTCAGCTGGAATCAGAATCAAGGCCGTCTCACACTATAAAATGCAGATAGTTATCGATTCCCCCTCAAGCATCCTTCCTCCCTCTCTGCTTCCCTTACGTGCTATTCTCTCAGGACCACGGAGCTCCACAAGGAGCGATAACAACAACATGGCCCATCACAGCAGCACACGCTCACGTCGGAATGTTCTCCCACGTCAGGCCCTGTTCGAAGGGCATGATATGTGTTACTCATTTGATCTTCATATCAGTGCCTTGAGGTAAGTACAACTGTTTGCCCCATTTCGTAGGAGGAACTAGAGCACGAGAGAGCGGAAGAGCCTGCCCCAAACCACACCACAGGTAGTGGAGACGAAACCCACACCACAGCCCTTGGGCTCCCGACCTCAGCACCCCTGCCCTGTGTTGTGATGCTTCAGGCCGGTTACTAAGAACTCTCAAAACAATCACAAAACGGTCACTATTGCCGCTCCCAGGTGCAGCTCGTGCCCAAGGCGACATCCCCAACAAAGTGGAGACTTGAACCTGGTATTGAGCACAACTGCACAGCCATGGGTGTCTCCAATCTGTCAAGCTGCTGCTGGCTTTACTGTCCTCAGACCTACGACCAAGTTCCTCTTTGCCAGTAGGAACAACTGGTTTCTTCCCACACACCCCACTTTTCATTGCATTTCACTCTCCCGCATTCTTATAGTCTGTAATCCCCAGGCAATCGCCTCCTGGCCGTGCAAATATTGCCTACTGCCTTGACCTTGTTTTGAAGACCTTTGTCTGCCTTGTGTTTTTAGCTCTCCTCAGGGAATCCATCTAATTCAGGCTCTCTCCCCTACAGAAACTTGAATCCCTGAAAGCTGACACTCAGATTTCCTGTTACTCACTGGATTCTATGTTCTCTGGGTGCTAGTTTGCCCTTAAGATGTCCTAGCAGCGGACAGAGGAAACTCTGGTGTCTCCTCTTCTTCTTATAAGGATACTAATCCTGTCATGGGTGCTCTAACTTCATGACTTCATCTATACCTCTTTACTCCATCACACTGGGGGCAGGGTTCCAACCTATGAACGGTGGGGGGACACAAACCTTCAGTAAGAACCTGCTTCTGTGAGGTTCCCCAATGTAGAGAAAACAGCTAGTATTTCTGAAGACACTGCATGAACCCACTCTAATGGATGACTTCCTGCCAACACCTCTAATCAAATGACTGAAATGACGGAAGTCCACGTACAAAAAAAGGTAAACCAGCCAAAGGTAGCTAGGCATCTTGTCCCTCTAAATATCTAGGTTGGGGTGAATTTCTACGTCTTCCATTCCAAGGGAAGAGTTCTAAGGTTTCAATATGGGAGCCACTTGCCATGAAAACTAGTGCTAGTCAATATCATTGTCTTAATATTTACACAGTCATCTCCTCTTTTAAAACACAACTACTGAGATTTTACATTTTATAATTTACTTTAGAATTGTAAGCGTCCTAAATACCTGCTCCTTGTCTGTATTTCCATGCGAATCTGCTTCCAGGGCATGTTTAGAGGGATGGTTTCCTCTTTCCCTCTGACTTTTCTTCCACTCTCTCCCGTGTCCCTTCCTGACAGGACTCGCGAGGCCTCGAAGCAGCGCAGGCCACGTGCTTCCGGACAAGGGGAGCATACTCTGAATAGTGCCTAGCTCGACACAGATGCCACCTGAGCAACACACACGGGGCGCCCGAGGCACCGTGGGAACATACAGGACTCCCACACTACCTCAAGTCGTTACTAAAATGGAATCAAGAAAAAAAATCGGGTGACATTATCAGGGAAATTATACTGTGCCCCTACTCCACAAAGCGGAAATATGTCACCCCAAAACTCCTGTTATTTCTGGAAGACCCCAGGGGGCCTCCACGAGCCTTTCAACAAGTCCTGCTGCCGTCTGCGTTAGCCACCATTGTCCTCCTGCCCAGCACCAAGCAGCTTTCATGATAAAGCTGACAAGGTCTGCCGAGAAAACATGTCAGGCAACACTCCACGGCCTCCAGGGTCACGGATCACTCACAAACCAAGGCCCAGGCGTCAAGTGCCACAGGAAGTACCAGGACACGGTTTCAGGGTGTTTCCCCAAGTGAAGAAACAGGTACCATCCTCTCGTCAGTCAAGAAAGGACCCACGTTTCCCTTCCAGCATTTTCCGCCCCACATGCCATTCTCCCAGCCCCTCCAGCATTCACTGGTATCCCCTTCTTTTTTTTTTTTTTTAAGATTTTGTTTATTTATTTTAACAGAGAGAGAACACAAGCAGGCAGAGAGACAGGCAGAGGCAGAGAGAGGAGCAGGCTCCCTGCCGAGCAAGGAGCCCGATGTGGGACTCGATCCCAGGACACCGGGATCATGACCCAAGCCGAAGGCAGCTGCTCAACCAACTGAGCCACCCAGGCGTCCCACTGGTATCCCCTTCTTGCCACAGTGCTCACATCTCTTATCTCTGAGGCATATCACAAAGAGCACACATGCACCGTGACTCCCCCACCCTCGTCCCTTGTCCTTCTTGCCTCCTGACTCGAAGAGCAGCCAGTGTAGCCTGTCCTCCAGGAGCCGCCCCTGCGGGTCTACAGCTCTGCTCCGCCATGTGTGCCGTCCTCAGCACGGAGCAATGCCTGCTGGGTCTGGGTCTGGGTCTGTCACCTTGAGGCACAACAGGCTCTGAGCCAGGTGGCGTCCCAGGGGGCCAGCACCAAGAATGGGAGAATGTCCCTCCCCGCCCCAAGTCACACTTTCTCCATGGGCCTCCAGAGCAGGGCTCCCTGGGCCCCAAGGTGGCCCTGCTACAGTCTTCTTACTCACTGCATAGCCCAGAAAAGGCCATCAGGCCACGACACCACGTAACTTTTCACGCAGGCAACATGCTGCCCTCTCTTCTCCCTTGCACAGTTTCTGCTTAACAAAGACCATTCTAGAAGTTCTATGTAGCATGAACTGGGGTGGAGAAAAGAGGACCAGCACAACTAGTGAAGGGAAACTGCAAAGACACAGGTATGGGTGATGCTGTAGAAATGAAGATGAAGGGCAGAGGCAAAGTACATTTTAAGGAAGCGTACCCTTGACCTAACTCTTGGTCCTGTTTCTGACTCCCGTGCCAACAGCCAAGATGCTTAATTTTTATGTCCTTACATTCCTCATCTGTGGCATGATAGGGCTGGACTCGGACGACTCTCGGAGCCCGCTGAACTCTGGCAGTCCAGGACCCTGAACCACAAGACAATGCATAACGGAGACAAAATAAAGTCATGACAAGGGCGGGGTGGGGTGTAGGTAATCTCATGTATCAACAACCGGAGGTCGTGAAGGAGGTCAATACTGTTGATGAAGAATGTGACTGGCCACATATAATAGCGAAAGAAAACTAGGGGCGGGGTTGTGTTCTGATAAGAACTTAGTATTCAACTTGAATCAAGATAAAGACCCAAGTATAAATAAGAATTTAGTATGTGAAAAAAAGTGGCATTTCACATCAACAGAGAAGAATTCTTTAACCAGTAAATGATGTCAGAACAGTTATTTAGAAAGAGAGGAAAGCAGACTTTAGCTTGTTTGCAATAAGCTCACAGATTTAAAAACATAAAAATAAGGCAACAAAAGAAATGCACTAGAAGAGAATGTGATATTTTACAACCTTTAGGTAGAGAAGGATTTTCTAAATAAGCCTGAATAATAAATACACATAAAGGAAACATATTCAACTTCAAATGCAGGTTTTATGTATATAAATATTTTTGTACAACAGGATAAAATAACAAACATTTTAAGACGAATGGCAAACTAGAAAACCTGTCTTCAAGGCATATGTTAACAATCGAAGAGCCACCATCTGTACCACAAAGACCTAGGCTTCCAACTCAGACAACCCCAGGACCCCTTCATAGTATATTTTCTGTGAGGATGGGAAAGATGCCGTGCGGAGTTTTCCAATAGATAAACCCAAACAATGAAAAATCATTTCTCTCCAGGAAACGGTGTCTTTGGAATATGTTTGGCAATAAAGATGAGGCCGCTCCCTGGACGAGGCTAGAATGGGCCACCATGCGGTGATGGAACCCCTGAGCTGTACGTGGGAAATGCACAGGAACCTGGGGGCCGCGCTGAAGCTAAGAGAGATGAAGAGCTTAAGGAAAGAGGGGTGAGCAACATGGCAGGATGCTTGGACCCAAGTAGAAGACTCAACGAGGGAAGACCTCCATGTTAAACTAGCGAGGAGGCTGCTGAGAAGAGGAAACTCTAGGGCGTGATCTTAAATTGCTTGCTGGGCTCTCTTGTGAGCTGCTACCGCTCTAGCACGAGCCCCACCTTACCCCTCCCGAGCTGGGTAAAGTTGGCTGCAGCCTGTCGCTGAGTCAGCGGTGCTCCAAGAGCCCAAATGTTCTCCACCTACTTGAGAAGTGCAGAAAAAGACCAGTGTGCACAGGAGGTGAAGGAAACGTAGGCAGTGAGAACTGAGGGGAAGCAGGAGCGCAGAACAAGAAGTGACCAGGGGAAACGTAAACCTTCCATCCCAGCTTTGAGATTCCCACAGAGGACGGAAAGGCCAAACCTATGTACATCTTAAAGGACAGGATGACTCACAGCAAATCGGAAAAGTTACAGACATAGAAGGGCAGATACCTAGTTTTCCTATGAACCACATCAAAAACAACAAAAAATCAAATTCAAGCAAAGATTATCTTAGCTAATATCATTGTCAAAATCCAGGTATGTTTTGGGAAGAGTGTCTACCCCCACCAGCCACAGTGGGAAGACTTTGTCATACATGGGGCATTTAGTAGGAACTTCAGGAAGATAAGACCTTAGTCTTAAAACTAACCAAACTAACCCCAGACTAAATTCTGCTTGTATTCGCCTTTATTTTTTTTTAAGATTTTATTTATTTATTTGACAGACAGAGAGAGAGCACAAGCAGGGGGAGCAGCAGAGGGAGAAGCAGACTCCTTGCTAAACAGGGAGCTCGATGTGGCACTCGATCCCAGGACCCTGGGATCATGACCTGAGCCAAAGGCAGATGTTTACCTGACTGAGCCACCCAGGGGTGCCTTGTATGCACCTTTTAAAAGCTTAAAAACAAGCCTCAAGTGCTTTTGCTTTCTGGAAGATGGAGCACACATACTCTTCCCTATTTCTCCCACTATGCAACACTGAAACCCCAATCATTATATATGAAACAAACATTAGAGGACTCTGAAGAGCAGAGAGGGGAATGCAAACCAGCTAGGGACCTGGGACCCAAAGACCAACACCAGAGGGAGCTCCCCAGGTTCTCACGTTGCTTCTATATCCCAGACTCAGAGCTGAAGAAGTCAGCAGTACAGAAATGCTAAATATGTGGACAATAAGGGTCCTCCAAAAAGGCTGCTGTCTCTATCCAGGGGTACAGGAAAGAGGCAGACCAAAAACTGCAGCAAAAATTGTTGTCCCACCCCAATCCGTACCAACAAAGGCCAAGTTGGGGGCACTGGACGTCCATCCTTGCAAGCTGTATTCAGGTACCCACACACTCTCACTGGAGTAATGCTGACGAGGAGACTAGGGAGCCAGGACACTGATCACACCAGGCGGTATGATGAGCCCTCCCCCCACTCCCCTGCCCTTGGCCCCAGCCTCCTCAGTGCCAGTCCATGGAGGTCATGAGGGGCAAGCCTAGCCTTCCCCCCAACCCAGCAGTAACTGGATGTCCCTCCCCATCAACACAGGGGCAGCACCAAAGGAGATGTAGAATACAGTGCTCAGTGGTAAAGAAGCCACCTGCCCAAGGTGTCCAATGAGGCCACAAGAGGAGCAGCAATGAGACATTCCTAACACCCCCTTCCTGGATGCTAACAGTAAAAAGCTAGAAATCCCACCCACACTCAGTGGGAATGAGAAGCCCCTCCCCCACCCATATGTCACTAGAGGCTGAGTGAGGAACCTGGATTTCTACCCACCACCCCCCCAAAGAAATGAGGTGGTGTCATCCCCTTCCCTTAGAGAAACAGTGCTAGAAGAAGCCAGATAAAACAGAAGGTTTAGAAAGATCCAAGATCTCAAAATACAGTATTTAAAATGTCTAGGTTTCTATCAAAAATGATTCATCACACAAAGAAACAGAAGATCTTCGAGTGAGAGGGGAAAAGTCAATAGACTCTAACACCAAAATGACAGAGAAATTAGATTTATGTATGTATGTATGTATGTATTTGAGAGAGAGAGAGAGATCACAAGTAGGCAGAGAGGCAGGCAGAGAGATAGGGAGAAGCAGGCTTCCTGCTGAGCAGAGAGCCCAATGTGGGGCTCGATCCCAGACCCTGAGATCATGACCTGAGCCAAAGGCAGAGACTTTAACCCACTGAGCCACCCAGGTGCCCCAGAAATTAGAATTATTTAACAAAGGTTTTAAAGCAACCATCAGGATTCAAAAAGTAGTTATGAACATGCTTGAGATGAATTTAAAAATAGAAAGCCTCAGCAAAGAAACAGAGGATATAAAGAGGAACCAAGTGGAAATATTTTAACTAAAAAAATACAATAACAAAAATAAAAAATTCAATGGATGGGCTCAATCATAGAACAGAGGGGAAAGAGGAAATGAAATCAGTGAATTTGAAGTGGGAACAATAGAAACTACCAAATCTGAGTATGACAGAAAACAGATTAAGAAAATGAGTGGACAGAGTTGCAGAAACCTAAGGGACTAGAAAATAGCATTTACCATCCATGTTATCATCAACAAAACAGACACTTCACTAAAAAAGATACACATATGGCACCTAAGCCTGTAAAATGATGTCCACATCACATATCATGAAGGAAATGCAAATTATACAATGATGAAATACACACTTCTGAAATTGGTCAAAATCTGGAACACTGACAACACCAAATGCTGGTGAGGATGTGGAGCAACAGGAACTCTCATTTACTGTTAGTGGGTCAGAAGAGCCAATCTGCAAGACAGTTATGTGTTTCAACCAATGAATGGATAAAGAAGTCAAAGATTACTGAAAATAAGTGATAGGGAAAATCTTAAAATCAAGATAAAAAAAGATGTAATAAATAAACAAGAGTAGACCTATCAATTAAAGCAGACATCTCACCAGAGACTATGCAAGCCAGAAGACAATGACAGAGACATATTTATAAAATACCGAAAAGTTGTCAACCTAAAATTCTTTTTTTTTAAGATTTTATTTATTATTTATTTATTTGAGAGAGATAAAGATATTTTTGAGACAAAATGAGATAATTTGCTACCATTAGAACTGCTCTACAAGAAATGAAGGAGGTAGGGTACCTAGGTGGCTCAGTTGGTTGAGCAACTGCCTTCGGCTCAGGTCATGATCCTTGAGTTCCGGGATCGAGTCCCACATCGGGCTCCCAGCTCCACGGGGAGTCTGCTTCTTCCTCTAACCTTCTCTCCTCTTGTGCTCTCTCTCACTCTCTCTGTCTCTCATATAAATAAATAAAATCTTAAAAAAAAAAGAAATGAAGGAGGTGTTTCTTCAAAAAGAGGGAAAATAATAACACAAGAAAATTTAGATATACAAGACAGAATGAAGAGTGCTAAGAATGGTAAATGTAGATTGTTATAGAAATACATTTTAACTATTTTTAATATCCAAAAAAGATAAGTGATTGTTTAAAGTAATAATAAAAATAAGAAAAAAATGTATTGTGTGGTTTATGGTATATATACAAGTAAGAGGTATGAAAATAATGCCACAAAGGACAAGAAGGTGTTATTGGAAGTACACTGTAATAAGATCCATACACTAAAACAAATGGTAAAAGATTATTTGAATATGGGCTATGGTAAATCAAAATCATATAATATTAACTATAGCAGTTGTTACCAAAAAAATGAGAGGAATAACTGTTAATCTAATAGTAAAGATAAAACATAACTATTAGAAGATTCAATGAAGCCACAAAGGCAGCAAGCAAACAAACAAGTAAAGAACAGATGGTAAAACACATAACAAATAGCAAGAGAATGGATTTAATCTCAAATGTATCTATTAGTACAATAAATGTAAGAGGGACAAAATTCCATAATTAAAGGCAGAGATCATTAAATTGGATTAAAAGGGGAAAAAAGATTCAACTATATTCTTCCTATAATAATCTAAATTAAATATAAAAACAAAGAAAAATTAAGAATAAAATGATTTTTTAAAAGTACAAATGCAAACATTAATCAATGGTAATATGGAATGGCTACATGAATAGCAAAACGGTAGTACAAAATAAGGATTATTACCAGAGATGTATAAGTACACACAATAACAATAGACTACAAAAATCCTAAATGTATAGACACATAATAAAAATGGTTCAACATGCATGAAATAGATACTTATAAAATCAGAAGGAGAAATAGGCAAATCTATAATCATAGTCAGAGATTTCAACCTCTTTCAGTAACTGATAAGGCAATTAAAAAATCATAAGGATATATAAGACTTGACCAAAACCATCAACAAAACTGACCTAATGGATTTTCATCCATTCAACAGTATGTTCTTGAGGCACACAGGGAACATTCAGAAGACAGATCAGATGATGAGCCATAAAATAAGTCTCAATAATTTTAAGAGAACTAAAATCATACAAAGTAATTTCTATAACCACAGTGGAATTAGACTAGAAATCAATACGAGAAAGATATCTGGAGGATCCCCAAATACTTGGAAATTGCATTACATACTTACAAATAATTCATGAATTGAAAAAGAAATTACGGAAAAATTAGGAAACACTTTAAACTGAATGAAAATTAAAAATCAACATATTAGAATTTCAGGATAGCAGCTTTCAGCTAAAGCAATGCTTAAAGAAAACTTTATAGCATTAAATGCTTATACTGGAAAAAAGTACTAAATCATATACATCATCTCATTTCCTACCTCAAGAAACTAGAAGACAAAGAACAAATTTTACTCAAATGATAAGAGGAAATGATTTTTTAAAGCAGAAATCAGTAATGTGAAAAAAGAAGAAATAAAAAAAATCAATGAAACTAAAAACTAGTTTATGAAAACATCAGTAAAACTGACAAACCTTTAGCCAGAATGACCAGAAAACAGAGAACATATGGAATATCAATACCAGGGATGGAGAAGCAGACCTCACTACAGACTTTCTACATATGGAAAGTAAGGAAATACTGTCAATAACTTCATGACAATAAATTCAACAACACAGATGAAATTGAAAAAATTTTTTGAGAGATACAAATTATCAACACTGAAATGAGAAGAAACAATGTCTGAAACTGGTATTTATAAAGCCGTCCATTTGAAGTCTATATTCAAATTATATACGAAATTAAATTTATAGCTGAAAAACTTTCCCACAAATGAAACCCCAGCTCAGACAGCTTCATTGGTGAATTCTAACAAACATACAAGGAAAAAACTATGTCCATTATGCAAATTCTTACTTTAAAAAAAAAAAAAGGCGCACATCCTGATTCATTTTATGAGGCCAGCATCACTACAATACCAACACCAGACAAAGGCATTACAAAACAGAACAAAAACACAAAGAAGGCCTCCTTTCCATGCAACTTCTCCAAGTCTTCCTAGAATTAGGCACATCTTCTTAGCTATGTTCACAACTTTCTGCCTTTATTATGAACTGCTGAGCAGCAGTGATCTGCCTGTGTCTGAGAATTACAGGATAGTTGCCCAAGTCTTGCACATGAGGGTGCCTAGTAAACACGTCTGTGACTCTTTATTACAAAGACAAAGTCAAATTTGGTGGAGGGAGGTACAATTTTCATGTTTTATTGAGCAGACCTAAATTTCACCATTAAAATACAGAGACACATTAGGATTTCTGAAATGTAAAGCTAAAATGTTTGAATTCAAGGATGGAGAACATTAAACAGAGACCCTAGGTAGTGGTAAATTCAGTCCCATGTTTACACATGTGTGGCAGGAACTGGAAGATAGATGTAAATTTTGGGTTGGAATTAGACGAATTAGAAGAATAACCTGTACAGAACTGGAGGGAGGTCCCTTGGTTTCAAAATAGATGGCAGGGTTTGGGCTGGGGGCCAGCCTGTCTGCAGGGAGCAGGGGTGGCCGGGCTACAGGTCAGAAACCCAGCTGGAGGCTGCAGCTCAAGTTCAGGGTCTACAGACCACAGGAGCTGGCGGGAAAGTCTACCAGCAGAGCGGTTAGCGCATTCCTCAGAAGTCCTCATTTCCCGGTGAAGTGCTAGGACACTTTGCTCAGAGTCCCTGACTACTACTGTTGCCAACACAGACACACAGGCGCGCGCGCACACACACACACACACACACACACATTCTATCTTCTAACAACGATTCCAAAAAACTAGCTTTTGAATTTAGCAGAAGGAATGCATCGCTTCACTAGTCCAGCATATCATCCTTGTCATCAAAGAGCAATGACATTTTTGCTTTATCACTTTGTGTCAAATAACCTCGGCCTTTGAGCCCACTTTCCTTCCCTTTAACATCGATTTTCACATTTCAAGAATGTGTGCTTTTATATTGTTTCCACACAGGCTTTCATTTCATTTGGAAGCCAGTCCTTCCAAATCTGATACTTTGAATGACCTCTCCCTAAAATCTGAATGGTAGTAGGATGCAGGTTTTCATTACATCGAAGTACAATATTCTGAACTCTGAGACCTGGCAGAATTAACCTATACCCAAGCACACAGCCCTAAAACTCAGTTTCTTGCCTGCAGAGAGGGGGAAATGGAGCTAATATTTCTCGTAAAGGATCATAGAGATCAAATGGGAGAAAAAGTATATGAAGGTAGTTTTGTGAATGGTAAAGTGATGTACAAAATGCCATGCAGTCTTGTACTATTTTGTATAATGGAATGTAGTTTATACACATGGAGGCAGGTTGAATTACACCTGGGAATAAGGGCTTGGTTATAGCAGTTCTAGGGTTCATGTCCTGGCTTTGATACACACGTACTAAATGACCTTGGGTAAGTGACTTATTCTTGGTCTCAGTCTTCTCATTCATAAAATGGAAATAAAAATAGAATCGATAGCATATGGCTACTATGAGGATTACACATGTTAATTTATAAAGCACTTAAAAAGTGACTGACATACATTAATAGATTAAAAGAGAGAGCAGGAGCTGTGGGCTCTAAAACTGGAAACACGGATTAGGAAGTGGTTTTAGGAAGGATCTTGGATAAAAGGAAAATTTAACAGAGAGCCGCTAAGAAATGTTGACAAAGGGGAAGGCCACTGACAAGCAGATGTTAGGAGAACATTAAGCCAATGACAGGGAGGAACTGAGAGGGAGAGGAATTTAGGGACCTATTTCCTAGGTCTGAGAGGCTGAGGCCTCTGCAAGGGGAGGTAAGTGGGAAGGCAGAGGAAAGAGAGGGTTAATACAAAATTGATAGATTGGACACAAAATTCTTTGCTTTGTGGAAGTAAATAATGCAAGCCCAATGACAATAACTGGTTGCAGAACATTACTGTATTGTTCCTGATCTTCCTCAAATTCACATTTTCCACTGTACCAGGGAAACATCCCTATAAAAACTTTTAAATGAATTTCCAAATCAAAAAGACCTCCTTTTGAATTTCTAGCCTTGCCACTTCCTGGGTAGTTTAAGCTGCTACCTTCCCTGACCCTCGTATTCAAGTGTAAAAGAAGGATAAGATAAGGATACCTACCTCACAATTTTGTTGTGAAAATAATGTGACATGACGTGCGAGTGGTGTTTGCAGAAGTCTCACACAAGAAGATCTCCAACACTAGAACTTAGTCTCTCACATGGACTAAATCATCCTGAAACAGTAGGAGAGGGCAGAGGGACAGGAGAAGGCCGAACGGGGACTTTCACGGGCTGGATGCTCTAGCTTCTGAGAAGTTCCCGGGTGGGCCTGCAAAGCTGCTTCTACTTAGTTTAACATCTCCGTCAAGCTGTGGCCCTCCTGATGGACAAGCTTGCTAAACCACACCTAATGACAATCCACGTTTGGCACACTAATTAAGAGTTTATATCTGAGGGCGCCCGGGGGGCTCAGTGGGTTAAAGCCTCTGCCTTCGGCTCAGGTCATGATCTCAGGGTCCTGGGATCGAGCCCCCCATCGGGCTCTCTGCTCAGCGGGGAGCCTGCTTCCCCCCCTTCTCTCTCTGCCTGCCTCTCTGCCTACTTGTGATATCTGTCAAAAAAATAAAAAATAAAATCTTTAAAAAAAAAAAGAATTTATATCTGAATTGGTTGCATTAGAGACCTTGCAAGACCAACAGAGATTCAATGATAGATACTTTTATTAAAATGACCTGTTGCTGGCTAAGAAGGAATCTAGTTGTTTCTCCCCTATACTTCAACTAAAAAAAAAACCTTGCCTCTCGGATTTATTTTTGCACTATAATGTATTCATTTTCTTATCATGGTGTTTCAATAATAATCACATTTTAATATTTTTCTGGTTGAGTTTTTTCAAGGTTTTTTTCCTAGTCTTCTAAACTTACTTTGAAGTTTGTTCTCTTACCCTTGCTCACATCCTGTTATTTTCATTTTTATAATTACAAACTTAAAGGAATATTTTAACTCCTTATTTCCCAGGGCCACACTAATCTCAGAAATACATAAGCTGGGTGTCTAGGTAACCTAAACATTACCACTTCTTAAGTAACACAGCTGGAAACCGACCTGGGAGCCTGTCCTAGGCAGTCCTGGCTTCTCCCCATGAGACTTGCTCAGTCTACTGACTTCTGTTAGAATTAACATAGCACCACTTTTCAAGGCTCTGTGATGTTCGAGAAATTACACTAGACATTATGGAGAAATCACAAAATTCACGAGTGTTGGAGGCGGACAGATATTAAAGGACTTACCTCATTCCACCTCGTAATCTTATAGACAGGAAAACTTCAACCATAAAATAACCGATACAAAAAGGGACAGTGTTTAAGCTACCATCCCCTTGTTATCTCACCCAGGAGCAAGACACACTTTTGAACAAAGCACTGGGGCTTCTCTTGGACACACAATACCCCAAAGGACATTTGGATTCAAGATGAGCTGGGTATTCTGTTCTTGCCGGGGAAGGAAAGCACTCAGTGAGCACGGCTCAGGTTAGGAGCCACATGTCTCATCCTAGGCGAACCTTCCCTGCTGCCGACGCGTGCGGCTCCCCACCAGAAATGCTGGCCCATATAGCGGGAGTGGGGATGACTTAACCCCCATGGGCGCTGACGCGCTACTTGCTTCTCTACAACCATACCTTGTACTTCGGTTTCCATAAAGTGCCTGAAACCTCTACATTCCTAATGAGCCTCTAGCAATAAAGAAAAAAACACAGATGTTGACCCTGCAGTTCTAGTCTGCTATTTCTTCTAATTCCTTTCTTCAGTGGTGTCTTTCTTTCTTCGTTCTCATATTTTTGCTGTTATCTGATCATTCTTCTTGGGATTTTACATGGAGGAATCCTTTGGGGGCTGGGAAAAATCTGGATTCCTCCATGAAGAATTTCCACTTGTTCTATTAGACGCCCCAGGACACTATTACTCAAAGATCCTTCCAACTGGAATGTCTGTTTTGAGTTCTTCAGGACCACCCAGAAGGAAGTGGTCCCAGAGGGAAGGAATTTGGGCTACAAACCCAACCAAAGGCTGTTTTTTTTTTAATCCTACCCAGCTTACCCATGAACCCCTCTTTTCCCCTTGTTCAGGTCCAAGACTGGTATGTGTGTGTGCAGAGGAAGGTATATGTTTGTTTCATCCTTAACATTTGAATGCACAGTCCTTTTAGGTCCCAGATTTATGAGAGAAGGCATTCCTACTATATGGCCCATCTTGGGGGACCCAGGTTGTGTCTCCCGTTTCTAGTGCCCCACGCCATTAAAACTAAAATGCAAATTCACCAGCTTCACAGATACCCTGGAGGAAAGTTCACCTGCAGAATTTGACTCATCTAAATTTTTTTGTTGTTGTTCTCCCTCATTTTTCTAGACTAAAAAATAGCTTACTTTTCTGCCAGCCCATTCGTGCACTTAACAAGATGTTTTCTTTAGGGGGACCTGGGTGGTTTAGTTGGCTACGCATCTGACTCTTGGTTTCGGCTCAGGTCATGATCTCAGAGTCCTGAGATCGAGGCTCCTAATTCAGCGGGGAGTCTGCTTCTGCCTCTCCCTTTGCCCCTCCCCCTGCATGCACACAAGTGCGCTCTCTCACAAATAAATAAATAAATCTTAAAAAAAAGATGTTTTCTTTAATATGTTTAGTTAGAATATTTAATATGTTTAAAAGGAGGGTCAGTCTGGGTACCTAGCTCACCATTTTATCAGAGAAATCTGAAACACAGTATCTTCATGATAATTATTTCTTACCATTCTGCTCTTTCAGGGTTTGGTTTTTATTTTTCCCATTTCTGAGTTACAGATGGACTTGTTTCTCATCAGATTATTCTATCAGTGACCATTTAATTGCAATAATAGAGAACTTCAGTGCCTTCAACAGAGATCGGTGAGTGTTTGTAGCTGGGGACACTGTGCCCCCAAAACATCTGGGGTTCTGCTAATAAAGCAGAGGGCCAATGAATCCTGGTGGGTCACCTGCACATCTGCCCCAGGGGCTCACTTCTGGCTTCCACATAATGCCTCAACTCTTTCTACTTTCAGAACCTCGTTTTCCTCGTGGCTTTTCATAGGATCAATCAACACGTACACACTGTATGTCTCTTATCATCTGATTTTCTGTGTTTCCTTGTTCTCGTTTATTTGATATATCATGATCTAAGAAAAGTAAACAACCGTTTACTTATTCCATTGTGTTTTCATTTTAATTTTACTTCCTTCTTATTTTCTTTTCTTAAAATGACTTTTTTCACATTTGGTGCATGAACATTCAGGATAGATCTTCATGTGAACTATAAGCTTTATCATTATATAGTGTTCCTCTTAGTTTAAGAGTTTTCGTTTTTAGTTAAAACTGGCTAGACATGAATTTTACAGCTCTGCTTTATTTTTATTTGCATTTCCTTTGTACATTACCATCTCTTCTATTAAAGTTATCCTTTCTATGTATCTTTGGATATATTCCTTAAATATCCCCATCTTCTCTCCCCACTCGCATTCACTGTTTTGTTAGTTTACTATTACAATATTTTATAACACGTTCTATTTTCCAATCATGTTTTCCACAGTCGTTCAACTTTGTGTCTCAGTATCAGTGAATTCAATACCACTACTAGTCTTTTCCATGTCTTTCTCCCTCCCTTCCCCTCCTCTCCTCAACTCCCTCCCTTCCCCTCCTTGCTCCCTTCCTTTCCCATCCTCCCCTCCAGCCTCCCTCTTCCCAACATCCCTCCTCTCTCCTCTTTCCCTCCCTCCTCCCTCCCATCCTCCTATCCAACTCCCCCCTCCCCCCTCCTCCCCTCTCCCTTCCCTCCTCCTTCACCCTTCCAACCTCCCCCTCCTCCTTCCCATCCTCCCTCTCCCTCCATCCTCCAATTTATTATCTCATGGCTACTTTTTTCCAGAAGGAGTACTGAGGACCATATACCCTGAGTTCCTGAATGCTTGAGAAGACCTGTCTGTTGTCTTTATACCTGAATGGTTGCCAGTTTGCAGATAAACATCTTAAGTCACATTTTCATCTCTAAGAACTTAGTACACACAGTTCCACTGCCTTTCACATTTGAGTGCTATAAAAAGGTTTAGGGATACCAGACCTTTTTTTCTCCCAAGAAGTTGATTTTCCCTTATGTGCCACAGAATTCTATTAACTTTAATAAAGTGTGGTAGAATAGTTTCTTTTTTACTGAATTTGTGTTTTTTACTGCATGTTATATTCTTGAATCTGAGGATTCTAATCCTTTTTTTTTAAAAGATTTTATTTATTTATTTATTTATTTATTTATTTGAGAGACAGAGAAAGTGAGAGAGAGCATGAGAGGAGAGGTCAGAGGAAGAAGCAGACTCCCCGTGGAGCTGGGAGCCCGATGTGGGACTCGATCCTGGAACCCAAGGATCATGACCTGAGTCGAAGGCAGTTGCTCAACCAACTGAGCCACCCAGGCGCCCCTCTAATGTGGTGCATGAACAATCAGTCTTGTAACACTGAAAAATTAAAATAAACAAATTTGGGGAGAAAAAATAAAAAAAATAAAAGAAACAATAATTTTATTCATTAAAAAAAATTCAGAAACTTATGGACTCTATGCTGGGAACCTACATAAAAAAAATCAGAAATTTAAAAATATCATTTAAAATTTTTTCTTACATTTTTTTCTTTCTCTTTTCAAGGCATAATTACACTTATATGAGATATCCTATATCTGTCTTCATTACCAATAATTTCTTCTATAACCTTTTATAATTGTTGCTCTTTGTTTCATTTGCTCATTCTCTAAAACTCACCTTTCATGTCCCCGAATGTGTTTTCTGCCATATATGTATCAGCTTCTTGTAAGAAGAGCCTTGTTTCCATCATGACCTTGATCTCCTTACTTTTATGATCTCTACTGGGAGGCCCTACATTCTTCCTTGGAGTCATTCTCTCAGAAAGGCCACAGTTTCCTTAATCTTCGAATCTGTGCAGAACTACCTGTGTATGCATTACTTGGGCTTTGTGGCATCATTTCTTCTAGTGGGTATTATCTACGTACCTTTTTACTTTTCATGTTCTAACTCTCCATTTGTGCTTGGAGTAAATCTGCAAAGGTCGAATGCCTTCTGACAACTATACGATAATGAATCACCTCTCTGTGGCATCATGCCGGCAAGGGGCAGAAGACAAGCCCGCCTAACTGGGGGTGTGAGGCGGAGTCCCCCGCTCTGAGCACTTTCTCAACAACACTCCCCGCAGAGACACGAGGTTCCCCTGTGCCCGTGCGCATGTCACCCGTCTCATGTTGAGGAGTTCGTGGCTTTATTCTCCTCAGCTCTCCGAGGATCTCTGGAGGCCTTCCTTCTATCCTTCTACACAGATCGCCCGCTTCTCTCAGGGATGAGACCACTATGAAGTTTCTCAGTTACTTCTAACTCCCTTCCCATTTCATCAGGTCAGACAGGAACTGTGTCCATCAGTGTTTCTACCTGCTTTGGAGAACTCATCCCTCCATCCACAGTGCTCCAGGTTTGGGGAGACGTACGACCGCCCCCCTCCCCAAGTGTCCTTCCTTCCCCTGAAGATAACTCCGTCTTTGGGCATGTACATCCTTAAAGAGTTTTCAGTGCTGTGGGGAAACATTTTTGGTAAAATAGCAAATGATCAAAAGGCTACAAAATCACGCAATTAGAAATGGGCAGAAATTATCAAAATAGTAATGACAGTTATTATTTCTGAATAGCAGAATTATGGATGATTGTCATTTTTTATATTTTTAAATTTCCTACGAAAGCTACATAGTTACTTATATACCCAGAAAAATAAAATGCATTAAAAAAAAAAAGATGCAGCCTCTCGTCTCAACCAAGTTCTAGATATTTTTGCCAAAACCAGGTTTCAGTTCCTCTCCAGCTCCTGAACAGACAAGCTCAATACCCTGGGTCCCCAATTTATCAAATGAGCTACCCCGAGATCCCCACGGAGCTCTCCTACAAATCACCGAGTACGGAATACAAAATGTCTGGAACTCGCCGTGGGGGAAGGATCACACCGTCATTATGAGAACCATTTCTGTTCATCTCTATCTTGTCTTTTGTCTTTGGCTTAAACCTCTGAAACGAATCTTTCTCATTAGACAGAGCAGTGCAAATGGCGGGAGAAATCTACTTCGAGGGAACGGAACTCATCGCTGGTGGTGCTAGAACAGCCCCCTCCTTGCCTTGCCTCACCTGTCCCGGGGGAGGAGAAGCAAAGGGACTGAAAAAGCCTATGCCCCTTAGTAATTCAGAGACATGAACACAGTGCTGAGAGGCCATGGCTCCCACAGAAATGGGCAGGCAGAGGCTGGGACTCCACAGTGGCCATGGGACTGGCTCCCTTCAAGGTAAGGCTTCACGCAGCTCCAGTACCGTGACGAAACACTGACACATACAATGGAATGTTACGCCTCCGTCAGAAAAGATGAATACCCAACTTTTGTATCAACATGGATGGGACTGGAAGAGACCATGACGAGTGAAATAAGTCAAGCAGAGAGAGTCAGTTATCATATGGTTTCCCGTACATGTGGAGCACAAGGAAAAACATGGAAGACATTAGGCGAAGGAAAGGAAAAGTGAATTGGGGGAAATCGGAGGGGGAGACAAAGCATGAGAGACTGTGGACTCTGAGAAATAAACTGAGGGTTTTGGAGGGGAGAGGGTGGGGGGTTGGGCGAGCCTGGTGGTGGGTATTGAGGAGGGCACAGATTGCATGGAGCACTGGGTGTGGTGCATGAACAATGAATCTTGGAACACTGAAAAAATAAATTAAAAAAAAACAAGGGGCACCTGGGTGGCTCAGTGGGTTAAAGCCTCTGCCTCTGGCTCAGGTCACAATCTCAGGGTCCTGGGATCGAGCCCCCATCGGGCTCAATGAGGAGCCTGCCTCCCCCTTTCCCTCCGCCTGCCTCTCTGCCGACTCGTGATCTCTTTTTCTCTGTCAAATAAGTAAATAAGATCTTTAAAAAATAAAAAAAAAAAAACAAAAAAATACAGACACAGGAGCTGACAGAAATCAGGGCCGATTGTGAACTAAGCTGGATGCCCAAGTATGTAAGTGTCCCTAAAACGTCACTGTCGTGACACACAACACACATACATACGCACGTGCACATAATTGACAGGAATGCAGGTTTTTGCTCAACGAAAGGAAGATTTCTTTAACAGGAGGATGTTCTCTAAATGACATGGGCCATCGGAGGCCTAGCATGTCCAGAGAGGTGACTGAGACACCCCCTGGGGACTCGGCATTGCATCTGTCATAGGTAATTCTTCAACCTACAATCTGCCATGATTTACCTGCATAATAAGATGTCTTTAAACTTTATATTCAGTAGTTTTCATTACAATAAACCCACCTCACCCACCTAGTGCCCTTCGGCACAAACCACCAAATCACAGAGCACAGCCAAAGGCAAAGATCACCTCTAAATTATCCCTAAAGACTTTCAGAAGGCCTGAGTGTAAACAAAGAAGACGGTGAAAATATTCAGATGGCTGTCGATGGCCAAGACTCCAACTGCTGGATCCCCTCCTGGATTTTCTGTGCAAAAACATCAAGTTTAAAATGAGAACTACTGTTTATGGATGGCGGAAAAAAAAAAAAAAAACACAACTTTCAAAATGCACCTCATGTCATTAGATTAATTTGCTATGCACCTCAGGGCAATTATATTAGTGGCAAAGCTATTCTTCCAGACCTTGTCCCCTAGCAGGCACTATAATTAGAGAAGCCTACATCCCCCCAGACAGAACCTCTGCAGACTGGAAGGCAGAGCCCATTACGCTGGCCCCAAGCACCTCTGACGCTCTCTTTCTCTGTGCTGAGAAAGAGGCAAATGTGCACTCTGAAAATTAACACAGCCAGAAAGGAAACATCCCACGGGGTGAATCAATACCCAGCAAAGGATAATGGGATTCCTGTTCAGGCAGCTGTGTCTCTGCCCCCTCCCATTAGCACCTGTCAGGGAGAGCAGTCGGGGCCGGTCAATGGGCAACTCGCCTCACAGCTCAATTCTCAGGATGATCATCAGCTTCCACGACTCCGAGGCGCCCATGCTGCCAAATAGTGTCCTTTTCTCCTTAAATGCATACAAACAACGACTTCCCCCTCTGACAGCTGGCACACACCTTGTTAGTCTTTCTTGTTTCAGTTCTGTTTTGCCCTTTGCACAGTGTGTAAGAACAGATCCACGGGAAGGCAGAAATTAGGTTATTCAACTTAATTTCAGGACACGCTCTACTCAGAGACTCAGAACCCATCTAGGTTGGCAAGCGTCACTCAGAGGTAATCACAGGACGGAAATAATGCTGCACTGATCATGTCAGCTGGTAAATGATCAATATCCTCTCGGGAGCTTTTTAATAAACATTTGCTAAAAAGAGCAATGAATTATCCCACATGACTAAAGATCCCTCTGTCCTTGTCCCTCCCTCCTTCTTTCCCTCCTCTCCTTCTTTCTCCCATTTTTTCCATCCTCCTCTCATTGCAAAGCAGACGGGCATAGCCACTTAAAGGGCAACTGGGCACTAAAGTCAACCCTGAAGAGGAGGAGGAAGAGGAGTCAAACAACAGCCCTAGAGGTCAAGCTACTTTAGAAATACCTGCATGCTAAAAGGCCAGGAATTCTAACACCGTCCAGACATGTAGAAGGAGCCAATATTTTCACCCAGATATTTTATATTCTATCCGGGAGAACTGTGAAGGGATGTCTAGAGCAACTCAGCAGAGCTGATTCAGTGTTTTCATTTTTGTCTCTTTCAACTGACTGTACTTTCCTCTCAGTGCTGTGTGTATGTGGACTTACAACCTAGACACACCCTATTCTTTGGAAAAATCAGGTCAGTTAGAAATCGAGAGGAAATCAACAAAATTGCAAAATGTATTAAACAATGATTATTTAACCACACTCCCCTCCATGTATTCACTCAGTCCGTCAATCACTCACAAATATTTACTGAGCACCTACTGAACGGCCAAGTGCTTCTACACAAAAAGAGATCTCACAGATTAGTTGGGGGAATCTAGTTGGGGAAGAGAAGAGAAGAGTAGGGTAGGTATTTTCATCAAACCTGGTAATTTCTAAAGAATTCTGGAGACCAGAGACCAAAAATCCTTCAATCTTCTGCTGACAAACAATGTAGATAAAGCTGAAAGTCCAACACTTCTCCACAATGAAAAGTTCTGCATCTCGAGCATCTAGAAAACTTTCCTTTCTCCATCCTTAGTGAAAAAGTAGTGCACGTTCATTCTAGAAAGTATAAATTTAAAAAAAAAAAAAGAAAGAAAAGTTTTAAATTGCCTGTAATCACCATCCAGAACTTTTGGCGATTATCTTCCATGTGTATGTGTGTGTGTGCATATTAGACATGTATATGTGTGGCATGTACATGTGTGTGTGTGTGTGTGTGGTATGTGTATATGCGGGTTTTCTCTGATCTGAAATTGCTGCGATCAAACCATTCTGACATCATTTGACAAAAGAGCAATTTCATACGGCTCAACCTAATATCCTAGACAGGTTTAAAGTAATGGAACTATAGCATACATACTATTTATATTCTGATCATTTTTCATTTAACTGTGTAAAATAATCTCCTTTGTCTAAAATTAAGCATTTTAATAGTTCTAAACAAAATAATTCCCAATGGCTCACCATTTTCCATTATATGGATTTCAGATGTTTAAATACAGCAGACTAAGTTTTCTGATTTTCCACATTTTAACATTGCTATGAAAAACATCCTTATCTCAAGCTTCTTCCAGCCATAGCATTGATGCTTTGAAGTCAAACATGAAAAATGTACTCTCCAAGGGAAGAACATACACAACCATTGAGCATTTTGTAAATTAAGCTCAATTTTTGAATAATGCTGATGAATCAAAGACTGTTAGTACACACACTTGACCCTGGCCTCCCACAAAATTAGTTCTTGCAATCAACAGCTTCTACTGCCTAAATATTTACCTTCCACCATCACTAAGTTACATACTGCCATCTATTTGTTGAAATACTCTTCCTGACTTTACAATGCCCCTCCACTCAGGGGCACCTACACTCTTACAGACGCGTGGAGCAATGCCCTCTGACCTGTGACAGCACCACCAAAAATGTAAGCTAAAATATCCCTCTCCAACTACCAGGATTGGGTAGGACCCTTATAAGTGAAACTCCGAAAAGGAAACAGGGCTTCACAAAGACAACAAATGAGGAAGACATTCCTTTAGAAACATTTCTGGGATCATACTCTGAAAGTCTGAAACAGAGCAAATTCTTGTTCCATTAAGGCGAAAGCCTCAACAGGGTACAGTGGGGGGAATTGGGCAATCGGAACGCATCTCAGCTTTCCCCGGGAAGTCCTACAGAGAGATGAATCACCAGCCATCCATATGCTTTGCCACATTTTACCAAGCACATGATGGAAAGCAGCTCCGAAAACCCCCACAAGTGTCACGCCAGCTCTCAACCAGCCCCATCCATTTTGAAACTGGTGAAAACGGGCATTCCAGTGGTAGATTTCATGTTCTTGCCATGGTATGTTTTCAACTGCTTAAAAATAAAACATGACTTTTTTCTAAAGCAATTTCAATTCCAACAAGTATAGAGACTGGAGATTCTGAAAAAACGTTGCCTCAGACAGCTCTCTCAGTTCACATTTGAATTGAAAAGTATTTGCCCGCTGAGTTAAATTCACCCTCACACACCCCCCTGTGCATGGAGGGGTTTTCGCCAAATAGCCTGAATCTCTGGTAGCGGATACAACCTGCCTTTTGTTAAGCCCTGCAAAGAGCACTCCCTGATATCCACGTTTCAGGCAACACATGTTTCCTCTGGAACTTTTGAGGCTGGTTTCAGTGCCCTTCCTATGTCTCATCCAGAAGCGAGAGGAAGAGGCTCAGCTGTTTGTAAATAGAAGGCAGCCACTGAGAGAGAATTATAATAATTTGCACGTTGATAATACTTGTTCAAAGGGCTTTTGCAAACTCACAAGGACCATATCCCTCGTTTCGGTGAGGAAGAGCACTGGGGCACACCCACCCGGGGTAGGAAGGCCGCCGCAGGTCCCCAGTAGAAGCAGACGCCCCCTGGTCGTGGCTGAGCACAGAGAATGCAGCCTAGGCCCGGCACGCTGTTGGCCTGTGCGAGCACGGGGAAGTCCCTGCTGGCCCTGGGAAGAGCCTTTTGTTGTCCGTGAGATGATTAATCACATGTTCACAGCTGGGGATGAAACCGACCCAAAGACGCAGCCATTGCCACCTTTTGCCATCATTCCAAAAGTGTCATAAACAGGGGACACCAGAAACCACGCCTCCTCCACGTGCCCAGCTGCTTCTCCTGCCCACCCTCCAGCGAATGCTCAATACTAAGTATATTTTAAAATGTCAACCGCTATTTATTTTGACATTAAAAAAAAAATGTCTTCTGAGAGTCAAAACAGTATCTTTAAAGATGAACAATCCTGATAGTAAATTTACGCCTTTGAAAGTCAACCTCTATTTCTTCCCTTCGCTCTGCTGGTGGGTTTTAAAGTCTTCTGCAGAAACAAGAAATGACACCGATCTTCAGAGGTGATGCTTCCCTACACTCACCAAAACCAAAGCTAGCACTCCCGTGGAAATCTTCTAAAAGATCACACAAACTGACACACACGGTCACAGGCATATCATAGGAATCCAATCAACATACGCTAAATCCATTTTCTGTTCCTTAACCAATGTATCAAATTACACACACAGTCGGTTTGCTCTATAGGATTGTTTAATCTGCTGGGACAAATCAGGCCTGCTGTCTGTTTTTGTAAATAAAACTTTCTTGGCACTCCGCCACACCTATTCATTTATAGATTGTCTACGGGTCGCCTTCACGCTACAATAGCAGTAGAGTAGTCAAGGCAGACACCGTATGGCCCACAAAGCTGAAAATTTACTATCTGGCCCTTTATAGAAAATTTCTGACAAACTCTGGTTTAGTCTGTGAAATGGATTAGCCACAGAACATTCTAGACAATTGCAAGAGAATAAACAGTCACCATTCAGAGCAGATTCAGGAGAGGCAACGTGACTAAAAACACCTCTCCTGATGATGACCGCCAGCTATCGCATCTGCTCACCTACATCTGCGACCGTAGGAGTGTCCCCTAGGTGAGCACCGGTTACAAGGCTTCTGAGCCAACCTCCCGTGCCACGAAGGAGTCACATCCACAGGAGTCATGCAACACAGTCGGGAACGCGCTGCTGGGCAAACACCTCCCACATCGCACATCACAGGACCCATCTGGACAATCTGGACAATCCTACGGGGCAGGAGTCTGCTTCCTGCCACTTCCACCAATAAAGCTGCTGTTTGGCAGATCCTGGGAAAGAGCCATCACAGGACTCCTTGAAAGGCCTCCCACCCCTTCCGTCCCTTCCCCAGGGCTCAGGAGCCAGGTGCCTCCATCTATGGCTGAAAGGTCCTCATCTTGACGCCTGACACTCCCAGTCACCACTTCCAGCCACACACAGTCCACGCTGTCAGAACTTCTCTCTTTTCTGGTTCTTCTCATTAGCACGCGGCACAGTAATGCGTCCCCCAGCAAGGACACACGGGAGGAGCGAAAGCATGCTGCTGTGTAGTTGTGGCTCTACGCCACCACACTTCCTCACGGCCACATCTCATTCTGACCCTGACCTCACCCCACTCGCACGGGGAGGTGTGCTCAGTGCACACAGTGCTGGACTGGGGCTCCCGGGTCCGAGGTCTAGTCTAGTCTTTGCAGCTATCTCTTGTCTCATGAGCTCGTCTAGCAAATTTCCTCATGGAAAAAGGACAGTAGTTACTTCCCTTTCCGGGATTAAAAACCACTTGGAGAATCCAACAGATTCTTTAGTCTCTTTCTCTAACAATAACAACAAAAAAGCACAAAAATATTCTGTGACTTAAGACACCAGAGGAAAATAAAAAGCAGGTAGATTTCAGATCATTAAAATCGTCCTACATATTCACCATGGAGCTCGTACTTTGTCCTGAAGACAACGAAATCCCCATTAAAGCTTTTTTTTTTTAAACAATTTTATTTATTTGAGAGCCAGAGAAAGTGAGAGAGAGCATGAGAAGAGAGAAGGTTAGAGGGAGAAGCAGACTCCCCATGTTGCTGGGAGCCCGATGTGGGACTCGATCCTGGAACTCAAGGATCGTGACCTGAGCTGAAGGCAGTTGCTCAACCAACTGAGCCACCCAGGCGCCCCCCCCATTAAAGCTTTTTAAACAGGATAACGATATTATCATATTCGTGCTTTAAGAAATTAGAAGGTTGTCAACATTGCAAAGAATGACCCGTGGAAGCAGGGAGGTACTATGGTCAGAGTGGGGAATGGGAGAGCGAGGGAGTAAAAAGACAGAGGGAGCAGGACCTGAGGGAAGGTATTACTTGTCAGGACCACTGCTACTCAAGGTGTGGTCCATGAGCAGCAGCTGCAACATCACCTGGGAACTTACCAGAAATGTAGAATCTCATGTCCCACCACAGACCCTCAAAATCCACACTTTAAAAAGATCTCCAACTGATTTGCACTTTAAGAAAAAAAAGTGCTGGGCTACATTTAGTTAACAGGCATTAGAGATGCTAAGGGAAGAGCCCAAATTACTGCAGAACAAATGGAAAAGGAACAAGAAATCTGAGTTATGTACAAGGGAGGACTGACCACATTTGATAACCCTGGACATGAGAAATGCAATGGTGGGGAAATCAGGGAAATACCCAAGATTCCAGCCGAGCACTGGGGACAGGGAACTGCATTTGCTAAAATATAGAATAGAAGGAGAGAAGCAATTTGGAAGACATCATCAAGTTCCCCTTGTGATATGTTAATGTCAAGTGCCTATAATACTTCTCTGGGGTCATGTCTGGTGAGCACTTTGGAAATACAGCTTAGAGTTCAGCAAATAGGCTCTTGATGAAGAGAGAGGACTAGAAGTCAAGGTAGGAAGCCAGTACTTGGAAGGTGGGTAAAATGGTGACATTGTCCATAAAAACATAAAAGTAGAAAGGATAAGATGACAGAAGGAAAGAAAAAGAGAAAGATATGAGAAAGAGAAAGATATGCAAATCCTAAAATAAACTCCAATAAAGGTGAAATTAAAGGGAAAAGGAGAAAGTTGGTTCACTCAAGAGGACCATTATCAGAAAGGCAGAGCCTGCTGGTTGACCTCCTCCAACCATTTGCCCCTGCTATTTCTCTCACCCTCTGGTTTTAGCTCAGCACATGGCTGCTCCGGCTCCGCTGATAAACTCCATGGTCAAGGGCGATGAGGACGAGAAGCCTCCTGGTCTAGGAAACTAGTGGCTTCCTTAATAAGAGCAGGTACAGTAAGGCCACAGTGCCTCAGGCGGAAGTGAACAGGACAAGAAAGAAGACAATAAGGTTAGAAAGACTTTCCAGGTTTTAACAAGAAAGGAGATGGGAGAGGGGAGGGTCCTACCTTGAGCAGAAGGATTTTATTCTGTTTTGTTTAGGTTAAGGACAGTATAATTTAATGTGTTTATAGGTTGAGAGAAGGGAGTCCGAGAAAAGCAACAGGGAGAGCCCAAAGAGACGGAACGGAGCAAGTGGCAGAACCAGAACTTGGTGGCGCGTAGCCGGGGGTGAAGACAACAGATAGGGAGCTCACCCTGGACAAGAGGCGAACACATAGTGGCTACATGGATTCCAGGCTCCGGGGTTCTATTATGGTTCACAGAGTGGCAAGGTAATCCCAGTGCAGCCAAGGCACACAGGCAGTTGGCCAAAGGTCTGATAAGGAAATGACATCTATAGTGGAGGTTAGGTGTCCAGGTAGCAAAATGGCATTCCAGATAATCCCTGCCCTTCTTTTGCATTCTGCTTCCTGGGACATCAGCCTCAAGCCATCCAGGGGCTTGAGGAACCGGAGCTATCTTTGAGAAAGCTTTTGCACATATTTGCAAAAATCACATTTGCCTTCTAATTAGGCTTTAGCTCTTTAGCATTTAAACCAGTCCACTGTTTTTACACCTACATTTAGACAAGATCTAGAGAAAGCATTGTATTTCATAAAAGGCGAAAAGCCTGGAAACCAAGAGAACAATGAAACTGTCAGAGGCGGAAGTACTTTTCAAAGTTGACAACTCATTGTTTACAGTGAAGCTCATTGAGAAAACCTTCAATGATTCACATGGAAAACAAAATCAAGAAATTACTTTGTCAGAATGTGCAAATTTAACCTCTAGGGATTTGAGGAGGGGGCAACAGGAGCAGTTCTGTAATTACAAGTCGCAGAGAGGTACTTCGTTCTTGGCAGTGACGAGATTGTGCAAATTGAAAAGTATGTAGTGACAGTTGGTGGCAGAAATCCTAGAGAAAACGAAGCCTGCCAGGTACCAATCCATGCATGACAAGATCATCACAAATGCATGGATGACTCATATTTTTCCCTTACAATTTAATGCTGGTTCCACAATATGTGATTTTTGAAATTTTATGCTTTTAGCTAGTATCGCGCATGGTCTCTATCCCACTCCCCTCTCGCAGGTCAAAGACTCACGGGGTGAAGAATAATCACAATATTTGGGAGGTTAAAATGTCATTTTGGGTTTTTTGAGACCTATACAAAGAGCTAAACTCTTCTGGTTTTGAAATTAACAATAAGAAATACAACCAAAAAAAAAAAAAACCAAACAAATAAGAAGTGGCACGTGTTAAACATCGTATTAGCAACAAACAATGACGGAGCCCTTATTCCGAGTAAGGGAAAGGGCTGTGTGATTCCATGCATTATTTCTTCCTTCCTGCACTCAAGTGACATTGATGAGGCACTGTATTAGTTCCTCGGGGGCCACAGCAAGCACCACATAAACAACAGACGTTTATTCTCTCACAGGTCTGGAGGCCGGAAGCCCAAGATCAAAATGTCCCTAGGGTTGGTTCCTTCGGAACCTGCTACTGCTGTGGGAGAGTCCACTCCATTCCTCCCACCTGCCCACCCCCCAGCTTCGAGTGGTTTTCCAGCAATCCTTTGTGTTCCTTGGATAATACAGCTCTGCCTGCTTCTCCCGTAGGGCTTTCCCACTGCATACAGTCCTACTGGGCCAGGGCTCACCCTAATGATCTCATCTTCTCTTGGTTCCCTCGGTAAAGACCTCATCTCCAAATAAGGTCACATTCTAAGTACCAGGGTTTGGGACTCCAACCTACCTTTTTGGGGGGAAGGGGGATACAATTCAACCCGTAACAGGTACTTTGTTTGACCTTGCACTATACTAGGTACCAAGTGGATAAGAGTGAAAAAAAGGAGACTACCCTTGTCTTCACAGAGCCACAATCGGGGAAAAGGGATGGATATTTAACAGGTGCTCAAATAATTACCTACCTACAGTTGGGATAAGAGCAATGAAGGGTTATATAAGAACATAGAATGGAGGGTAAAAACAATCTAGGGGTCAGGACTTAACCCCCCCGCCCCCTGGAAAGAACACTGAGCATGAATGTCTCGGGCAGAGCGAAGCCTGTATGAGGCTGGCGGGCAGAGAGTATAGACTGGGGCAAACTGAAGAAACGGACAAGTGCTGGAATTACATGTCTCGATGATGGTCACGAAAATGAGAAAAAGAGCTCCCTGCTTCTCACTGACTGCTCTCTTGTCTCTCCCACAGACTCCTGGTCCCTGGGCTACTCACTCGCTAAGATTTTCCACACCTAAGAATCAGCAAAGGTAATTGTCTAACCCTGGAGAGAAAAGGATTGATGACCTTGATTTATTCGGGGGAATAACTGAAAGTAATGTCTAACCTTATGTGTCCAACATAGGCAACCAGAGCTACACAGGCTAGCAATGATGTTTTTAAATGTCTTCCAACTTGAGAATAATTATTACAAAAATCATATAATCCTCTCTGAATATACCTGAAAGTAGACAGTAGACTGCAAAAATCATATTTGAATACTTTAATGTGCCAGAATTGCGTCCTGTAAGAAACCTGACTGAATGAACTTGTAGCCCATCTGACTGATCCCGGGGCCTCCTCACAAGGTTTTCAGAATGTCTCTTGACTTTTTACGATCATGCTATTTCAAAAAAATGTACCTACAATTATTAGCTTAAACTACGTTAAATTTTAGAACTGAAAAATACAGTAACTGAAATAAATACATCAATGAATAGAAGGGAAAGTAGAAAGAACTTGAAGTCAAAACAAAATGAATTACCCAATTTGAAAATAGACTGGGGGAAAAAAATGAACAGAGTCTTAGAAATCTAGGGGCCTATAACAGAAGACCCAATATTCAGATCATCGGAATCTTGGAGAGAAAACAGAGCAGGTTAGGTTGACAAGGCACTCAAAGAAATAATGACTTTAAGAAATAATAAAATCCCCAAATTTGATTTAAAAAAAAAACCCCATAAACATACAGATTCAAAAAACTGAGCAAACCTCAAACACAATAAACCCAAAGAAACCCACATCAAGACACATCATAGTCAAGGTCTCAAAACTAAAGACAAAGAAAAAAGTCTTGAAAGCTATAAGAGAGAAACAGCACTTCATCTACAGGGACAGACAATGTGAATGGCATTGGACTTGTGATCAGAAACCACAGAGGCCAGAAAGAACCGGCCTGATACTCTTCGAATGGAATTGCCAATCCACAACTCTTTATCTGGCAAAAATTTCCTTCAGGACATAAAAAGAAATCAGGCATTCTCAGAGGAAGGGAACTAAGAGGACCTGTAACCAGCAAATCTACTCTGAAAGAAGGATTAAATCCCCAAAGCAGAAATCTCCAAAGCCAGATAGTTTCACCAGAAAATTCTAACAAATATTTAAAGAACAGACTGCTTGAAGCACTGGGTGTTATATGCAAACAATGAATCATGGAACACTTCTCAAAAACTAATGATGTACTATATGGTGACTAACATAATAAAAATAATAATAATAATAATAAAGAGCACTTTATAACTTTTTCAGAAAAGTTCTATAAAGTCTCCTTCAGAAAACAGAAGAGGAGGGAATACTTCCCAATTCATTTATGAAGCTATTCTCATTATCCTGATACCAAAACTAAAAAAAGAAAAGTAATAAAATACAGACCAATATTCCTCATGAATATAGATGCAAAAATTCTTAACAAAATACTAGCAAAGAGAATTCATTGAAATATAAAGTGGCTTATTCCAGTATGCAAGGGTGGCTCAACACTGAAAATCAACCAACATTACAATCAATGTAATCTGCCATATTAACAATCTAAAGAAGAAAAATCCCAAGATCATATCACTTGATGGAAACAAATTTCTTAACAAAACTCAACACTGATTCAAAGTAAAATTTCTCAGAAAAATAGGAATAGAGGGAAAACTTACTCAACTTGATAAAGAACATCTACAAAAAACCCACAGCTTACATTGTATCTAATGGTCAAAAACCAAATGTGTTTCCCTAAGACTGAGAACAAGGCGAGGATGTCCACTCTCACCACTCTCATTCAACATGGTGCCAAAAGATCTAGCCAATGCAATAAGGCAAGAAAAAGAAATAAAAAGCACACAGATCAGAGAAGAAATAAAACCATCCCAATTTGCAGATATCATGATTAACTATGCGGAAACTTCCACGGGATCTACAAAAATTCCTAGCTTAAGGTTAGTTCAGCAAGGTCACAGGATATTAGACAAATATTAAATAATCAATTATATTTCTGTAAATTCTCAATGAACCTGTGGACACTGAAATTAAAATACAATACTATTTACCATTGCTCAAAAAAAAAAAAAAAAGAACTACTTAGGTACAAGTAGAGAGAGCTTTTAAAGAGCTTTTAGGCTAAAAGCTACAAAACACTAATGAAAGAAAACAGAGAACATGTAAATAAATAGAGGACCATACCATGGTTATGGATTCGAAGACTCTAACATAAAGATGCCAAATCACCCCAAATTGACATCCCTACTTACTTTAAAGTGATTTACCCTAAATACTTTAAAAAGTAATTATAATCAAAATCCCAGTGAGAGTTTTTTTTAGATATAGACAAGATCACTCTAAGTTGTATATGAAAAGGCAAAAGAAGCCCAGTAGCTAAAATAATTTTTAAAATAAATATACATTGGGAAGAATCAGTCTACATGATTTTAAGACATTACATAGCTACTATTAAGACTGTGTATTGGTGGAGGATAGACATATATGTCAACGAAGGACAATAGAAAGCTCAGAAACAGCCACACACAAATATGCCCAACTGATTTTTGATAAATGTGTAAGATGAATTCAAAGGAGGAACGGCAGCCTTTTTGACAAATGGTACTGGAGTAATTCAACATCCACAGGGTAAAAAAAGAGGGATTGGGGTCAAATCTCCAAAATCTCCAAGCACTAATAACAGAGTTCAACAAGATCAGGATACAAGGTAAACATGCAAAAATAAATTGTAATCCCACAATTTTTGCAATCTACACTTCATAACTTAAATAACTCAAAATGGATCACAGGCTTAAACATAAAAATACAAAATTTATAGAAGAAAAATAGGAGCAAATCTTTGAGATCTTAGACTAAGTGAAGATTTATTTGACTTGACACCAAAAGATTAATGTATAAAAGGAAAAATCGGTAAAATGAATGTCATCAAAATTTAAACCTTTTGTATGAAAGACCCTATTAAGAGGATAAAAGACTCCCAAACTGGGAGACAATATTTGAAAACCATATATCCAACAAAGGACTAATCTCCAGAATATATAAACAGCTCTCAAACCTCAACATTAAAAAAATCCAATTAAAAAAAATCTACACAAGACAGGAAAATATATTTCACTGGTAGGATATACAGATGGCAAACATACACATCAACAAAACATATTTAACATCATTATCCATCAGGAGAATACAAAATAAACCATAATGAAATATCACTACACACCAATGTGAATAGTTAAAAGACACAGTGACAAGACCAAATGCTGGTGAGGACGTGGAGAAACTTAACAATACATTGCTCATGGCAATGTAAAATGGTACAACCACTCTGGAAAATAGTTTGTCAGTTCCTTAAAAAATTAAACATGTCATTACCATATACCTAGCAACTACACTCCTGAACGTTTATCCCAGAGAAAGGAAAACTTAGGTTTATTCAAAGCCTATATGTCAGTGTTTGTAGCAGCTTCATTCATAGTAGCAAAAATCTGGAAACAGCCCAAATGTCCCTCAATAATGAATGTTTAGACCCACTATGGCCCTCCTCCCCATACAATACCACTACTAGCCATGAAAGAAACACACTATTGATACATGCAATGACCTGGATAAACTCTACAGAATCACGTTGAGTGGGGACAAAAGCCAATCCCCAAAGGTCACATACACTAAGATTTCATTTAAATAATATTCTTGAAATGACAAAATTAGAGAAATGGAGAACAGATTTAGTGGTTTTGGGGGATTGGAAGGTGGCAGGGGGAAGTCAGTGTGGCTAGAAAAGGGCCACATAAGGGACACTTGTGGTGATGGAGATGTTCTGTATCTTGACAGTGTCAACATCAATATCCTGACTGCGACGTTACACTACAGTTGTGTAGGATGCTACCGATCAGGAAAATTGGGTCCCGGGTACAGGGAATCTTTCTGCATTATTTCTAGCATGTGAATCTATAATTATCTGAAAATAAAAAGTCTAATAAAAAAAGAGCATAATTTTAAAAAAGGCAAAAGACTCGCAGACTACATAGTTATCTGTATACTTTCGTCTCCCCATCCCCACTACCGGAATGCAAGTGACAGAGGCAAGACACTGTACACTTTGTTCACTTACTTGACTCCTACAGCAAGCAGTCTGGTGGGCAGCAAACACTCAAATCTTCGTGGGAACAAGTCAAGGCAGGGATGGTGACTGCAGAGCAACTTTAAAAGAGCAGGGTCTGCCACACTGGAACTTAGGGAATAAGCTGAAGCCCCCGCAATGTGCCTCAAATCCATGCTGCACTGCCCCCACGACTATGGCTGGTTCTGATCCTCAAGTCTTCAGAGCCCTGGAGATAATGTACCCCTGGTACTCACCACCACAGTCCAGTCTTAGGAAGCACATCGGTGAGTCTGCCTTTTGAAAACATCATTAAAATTGTACTATACAATAAAAATGACAGCCGACATTTACTGGGCATCTCCCGTGTGCTAGGCAAAATTGTAAGCACTTGTCTTTTTTTCCTTATGAAAGCCACGCGACCCCAGAATATTGTTATTCTTGTCTTAGGAAACTAAGGAGGAGAGACGTTAAGTAATTCGCTGAAAGTTACAAGCTGCTGAGTGCTTGAGGAGGTATCCAAACTCAGCACCCAATCCCTGAGCCCTAGAAACCACTGCACGGGCCTGGCCTCTCATAGTCCAAGGCAGCTAGGGACGTCCCTAAACTTCACCCCCGCATAGTGGATAGGGCATTCTGGTAGGAGCGGTGAGTGTTTTACAAGTGTTTTAAAGCCTGTCCTTCCCTCTTGTCCCCTACTCTGTTACTCCAATCCTCTTTTGACAGAAGCTATTAGTTAATTAACTAGTTAATTAATTAGTTAATTGTCAATTCAGAGTTAGCTAATTAATTAGTTGTTAATTCAGAGCCTATATAAATATAAACACAAATTTTATAAACCAGCAGAAGAAACTAGAAAGAGAATGTCCAGGCCATAAAAGTAAAGAGAGCCACAGATCTTTCCCACTCTGCTTTGGTAAATGAGATGCTTTTAAAACCGCAATGCAAATTAAAATCGTCTCATCCCGTAGAATTTATATTTTATGATATTTAATACAACAGTCAGTCCTGGAGGCCAAAAACTGTCACTGAGTGACTTTACTGTCATAGGAATTTTTTAAAAAATTATCATTTAAAATACCCACAGAAATAAATAAATAAATAAATAAATAAAATACCCACAGAGTCTAAAGACAACGGGTCTTAGGGAAGGGCTTTCATTTTCTGAGGAGGGAAGGGAAAAGGTGAGGACTAGAGCAAATAAACTGGATAAGAAAAAAAGAAGCTTAATTGTTACATAGCAAAAGTGGAGTGAACAGACTCTGCCAGGGAAAGATCTAGAAGGAGGAAGACTAAACCAGCGGAGGGCAAGAAGGGATCTGGAAACAAAGACTGTGGACCCCTGCTGTTTAGGGAGCCTCATGTGAAAAAAGGACAGATGTGTTCAGGGGGATTTTTGAGGTTCTGCTATATGCTGTACAAGGGAAACCATTTCCTGGATGTCCCCACAAAATCCTTGGTGAAGCTCCCACCTTCAAGGAGCAGCCTAGCCAAACCAGAAGCTTGCTGCCATCGGGTAACTATTATAAAGAGAGTTTCAACTGTAAGGCACAGGCAGGTAGTGTGCATTAGTTAATTAAAAGAGTAAAAACTTTTTTGGTATATGTTTTTGGGTTTTTTTTTTTTTTGGTATATGTTTTATTACAGTTCATTCTAATGTTCTTCTAAAGCCTTTAAATAAAAGACCACCTCCCTACTGTAGTAAAATCGACTTTGATTTAGAGTGATTACTAAGAATAAAATCACACACCCCGTGAGCTGCTTGCAGAGATGTGCTCCCCCCGGGCCTCAGAGCTCTCTCAACCGTGGTCCCTGGCCCAGGCCAGTAAGGAGCCTGGAGGCTTCTTGTGAGAACACCCCTGGCCACAGATGACAGCAGAGCCGAATGCAATGAACAGGCTCTGTGCTGGGCTTTAAGTACTCTGAGCACGAGAGCCCACCTGGGGTTTCTCAGCAAACCTTCCGAGGGCTGCCCTCCACCCTCAGCCGTGCAGACTAAGAAAGAGCCCTAAGACCGACCACTGGTAAGGGGAAACTAGAAACCAAACTGAGGTCAGACTTGTCCCGATATCCCATTTTATTTCATAGATGTCTCCAAAACAGGAACTGGGTCCCCTGCAAGTCACACACTCAGTGAGTCCTGATTTCTCCTCCTGAGGAGCAAAGAACCAACTGTCTGAGGTGCTCTTTTTTTTTTAATAAGATTTTATTTATTTATTTGACAGACAGAGAGAGAGAGAGATCACAAGTAGGCAGAGAGGCAGGCAGAGAGAGAGGGGGCAGCAGGCTCCCCGCCGAACAGAAGAGCCCGATGCGGGGCTCAATCCCAGGACCCTGAGATCATGACCTGAGCCGAAGGCAGAGGCCTTAACCCACTGAGCCACTCAGGCTCCCCTGAGGTGCTCTCTTCATGACATGAATGCAAACATCCCGGGGTCACCTGCTACACTCATTCCCCAGTGGATTAAATCTGAATAAATGAACCATCTTTCGTGCCTCCAGCAGCAGAAACAGACACCCTCAGGCACTTGGGCAATGCTGGGCCTGGACACCAGGTATTTGGTACCAACCCCCGAACACACACCTGTGAAGGTTAGGCCCTTTGCACTTGAATATTTATTTCTTCTCAGTTACTTCTTGAAGGAAAAAAAAGTGCTTCTTCTTTGGATAAAGGGTTAATAATGGATAGTATTATCCTATTAATGTTAACAGTGGATAATAGGGAAGGAAAAAAAAAAAACCTTTATAGACTCAATTTAATTTTCCAGTGACACATTTAAAGAGTTTGGTACCGGCCACCTTCTTCCGGATGATCCGTCACCTCAGAATGCTTTTGTAAGGAGCTACTTTTCCTCACTTGGTCCTCTTTCTATTAACCACAGTAAAGACTCATCTAAATGTAGGCCCCCAAGTTGTTGTTCCAAAGCTAGAGCGGCTGGTACCCATAAGTCATAACTCAATGATGACATGCAGATGTCACTTCCTGAGATTTTTCTCAGCAAAGTCCCGCCTCGGAAGCCCCCAGCCCTCTTTGAATGTGCTCCAGTCTGTTTTCATCCCGTTCCCTCCAGAACCAGGAGAGGACGGCATCCACCCCCACTGTGGGACCACCCGACCTGAGAGGAGAGGTGGGCAGGCATCTCCCTCATCACTGGTACACGGTCATGTCCTCCTTCCGGACCACTCAAAGTCCCAGGAGAACACGTGAGTCCGGGAATATGGACGGTCTCTGGAAATTGGAATCGGCTCTCCAAACATAATGTATCATTTTTATAATCATGATGGTAACTTGATTCTCCCGGAGCCCATTCTATACGCTCTCCTGAAATCCTCACTCAGCCAGCTCTCCAAGGTTACCGCACATCTGAACTGTAGATGTAAACAGGTTGAATTCTGTTTTGTCATTTTTGACTCGATGTCCCAAAAACTTTGAATGAAACCAATGTCTTTACAAATTATTTTTCATAGCACAAACATCTGACTTTTGCTATTACAGAGACCACATAAGTTAATGTCCAAACTGCTGCAATTTTGTGAGTGAAAGACATTGTTCTTAAAAACTACGCGAGCAGTTGCTGTAAGAGACTGTCCCGGGCAGACCAGGCTGAGTAACCCTGCTATCTAGCAGCCTATTGCTGAAACGCGATTTCAATACCTGAATTGTTTCACAATTCACAGATAAAAGCTGGTAATTCTGTGGCTTATTTTGTTTTCTTTCCCATTCTTTGTCACTCATTGTGCAGGTGTTTCTAGAGAAGAGAAAATTCTTCTCTGGTCACTTCCACTGTTTTTATCTCTTTGGTCAATGTTTTCCCTTATGGGAGTTAGGTCCTGCCTAAACTACACCACTTTGTTTCTCTCTGCCAATACTTCTTTAACCCTTTTTTTTTTTTTTTTTGACTAATGTAGAAATGTTATACTGTAGGTGTTTTTGGAACCATGTCCCTTCCATTGGGTAGGGTATCTTTTATTTTAAAAAAGCTAGAGTTGTTATTTTGAGAACTAATTGTATGGCATTGAATATGCTCACTGCTCACTTGTTTTTACAAAAGTATCCTTAAGCCCAGGCTTCTGGGTTAGGACACACCTGCATGGAAACGTTCTGTTCCAGCCAAGAGTGTGTGAGGGAGAGAAGCAGGGGGGAGGGGGGAAAGACCAGCAAGCATCACATGAGATATAAGGAAGCAGGTGGACCCTCCAGCTGGGGACCATTCATGGAGCCTGACCTGGTCGCAGCCTTTCTACATGATAAAGGGAATTTATGTCCCATGAAAACCACTTTAAAAAAAACAACTTGGTGAAGAATAACAAATAAGGTGATGAGACTTTCACTGAGAAATGTACAGCGATTAGATCTGAGGAAAAGCAATGCCTTTGTTGGAAAGAATATAGGTATAATTTTACCAAGGACCCACAAATGCAAACAAAGAATACAGTTTCACATTCCCACACCTCCCCCCAAAAAAGTCAGAGAAGGATGAAGCATTTTGTAACTTATAAACAGAAACAAATGGAATGTCTTTCCCTGGGGGGGAAATGCTTTAAAACAACTGGGCTTGTTTATATTCAAACTAATGCTCCTCTTGAGGTAGGTTTGTTTTTTAATCCCTCTAAAAAGAAAAAACATGGTAAAGAAAGTAGTATTATTAAGACAGAAAAAAATACGCTGACAAAATTGTTTTAGTAACATAGGGAGAGATTATTTTATATAATACTGAGTTCAAAAGACAGAATTCAAATTAAATAGATAACACAATTTTAGGAGAAACGATTTACACACGCACATACACACACACATTCAGTCATCTGCTTAACCTTACCCTCAGCAAAGACTAGAGATGAGTAAGCCAGAACATTCATGATGGTTGTCCTTTGATAGGACAATCACAGATTAGTTTTTCTTAGAGTCTTTATAGAATTTTCCAAACTTTCTTCCATGAGCGTATAGTATTTTTAAAATACTTAACTACAAAAAAAAAAAAAAAAAACCAGGAAAGAAAACAGCAGCCAAAAAAAGACTGATGGCTCCCTGAAAGCATTTTAAACAAAACAAAAACTTGGAGTAAGAGTAAGTGCTGTGGGCCACTTCCATCCCCGAGCTGGAAATCATGGCTATTTTATAATTACAGGAAGCCCATCCACAAGGGCGCAAGAAAGTTGCCGCACGGCCTTGGCAGGCTGCGTCAGACCGGCGAAGACAGGCTAGGTGGCTGGGAAGCCCTCCAACAGCGCCAGGTAGACGGCGGCGTGTCTTCCCGGCCTCGAGGCAGACAAAAACCACCTACTCCTCGCGTGAGAAAGTGCTCGGCTTGTTTTCAGTGGCTTACGTTCCTCTGGCTTCAGGTTAGAAGCGCCGAAGTCTTGCACTCGGCCTGCAGGTGGGCTCCACCAGTCACACGCCCCCGTCCAGCACCCGTGTCCTCCTGCGGGCGAGCGCACGGCTCAGGCCCGGCCCGAACGGACTGGATTTCAGAGCCCCCCGCTCGCGCCAGCTATAGGAAACACGCACTATTTTCAAAGACCCATGTGAGTCTTCATACTAAAGAGGACGGGCTATCAAAATAGCCACCACCATTGCTGGGTGTTCTATGTATCTAGAAGGATTCAAAATCTGCGTGGATTGGCAGTTTCTCCCAGTGGTGAGGAATATATTCATCCAGCCGTGTGCCACGTGCCGCATTCATTTTTGTCCACGGAACAGCTGGGCCTCTTAGAGTTCCAGGAAGCAGTTAGTGGAAGGGTTCCTCTCTCTAGCCGTTGCCCCCACTCTATTTTAATGACATTCAGGGACAGAAGGATGGCAAAGTGACAATGAAGGCTCCTTTGTCAAAGAAGAGAATAGCCACAATAGTGTCCCTTTGCAAACCTCCCTGGTCTCCTGGAGCTCACGAATCTCATTAGTATGTGCAGGTGTGTGACCTCCGAACTGCCCAGGGTTTGATATGTAGAGGTCTCGGAGGGGGTATTTCATTTACTAAAAGGGTAAATTTTATAATTTCATAATTGTTAATGTTCTCCTGCCTGTCTGTGGGAGGGAAGGAAAAGCTACAAATCTAACGGGATGCTCTTTTCATCACCCCAGGCCAACTCAGCCTGAACACACCTAAAGCATCGACACTCTCTCCGCTCCCAAAGCATGAACTGTATCGACGAGCTCTCTCAAAATCAAATGGTTCTACCGATTAAAATTGAAGTAACCAGGCCCAGCTGGGTGGGCAAGTTATGATACCCATATTTCGGAGATCAATAACGAGGATCACAAGGTCAAAACTGTCAGCAAGAGAGAGGGAACTAAAATCTAGTTCTCAAAAATGCTTCTGGCACCAGTTTCTAGCTGTGCCACTCGCTTTATAAAGAAACACAAACGTTCGACAGGACTCTTCCAGACAACACACCTATCCTCTCTGCCTCCTATGCGGCACTTACCATGTACTTTTCTGATCCGTTCATCACACTGCACAAGTGCCTGTCCAACCCCCGAGAGTGAGATCTACCCGATGCATCTGGTGCTTGCTGACATCCCTTCATGACGCAGATGCCACAACACTGCCCACTGACCGCTCGCAGTCAATCGCACAGGCAGAGGAACACAACGAATGAAAATAATAATAAGCCACGTGGCTTAACAAAACGTCACAGCTTTGGGGTCTGAAAAAGCCTGAAATACCTACGACCGTAACTCACATCACAGCCTACTATGTTTATTACTCTGGGCAGGACTTGGATTCCTCATCCTTAAAATGAGATAATAATACATACCTTGAAGGACTGGTACAATTGTCAGAAGCAACGAGTGCGTGCCATGGCCATGATGCCATTTTCCCCACTAGAAATAAAGCTTATCTCTCTTGGGTGAAACTTCTCATCACTTATACATCACTATGGGGTTTAGTTTTTTTTAGTTCAGTGTGGTCACTTTGTTATCGTTTTCTTTAAACACTAAAATAATACTTAATGAAACCCCTAGGGGCTGTGTACTGCGGAGGTGGATACAAAGAGAAGTGTCTGCCCTCTAAGAATTGAAACTTACTGCAGAACCAAATCTAAAGCAACACGAGAGGAGCCTACCACAAAAGCCAAGAGTCCTGATTAAGTGTCTCGCTGGTGGTGAGTGCCGGGTAACACTTGACTGCAAAGTCAGGGGATGACATCCTCCAAGGACAGCAAGGACATGGGGGCCAGTCACAACCAGAAGAGAGCATGGAGGGTTCATCTTGTTACTTCTTCATGCAACTTCTTCATGCAACTTCATGCAACCCCTGGGGAACTGGCTCAGCAAGACGCTTTGGTGGGCTAAGCTGGGGGATACAGTGCACAGGACATTCAGCGGGGCCCCCGTGGTGAGTCAATGGCTCCGTTAAAGGCAACCAGCAGAAGCATGGTTTTCAGAAAAAAAGCACTTGGGAAACAGCAAGATACATTTTGTCTGTTTCTCCTGAGGCTGGGCATAGGTATTACTTTACTTATTTCAGCCCTGAACACAAACACATGGGACTCACCCTGGTCTGCTGAGCTTGTTCATTATTGTCTCCCAGGGATATAGAATGCCCTTCAGCCTACGCCCGTGCACCGCCCCGCACTGGAATGGCCGGGAGCAGCGAGGAGCCCAGACCAGGAATCACGGATCCTGAGAAACAGCCCCAGCAATGTGGGGGCTGCCACAGTGCCTCAGGCAAGGGCAGGCTTGGGCGGCTGGGACCTCCTGTGGTTTCCATCCTGCCATGGCCCCCCTTGCCCCTCCAGGCCCCAGGCCTGCTCCTGGGCCTGATACCTCAAGTCCTCCCCCCAGGTCCACGTAGTGACTTTGAGCCAGCACATGCTTCCACGATGCCTCCGGGAAGCGATGGCACTTGGGCCTGCGATATGGAGAGGAACAGCAACCACAGTTTGGATCTCTGCCCCCTGCTAGCGTGCGAGAGAAGCACACCATTCTGGAGCTGGAAGCCCCTCCGGCACTCTGACTGCACAGATGAGGGGGCACAGGCCAACTGGTCGCTCGGCCACCACGGCAAGGCCGACAGGACGGTGGGCAGACGAGGCGCCAAAGGCTGCGATGCTGGCAGACGCTGCCTCTTCGCCAGGCTCTTTCGAAATCATCAGATGTTATATTTAACACCGTCACACTCGGGCCAACAGCCGGCACACCAGACATAGCCGGCTCTGAGACTTCCCACAGAACTTCAAGCACGGTTCAGATGCTGGTTTAGGTCACAGTCTGGAAGCACCCAGAAATAAGAAGTCATGATGCAGCAGAAACAGACACCAGCCCGTCGGTGTGAGAATAGATCTATTTATGGGCCTGTGGGCCGGGCACTTTGCACCGAAGAACTCGTGAGGTAGGGAACGAAGCTGAACTAGTAGGCTCCTTGCAGTCTCCTCTTTAATAAGCAAGAGAACCAGAACCCGAACTCAGCGACGTCTGACGCCAAGGCCACGGGTGCCGGGTGCCGTGTTGTGTTTTGTTCACTCCCCTTAACTGCACTTTGCACAGCCGCTGCCTTCAGACGCACGCTGGGACCCGGCACCGGTGAGATGCCGAAGCGACAACTCAGGCTGGGATATGTGACTGTCTCCAGCCACTGCTTATGCTCTGTCTCTACCTCAAGGGGTTTCGTTCGGGCTAACCTGTCTGACCCCACTGTACCTTAACTGCGTCACTGGCAAAATACGGATCAGGAAGAGGGGAAGCTCTCCACTCCAGGGAAGCGCGGGAGATCGGCGCTGAGCCCGGCCCGGAGCCGGAGCCGGAGCCGGGAGAACGCCCAGCTGCTGCAGGATGAAACAGGATGAGCGGGTGAGGGGGGCTCCGGGGGAGGAGGAAGAGCGCGAGGGGAAAAACAGACCCCGGATGGCAAGTGATTCAAGGTACCTCCCAGCGCTCCGGCGTTGCTCTTGCTTTGGGCAGTTCATCGTGCTCCACACAGAGCACAAGCCCCCCTCCCCCAAATCGACAGGAGAGGAGCCCCGTGCGCTGCGCCCCTGTGCCAGGCCTGCCCACGCCGCTCCTGCTACCTCCGGGGCTCCCTGTCCCTCCCCCATTACGCGCCAAATCCTGCCTTTTCAGTGACAATGAGCCATTTGCTGCTTCTTCAAAGAAGCCTCCCTGCCTATTACCTGGAATCAATCTCCCAATGCGCCATGTGGACCATTAACCCTTGAAGGAAAGGACGCCTCGTATGTCCTCAGCGGTTCCCACAGCACCTTCCCATTAGGTCCTTGATGCATAACCGATAAGGAACATCTGCACAATTTCCATGGCCTAAATGCCTGGAAGATGCACCCCTGCTGAGATACAAAACAGAAATATCAATAATGCTATCAGAGAATTTTACAAGTATTAAGTGAGATAATGTGTCAGAAAATCTCTCGGTACCTTCCAAAGTGCTCTGTAAACGCTGACATCACCCTGACAAACGTGGGTCGCTACCACAGGTCTCGGGACTGGTCTCCCTCTTCCCCGCAGGGCTTCAGGCCATTGAGGGCAAAACTACAAACGCCCTCGTGGATCTGCACTCAGGGTTGGCTCCTGTGATGCCAAACGACGGCCCAGGGTTGGCCCCCCGTTGGGGCAGTGGCAGAAGCTCAGGGCTGGGAGGGGAGAAGAGAAGAGACCCCCATGCTGTCCCCATCAGGAAGAGGCCAGTCCATTCTCTGCACTTCTGTCCCCTTATCTGACATAAAGCCTTCAACTTTGATCACAGCTAGGACCAATTCCAGATTATGAACTCACCCATACAAGTTCTGAAAGGTCTAGGATGAGGGCCCCAGGGTCTCAGGGCAGTCGAACTATACAAGGTCATGGGACACTGATGGCTCCTTCATTCCCTTGCTTCTCAAATCCCACCCAACTTCCCCAAGAACGAGGGTTAGTGACTGTGGCCTGTGCGTCCTGTGCTCGTGTGCTCTGCCATGGACACCCGCCATCCGGTCCTCCTGCCCCACTCCACCTTCCAACTCCGGGTAGCAATGACCTGTTTTGCCCCTTTCTACAGTTCTATGCAAGAAATGCCATGGCCACCGCAGTCAGGCTGGTCAGAGAGAGGCACTATGCGCTCAGGCCGCCTGAATGGGGCCCGGATTAAGAGACATGTTATAAAACACACTCTTGAGTTCTCACCAGGAAATGCTCCCTGGTGGGGAACTGAATTGAGGAAATTACTTGTGTTCAAGCTGAACCTCTGAATCATGGGGTCATTATTACACCCACTAAAATTCCTCGTGTGCTCTGGACAAGAATTCCAGGATGCCGCAGCAGGGGCCTGGAAGGATCCCCACCAGGGGATCTGCCCGGCTCTGCGGGCTACCCGACCCACCTCCCTCTGAAACACTGTTAGGCGACGGGGTCATTTCCAATTTGACTGACCCACGTTTTCAATCATATTAAATCACATCCAATCAACAAACACAAACTCCACACCCCCTGTGTGCCAGGCTTTGGGCTCAACCGCAGGAAGCCATAAAAAACCCTCAAGAGGCTTCGTGGAATGAAAGGGAACTCACAGTACCTGAAGTTTTTAAAGTATCAAAGTACACGAGTATTGTGCCAAAAGTTAATCACTGAACAGGGCACAGGGCTGAGAAAAGCGTGGAAGAACAGAACAGAGGGAGGGGCCGGCAAGGAGGGTTCTAGAGGGATGAATTTCAGCTGAACCCATAGACCAAGGGAAACCGCGCAGCTGGAGAGAAGAAAATGAGATTCTCCAGAAGGGAGACCTGGCAGGCACAGCCTCAGAAGACACGGGGAGGCAAGAACACTCCACCGGCTGCACTTTGCCTCCTTCCTACAGCACTGGGACCTGGGAGTCGGAGGGGCTGAGAACACTGCCCATTGTCCAAGCTCCCTGAGTACAGCGAGCCTTGGAGGGACAGGTACGCAGCAGCAAAAACCATACCCGCCCAGGGCTGGGAAGCAGAGCACCGACGGTGACCAGCAGCCCCAGGATCCGGCAGCGGTCGCGCAAACCCTCCGAGCTTCAGTGTCTTCCCTCGTGAGAGGGAATGACAGCCGCAGTCCTTCCTATTTCACGGGATCGGGAGAGGACACGGACACGGCAGGGCAGCGGGCCCGAGGGGCCGCGTGGCTACGGGAGCAGAGGCAGCAGGAGCAGCAGAGGCAGCAGGAGCAGCAGGGACAGGCGGCTGTTAAAAGCAGCAGCCTGGCAGCCCACACTTTAGTCCCGACTCCGCCATTTACAAGTTGGAGAAGCCACTTCACCCATCCATTTCCTCACCCATTAGAGGGGATGATAACAGCCTGTACACTTTGTAAGATTAAGTGAGTCAACACGTGTAAAGCTCCCGGAGCCCACCTGGCAGACAGTAAGTGTTCAATTAACATTAGCTATTATTACTACGACTGCTATTGTAATTATCAAGAAGGACTCAGCCGTCCAGGTGGACGTACACGTCTTGGCTGGAGACTCAGCGAAGAGCTGACGTCACAGGTTGAAGATGATGTTGCAGTCTGGAGGCAGAATTCCCTCTTCTTCAGCCAAGACCAATCATTTTATCTGAAGGCCTTCCACTGATTGGATGAGGCCCACCCACATTATGGAGGATAATCCGTATGACTCAAAGTCTACTTATTTAAATGACCTCATCTGAAAAAACCTTTGCAGCAACATCTAGACTGGTGTTTGCCCAACCACACTGACATTTAAAATTACCAACCACAGCAGGGCTGGGCCCCTCTTGTGAACCTCAGTCATCACTGCATGGAGGGTCTGGCACTTAGCAGATGTTCAGTAAATACGCCTCAAGTACATGAACGAATGGATGAATTAGTGGTTCCAGATAGTCACTTAGAAACTACTGCACTTCAGAGATAATCTTTTTAAAAAATCCCTGTCTAACTGGTTTGGGCCTGAAACAAATGGACTTTTGGAGAAAAAAGAAAAACACTCGCTGTTCTATTTTAGTCCTCTCTCGTGGACCCCAGAGACTGACGGCATCCCCAGTCCGGCCGACTGCCCCACCCCGGCCCCGCACCCCATCACAAAGAACACCACTGTCTGCAGGAGAGAATAGGAAGAGGAGGGAGGCACGAACTCCTGCCAAGAGCCGGCCACTGCTCTTCTGCCTCAGGAAACAGCCGAGGCCGAGAGGAAGCCACTGCAGGTGTCCATTCCAGGGGCCTCTATGTTTATGAGGCTCCCCATGGATCAGGAAAAACAAGGTGCCACAGGGCTGCTCAGCATCTCCAAGCTGTTTAGAAAACATACTTGTCACATACAAGTTACATACTTGTAACTGTCTGATCAATAATTTCCCCAGACATGCCTCAAATGAAAAGGGACCCCACGTCAGCCTGGCACAGAACTAGTCGAGTCTGTCTCTTCGTTCCTCCTGTAACATCGTCAGCGCTGTGTGGGATAGGCTTGGCATCACTGAAGTTTACTGTCTAGACAATCGTAGGTTTGCTCAAGGCTGTAATTCAGATCACAGAATGACAAGACTTCTGAAGCAGAGGGAACCCCGACACATCCAAACACCAGAAGCAGGCCCAAGGAGGCAAGGCAGTGCGCTCGGCGCCACAGAGCGGGAACCAGACTGGGCTTCTCCAGCACTGGCCCAGAGACCTGCCGCCGCACCACGGCTTGCCGTCGCTCAGGGAGAGTACAGGGCGGACTAATAAAAAGGACCAGTTAGACTGAACTCACACACACACAAAAAAACCTCTAAATATGCTTTCTGGCCTAAAATTCAACTCACAGTTTAGATCAGAGATAAATTCCATGATTTCCCCTTGGCCCAAACCAGTATTTATGGCATTTGAGTGAGCACTAAATTACCAGTTTCAAGCAAAAAATGTCCTTTCTACATGCTCACAAACATATCATCACCTCTGATACTACATCACTATAATAAAATATATGGCAAACTAGCTTATTATATTTGGGGTAATCTAATCAACTGTCTAATACATCTATTCTCCCAACCCATGTATGTGACTCATAATTACAGTGTATTGACTCAAATAACTTCATATAAATAGGCCAACAAGATACTTTAAAATGAATACCGGCCTCATCTCTTCTATATATAACTTTATCTTATAAATTTATGAGAGCAGGATGCTGTCTAAATGTGTAAAATTACATTTCTCTATTATAAACTTTCCATAACGATCAGCTTCAGAGGGCAATAAAAAACATCAGGACACCAAGTACACAGAAAAACATCCACTTCGGAGCTCCATTTACCCAACTCACTGAGACAAAATTTTCTTCAGTTAAAAGAGCCTCAGTTTCATAAACTCAGTTTCCTAAAAAGCAAAAACTACACATTCGCACACGGAGCAATCAGGACATTTTCCGGTGTCTGCCGGCAGGTAAGCATCTCACTGGGACCTTCAAACCGGAACTATAGTCAGTCCTGTGGGGACAGTCACAAAGTTCACTTTTCTCAACATGTGGATATCACGTCAACGGACAATACTTCTTTGTCGACCCTTCACAAAGACCTCAAGGAGCAGAGTCTGGTTTGTCGGAGTGAGCAGGAGGCAGGCCGAGGATGAGGAGGGTCCCCCCTGCCCCCCAGACTGCCCCAGCCTCCGCAGGGGTTCTCAGAGCGACTTTCAGACACTTGGCTTTCTTCTGCCTCTTGTTGTGCTGGGAGGACCGTCGGGTGTGGGAACCACCAGGACTGGGAAGGGATGGTGCCTAGGGTTTGGGCCTCCCATGCTACAGTCCGCGCCCCCTTGCCACAGTGGGGAATCCTGCTCCCTTCAACTACAGCGCCTACGAGAGTTTCTGCTCAAGCCTTCTTCCCCTCGTCAAACCGATGGTCCCCGGTACAGTCCAGTTTGCAGACCTCTGTCCCTTCCCAGACCAATGTTCTTGATCGCTGTTTAGTCAGTCAGGATGCCCACAAAGAACAGGACTTTCACACTTGGCTGCTCTGGCGACCATAACACAGCATTAATCATGGCTGCCGCTGAGGCACAGAGAGAGGCAAAGACACCACTCCCCCTGTCCACGAATACCTCCACTGTTCACAGGAACACCTTCCCATGCTTGCAGACCACAAAGGGAGAAAAATGCAATCTTCTTTTAGTGGAATTCCCAACAAATTCCATTGCTCAGCTAAAGATAACAGTGTTTTCATGCAGGAGTTCCTTCTCTGCTTTTCTCAGAAAATCTGTTTTTCTAAATCTCAAATCCTAAGAAAGTCAACAGTGAAAATAGAAAAACAGGAATAAATATTATCACTTTCCTGCAATAAATAGTTAGCAGGCAAGACGTTATTGGTTCGGTGGAAGCCACTGATTCAAGTCAAACAAGAGAAGGAAATGCCACATGTGGAGTCCAAGGTTAAGATCAAAGTTCCTGGAAACTGGGAAAGAGCAAGGAGCAGGTAAGTTTCATCACTCCCCAGCTGATGCTGCTCATAGCTGCTGCCATGTCAGAAGAGTATATCCAGGCCCCGCTGCTGCTAATGGTGCACTATTATCACAGATAAAATAAATATCAATACATCGATATACAGAGTATACTTTACAACAAACCTCTGAGTCGTGTTCTGAGAATTAGCAAATTTGGGAAGCAAAATAAATACTTAAATTGGCAATACTGACATGTCATTCTGTACGGTACTATTGTTACTTGTGCTGGGAGATCTAAGTGTTACATTATTCATATAATACCCAATAATATTCACTAGTATTTTCTAGTGTTTGGGTATTTGCTATAGGCTACAGTCCTTTATAAATACTCTTAACAGGAAAAAAAAACAAAGAATTGTCAACGCTGTGGAATATTACATGACATCAGAAACTGATCAGCAAGTAATATTGATTTCAACAGCAAAACCAAAATCAAGGCAAGTAGACAAAACATATTCATTGTTAAAAAAGAAAATGAGTGACCTATGCCCTACAGACCAAATTGTACCTGCTTTTGGACACAAAGTAATTAAGCCAACTCAAAACAAAGTGAAAAAAAAAAACCCAACTGTGTCTGGAATATTTGTTATAAAACAAAAATCAAGAATATCACAGAGGGGGGCGCCTGGATGGCTCAGTCAGTCGTTAAGCGTCTGCCTTCGGCTCGGGTCATGATCCCAGGGTCCTGGGATCGAGCCCCGCATCGGGCTCCTTGCTCAGCGGAAAGCCTGCTTTCTCCCTCTGCAACTCCTCCTGCTTGTGTTCCCTCTCTCCCTACATCTCTCTCTGTCGAATAAATTAAAAAAAAAAAAAAAAAAAAAGAATATCACAGAGGGTAACTGATGCTTTATATGTTTTGAAATGTGACTTTTAAGTATGTCAACTTTTCAAAATTAAATATTTGGAATAATATCTTTCCATTTTTAAATGATTTTTATTTGGTGTATATTTTGTATTAAAGTTCTCTTAATATCAAATATTTCTTTTTTTTAAGATTTTATTTATTTATTTGACAGAGAGAGAGAAAGCACAAGTAGGCAGAGAGGCAGGCAGAGAGAGAGGGGGAAGCAGGCTTCCTGCTAAGCAGAGAGCCCAATGCGGGGCTCATTCCCAGGACCCTGTGTTCATGACCTGAGCCAAAAGCAGAGGCTTTAATCCACTGAGCCACCCAGGTGCCCCTATTACCAAATTTTCTATCAATATCAAATATTTCTATCAGGAAGAGATCATTTTTACATGTTTTTACATGTAAAATTTACATTTTATATATTTTTACAAGATATGATCTTTTTACAGTGTACATAACAATGATAACCCATACACTTATTCTGGTATCTTTTGTTTATAGAAATTTTCTGAAGCTTTTAGTATAACTCTGTTACAATAAAAAATAGCTTGCTACGGACAGATGTTGGCAAGGATGCGGAGAAAGGGAACCCTCCCACACTGCTGGTGGGAACGCAAGCTGGAGCAGCCACCCTGGAAAACAGTATGGAGGTTCCTCAAAAAGTTGAAAATAGAGCCATCCTACAACCCAGCAATCACACTACTGGGTGTTCACCCTAAAGATATAACCGTAGTGATCCAAAGGGGCACATGCACCTGAATGTTTATAGCAGCAATGTCCACAACAGCCAAACTATGGAAGGAGCCTAGATGTCCATCAACAGATGAATGGATAAAAATCTGGTAAAAATATATATAATGAAATACTATGCAGCCATCAAAAAAATGAAATCCTGCCATTTGCAACCACGTGGAAGAAGCTAGAGTATATTATGCTAAGTGAAATAAGTCAATCAAAGAAAGACAACTATCCTATTATCTCACTGATATGAGGAATTTGAAAAACAAGACAGAGGATCATAAGGGAAGGGGGGAGAAGATGAAACAAGATGAAACCAGATAGGGAGATAAACCATAAGAGACCCTTAATCTCAGGAAACAAACTGAAGGTTGCCGGAGGGGAGGGGGGTGAGAGGGATGGGGTGGTTGGGAGATGGACATTGGGGAGGGTATGTGCTATGGTGAGTGCTGTGAATTGTGTAAGACTGATGAATCACACTTGTACCCCTGAAATAAATAATACATTATATGTTAATAAAAAATTTTAAAAATATATAAAAATATAAAAAAATGTTTGCTATGTATTATTATGGTCACTCATTATTATTTCAAATATATACATGAAACATTATGAAAAATACAGACCGACTTATAACTTCAGGGATTCTCTGGTGTTCCCGAGAATTCCAGGTTCTCATGCTCAGATCCCAAATACTAATGTTTGGTGGGAATTTGGGAATACTAAGCCCAACGGTTAAGGAAGAAAGGGCACACAATTTGCAATGCAGATATTGGCAAACAGAAAGTTAGAATTTTTGCCAAATAACACTATCCACCACTGTAATAAAAGTTACTAAGAAAAAGCATCCCAAAGAAGTTGAATTCAAGATGAATCAAGTTTATGAAATAAAAGCTATGTCACTTTGATGATATAATAACACAAAGATAAAAAGTCTCTTCCAATCTGTAGCACTTGCTTAGAGCTATGTTCTATTTTACTTAGAAATATCTGCAAGAGTTGGTCTCTATTTAATTAATTTTTAATAGTACTTACTTATAATAATTATTACGTTAGCAAAATAAAAAATCATTTGAACTTTAGTTCCTAAACTTATGAAATGCATTCTTTTCATTTTATGCACCTTATCACTTGATACAGGTGTAGAGAAAAAGGAAATTCAAAAAAGACCACAGAAGAAACAATTCTTATATAATCTCACAGAAAAATAGATTTCCTTGAAAACTGTTCTTGAAGCAAAGCCTTGGAGCCAATAAAATAACATCCTCTGAGCCGTTCCTAATTTACTGTTACCTGACGGTGGCTGCAAATTGGATTCTCCAGGAAGCAGATGCCGGGATGGAAGTGAGAGCACAAAAGGTTTATTGAGGAATAACATCTATTTAAAAAAAAGTGGGGGAGGGACGTAGGGTGGGAAGTAGGACTGGGCAGGGGAGCTGGCAGACTGGATGACAAATGACACAGCAAGTCCCCAGGGCACAGGCTGCCTCTAGGAGAGTCCCACATGGAGCAGACGTGGGCAGGACCTCCTCCCACCGCGGGCGCGGAGATCAGCAAGCGGGGGGCTGGAAAGCTGAGGCGGAGGGGGAGCAAACCAATGGCTGCAGGCGGCAGCCACGCCCACTAATGTCGGGAGGAAGCAGGTCCGCTTCCCAAGGGTACCTGAGCAGCAGCGCGCATAGCCCTCCACAGCAAATACACCAAAAAGGCAGAAACAAAGGCTCAATAGATATAGTAAAACTCTCCCCAAATTCCCATCAAATTTAACATAGAACTCTTGTTAAAAGAAGTAATGTACCTAATAGATGGGAGTAGGGTTTTACAACCTGGGAGTTGGGGGAATACAGAAAACATGCTCTAGTACTAAGTTGGTCACTCAAAGGGCCACATCTTCTCATTAGGGTCTTATATTCCTCACAAAAAGTAACACTACAACAATCACATTGAGAAGATTCTCTGACAAGTACATATGAAAGTGGAAACTTTCTAAAATTTAAACCCCTTTGATATATGTGTCATAATAGCACAGCAAAACTAGATGTCCAAGAGGTAAGTTATATTATGGGCTACTAAAATTTCTTGCTTAAACGAAAAATGTAGGAATGTTGGCTAGGTTACTGACGTTAATTGGTGTGCAGCAAAAAGAACTGTATTTTCTCCCTCTATTCCTGGGGTCATCCTATATTTGCAAAGGCCTACGTGAGATAATAGGCCAGATTCGTAAAGGGTACTCTCCATTTTAGCCCGGGCAATTAACAGGAAGCAGCCAAGCTTCCCCCTCAACAGCCTAACTGCAGGTGCAATCAGTAGCTGGCAGGTGCAATTACCCAGGACCCTTCATTCAGTGGCTCTGAGCGCCCCATCAGTCAATTATTCAATAGCAGACACAATGATTTTCACATGCAATTTTGTATTCACAGCTATTCACAGACCCCAAAATTGATAAATAATGGGAAAGCCTCATGAAAATTTTCTTTCCCAAACTAATTGTCTGTCATCACAAAAGGGACTTGATTCCAGGCCCCACTTGTGAGAGCTTGGGTCAACAAAAGAGAGCAGTCCAATTCTGGGCTTAACCCAAATCCCTTTAGAACCCTTCAAAGAAGGGAATATTCAGGATCATTCTGGACATTATATGGCCACTCCTGACCTTACCATCCAATCTTATGCCACTGGGGTTAATCTAAAACTTGCCATGCATGCATCACTTATTCAACAAAAATCAGGAGCTGTTTATGTGTCAGGGACTGAGGTATAAGAGTTAATAGGACATGATTCCCGCCGAGAAACTCTCGTTCTCCAGAGATGCAGAGACCTGTAAATAAACAAATGCAGTAAGATGCAGTGACTGGAGAGAGAGGAGAGTGAGGACAGAGGACTAGGTACCCGCCCTGCCTGGAGGAGGCCTCACAGGGTGATGGGGACCACCTGGTGGGCTTCAAAGCAAAGGGATGGATGTCCATTCAAGAATACACCCACCAATCATCAAGGATAAAATGTTATCTAATAATGGTGCATTCCATCCCTTAAATTGTTAAAAGAGAGTACTTTTTCTCTTTTTAAAATCTTTTTCCTATATTAATGAGGTTAAACTCAATGCTTTAATAAACAAACCCAAACATATATGTTGGCTCAAATGCCACCGAAAGCCATTTAAGAAGATAACAGATTTAAAGCCAAATAATCGATAATTTTATTAAATACAGACTGTACGTAAAATACAAAGACTGTCAGGCTAAATTTACCAAAAAAAAAAAATCAACTATTTCTAAGTATATATATGTATAAATATATATGCCATATACAAGAGACATTCCTTCAATATAATAGACACAAAGTTTCAAAGTAAACAGATGGAAAATATATACACTGTGTGAGCACTGACAGAAAGAAAGCTGCTCTGATAATACTAATAACAGCAGAGATAAAGAGATATATTTCATTAAGGAGAACAGGATCAATCCAACAAGAAGATGTAACAAGCCTAAATTTGAATATACCTAATAATATAACCTCAAAATACATGAATTTTAAAAATCCACAGAATTAAAGTTAAGTAAAAAGATAAATCACAATCACAACTGACGAGTGTAACACACTCTTCTATAACTAAAAAGCAAGTCGTCATGGCTATCAGTAAGACACTAAAAATCTGAATAATACAAACAACAAATAATCTAATTACCATATACACAACACTACAGCCAACAACTGCAAGTACACGTTCAAATGGACTTACTCTAGTACTACTATATACTACAAGGCACTGTTCATTTAGTGTCTCTCCTGAATGTCCCAGGTATCCAACCAGGACTGTCTACTTTGGCTGGATGGAACTTGAGTATCTTCTAGTCCCATATAAGCTCTAGGAATAATAATGAGAATTATTATTATTACTATTATTTGTAGGCTCTACTCCCAAGGTGGAGCTTGAACTCAGGACCCCACAGTCAAGAGTCACATGCTCTACCAACTGAACCAGCCAGGTGCCCCAACTCTAGGAATTATTCATCTTACATCTTCTCAGTCCTTCTTGCCAGGAAACATGGAATTTCAGATTCTATATGGTCAGTTTCACAATTAGCGCGAGAACCCGGAGGAAAACAGTGCAGATCTCTGGCACTCTTTTTCTGCACAGCTTCTACCTGTCTGGTATCCTGCACCACCAGTTCCACAAAGCCACGTCCTGAGCCCTGACCTCTGTCAACACCACTGCTCTCTGTCTGGAAAGCACCATTCTCCCCACACCAGGTCTAGAAAGTGCCTCGAGGTAGAAATCCAAGGCTACTGGTTCACCTTACTTGTTTCCATTACGTGCAGTCTGTTCTCCAGCATCTGCAAAGAACGGTTTCATGTATTTGATCCAATCTAATTGTTTATGGTCCCAGCTACTCCCTCATGACTCCCTGGGTTTTTTGTTTGTTTTTTAATTTTTTAAAAATATTTTACTAGCCACTGACGTTTTTGGACTCACTGAACTATTTTGATGGAAATGCTTCCTTCACCCTTCCGGTACTGGTCATCTTTCACATCACCTGTGGGATGTCTCATATGGAACAGTTCACACAAAGGGCATGAGACTGTAAAGCACAGGGATCCTGGACTCCTGCAGTGGTTGATTTTAGACCAAAAAGGGAACTTAAGAAGTCATAGTTTAATACCTCATTTTTAAAGGTGGAGTAGGAACTAACTAGTTGTTCAACTAACTAGTTGTTCACCAAATCTGTTTTCTTCCTGGCACAAAACACAATTCGCTAATGAGCCTCATGGGCAACTAAGTATGGCCATGTGACTAAGTTCTGGCCAATGAAATATGAGACGATATAATATATGTTTATTAAAAAGTACTTCCCCACTATACTTATACCTGGAACTAGTATTATTACACTGTATGTTAACTACCTGTAATTTAAATAAAACCTTAAAAAAAAAAAAAGAGCAGACCAACAATCCAAGAAAAAAAAAGAAAAAACCCGACAACAACAAAGTACCTTTCCACATAATCTTCAGCTCTTCCTCATGAACCAACTCAATGATCAGACAGATGGGGCAGGGCTAGAATACGGAAAAACCCTCCATCACTGAATGAGCATAAGAAAGTCTGCCAAGCAACAAGAGTACCCACTGGGTCTCTATGCAAATGGGACATTTTTATTATATTAAGCCACTAGGGGGTTGACCAGTAGCGCAGCTAAAGTTACCTTCACAGATGCATAAGCAGAAACTGAGGCCCAGGAAGGGGAAAATGACTAAGTTCATTAGTCCAATATATTTTTTTCACACCACAGTTGTTCCCATATTGGTTCTACGGAAAGTGCCAAGATCATGTTTATGTGCTATTCAATCATTTCCAGTTACCTAGGATGATAACTTTTTAAAGCAGATTTTCAGGTTGGTCTAATATTCGTCACTAGAATATGATGGAGCTGAAAAGGCCCATTCAGTTTTCCAAGGATGGAGACATAGTACTGACAATCTGCAAAGATCTTTCCACGTACCTATCCTGAGCAGATCTGGCCCAGCACAGGAGAGGAAAACTGGTAGGAAGTAGACCGGTGACGTCCTTACTGTTAGCCACTTGCCAATGTTTTTATAACGAAAGGTAAATCATGAAGCTGAGAGAATAACCAAGCACGCCCTCATTTAAAGATTTAAATAACTGTAGAAGGTATCTGAACACAGGCCACTGAAAACTAGCTCCCTCAAACTAAAATCACCAAGAGAAAATGTGTCCCACCAACTTTTACTACACGTCTCCGCTCATCCCTACCTCAGGCCAAAAGATCAATGTCGCATCTAGTAAGTGGTTTTCTTCTTTCTAGCCCCACTTGTGTCAAATTCTGATTGAAGACCTTGGCCATGGGATTTAGCCTCTGTGCCAATTATTAACGTATTGCCCTTCCGCTCCACACCTAGCTTTCCTTGACCTGCTTGGTAAGAATTGTTGCCTATCCGCTTGATGGGAGATGACACTGATCCTCGCTTCCTCGAGGCCACAGGATCACTGAAGACCCAACGCAGGTGCACACCAGAATCCCTCCTACAGAGTTAAGAAGCCCCCCTCACCCCCGGCCCGTGTCCGCATCCATCAGCACACTTGCCCTGATCGTGCGCAACTACTTAATGTCAACACTTCTATTGCAAGAGGGGGTTTTTGTTCTGAAAACATGTCAGTCCCCAGTGACATAGTCATATGGAAATAGGAAGCTAGCAAGTATTTCTAGCTCTCTGGCAAAAACAGCTGTTTTGATGCCCTTCTGCTTCGGCGCCCGCCCCAGCACCGTAAGTCATGTGGAAAGTCCACCCCGCCGCTCAGCCCCACAGTGGGAAGAATGAAAGGAAGGAAGGAAACTCTTCGTTAGGTCCACCTGACAGGTGGAGATCCAGTGAGTGTGGGATGGTTTTCCCTCTCTCCTCTCCTGTTGAAATAGACTCTCCAGCCCTATGACAAAGGGGCAAAGCCAGCCTTCAGCACCAATTCTAGTGTTCCTTCTACCCCCGCGGCACTCAGGGTTTGGGTGTGGCCATGGGTACGAAATTAATCAATTGAACTCTGACAAGGCTGGCTAAACACTTCCCCAAATTAGTTATTTTCACCGTAAAAAAGTGCAGGTGCCTGGCTTCCTATGCTGAAATGACTGGCCCGGTGGAGATGACTCAGTGACACGTGTCACGGCTCTCTGACATGTTCGGTGTGTGTGCAGTCCTAGAAAGGTCTCTAACCAAAAGCAGACCAGGCAGGGTGGCGTGTCCCCGGGCCTCCCAGCCAGCCAGAATTAGGTGCCACTCACAGAAGGGAGAGTCACAGACTTCACAGGAACAACAGGTATGGGGGAGGGGAGGTGGGGAAACGATCTCTATTGTTTTTATAACAATCCCTTCTCGTTTTCTATACTATAGCCTTCAGTCCATTAAATGCAATTTCCTGGCATCACCCAAGCTTGAAAGGGCAGATCAAAAGTACAGAGTGTCCCAGCTGTGTGGGCCTCGCTCAAACTGAGTATTAACCACAGCCCTTGCAAATGATTTATTCCATGTGAGACCTGGAGACACCCTGTGCGCTTCCTCCCTGCGGGACTGGCTTTATTGTCCTCCCTGCGCCGCAGTCCTGAACACATCTGCTTCAGGCCCTTGTCCCCCCTGCAACAGAACAAGCTGGCCCCTCCCTGGGTTTCACACCACTCTGGCGGGGAACTGGGGGAGCCCAGGGTGCCCAGACAGGCTGACTCCCCATGGAAGGAGCTCCCATGGAAAGGGTCTGAAATCTTGTGTGGGGATATATATAGGCGCAGAGAGCTGAATTCTGTGCTGATGACCCATCTCAGGACTGTGGTTGAGGAACAAGAAAAGACACAGGGGACCTGGAGCACACCAGGTGATCCGCAGAAGGCAGCAGCCGCGGCAGCCAGAGCAGGAGCGCCAAAACCGGGGAGGGGGGCGGGGAGATGAACACGGGGTTGAACCGAGGACCCTCGGCGTAACTGCAGCCCTGAACGAGGACGCTGATGGCCTCTGGCTTTTACTGTTCTTAATGGCCTCCATGAAATTTTTATAATGTGGTGTGGCCGAGGGAAAGAGCACTGAACTAAGAGCCAGAAGCCTCGCATCCTAGTGCATCTCTTTCCTTAACCAACCCAAGGCATCTGGCCTTTCTTGGCCTCACGTTCCTCACTCGTTAAAAATGGGAATGGTAATCCTGAACTCCTACCTCTGAGGGTTGTGGCAAGAACCAAATGAGACTGAGGGAGAAAAGTTTCTAGAAAGGTAAAACAATAGGCAAATGGAAAGGTTGTTTTTACCAATGAAACAAAATGACCAAAAGATAAAATAGATTCACTTGGTAAAATACAGATAAGCTAAACAACCAGAGCTCTCCACAAGGCCCTTGGTGATTGCCATCCCCTGTTTTCCAAAGAACCAGTCAGACCTCGAAGCCGCAGGTGCCTCCGTGCTCCCGCCGCAATTCCCCTAACAGCACCTTCTACCTAAAGCTTCAGGTAAACCACACGCTCTTCCTCCAACCGGACTCTTTAGTCACAGTCAAGGTTTCCAAGACCAGCCTGCCAAGAAATACCTGCATTTCAGTGGGGGTTCTGAGATGCCCCTAGTGCCTACAGAACCCAGAAGGACGGAGTGGCAATGGGAACAGTCAGATCGATATCGTGCACGGATGAACTGCCGACATCCCTTCCCCCTCAGGACCCTGTTCCTCTGCGAGACAGCTCTGAACATAACCTCATTTCAACAGACACACACCATTTTGTTGCTGAAGTAAAAAACCACTGTCTATAGATATTCTTTTGGAAGCAAGCAGTCCAAAAGAAATGGTAGGACTGTGACACCAAAAGAAAGGGAGAAGACATCAGTTTGGGTCTTGAAACCCAGATAACCAAAGCTTTTGAATGTACAAGTCAAAATGTAGTGTGTGACAAGGGGAAGCCGGTGGGATTCAGCTCCTAAACTTTCTTCGTTCACGGTGTCCTTAAGTGTCTCAGTACTTTTCTCACAGTGTCCCTGAACCAAAAGCAGTATCCCATATGTCCACTTGGAGAGTAATTAGGTTATAGGCATTTATATACTAGAAGTTAGTCGCCATTTTAAAAATAAGACACAAAATGAAAGGAAAAAATACCTATTTTTTTCCATTCTAACATGATCACTTCTAGTGGGTGTGTGCACCTGTTGGGCTCATCCCAATCTCTCAATCCTTGGATTCAGAGTGGACATACACCGCCCTTATTTCCTATTTCGTACCAATGTCCCTGCAATAGTTGCTTCTTAGAAACCTTCAGAAACCTAGCTTTGCAAAGATATATTATTAAAATGAATGAAGCATGACCCAGAGTCACTGAACTATCTCAAGCTAGTAATTCACTAACTCTCTGACACCTAGAGAACTCAAAAATTTAAACATCCTGCAGGGTCCATGTAAGTTCCCAGGAGCACCCTGAGGTGGTTCAGAAGCCAGAGTGGGAATGACAGGTCTAGTAAAAGATCCCTGGGCTGGGCAGCCAGAAGCAAGAGCTCAAGTCCTGACTCTGTCTACAATAAGCCGCGCGAGTTGTAGATCCAGCGGCAATACCATTCTGGGCTCAATTCTCTGTCTACAGAAGGGAAGTGAAGACCCCTGAAATCACAACTTCCCTAGAATTACGTCTGAAGAGGTGGGCCTGAAGGACTTCACACACATTTTCAAAAGGATATAGAGAAGGGGGACCATCAAACTATGATCTGGGTCTCAAAAATCAATCCACAGAGCTCATGAAAAACAGAGACATTTGCTGTGGCTTTGAGAATTCTGATTCAGATCTGAGATGGGGGCCTGAATATGTATTTTTTTTTTATTAAAGTTCCTCCAGATGATTTTGTTGCCTGGATTAATTTCGGAATCATTTCCTACTGACAACACAGCAAAACTGACAGCCTCGTGCTCCAAAGCACAAAGTCAGCACAAAACGTTTGTGCATATTAAATCCTATCTCATTAATTGCTTTTAATGATACTTCATCACATTCTCTTATCCCTTTTAATTTGGTCACATCATTCAAGAGGGCTTAATTCCCAGTTTCTCATCAGGATGGCCATGAGGCCTCGCCCTGTCATCACAGAGCTTATGAAGTCCCAGTCCCCCAGTGGGGCTGGTACCTAGTTCCCAGCTGTCTCTTGGCAAAAAGTAAACATCCATTTTCATTTTCATAATACTTTTTTTTTTAATCTCCTCCAAATGTCTGCATTTTCTTACACTTTGACTTCAGTGACACACAAGTTCGGGGTCAAGACTCCAAACAATAACGAGGAAAGGGCCATCATCTGCTCTGTGCTGCCCTCACTTTCCCTACTCCAATAGGACTCATGAAATCCTGATGCAGAGAAACTGTTCTTTTTCTACTCTTTTCTTACTAAACTCAGCTAGATGGCCATAGGGACATCTGGAAGGGTGGTTGTCAATGAGAGTAGGGTTTTTTTTGGTTTTGTTTTGTTTTTTAATGTGAAAAAAAAAAAGAGAATTTTGAAACAATATCCAGAGAGTCAAAGTTTAGCTCCATCATAAAGCACTCTCTCTTCAGTGAGGTTTAGGTGCTGGTTACAGAGTTCAATGTTGGGGTTTGGGTTTGAAAGATTTCTTTTCCTTGCTAGTTATACAAGAGCCATAATCCATGGAATATAGCAGATATCTCTTGGGCCTAGTTCTCCATGCTTGCAAACATTTAAAATTGCATAAAAGATTTATAATGATCTCACCCACAAATATAAATTTTATCCCACACAGGATAGAAAGACCTAGAAGCAGAAGCAGTGAACAGCTGAATGTGAGCACATAGTCATAAATTCATAACACTTACAGCTTTTAACAACCCTATCATAAATGTGACTGACTTCAATTTAATTTATGGGATTTTGCAGCAGGGTCCAGGAATGTCCTCTGAAAACTAAAAATTTAGGAACAACAACATACAGTTTGGATTTCCATGAAAATGTCTATGATGTCGGTTAACTGACAGTACAACATATGGGCAGTCCACTATTGATGGGGAAATCTCTAAATTCATCGCAGCAAACTACAGGGGTCAAAAGGCTCAAAACACCAATGTCAACAATGGTACACTAACAGTGGGTTTCTAAGGAAACCATCCAGTAGAGCAGGAATGGCCTTATTTTTTGTAAGATGAACAAATCTGGACCCCAAATCCTCCCTATCTAAGTGATTAGCTAGCGAAGTCATTCCTCCCTAGCTAAGTGATCAGGATTTAAATCCTCCCAACTTCAGGTTCTCTGTTTGAACTAAGATGTTTATCGAGCCTTTATTATGCACTAAGTACTATGGTAAATGTTCACACATATTATCTCATTTTAGCACCACTACAATTACATGGTGCTTTTTAAAAATCCCATTTCACACATAAGAAAAACCAAGACACATAGACATTAGCCCTTTTCCTAGATCTTACAGCTACTCAGTGTGGTGAGGTCTGCCCGCAGGTGGACTCCAAAGTTCTCATCTTGACCATTATCCTAAAGTCATTCACTACAAAATGCAGGTAACTCAACCCAGAAAAGAATGTACTAATGTGGGCCCCTGGGTGGCGCAGTTGGTTGAGCGACTGCCTTCGGCTCAGGTCATGATCCCGGAGTCCCGGGATCGAGTCCCGGGATCGAGTCCCACATCGGGCTCCCAGCTCCATGGGGAGTCCGCTTCTCACTCTGACCTTCTCTCTCTCACTCTCTCTCTTTCCTAATAAATAAATACATAAAATCTTTTAAAAAAAACAACAAAAAAGAATGTACTAATGTATAAAGTTCCCAGGACAGTGTTTCTCAGTTCCCTTTTCTGAAATAAATGATATCCACCATTGCTTTCAATAATTCATTTCATTTGCCCAAATTTAGATGACAGGACCTATCAAACTACAGCCACTGGTCCTACCTAAGATTTCTTCTTCCACCCAGGCTCAGCCCTTTCCCAACACGGGGGCCAGACCGTGATGAACCTCTACTCAGCCCCCTCAGGCCTAGACTTCCAGGGTCACATTTTGCTAGGTTATCAGTGAGAGTACATGTCATCTTCAGAGAAGAGGCTGGGTCTCCTCTGGGAAGCCCCAAACATACTCAGCACATAAACGATGGTTGAGTATGTAGTATGCGCCAGGTACTGTGCCATGTGCCAGAGATATCAGGGCCAACGTGTCCCAGACATTGTCCTCAGAGGGTATGACTCAGGAAGAGACAGACAAGGAGCAGGTGACAACATGACAGTGTGGAAAGCACTCCTGAGGGGGATGCCCAACCCACTGGAAGGAGCCTGGGGTCAGGGAAAGCTTCCTGGAAGACATGACCTCTGAGCTGGTACAAAGCCCGGGAAGAGAACCTAAAGAAAGTTCAAGAGAAGCCATACGTAGGGAGGCACAGTGATGGTGCACAGCTGGCAATGAGAATGCGCAAAACATGGGCTCAGCTCTTGCAAGGGGGTCCAGGGGAGGGGAGAGCTGGGAGGAAGGGGGAGCAGTCAGGAGTCACGGCCACAGCGCCCAGCACAGGCAGTAAGGAAGCAACATTAGGAGTGGGAAGGAGGCGGGAGACAGGCATGGCGGTACCCAGTGTCTTACTAAGATGAGGCATCACTAGCTCACTCTTGAGCAAACTCCACGAGCTGCCATAAAGTGTGTGCTAACACACTCTGTGACTTTACTATCTGCACTGAAAATAGAAAAGAATCAGCACAAAATGACTGCACATCTCTTTGTTCTGGATACAACCCAATTAGAATTGAGCAAAAAGACTTGAGAATGAATCAGAAAAATGATGTACTTATTAAAATCAGGGCATCAATTTTATTTGCAGCAAAAGTTGGGAAATTCTAACAGGCTTAGCTTCCTTATCCTAAAGTCTGGCCCACAAGGAATAACATTCTGTATCCCAAAAACTATTTTGCAAATAATACTTTGATTAACAAACTTGTATATTTCTGTATGCACAAAGCAAAATTCCATCGGGTAAAAAGCACTTGATATTTCGGGGAAAAAGAGCAAAGAATAATAACTTTTCTTTCCTCTGAGTCTAATAGCTAATTTCCATGCTGGATGATTTTTTAATAACATTGGCTACGCTGTGGGATTTTAGGAAGTCCTCATTTAGTTTTGAACCCTCTTAAGTTATAATTTTCCTCCGAGCTCAGATGGATCTTTTATCTGTTGTATCCTTAATACCCCTGCTAATCTTAGTATAGAAAAGCTTCATAATTTGAAAAGGAGAAGTTTAACAAGACATGAAGCTGACTGTTTGCACAATCAGAACATCTAATTGAGCTATAGTATTCTAAACCATGCTTGCGTGCAGGGAGATAATTTTTCCTTCATTTCCTACTTTATCAGAAAATTAACCTTCATTTAAAACATTGTGGTCTGAAACACTTTTATAGCCACATTCTCTCTGCTGTTCACAAGAATTTGAATTTTAAATTTGCCAGCCCAGTCTCTAAAAATGAAACAAACTGCGGATGCTCCCAGAACCAGGTGTTTATGATCAAGCAGACATCAGAATGTGACCCGTGTCCAAAGCACTACACCCGGCAGCCCAGGGGACTATGTAACCATGGCTCTTCTTATTTTTCCAACCCAGGCTCTGAGTTCGCACAACAATCTATTCGTCAGAGAACCTAAGAGCCCCGCAGATACTCCATTTAGCTGTCTGAACACTGGAAGCATTTATTAAGTATCTGTCTTCATGGAGACCTCAACTTGGCCCTACCCAAGCAAGACTCGAATCTCGTGGTGGTGACGCAGAGCTGGCAGCCACACAAGTGAGGTTAGTAACTCATCTGACACACAGTGCACTAAGCTGTAAACACTCATGACACATGTGGAACCAGAGCAGGCCCAAGTTCATCTGGGGTCACCTTGTCTCGTAATGTCCTGATAAAATGCCCAAACTTCCAGCTTACAGGTTGCTGCTAGGTCTTCCAAGAATTCAGTGCCCCTCCAAAATTTCTGAAGATTCTGCAACAGGTGAGAGATGGCAGGGCATGAACTCTCACACCTGAGCGTCTATTATGGGCTGAACTGTGTCCCCCCCAAAAAGAGACATTCATATCCTAACCACTGGTACCTTATTGGGAAATAGGGTTTGTGCAGATGATTCAAGTTAAAATGAGGGCATTAGGACAGGCCCTAATCCAGTATGACAGGTGTCCTTAGAAGAGGAGGGAAATTTGGACACGGACACAGAGAGAGAACGCCACATGACGACACAGAGAGAGACTGGGGTGACAGCTGCAGGCCACGGAGCAGCAAAGGTTGACAGCCAACGCCAGAAGTGAAGGAGAGCCAAGGAAGGACTCCCCTACAGGCTTCAAAGGCACCACGGTCTGACAGCACCTTGACTTCAGACTGCTAGCCTCCAGAGCCAGGAGAGAAGACATCTCCATTGTTGTAAGCCAGGCAGCGGGGGGTGCCTACCTGCTTCACCTCCCCAAACCCCAACAACGATGCTGAAGTTGCCACTCCAGTCCCCATTTATTTTTTAACAAGTGGATGCCAAAGCACACTCATGAAATCTTGCTATCACAGGGACTGGGAAAACAACAACTGTGTCCTGAGGAAGACAAGATATCCACGCAGTCCCAGCTGGAGTGCACCTTTTCCCAGGCTGTGGTCACCTCCTTCCAAAGTCAGGCATGTGTTGGAGGGCTTTTTCCCTTTGAAGTACATGAACACAAGGACAGTGGCTTTTTGCTGCTCACAGCAGCCCCAGGCAACGCTGCGCCACCTCCCCCATGACCTTCCACTCCCACACTCTACTCTAAAGGGGCCAGGGGATCCAGGTCTTTAATTCTCCAGAACACTCCTAACCTAGGGCTGTAACAAGCAAGAGACTTTCACTGAAGGTCTGGGCACAAAAGAGGGAAATTACTGCACAGAACCAGAAATAACATTCAGTAAGATTGCTGCCAAAGCTCATGACCAAAGCGTGGGTCTTAGACTGTCCCCTTGCTGCAGGGCCAGCTCCTTCTCCAGTGCTTGTCCCCTCACCCGCCACAATTCCCAGCTGCAACTCCCATTCCTAGGATTTGCCCTTAAGCCCCAACTCTTTTCATAGCAGAATCACCCCCAGACCCCAAGGAGGCACCTGTGCTCCTACAGAAAACAGTTCCTGGCCCCAACCATGATCCCATCAAATAACCAAAAGGTTTCTTCACACATTTTCCTAAATCAACAGCCAAGGTGTCCTTCTCACAGGGACCGCGGCGAAATGGTTGACGAATTGGATCAGAAGAGCAGCTGCGTCGGATCCACCTGTGGCGTTTGGTAAGAATGCAGATTCCTGGACCTCATTCGGGCCAGTGAACTGCAATTGCTGTAGGGATGTTTAGGAACCTGCAATTTAAAAGGAGCCTGGTGCCCGGGGGCCAGAGTTTAAGGCCAGGAGCACAAGCTACTTTCCTTCCTCTACCTTCCTTCCACATAAACTGGCATGCGTACACAAACAGCGTGGGAAAACCCGGGGTGTCCCCGCGGACAAAGTCAGACTCGCTCCCTCTCCAGGTACCGGGACACTCACGCGCCCTGGCCGCCAGCCTTCCCTCCCAAACGAGACAGCTTTCCACGCAAACACCCAGCTTCTCTGCCCCCGGCTTCCTCCACCAGCGACGCCCCGATGCTGCGGACACTGAGCCTGGGGCATCTCTCCGCGGAGTCCCCGGGCGCTGGGTCCGCACAAACCAGGCACTCCCCGCCCGGCTCCGCTCCCCAGGAGCCCCAGATCGCCTCCGACGCTGGCCAGCCCACGCAGGTAGATCCGGGACTGCCCGGGGCCAGAGACACACCTCACTCTGGGCCGCCCCCGCCCCGGGATCTACAGAGACTTGGCAAGATCACTAGGTTAACTTAGTGAGATGGCCCCCACGAGCGATTTGATCTTAGCAGGACTTGCCTCTCCAGGCCCCCCTTCCTCGGCCGCTGCACGCCGCCCCCGCGTGTGGGCTGAGAGGCGCGGACCGCGGCCTGCCGTCACTCGCTTCTCTCCTCCCGCTCGCCGGCGCCAGGGAAGGAGCCATCCGTCCATTCAGCAACATTCCCTGCACTCCTACTCCGCTCTGGGCGCCAGTCACCGACCGAGCCTCGGACCTAACTTATGGGAGCCCCGGGGAACCTTCCAACTCTGCGTGCCCCAGCCGAGGGCATCACACAGGTGACAGGAGCCCAGTCTTGGCCCCACGCTGGACGAGAGATGGGGAAGGCGGACCCCTCCGAGCGTCGGGGCTCACAAGCCACAGAGCCTGGCCCGCGGCCCGGACCGACTGCAGCGCCGGGCGGCGCGGGCATCACGGCGCCGGCGGCCCCGCTGAGGGAGCCGTGCGGCGTCCGGAGCCTGTCTGCTCCTCTGCGACACGGACTCGGGCGCTGGGGAACCGAGTACTGTATGTGCAGTCCTTGGCGACATGCAGAATAGGCCCTGAGAAGCTAGCCACGGCCGCTGAGGAAAAGGGGGCACCCCGCGAAGACCAGGCCCAGAGCAGCGGGAAGCCGGAAGCCCCGCGGCTGTCGCAGGACGGCCCGGACGGCCCTGCTCCAGACGCCCGCGAGTGGGCCTCGGCCGCCCGCCCCAGGGCAGATTCTGAGCCGCTAACCTGGGCCGGGGCAGCACACATGACGGGAGACCGCTGTCCAGCCACACTTCCTCGCAGGGACAGGCCAGACCGGGCCCCGGCACACCAGCTCTGGAGGCAACCGGGAGGCTCGGCATTGCTGGAGCCGGGGCCTGTGCAGAAGGGAAGCACGGAGAGGAGCGTGGGTTTCATCCCACAGGCAGCGAGAAACGCCTGGAGGGCGGTGAGACTGGAGCAACCCCGGGTCTGCTCCAGGGACAGGGCTGGGCCGGCTCCTCCGAGGCCCCCTCGGGCATTCAAGCCTTCCTGCCGTCGGGCCCTGCCTCTGCAGGAGGACCCGGGCCACCAGACACTCTGATCTCCGGATACCTGCAGAGTGGCCTTCTCGGGCCCAGCGTGGGATCACCTCCTTGTGTGACACAGGCCATGTCTAAATGGCACTCTTTAGCATGCACACAGCTAAACTCCATGGAGATTCTGGGATACAAGATGCAATTTTCAATCTACTTGGCCCCCAAATTCAGCAGAATTTGGATCTTTTTAAGTGTTTTAAAAACAATCTGTGCTAATGGCACAATGTTCTTGCTAATGCCCTTTAAGGGCCAAATTTTCAAAAATGGCAAATAAATTTGTTTGTCGTTCCCATGTGTAGTTTTATGGGTGGGTATAAATACTGAAGCTGAAATAACAAGCTGATTTTTGCTCACAAACATTTACACTTGGGATCAGATGAGGTGCACGTTGGAAAGGTTATCCCCCACATCGGAGGAGAAAGGGCAGGCCCTTTCCCAGCCCGGGGCACATGAGCCAGACAGAGTCGGAGAGGGGACGTGATCGCAGACAGAACAGAATGTTCTCCTTATGTCAGTCCTTCAGAGAGACGGGGCCGCGCTGTCTACACAGTGGGCCACAGGAACACCAGATGTGGCTTGTTGCCTCACTCCGGCACCCCCTCCTCTCCTCTCCTGCCCCACCTCGGCTACTGCCCCAGACCAGTCCCCCCCCAGCCACCACAAGACGCATCTCCCAGGCTCCCTGACGCCACACGTACCACGCCAGCTACCTGAACTTGCTCCAGGAAGGCCTTGTTTGGGATCAGACTTCTCACCTTAGTGGATCCAACCCCACCCTGCAGCGCCCTCAGCCCTGGACTCAGGTTTGTCGCCTCCCTTAACCTCTGAGGTGCTCGGGAGACAAGATGAGGGTTCCCCCCCAGCCCGGGCCCATGGGACTCCCACCATACCAACCCCGCCAAGTAATTCAGGTACGCAAGCAACTTCGGGGCCATCATACCCTGACTATTCCCGACTAGAAGAGTTAACACGAAAGACTGTAAAGCAAACGGCAAGGAGAGCCAAGACTGGGGTGCAGCTCTGTGTGCCTCGGCTCCCGGACCCCTGCAGGAGGTGAGGCTGGGACCAGGGCCCTCAGCCCAGAACGCACCAGGACGGTGGGACCAGAAGCTCAGAGCTGGCCGGCCCCTTTGCCAGTCGACGGGCCATGCCCGGGCCAGGCGAGCTCCGGGTGCGGGGAGCTCGCCCCGGCTACAGCCACTTAAAAATGGGAAGAGTGACTGACCTTCTCCCTTCTCATGCTCTCTCTCACTGTCTCTCCTAATAAATAAATAAAAACTTAAAAAAAATGGGAAGAGTAAGATGCGCTGCGGGTGGCACTACGCAGGGGTGGGGGGATGGGGGCTCCCGGCACATAAAGAGGGAAGAAAAAGCACCCGAGGGCTGGCCTGTGCTTCCTCTTCCCTGGGGAGAGAAGGAGCGGCCAGGAGCGGGAAGGGAGAGCTAGCTCCACCTGCTGCGGTCACACCCTGAGAGCCAGCAGGGGTACGGAGGGAGGAGCACTAAGGGCCTCCAGCCGGAGGGGAGGTGGCCACCAGCTCCCAGGCCACGCCACCCACAGGAATGCACCCTGATGACACCACGGGACTGCTGGGAGACAGGGGGCCTCAGGTCGTCCCTGCCGCAGGAGCCCTCCCTCCCTCCGGCCTCACCCTGTCCTCAAACACTGCATTTGGCAAAAACGCAAGCTGAATGCTCAGCCTCGACAGCCCACCCTGTGATGCCACCTGCCCCCGTAATCCTCCACCTCTGTCCCCACTCACCACACTCCTGCACCCTGCCCATCCTTCTCTCCTCCGCCGAAAGCGGCGCACACAGTAAATGCTTGCTAAAGAAAACTCGTGTTTTATTTGTGAATCCCTTCTACGATCCCAGCATAAAATGTAAGCATGACAGGCAGAGGCCGACACTTCATTCTCGAATCCCAACATTTACTCAGCGTCTGTTGGGATATCGGAGCTTTCCTAGGACTGCCAAGAAAGATAAAAATAAATAAAAATTAAAAAAACCACCTCTTCCACAAAGCTAATACCTGATTCGCACATAAACTACATTTTATTGTCACCCACACAAGCCCCGTCTTATTTGCATGCCGAAGATGAGGTTTTCCTGGATGCCTACACTCAAATCAGGCCACAGAGAATCACTCAACAGAGGAATGAATTAGTAGAGATGTTTGGTTTGGAAGTTGCTGGCTTCACGAGTTAGTTTCGGTTACCAGGAATTTTCCAGGACGTTTTCTCTAGCTTTAAAAACCACATCTCGTTCCACTATTATTATTTTTTTTTCCTCCAGAGTTTCTACATTTAGCTTCAGGATTTATCAATGACATTTTCCCTAAGCAAAAAAAAAAAAAAAGGAGTCATCAGCCAACATTTTAGAAATGAAAAGTTGAAGCTTCTTCCTTTTCCGAAGTCGCTGCTGATTCCTGCAGAGCTCAGACTCCCTGCCAGCTTTTCTTGGGCAGTTTGGAGAGAAAGGACGAACCTGGAACTGCCCGGTCCTGGTGCAGGCACCACCGTGCTCGGCGGACTCCTGCCAAGGGCCATTAATCACCTACAATCTAATTGTGTAATGAATGTGCCCTTGAGGGCGTCCATGTGCCGACTCCGGACCAGCTTTGGCAATGAGCTGCCCTCGTGAAGTCAGGTCCTCGCTTCCTGCGGGCCGTCACAGAGGAGTGAGCAGTGCTGCTCTTCTAGAGGGCCAGACTGGTGTGCCGGAGGGCACATCGCTGCCAATCACCAGGCCTGGCCAGAGCAGTGCCGGGGCCCCGGCCCAGCCAGGCAGAGAGGTGATGTCAGATGTTCCCGTCGTGAGCTGCCTTCCGACTAGACAGAGCTCTGGGGCCACGGGAGAGCAGCTTCCCGGCCCAGCAGCGGCTCGGAACCCTGCTACCGCTTGTCTCCTTCAGGAAGCACTTCACTGGGTTTTGCCAGAAACATAAAGAAGGGTCTTACCCCACTAACTGGTGCTTACGTAAAAGGAGTACACATTACTGAGTCTAACCTGAAGCTGGTCCCCACCCTTCCCAACTATGAAGTTATTATGACCAAAGGAAATAGTTATTTTAGAAACAAACAACCTGAAAACTCCTCTGTAATAGGGGTCTGCATATTGGAATTGTAAAGAAAATAATTATTACACCTTTGTTTTTAGGACACTGAATTTTGCAACTGAATTTCCTTTGCTATTGAAATAGGCAACCCGGCATCCAAAGATAATTTCATCCAAAGATAAAGTTCTTCATCCCCACAAGAAAAAAATTTCAACACCCAGAAAAACTATGCACTTACATGACCAAGAAAACACACTCAAGATTATAAGCTTCCGTAAGCCTGTTCCCTTGGGCCACTGGTCCCCCTGCCCCCTCCATCCCCACCCAGCCACACCCCATAAAGGCCGATAGCCCACTCGGGTGGTCCCTGCCCCAGGAAATGGAGAGTCCCATGGGGAAGACAGATAAACCAGGGAAGTAAGCAAGTACATAAGTGCAGAAGTGTCAGAGGCTTTTATACACACAAATATCAATGTCAAACCATTGTCACCAGATTCTCCCCGTGCCACCCTGGGCTGTCCCTAAAGAATCTAACCCTGAAGACCTCCATCCTCTAGTTTAAAAGCAAAACAAAACACAAAAAAACCCACTGAGGAGAGTTCTTCGTTAAAATACCATGAATCACACACACTCTGAATGATGAATAGTTAAACAGCTCAGCAAATGCTGTGGGTTGTTTTCACTCATAGCATCAATCGAAGAAAACTCTACAAGCTAAATAAAGCCACGAGGGCCGGCTTCTGTCCACAGATGTGGGGCGACCCCCACCCAAAGGCAAGGGGCCTAGTAACTACACGCAGAGTCCTCCTGGGAAAACCCAAGTGCTCAATTCCTCTTAATGAAATGTCGCAAAATGTGAACCTGCAACGGGGCTGGAGAGACCTGCCTCCCAGATCAGGGTCTCCACTCCTTTCTCACCTCTGGGGAGACCAAGCCTGCTTCCTTCAGTGACTCGGTCCCTCTTACCAGTGACTGAGGGATGCGGCGGCTTTGCCTCGGCATCAGAGCTGGAGAGAAAACACGCATCGCAATTTGGCTTCCGTAATTTTTACAAAATACTAGGACAGCCTGCCTCGTAGGGCCGAAGCTGCTGCAGAAAACAGCAGAGATAGTGGGAAGAAAACGAGCTTTAGAGTAAATCTGGTTTCCAGTCAGCTCCGGCAATCAACACCTCCGTGTGGCTGTCCCCGGGTGACGTCACCTTTTCCGAACCTTATGAGAACGACTGCAACACACGAGATGTAAACATGATGCCAAGTGCTCTAGAAAAGGGCGAGCATGCACCCAGAGCGGGCACATCGCTCTTAGTGAAATCCTTGAGGCTTGGCTACCTTCCGTCCATTCTATCTCTGTCACGATCACTTACAAAGACTTGGTTGTTGAAACCTCCTGGCACAGTACCCCGTGGGCACTTTTGCTGTGGGAGGACACAGAACAATGTCACCTTCACGCCCATCTGGCCAGGCACTGGGTCATGTCTCACGTGTGTTGCAGCCATAGCTACCAGAAGCTTCCATTCCCTCAGTGTTCTTCCTCGTGTCTCCCTGCCGGCCTTGGGGCATCTCCGGGCACTGGCCCTCAGGGAGAGTCTGTGAATTCAGCGGCCCTACCGCTGGTGCGGGTCGGGGTAGGGAGCGGAGGGAGGGCCAGCCTATCATCTGTTTGCTCAGCTCTACTGAGGTCTAACGGACAAAATCGTGAGATATTCCAAGGGCACACTGTGGTGACGGGATCCGTGCGCACATTGCGACAGGAACCCCACAATCTAGCTAATCCTTCCGTGACCTCACACGTTGATCCTCTGAGTTACTCGCTCAACAAATCTCAATGACATCAGTGTCATCCACTAGAGTCAGACCCTCAGACCCTATAGGTCTCCTACTTGGGAGTCTGCATTCTTTTACCCTCCTCTCCCTATTTCCCTGGCAACCACTTTTCTACTGTTTCTGAGAGCGTCACTTCCATTTTGCTTCGATTTCACATAGAAACAGTACCAGACAGCATCGCCCCTTCAGGGCCTGACTTACTCGGCTCTGCAGAATGTCCTCCAGGTCCACACGTCGTCGCAAACGTCAGGGTCCCCTCCTTCCCGGCGGCTGAACAGCAGTCCCCCGCGGCACAGCCACACCCGCTCGCCTGGGCCCCTTCACCTGTCGATGGGCGCGGCGGCGGCTTCCAGAAGACAAGGGCAGCCCCGACTGCCCCGAGGCCCCCCTCCGCGTCCTGTTTCCTTTCCTCGGAGCTCGTACTCGGGAGCGGGACGGCTGCGCTATTTTTATTTATTCATCTACTTTTAATTTATTGAGGAAACTCCACACTGTCTTCCGCGGTGGGGGGCACCATGCCCACCGACAGGGCACGAGGCTGCCCCTTCTGGCCCCCCCCAAGGCGTCGTCCTCTCCTGGGGCCTGGGTCCCGGGGTCCTGGCGTTGCTGGGCCTCCCCCGCACACCGCCGTTTCTGTTTTCCTGTCCCCTACTCCCCTCCCAGGCGGGAGGGGTCCCAGTCTGTGTTCTTAAAGCCGGGTCCCTTGTGGAGGTGTCCTAGCGGACGCTCTCTGCGGAGTGAAAAGGGCTGCGGGGACCACGAGCCCGCTGCCCTGCACCTCTGCCCCTCTGCAGCCCGGGCCCAGGCGGCACCCCTACCGCACAGCTCTGCACCGTCTCTTCTGCAGTCACCCTCCTTGGGAGTCCCCAAGTCATGTAATTCCCAGCTATGAGCACTGAACTCCCTGCAGGGCTTGAAATGAAAACAGCGGGGCCCAGCCCCCTGGCGACTTTTAATGGCCTTGGCCTTTGGCCAAGTCCCACGCCTTGTTGGTCGCCGAGGCCTGCGTCTCGTTGGTCTTCACGGAGGTCTGTCTCGTTAGTCTTGGAGGACTCCTCCTGTATCTCGTTGGTCTAGGCCGAACCTGGTCTGGTGGGCCCCAGTGGAGGCTTGCATCTCGTTGGTCCTGGAGGACTCCTACGGCATCTCGTTGGTCTTAGAAGAGGCCTGTCTCGTTGCTCTCAGGGGACTCCTACAGCGTCTCTTTGGGTCTTGGTGGAGGCCTGTCTCGTTGCTAGATCTCATGTGAAATTTGGTTTCATAACCGTGGATCTGTGGCCCCTGGTCATCATGAAGGGTTTGGTGGTTATTCAGCCTCAGCCCCAGCCCGGACTTAGTGAATCCAGAGTACATTATAATCAGGCGCGGGGGTGGGGAGGGTAGAGACGCATCCATATGTGCGAAATCCCCACAGCGGGGCCCCACTTTGGTGTCCTGAGGCTGTGCGAGAAGGCACCACAGGCTGGAGGCCAGAGGTCCGAGACCAAGTCTGATTCCTTCTGAGGTCGGGGAGGGAGGCTCTGCCAGGCCCTCTCCCTGGGTCTCTGCACACAGTCTTCCCTCCGTGTATCTCTGTGTCCCAGTTTCCCCCTGGTATGAGGTCGCCAATCTAATTGGATCACAACTCACCCTAATAACCTCATTTAAGTTCGTTACTTAATGTAAGGACCCCATCTCCAAATACAGGTATATTTTGAGGTATTGCGGTTAGGACTGATTAGGGGAATTTGGGGGATACACAATTCAGCCCACGCATCCATCATAAAGGCTTAATTAGAGCCTGACCTTTGTCCTTGCCCAGGTCCACGTGCTCCCATTCTCTGCCGACTGCCACCTCTTTGCCCATACTGTTTCTTCTGCCTGGGAGCTCTTCCCCAGTCCATCCACCTGATGAACTCAGCTACTCACAAGACCTAGATGGAAGGTCATTGCTGTCTGATTTCCCATCTGATAGCTGTCCTGACCTCTAGGAGAATTAACCCGTCCCATGCTCTCTTCTCTCATGGCCTCTGTCATCTTTCTTCACTTACTGATTTGGCATGGCTCTATTTCCGACTAGGCCATCAGCAGGTCAAGGGCAGGGCTGGGTCCTATCTAACTTTTCATCTTTCTGCCTGGCTCACAGTAAATGCTCTTTCACAGATAGTATTGGCTGTAAAATAAATGAAACATCTTAAGAATCAACCAAAGCCCCAAATCATCATTTAAAAAATCCCTAACTTTTAGGCCAGTTGCTCATGAGCAGTCCAAGAGAGAGCTTTCAATGGTGGAGATTTAAAAAAAAAAAAAAGGTAATCCAATGGCACTATCTGTTATTCAGCAACTCTAGGCCACTTTGGGGAATCACCTGCCTAGAAGAGGCTGAGATTCAGTGGGGATGGAGAGAAATGCCTGATTGGAAGACACAGCTGCTCCCAGCCTTACCTCCAAATTCTCATCTGCTCACGTGCCTTCTGCTCAGCCTGCCTACCTGCTTCACCTCCCCAAACCCCAACAACGATGCTGAAGTTGCCACTCCAGTCCCCATTTATTTTTTAACAAGTGGATGCCAAAGCACACTCGTGAAATCTTGCTATCACAGGGACTGGGAAAACAACAACAACTGTGTCCTGAGGAAGACAAGATATCCACGCAGTCCCAGCTGGAGTGCACCTTTCCCAGGCTGTGGTCACCTCCTTCCAAAGTCAGGCATGTGTTGGAGGGCTTTTTCCCTTTGAAGTACATGAACACAAGGACAGTGGCTTTTGGGGGCTCTATTGCCAGTCATCCTGAATTTTTTTTTTTTTTAGTAACAGAAGTCTAGATTGTTTCAACTCAATGCCAAATAAGTCCTTTTTACATTTGGTTTCCCACCTCCCTTTCACACAGAACACATGGCACATTTAACCAAAAAATACGGTGCTTATTTATTGCTAATAACAGATGCATTTTTTTTAAGTTAGAGTGACAGGGGAAAATGTTAAAAGGGAAAAAGATGAAGTTAGTGTTGAATGAATTGGTATCAGGTATATTGCTGGGTGTCAGGGCACATAAACCCGGAGCTGGGGCCAGGGAAATTATAGTCTGGCCATAATACTATAAGCTGAGTATAAATACTCTCCTCTAGGTTTGTTCTGGGATGTGCAGTCTTCCTGCTTGCTCTCTTTCTCCCTCAAAGATAGATCATATCCCCTGATATCCACACATAATATATGCATTTGCTTTCCCCCGGAGAGTTGGTTATTCATTTCTCACAGTGTTCCCCCAAAAAAGATTGAGTATGCTAAGTATGCTAGGTGAGTTCACACATACTCCATTCTTAAAAACACAAGGACATGGAAATTATCTTCTCTTGACCTTGTTTTTTTAGGGCAGGGCTCTGTCTGTAAATCCATCTTTCTATGCCTTTCCTTCCCTTCGTCCTCCTTTTCCCAGCTGATATTACATGATGTACTCTACTTCCTAGATCTGAAAATATGTGAAAAGCTTGGGCTAAGAGAAGCTGCTGGCATTTATGAATGCTTGCAAAAGTCCATTTGCTAATGCCATCAAATAGAAGATGCATTTGGAGGAGGAAAGACAAACAGGCGGTAGAACATGAACTCATTTGAAGTTAAAAAAAAATTAGATTTACTCTATTATAAACCTAGAGAATTTTTCCCCAATTCATCTCTGTTGTAAAGAGATATTTTAAGGGTCATTGTAAGGAAGAATATTGCTTTTTTTCCCCCTGCATTCAAGGATGCCACAAATATATCTTCTGCTCAGAGAGGGGGAAAAAGCAATAATGCTGCCTCTTTTCTATGGGGAAAAGGCAGCTTCTTATTTTTATGTTAAAGACTTGTCAAGACACTTATATTTTTCGTAGCATTAAAAGTTATTTTTTTATTCCACTTAATTGTTCATTGAGATTTCAAAACCAAATCTGCCTCCTTGCCAAATATCTTTGTAATATGTACATTTCACACTGGCTTATTATAATAGGTTTTCTCGTGGGATCTAGCATTCTGGCATCTGCTTTGTTATGATATTATAACAATAATTAACATTTAGCACTTACTGTACAGCCAGCCTTTGATCCATATTTTTAACAAAATGCAATAACAATGCTCTTTCACACAGCATCTTTCATCCCTGAGCCTCAAAGTAGTTGGCAGCATCGTATTATAACCCAAGATAGTTGTATTCACTCCTGAAATCCTCCCAACGCCCCCGTGGGGTCTGTACACAGCAGGCATCTTCCTTAGGGGATGGGAAGGGAAGAAAGGTCAAGTGAACTGCCAGGCGGCAAGAGAAGGGTGGCAGAGCCAGGAATAGAATCCAGTCCATTTGCTTTCTTGGTCAGAGATTCCAATGCTTCAGCATACCTATTTTTAAATAAAGGAGATGGAGAGAGAGAAGTGAGAAGCACCAAGCTTATTGTAACAGGGATTCGGATATATCTTGAAAGTTGTGCTAGGTCTTATGAAATGAATCCTCAGAAACAGAACTCTGATTAGATTACAAGATGTCTATGCAAGAAATATTAATGAGAGCCTACGTCGTGCTCCATGTCAGGTCTCTCCTAAGCCTCTTGCCTTTCTAGAAAGGTTAGGAGGCATATGAATGACTCCAAGAACCATCATTTGCAGTCTATCTAATTAGGGCACTGAAAGGCACCAAGGAGCATTGCTCAAACTCAACACTGTTGAGTAAATGGCCAATGTGGACCAATTTCACCCAAAACTCTACCCTTGGACCAGTTACCTTACCTCTTCCATTTTCCTCCTGTGCATTGCAACTCTTAACTCCTAGGCATCTTTATAGTAGAAGGAGCATATCACTATGTCGAATTTGGGGGGATAGTTAGCCACGAGGATAAACCAAAAGAAGCCAGTGATCACTCTCAAATTCAGAAGGATGAACGTGGCTATCATAGGAAAAGTAATTAACTACATATTTAATTAATGTTTGAGAAATATGGATAAGCTTTCATCCTACCTTAGCTTCAGTCTGATTTACAAAATTTCAGGTAAACGTAAAGGTACAGAGCATGGTCAGAATTGGTGTGAAATGAGGGAAGGCCATGTGCTTGCCACAAAGACCCCCTGCATTACTCCTGGGGTGAATTGCAGTAAGAGCTACAGAACAGGTGGGAAAGACAAGTGGCTCCAATGTGGATGAAATAATGTTGACATAGCACATGATACGCTAACTCATCGAATGTTCCAACAACCCTATGAGGCAGAAGCTCTCATTAAGAAGAGAAGAAGCTGAGGTTGACAGAGTTTAAGTATGTTGCCCCAAATTACAGAGCCAGTAAGGAAGAAGGGAAGCAGCCTAACTCAAGATGCACTTGGAGTCATGAATTCCTGCAGATTGCTGTTGAAAAATTAGGTAAGATTGTTGATAATGCTGATGAGTAGTTGTAGCAGAATGGCAGTTAGTGTGTATTTAGTGTTATGTGCCGGACACTGTTCTAAACTCTCCACATCTGTCAGTTTTACAGCAACCCTGTGAGGCCTAATTATTATATTATCCCCCATTGAATGGTTGAAGAAACTAAGTCCCAGGCTAATGCAGCTAGTGAGTGGTTTCTGTCATGAATCTGTTTGCATGAAACTATTGACTATGCTCTCTCCCTTTTTCTCAACAACAGAGGGAAAGAAAAAACAGTATCAGTCTGATCTGATTCCAGCACAGGAAAAAAGGCCTGTGTCCACTCTTGCAACTCGTGTTCACCCCTTTCCAGGGCAAGAAACACCACAACACACAGCATTTGCTCACCCTGCCTGGGGCCCCTGCTTCTATCCCCACTAAAATGAGAACCGACACTTTTAGAAATAAGTGATTCAAGGCAGCACATTCCAGGCCAGTCCATAAAACAAACATCCAATTCAATTTTAAAGTGAATTTAGTCCAGACGTACTTTTTTTTACCAACACCATATGCATCTTGCTGGACCTTCATTTTAGTAGATTCTCATTCCACATGTAAATAAAAATAATAGTGCCCATCGGAGCAGATCTCTGAACAGGATACTCCTTGATAACAAGACATATAACAGAAAAATGTGCTTGGCTGTGCTCCAACACCCTGGAGTTGCCGTGGGAACCAGAGGCAGGCATCGGGGAAACTCCTCAGCGCGCTTTCATCCCCACACCGGCCAGCAGCCTCTCTGAATGGAACACCAGAGACCCCAGCAATGAGAAACCCAGGGAAGATTTCACATCTTGTAACTCAGGGCAGTAAACTATGAGAAGTTACAAATATTTTCACTTACAGAGAGCTATCAAGTAGAGCCTCGCACATTGGCACCAACTCACGTTGCTGACTTGAATCTCGTTTCATCTTAAAAAGAACTTTTGCCATTTGAATAAATTCGAAAATGATTCAGATGAGACTGATGTAAGTCATTATAACTTGCCCCCAGGGAAAGGCATTCTCATGCTCCCTGACAGCCTATCGTGCCCTGGAATCGCTTCTGTGGAAAGGGTCTCCATGCCATTATCTTTCTAGAAAAAGGACTCATACAACACACGGGGTTTGATATAAAAGTTTTGCTATAAAAGCTATGAAGGAAATCATGGATGGTCTGAACAAGAAACAAATGCTCTTTGCATGGGTTCCGAAACCAAGGCAATGTTGAGAGGTCTCTGGGAGCACACGGATGATTCAATTCAATCAGAAGAAAATAAAGCATGCCGTCAAGTCACATGTGGAAATGTAGGTGGTGTCCTAGAACAAGGAGTCCTGATTAAATGAAGCGTCTGAACATCATGTGTTCACAGCTAAGAAAACCACATGGCGGCTTCAGAAAGGTGTTAGGATTCTGTCCCCAAAACACAAATCAGCTGCAATCTCTACGTATGGAGCCAGCAGCGCCTTCTCTGGAAACTTCCAGGACTGCCTCTTACTGGGTAGTAGGAGTGAAATGATCATATTGTTTCTCAGGCTGCTGAAAAATTCTAGGGGAAAAAATGCTCCATCTGTAGCATGTGTTGTTTATGATTCGACTCTGTATCCTTCCACATTCATGTTTCTCCAAACTTCCTCTGGGCATCAGGTACAAACGGAGGTGGCAAATGCTAGCAAGAAGGAAAAAAAAAATGGCCGCTGCTCAGCAATTCAGATAGAGTACAATCCACTTTGAAATCAAGAAGTCCTTCTCCTGTCCCTGCTCATAGTTCTAGAGAAAAAAAAAAAATTCAGATTTTGAATTCAAGTTTCCAACCATCATTTGTTCAGATAATAGGCTGGTTAATCAAAATCATTAAAGCTAAATATTAGAAGAAGAGTAAAACCACTTCCATGGCGCAGGAAGCTGGGCTGGGATGAAAAACTGGAATTCAGTGTCTTGCGGAACTTCCTGATGTCTGTCTTCAGATGGCTCACGTGCACCCTGTACAGGCCCAGTGGCATTGCTGAGACCCCCGCCCACCCCAGAGATTCCTTCCTCCAGCAGCACCCAAGTTTGCAAGATCGTATCCGTTCTTGAGAAGCGATAATCTCAAAATTAGGACACAGCTTGGTATGTTGACTAAAAGCGAAGCTGAGTCGTTTACCTGATCCTGAACTGAGATTCGAGGAAGAGGGAGAAACCAGGTGCCAGGCGGTCGGAGAAGAGGGTGGCTCGAACAAGAGACACAGAGCCTCTGCACGGACCTAATACTGTGAAAATTAACGTACGGGATTGGCTGTTTCTCTTCACACAGCGGAGGAAGAACCAGGAGAGATTATTTTGCAGAATGATAACCTTCCCTATCTAGTAACCCTAGGGAGATCGGGAAAAGTATGACTTTTGATTTGAACAGTAATGAGCTGGTAAGTGATACAGCTTTTGGCTGGATAATGACTATATTAACTTGCCGGTTCTGGTGTTAAACCCAAACACAGGCCCCGAAGAGAGAGGACTGTTATCTAAGCAACAATTAATATGCTGAATATGCTATGCAGAAATAGCCCCCAAGTTCTGCTCTGCCATCGTGAACGTAACTTTTATTCCTTGGGCATCTTTAGAAATTCTCATAAAAATGTAATAAATGGGGCATAGTCGAAAGGAGAAGAGCCTTGTCAGTTCCAAACTAGTGCCAGTCTCAAGTGTGGTGCGAGACCTCGAAGTCAAAAAGCACATCGAGAGGGAGAAACTGTGCCTCTATTCTGATGTACATTAATTTCCCTGATTTAGGAAAAATGGCTTTGCTGTGCTGGAGAGATTGAATTTTACCTCTGCTTGGCATTGTGTCAGCAAGGTAGACCCTTATCTATTAATTTGCCGGTGAGACGATGTTTCCCAATGGCACTTTTTCCTCCCTACAGTGAGGAAAAAAGCCCTTTCGAGTTTAATTTGATTGTTGAAAGGCAGTAAAGGACAAAACTGGACTTCGTGCATACCAAGGATTTATCACTCCATTTGCCAGGCTTAAAGCAGTCCGTGCAGCTAGTGTTCTTAGGACTGTTTGAATTTTATATAACTTATGGGAAAAAAGGCTACCTGACCAGTACAAGGGGCTGCCTTATCAGCAGCTAAATTGCAGCCTTAACAGCATCATTATTCTCTATCAGACTGGAGGAGATTCCAGGACGTTCTGGAGTGCAATTGTATTACATTCAGGGCTCCCCCCTCAAAAGGGATTTTAGGGCACTGGGTGCAGAGGAATGCCATTCAGGGAGTGTTTGAAGGTTGTGCATTCTCTGGGGGGATGGCTCTGAGCCTCTCACTCCACTGGTTCCGTCCAGGGGTGCAGTGGGTTTCCGGGCATGGGTACCGCCTGCCTGTGTGCGGAGGAAAGGCCACGATGCTGAGCGCCGCTCCATCAGTGCTGCGGAAAAGAAAGGCAAAGGCCAAACCTGCTTGAGAAAGCCAGGCAGTGCTGGTGGGAAGGGAGAGAAAGGATTGGAGTTTCTAGTCTTCTCAGAACCGCCACAGCATCTCACTCCAGAATCGGCTGATGCTCTGGGAACAGGAAGGCGGGAGAAAGGACTCCCCCGTCACCCGCTCCCGTGGCACCTCTCTAACCCCGGGGTCGCGGCCCACTGGCCCTGACTCAGTCACTGCAGAGGCTGTAGACAGAGAAGCCTGTGCAGGCGCCCGGCAGGCCAGCTTCCTGTGCGACAAATCCAGTCCGATTTGCTAATCGGCGAGGTGCCCTCCCTTCCTCGCCCTCCACTTTCAAATCTGAAAATTGGGGTCGTGCACGTGCCCGCTCCACGGGGTCGTTGGGCGGTGTGAAGCGTCCTGCATCCCTCCGCCGGCGGCCGGGTGGGCGGCCTGGTATGGTCACTGAGGATGCCTGTTCCTGCGTCGGCCGCGTCCCTCTTTCAGATCTATGGGGCCCGACGGTTGTTTTCATCAGGGCCGGTCACTCCCTCTTGCTAAATTGGCTCTCGGCGGACCTGGACCAGGACCTGGCAATAGTGACATGCAGACAAAGAAACAGGGTCGGTGGGTCCCACCCTTTGAGCATCCTCTCTGTACCTAAATTTTTTGAAAAAACCATGTTAAGGAAGGACCCCAATAATACCAAGTCCAAAGGGCTGTCGAAAGGATCAAAGTGTGATAACAATAGAAATAATTTCCTACATTTGAAAGCACTTCTCAAGTGTCTTTTACTATAACTAGTGGCACATAAAGCTATTTGTGAATTGTTTGAATTCATGACACTAGTTCTATGGGCTCTCCTAAATCAATGAGAAAGGTTTTTTTTTTTTTTTAAGATTTTATTTATTTATTTGACAGAGAGAGACAGCAAGAGAGGGAACACAAGCAGGGAAGTGGGAGATGGAGAAGCAGGTTTCCCCCTGAGCAGGGAGCCCGATGCAGGGCTGGATCCCAGGACCCTGGGATTATGACCTGAGCCGAAGGCAGGCATTTAACAACTGAGCCACCCAGGCACCCCTGAGAAAGTTAATTTGAAATAAGATGTCTTTACTGGAGCAGGTGCCCACAGTAAAAGATAACAAATCTGAAAGACTGCCTCCTCTTCCTGCTCTCCTCCCCTTCCTCCCCTTCTTCCTCCCCTCCCCCTTCTCCCTCTCTTTTTTCTGCTCCCCTCTCCACCCCCTCCCCTTTTTCTGCTCCCCTCCCCCCTCTGCCTCTCCTTCCTCCTCTGTACTCTGCTCATCTCTGCAACACCACCCTCTCATAAGGTCCCTTCCTACCTTGACTACCTTCAAACCTTCAGTGACACACAAGGACCTGAAAGGATCCCACTCTCAGGTTCATCCCAAGCCACCTTGAGTTGCTCTTAAAAGGGCACTGATTTGTTTCAAAGAGCATTTGAAAGAACAAACAGGAAAGCATCTTCAGAGGAAAGAATCCTTCTGCTGCCTGCGGAGCTGTTCTTCCTGACCGGGCTACCACACTGCCACATCGGTGATCACGCTGACCCCACGCCAATCCTAGGAGACAGGTGTGGTCAGCTTGGCTTTGTGGACGGCGAAACTGAGGACAAAGCAGCTAAATGAACTGCCAGGACTCAACAAAGGCCTTTTGTAAACTGAGAGCAAGCCAATCTGGCGGTCCCTCTTGGCACCAAGACCTCCAGAGAAGGGGAGGACAGACCCTGGGAGGTGTCGGCTGGTCGCTGTCTCCCCAAAGGTGAAAATATCAAATCAAATCTGTTTAAACAGCAACAGCATAAAGAGAGGGTGCAGCCCTTGGTGCTTCTGAGCCCAACAGATCAGAGGGTTCCTTGGAGAAGACAGAGCATCATGATAGGGCGATTCTGGACTCCCTCCCCACGCCGTGGTGCGCACACCCCAGGCCCAGCAGGACATAGACAAGGACTCTCTTCTCCTGGGCTCTCTGGACTCTGGGCCAGTGAGCACGCCACTCACAGAGCAGCCTTCTGCAAGCCTGGCTGCCTGCTGCCTGGGGAGTTCTCCAGAGGCTTAAACCCAATGGGAGACGCGCCCCCTCCATTCGTCCATCTCCCTCGGGGAGCTCCCTAGTCTGTGGAGCTCGTCCTGCCCCCTAGGACTTCCCTCTCCCATCGCCAGGTTCCTGCCCGCTCCCCCCACCATGCAGGTTGCATCTTCTCCAAAACACCTTTCCCGATCATTCCTGCCCAAACACCGTTCCCCCCAGCTCTACACACAGTCGTCTGATGGCTCCATATTTATGGAGGGCTTCTGTACCAGGCATGGTGACACAGGAGCAAGTAGAGCCCCCCCCCTTATTTATATCCTTCTTAAACATTGTAGGCGGTACTCCATACTGATTCCAGCTTTGTATCTGTGTGCCAAAGGGCTAGCGCCTCTTTTCTTTGGAAGCCCAGAGTGCGGGGTAGAGAAATTGGGGTAGAAAGAACAGAGGTGAACATGGGGTCGCAGCTCAGCCCTGCGCAGGGGCAGACCTCTCTACGGGGACTGCAAAGTGTTCCCCGCTCTAGGTACCGGCATCTCACCAACTCTAGCTTTCCCTGTTGGCCCGCTGGTGAGCCCCACCCCACTCCGAACAGACCCTCAAGAACAAGTGAAAATCACCAACATCTGATCACTTGGTCAGTTAGACACTGTAACAGAATTTAACCATTAGCTGACCTTATTATTTGAGGGCCCACAGGCACCCTCCTTGCCTGCTGGAGGAATGTGATCCCCCGAGACTGAGACCCTCCAGGAAGCAACTTCATTACTGGCATCTGTGCTCCAAATTTGAACTTGAATTTCTGCAGTCCCTTTCAGGTCCATTAGCATACATTTCCTCAGTTAATTCGCACAACAGTGCTGTGAAGGAGGTCATGCTTTCCTGAATGTTACAGCCCAGGGGAAACCAGACCCTGAGGGGCTCTCTAGTCCAGAGTGGGGTGGGAGGTGGTGTCACACAGTTCAGGGCTGGAGGTCTCAGGTCCCTGTGCAATCTCTCTCGCAGAGCTTGGAAGAAACTGGGGATGTTGACTTCTTCCTTGTGTGTGAACCTACCCCCTTTATTTCCGATTCGCTTAACGGAGGGCTCTGGGATTCGGCAGAGGATGCTTTCGTCCTCATCCGCATGCTGGAAGAAGGCGGGTCAAAGAAGAGCCTCCACGGGCTGTGAGGAAGCAAGAGAAGTGATATTTCAAGTCCCACCTATTCTGCGTGCGATTTAGAGAAAGGTATTAAAAGACCCTCGATCACGTGAAATCATCAGGTATTTACTGAGCATCCCCCTTGTGCCTGATTCAGTACCAATAAAACAGTCTTTTGATACATTTCAATATAGAATTGGGGGCCGGTAGGGAGTGGCTTGGGTGGGGGTAGGAAAGTGGTGAACTGCCTTACCCCTGCCTTATTACCTTCTAACCTTATTATTTGGCCAAAATAAGCAGTCGGCGGTGCCCTCTTCCCAATGCCCGCGCCCACCACACCCTGCCTCAAACGCGTTCCATATGCTCCAGTATCTGTGCCTTTGCAAGACCCATCATCCTGTTCAGGATGCCGGTCCCTCGGCTTTTCCCATCTAATTCCTGCCCACCCTACAGAGCAACTCCAAATGGCCGAGACTGCTCGGTCCCAGGACTTTTTCCTTTTTTCTTTCTTTTTCAAAAACTGAAGTATAATTAACACCCGGTATTATGGCAACTCAGGTGTACGATACAATGATTCAATAGTTCCATACGTTACATCCAGGATTCAGTAGTTCTGTGGGTTACACTCAGGGTTCGGTGGCCCCGGACGTTGTGCCCATGATGCGGTCATTCCGTGTGTTACGCCCAGGATTCTTTGCTGATGGCCCACAACTGGATGTGATCTCTCCTGCCTTCAGTAAAACCCCACAGGACTACTCCTATCCCCTCTTGGCATTTATGTTCCATCTTGTCTTTGTGCAAAGATTCCTCCCTGGCCAGTTTACGTGCGCACGTGCCTGTGCGTGTACACACACACACACACACACACGGATCTGGGATGTCAGGGGCTATAGTTCCTACTTAATAAAAAAAAATTTTTTTTTAAAAAAGGCCTTCAGCAGTTGCCATAATTATCCACATAGTAAATGTCCAGTTAGTGCTGACCGAATTCCACTTGGTAAGACCCCTAGAAGGCAGTTGAGTAGTCGGGTGAGGCGTGGAGGCTAAGCGCTATACAGTGTGTGCAGTGCTGGCTAACAGTGTGCCTCGCCCACATTCACACCTCCTTCCCAGGGCAGCCTGCACCCAACATCCCATCAACACCACCCCTGCCTATGGGGGGAACTCCAGACTTCTCTGAAGGTCCAGCCCAAGTCTGATACTCTCCACGGGCTCATTTGGAACCTTCATGGGGCTCATGTCTCAATGCAACTTCTCCCTCTTCCCAATCTCACTCTGGTCCCCTATTGGGAGGTGATAATCCCAGGAGGCCTCCTCCCTCATCAATGTCCTGCAAGAGCAGTGTGGGACCAAGGGTAAGCTCTCCAAACGCTCTGAACAAGGAGACAGAGCCGATGGTTGCTTCATCAGGTGTGGACAGCCATGCTTCAACCCCTCCTGCCCACGTCCACCACAGTGTCTCTCAGGTCCCCTGCCTGTCCCCTCCTAGCCGTGTCTCTCTCCCAGAGGCGAGCTCTGTGTCTAGTCATGGCACAGGGGTAGTTATCCAGATGGCATGAGACAAAGGGGCCAGAAGGCTCTCTGCCCACAAATGCTCCCTGAGGCCCCAAGCCTGGGACTGAGATTCCCACCATTAGCATCAGTTCCTGGGGAGGTGGGCGTAAGCTCTCCGAGCAGGCAGGGGTGGGTAGGCTACACCCACACAGCGAAATGAGAGACAGTTGGAAAGGGGACTTGGAGGAGGTGACGTGCAGAAAGGACATTTCAGGGGGCACCCGGCTGGAGAAGAGCCCAGAATTGAAACTTGTACTCCTGCTATTCAGAGTTTGGGTCACACTTTTAATTACAGGAGTGCAACATGCAATGAACACCCATGGGTGATCATTACTGGTTCCATTTTTAACAGACTGAGAGGTGGGCATGAATTGGTTCACTTGGTGCTGCTCAGCGGGAGCCAAGCTTTGTCGGTCTTCAGACTGCAAACCCACTGCCAGTTGCTTCGGCTAGTTTTGTTGCTTCCAGCCACAACCGAGGCCCTTCCAGTGGGCTCATGGGTCCCAAGGCTCTCAGGTTGGCTGTGATCTGAGTCACATCACTCCTCGGAACAAGTGCCCATTCCTAGGCTGGTGTGTGTTCATGAAACACAAGCATAGGGGTGCCCAGCAGGGACTTCCGCTCCCCTCCAAAAAGGGGGTTACCATAATAGGATATTTCAGTTGTTCCTCCAGATCTAAAATTTTATAGCCAGACAGACCTCCATCTGACCTTGCTCTCCTCTGGAAGGATTCATCGCAAACACTAGGAAGACGGGTGGATATTTAAGAAGCTCAAGCTGGGCTAGGGTCCGGTTGGCTCGCCAAGGTCTGTCACAGTGTCACAGATGCTGCTGCCACTTGTCCTAAAACATGAAACTCAAGGTTTTCATCAAAATCCTAGATCATGCTTTATTTTCTGAGTAACTATTCAAATATATAGTCAGTTCAAAGTCAGAGTTTAAAAACATTCGGGAAGTCAAGAAGACACTTTATTTCACCCGAGTCATCCAGCCAGGGGGCAGTGATCATTCCGTCTTACAAATTTTGGGTTTCGCCTTTACTTAATTAACTTTGGCAGTTGGCATGCAACCTTTAAAATTTTTACTGAAATGTCAGCCTTGAAATAAAGAAAAGATTATTTGATTAATTTAATCTAAGTGCCAACTAAGGCACACATGTTCCCTATGTATATGTTACAACACTGGAGGTTCACAACTGAATGCTTGAGAATGAGGGGGGAAGTGAACACAGCCAGATATTTACTAGTTAAGCAAGTATAGTTTAATATATACAGAATGTTTGTCCCGGGTCACACCTGTGTCCTCTGAACCACCAAGACCTGGAACTGGTTCAAATTAATGAGTAAATAAAAGCAAAAACACTGACTGTGTAAGATAAGAACCATGGTGAGGCAAGGACGTGGATTTCATCTTTCAGAAACTCAGAACTTAATAAGAATCTAAGACCACTCTGCCTTTGCTCAGTGCACAGTTGTGTTGCAGGAAAGAAAAACATAACCAGAATATGACGCTGTCAGCAATTGACTTCAGGTGCCATCTGTATATATTCCTGGCACTATTAATTTGCAATTAACAAGGGCCTTATGTTTTATCCCCTGCAACTCGCTGTCTTGAAGTCTGAGGGAGGGGGTTTAGCGGAAGGGAACATGCAGGTGGGTGGTGAGCCTTCTCAAAAACAAATAATTCTGCCTTTCGATACTGAATCACTGGTATGTAAGCTGCTCTTTCAAACTAATAAAAGGTCATTTGTTGAAGGGAAATGGAATATTTCCATTATGTCGTTGTGTGAAGCAAGTCCTCCAACATGTAGTAGGACGTCACAGAGATGAGCATTGTGCCACAGGGCAGGCTGGCAATCTTTATTTACAGTAGACACAGTCCTTTTCGGAAGTCCAGTGTGGTGGGCAAACTCCTAAACTTTTGAAATGATCAGAGGAGAGAAGATCTGCTGACAGCCTGTGGGCGCTAAAACAGGGCAAATAGCAAGAGTTCTAGATTTGTTCCTCCCCGGTGTCTGATTCCTGGGTACCCTACTTTCCTTATTTACGAGATATTAAAAAAAAAAAAACCTCTTTGTAAGGATTAATAAGATGATTATAAAGTGCCTGGCATAAAATAAATGTACCATAAATACTATATCATAAAAATACTATATAAATACTACATAAATACTATGTGTCAGGCCCTTGGCTACATTCTTATCTTGTTGTCTCAAAGTCTATTTACAGGTAAAAAACATTGCAGCCGGTTACCAACAAGTCACTTTCTGGTAAGGAGAAAAAGGCCATTCATGCCCATTTTACTGAAAAAGAAGTGAAAGTCCGAGTGGCTCTCTCAAACTGCTACATACTGCCCATGGAAAAACTATGTTGGCCCAAAATGGAGAGTAACTTTCCTTGGCCCACTCTCTAAAACAGATTATTTCAGAGTCAAAAGCTGCAAAAGTAATCCCTATGCTCCAAGGACATTGATCAGAAGGGCTCCTTGTCTGACTTGATCTCAAAGGAAACAATATAACTTTGGGTGATGAATTTATGTGGTGAATCCCACTGATGGGTGACATGAAATGGATTGAAAACCATTGATCTTTCCTCACTTAACATTGGTAATATACATAGCAACAGATGTCAGCAAGCACTGATTGAATGCTGATGTAAAACAAAATAGCCAGTCAATAGGAAGCTAGAAAAATAGCCTCTTCTAAGGCAGGAACTAGAATTATTTAATGAAGCCAAGATAAGTAAGAACACCAAAAATAAGGCACAGGTACTAATCATACATTCCCTTCCTGTCTTGTAGCCACGCCAGCAGATAAGCAGGAACTCTGAACATTTCAATTAAAAGTCTCCATGACACTCAGGAAAATATAACTTCCTCCAAAGCTGGAGAGAAACGCAGGTGTTTCTGCATCATCCAAAAACTCTGCCACTTACAGAAAGAGCATTTCATGGTCTTTGGAGGCCGGGACACAATTCCCTTGAACACCCACTCCCGGGCCAAGACTTAGGGACATGACTCATCCGGAGCGAACAAGGCAATTTTCTGTGGGGAAAACGTGTCTCCACCCCAGATGTTAGCCAAGTTCTGCTTAATTAAGTAAAGTTCTGTGAGCCTGAACACGTACTAGCAAATGCTTTCCATTCTCCTTGAAGAGCTGCGGGAAAAATGATGACGGGCAAAGGGGAGACGTTGTATACTTGCATACTGGCTCGACCCTGAGACAGTTGATGAATTTCACCGATTGGCACAAAGATAATTGATCGGGAAGTTGTAACTTCAGAAAAGAATTCTACACTTCACAAAAAGGGCAATTTAATCAAGGTGTATTTATTGATCACCTACCATGTGTGAGATTGTAAAAGGAGATGTTCGCCACTGGCACGTGGGAAGATAAGAGGTTTTTATGAAAGCAAGTGAACAAAAATGTCAATGAAAATATTTCTTCCCTGATAAGATTTCAATTTTGTGAAAGAATGAGCCACTGGCAGCCATTTATACAAGATGGAATAAATATGAACCAAAGAAAGGCTGAAGAAAGTTTTTGGAGATGAGTAGAGGAAGAACTGATCAATTCTCAACTGGAAAAAGTCGGAGGGAGGGGCTTTATTGAGACCAGTCTTTAAGTCATGCCTCTAACTGAAACTTTTTTTTAAAGATTTTATTTATTTATTTATTTATTTATTTATTTATTTATTTATTTGAGAGAGAGAAAGAGAGCACGAGTGGAAGGGAGAAGCAGAGGGAAAGAGAATCTGAAGCAAACTCTGTGCTGAGAGTGGAGCCTGACACGGGGCTCGATCTCACGACCCTGAGATCATGACCTGAGCCAAAACCAAGAGTCAAAGGCTGAACTGACGGAGCCACCCAGGTGCCCCCCCACCAACCCTTCTATGAATATAATTCTTTCGGCAGAACTTAACTGCTTAAAACACGTATAGATTTACAAAGTACTATGGCTGGAATTGTGTCCCCCTCAAAAGGTATGTAGGAGGGACGCCTGGGTGGCGCAGTTGGTTGGGCAACTGCCTTCGGCTCAGGTCATGATCCCGGCGTCTTGGGATCGAGTCCCGCATCGGGCCCCTTGCTCCGCGGGGAGCCTGCTCCTCTCTCTGCTTCTGCCTGCCTCTCTGCCTGCTTGTGTTCTCTCTCTGTTAAATGAATAAATAAAATCTTTAAAAAAAAAAAAAAAAAGGTATGTAGGAGTCCTAACCCCCAGTACCCGAGAATGTCGCCCTATTTGGAAGTAGGATCTTTACAGGAGTCATGAGTTAAAAGGAGGTTATTAGGGTGGGCCCTAATCCAATACAACAGAGGCCTTATAAAAAGGGGACAGGGACAAAGATGCACCAAGGGAGAGGGCCATGTGCAGATGAAGGAAAGATGAGGGCGATGCTTCCACAAGCCAGGGACCGCCAAGGGCCACCAGCAAACCACCTGCAGGTGGGGAGAGGCCGGAGCGGATTCCCCCTCAGATCCCTCAGAAGGAATCGACTCTGCGGACACCTTGACCTCAGACTTGACTCCGACTCAGACTCCAGAACTCTGAGAAAATATATTTCTGCTACTTGGGTCTGTCAGTTCTAGCAACCCAAGGACACTCCTACCATGGTCTTGCCATTTTGAAAGACATCGTTCCAGGGCCTTCAGCAAGAACTCCTGTTCTCCTAAGGTGCATATGGAGATTCCCTAAGGTCCAGGAAGAAATTTCTAGGACTTCTATGTATCTCGTTAATTTAAGACTTCTTTTTTTGGCATATGTTTTAAAGGCACCATGTATTAACACGACGGTATAGCGAATAGATCATAAATAAACAATTAGGGGTGTAAAGCATCCTTTGTGCAAAACTTATTTTCTGATGATATAACCAAAAAATTGTACGTACTACTATGAAAGTGATAAAAATCGGGCGCCTGGGTGGCTCTGTTAGCTAAGAGTCTGCCTTCAGCAAGGGTCACGATCCCAGAGTCCCAGGATCGAGCCCCACATCGGGCTCCCTGCTCATCAGAGAGTTTGCTTCTCACTCTGCCCATGACCCTACTCGTGCGCTCTCTCTCTCTCTCTCTCAAATAAATAAATAAAAATCTTAAAAAAAATAAAAGTGATAATCTAGATAATCACAGAAAGCAAACGAGATATCTGATTCCCCTAAACTCTCATGGGTGAAGTACAAAGGTATGGGAATTAACCGGCTGGGACTCCTGCTCCACAGGAGTGATTGCTGTGATGCCAGCCATGAAAGGAAGTCGTCCTTTCGGGGTAGCTGCCAGTTACTGGGTGTTTTCCGGGGCTAAAGGAGGAGTCAGAGTACCTCTGGCCTGAAGATCTTCTTTCCTCACCCACAGGTAAGGAGCTCAGTGCTTGTAGACACATACTGAACTGTGACAGAATGATATTTTCTCATTTCTCTTCACCCGCCTTCCGGATAACTGGCACGTAGAAGATGCTGAATCAAGCTGGGGGCCTTTTTGAATACGAGTCCTTTTTTTACCCACCTCTTCCTTTCTTCTTTTGGTCTTACTGCTCATTCACAAGGATCACTTTCCACTATCTGCATATCCAGACCTTGACCTTAATTACACCAACAAGAGGGGGTCAGATCCTCTGACCCCGTGTTCTCTCAGCAACATGGACCTCCCTGAACCTATTGGCTGGGATGAAAGAACTAGCATTTAATTTAAGATGACCTACTGAACTATTACTGAGTGTGTCATGTAAGTATAGTCTCCTTCAAATAGGTCACAACTGTGTTCCTTGAGGCCACAGACAGTGCTTTATATTTCCTGGACCCCAAGTGTCCGGCCCTCAGGTTAACCTACCTGCTCAAAGTGTGGGCCTGTGGGGATGCCAGAGCTTTCTCTCTGGTAGTGGAATGAGGTCAGACTGGCATCAGCTTGAGCTAGATTCAAATTCTGAGTCTAACACTAATTTCATGATCTTGAGCAAGGTACTCAACCTTTCTGGGCCTCCATTTCCTTACCTATAAATGGGTAGAACAGAAGTTCACCCCTCAGGTCCAAGAGAGGATTCAACAAGGTAAGGCACACAAGTCTGAGCACAGTAACTGCTCCACAAGCATTCAATGCATACATTTGAGTCTATCTCTAATTCTGTTAATTATGCTCATTCCATCTCCCTTTTCCTCTGGCCAGTATTCATCTTCTGAACATGTCAATATTGAGAATGATGCTTGGTGGTGTTATGGAAAAAGACTTTAAAAAGAAAAGGAATCATGGTCTGAGTGCGGCCATGTTCCTTCTCATGGTTCCTGTCCCCTTACAGTTATTCAATGTGATGATGGTGCAGCCAACAGAATCCGAAGATCCACGTGTCGCCCGCGTGATTATAGCCCCTCTCTCTGTTATGCCTCAGAATTATCAAGGGAGAGTTGGCTCAACTCATATTTGATATCTAGAGATGACTGGATTCATTTCTATCTTCTCAGAGTAAATCGTAAGTCAGTAATGCCCAGAGGACCAATTAAACACCATTTATTCAAGTCGATGTCAGGTTGGGGGTGTATCATGGTGGGCAGAGCAGAAGGCAAAGGGGAAGAAATGGGGGCTGTGGCCCCAGCCACCAAGAAGCCAAGACAAAATTAATACCTGAGTTATCACCTTCCTTACAGAGCTGTGGGCTTCCTCCATTGCAAAGAGTAGGGCTCATTCTCTAAGAAAACCAGTGGAAGTTCTACATTCTTATGTCTCTTTCCTGATTGATTCCTGATTCTCTGGACATGGACCTTCCATAGGTCCAATTACATGCAATCTGGGCTGTGCTTCTGGAAGCCGTGGTATACAACATTGGCCACGTCGCCTAGTTCCCCTCTATCGCTAGCATCTGGGAAGTGTGACGGAGTGTGAGGGCTGGAGGGCACTGTCTCTCATTTTCAGATGGTTGTGTCAATATAATCATCTCCTGCACAGTAACTCCAAGCCTGAGTCTACTAAATGGCCCTTTAAAGAGCCTATATTCACCAATGGCCCATTAGCTTGACATATACAGAACCAATTTGTATTGTTTTTCAACAAGATTGTGGGCCAAATCATTATTTCCAAATATAGTCAAACTTTGAATTAGCACTGAAAGACATTAAGTGAAAAAAAAGTCTTAATTCAGACAACTGAACAGATAGCGAGCAACTACTATGAGCTAGATGCTAGGGAATCAAAAATACGAATTAGACATAATTAGGAGATTGTTGTAAAGAATAAGTGAGATAATAGATGCACAGGTGCCTAGCTCCATGACCCCTGCACCAGGCAGTCCTCTTCCACTCTCCTCGTCCTCCTCCTGGGAAGCAGGAGGGACACGACTCCCCATTCCTTCCTCTGCAGGATTCTTCAGTGGTAGGAACTGGGCATGGTTGAGAAACAGAGGAAATAGTGATGCTACCAGAGATGAGACCTCAACCAGCCAGTGGAAGGCTCCAAATTAGAAAAATTTAGAGCTGGGGACACAAACTAAGCCAGCTGGAACTCCACCTTGCTCTCCCTGTCACTTCCCCCTTGCGGCGGGCATGCATCTCTGAGCCTCACTAGCAGCTCCTACTGACTTCCAAAGTCATCGTGAGGCTGGGGCTGCTGGGAAGAAAAAATCTCCACTTCACCTCATGGCTCTGTCAGGACTTGCAACATTCTAAACATATAGAGCCATCCACTATCCCACCCAGAAGTGTTCCGGAGCAATTTGAAATAATGCCTGATTAGGGGGAAAGCCAGCCCATAGCACACATCCTATGGGGCAGCCCCCAGTAAAGTGCCTGTGCTGGCCACGGGGTCATTCTAGCTGTCACAACATCCTCCCTCCTCCCCCTCTGCACCCCTGCCTTCACCCCTATACCCCACAAATGTCAATGGAAGAGAAAACAATTGTTCTGGAAAGATTGAAAACACCCCTCTTGCTTCTTGCCAGAGCATTTGCATTTTTGGAAGAGGTTCTTATTTCTTTTTAAGGCTCAAAGTGAGAAGCTTTTAGAAAAGCTAAAAATATCTGTTAAAGAAGAAGGGGGAAAAAAAACTATCCAGCTTTCCCTTCTTTATGTGCAAAAGGCTCTGAGGCACACAGAGGTGCAGAGTCAGCTTTTCGACTCCCGCCTCTGAAGGCACAGGGAAGGAACGGTGTCACAGGGCCTGGATCTTTAGAAACAAAGGTACATGGCTGTACAGATATAAGAAACTCAAGAGCACACTATGGAACCAGAGAAGTTGAAAGCCAAGAATGTTCTAGAGAGCCGACTTAATACAAACTCCTCATTTTACGACTCAGGGAACTAAAATGCCAACAGAGGAAATGAGCTCCCTGGAGCCAGAGCACTGAGTTACAGGAGCTGAGATGAGAACTAACTGGTTGTCCTTCCCATCCGGGAGCCCCGGAGCTGTCCATCGTATGCCTTGGACCTCTCTCCACCATTACACTGCTCGTACCTACAACCCTGAAAATAAGACCTGGGGCTCTGGTCCAGCTACTCCCCTGACATGGGGATGCCTGGCTCATGGGTAGGCCGAGTTTCCTCAAACAGCCTTGGTGAGGTGTACAACTCTGTGCTCCAGGGGCCTGACTTCCAGAAATCACCAAAACACCAATGCTCTCAAAGAGAGTTTTCACCAAAGACCAAAATATCAATAGGTAGGTCACTAATTCCTTAGGACCAGAAGAACTTAATTCTCAATTAAATTAAAGCTTGAATTAAGTTAGAGCTTGAAGATCATGCCCTCCATTCAAGAGACAAGAAACAGAGGCCAAGAAGAGGCCGTGACTTGTCCAGTGGTGCCCAAGGTCAGCATAGGACCGGAGACCTCTGCCTTCACATCACCACCGGTCCCGCTATGCCAGGCTGCCTGTTTTTTTCCATTTACTCCCTCAATGAACACCATTGTTGAGTCCCTACTATGCACCAGCCATGGTTCCTGGCACTGAAAATACAACACTGAGTAAGACAGAGAAGATTCCTACTAGGGGGACAGTACCTCCCAGGGGTCCCACCTGCCTCATCTCTTCCTACTAGATGCACACCTGCGTTTCCATGAAAACTCTTCCCTTCAGGAGCAAGAGCATTGGCAAAAGGCTCCCCAACGCCCACAGAATGGAGCATAAACGTCTCGCTAGGGCCCACAGCCTTCATAACCTGGCTTCAGCCCAGGTTCTTCAGAGTTCTTACTGTCTTCTACAAGCTGTGTCCCAGCCACACAGCCCCACACAGATGGGCCCATGGAATCCCACGTGAGCCACGGGCTTTTAAGGCTCTGCCAGTATACAGCCTGTCACCCTACCTGTCCCCTTCCTTCTCCTTCCTCTCCCATACTCACCTTCTTCCTAACATAACGTGGGGACTGCCCGTGGCACCCTTCCACTGCCAGACACTCTGTGAGGGGCTCTGCAGCTGCTGGGTCACTTAGCCCCACAGCTCATGAGGAGGGATCCCAGGGGTCCTCACCGTTGCTGCCTCATTACAATCACTGGGTGGGGATTTCTACAGGAAACCCCCGGAGCTCCACCACTCCGAGATGCTGATGTAAATGGTCTAAGGCGCTGGGGCATCAGGAGCTGTAAATGGTCCCCCAGGTGATTCTAATTAGCAGATGACCCTGACAGCCAAGTAAGGCATTATTCTCCGCATTTTATAGATGAAGAATGAGAAGCTCAAAGAAAGTGCCTAATATGCCAATGCTAATTCAGTGATTCCTATTTATGTTTTTTGGGGTTTTTTTTTTGTTTTTTTTTTTGTTTTTTTTTTTTTAAGGCTAGAAAGCAGTTTATATGGGAATGGGACTTCATTCTTGTACGTCTGCGAGAAACCCCTATCTCCAGTATAGGGTGGCCTGATTTAGCAAATGAAAATTCAGGATATCGAGTGACATTTGAACTGCAGATAAACAACAAATAATTTTTCAGTATGAGTCAGTATAAGTATGTCCCATGAGATATTTGAGACATACTCATATTAAAAAACTATTTGTTGTTTATCTGAAATTCGAATTGAATTGGATGTCTCAGATCTAATCTGGCAACACGACTGTAATAAATTATTGTATCTGAAACCAAAGACTATAATAGTCTCCAATTATTGGGAGGCAAATTCCTTGAAATTACCTTCAAAATGATTACCTTAAATTTGACTCACACTTTGCCTACAGAAGTCACTTATTCACGATGGCTCACAAATAGAAGGTTCACAGAGCAAAAGATAAAAATAAAGAGAGATGAACTTTCTAGACCTCCATATAACCACTCTTCTTATGTGCCTAACAAAGAGTCTGCCCATCCCCGCTAGTAACGCACTTGAGATTTTTCAGTACGTTTTAGCAGATATTATTTTTGGCTCTCAGAATCACTGTGAGAGACGTTTCAAGGCAAACGAGGCAAGCGCTGACATTGGCAAGCGCTGAAGGTCATGTCAATGGTCAGGGTTGGCGGCCACATGGTTCAGCTTCCACATTGATGTTTAGGTCCCTCAGTGCTGCTGCGGGTGGAGGTTTCCTCTTGGGTTTCAGCTGGTCCCACTCCAACAGGTGAGGAGAGAGGCCGGTCGAAGAGCCCCCAGCCAAGGTTCCATGGATGTGCTATGGACTGGAGGTTTGTGTCTCCCCCAAATTCATGCAAAAGCCCAACGTTCAAGGAGCTGGAATTAGGAAGTGGGGCCTTTGGAAGGTGATTAGGTAGTGAGTGTGGAATGGGATTAGTGACCTTATTAAAGAGACCCCAGAGAGTTCCTTTGTCCCTTCTGTCATGCAGGACAGGGGAAGATGACTGTGCCTGAGCCAGGAAGCAAGCAAATCCCTCGGTGCCTTGAGCTCGACTCCCTAGCCTCCAGAACGATGAGAAATACATATTTAAGCCACGCAGTCTCCAGTACTCCATTACAGATGTCCCTCACTCACCTTCTGCCAAAGGTCCTTGGAGCCTATTTCGACTTGCCCTGTCCTCAGAACCCGACCGGCCGCCCACCTTCTTCCAAGCACAACGCCCATGTGCATTGGCATCAAACAATTATTTCAAGTCCCTCCACCTCATGATCTTTGAAACATCCATGTGACGTATCTGAAAACTGCCGCACAGCCAACACCAGGCGGAAGAAACAAGAACAGAGGTGGAACTGAATTAATTCCCTTCCCTTCCCTTCACTGTGAGAAAAATCTCTTCTGTTTTGTTTAAAGGATGTCCTCAGACTGAGTGGTGACCGTCCCCTCCCCCGTCTCGTCCCTTGAGGAAAGGTCAGGACAGACTGGAGCCCTGGCAGTTGTTCTTGCCTTGAGGGGACAGCAGGCAGAGGGCCTCTCCGAGGACCACGGGGGAGAGGCTGGTGGTCACTCCCGTACACCCTGTGACCCCAGCTGGTTAGTAGATGCCAAGCTCCGAAAGCTTTCTCCCCCGCCCACTGAAATGCATCCCTTGGGTAAAATGGACGCATTTTGAACTAGAACCTCAAACTTAGGAAGCAAGAAAAAGGAAAGGCAAGGAAGAAGCAGTAGTTTGTGTCAATAACCCTGCCAGTTCAGTGTCAGGGCTTATCATATACAAGCAGACCTGGTGTGATGCCTGCACACACACACACACACATACACACATGCACACACACATGTGCGCACACATACACACAGGCAGGTTAATCCCTGTATCATTGGCTGCCACTGGTTTCCTAAGGAGCTTACCGAGGCTTGTTCCGGCTTCAACAACAACCCGCTAATGGTTTTACATGTCTCCCAAGTATTCTAAGCTGTCCTTGTCACTCTTATCTTCTAATGAAATCAATAAATTCAGGAGACAGTAAGAGATAGAGCAAAGGCAATGCCAGAACCAAGGGCACAGTGGGATTATCTGCTAAGCCATAAATAATCATCTTGAAACGATGATCGGGCCTTGACTTTTGCTTAGAGAATGAAGTTGAGGCTCTCCTGGTAAAAGAAAATTTCTTCCCATTTTACTTAAAAGAAGAATCATGCACCCGCAGAGCTGTGATTTTGCTAACATTGAGGACTCCATCATGGAAAACTCGATTCCTGTGCCTTTTAGATAGCAGCCGAGAGCATTTCTGCTTTCTGCCCCTTTCTAAAGTGGGTTCATAGCAACAAAGACCCCAGGTGAGTGGGTAGTTTTGGTTACCACACCGTTCTGACTTGATCTTTAAAAGGTTTGTTATTTGGCTTCTACATTCGTCTTTTCCCCAAGCTGCAAAATCCACCCTCCCTTTTTACTCATTTCTTCCTAATTCTCCCTCGCTCTGGGGCAAACCTGACCAGTCAGCCCGAGCCTTCCCCTTTAAAGTCCTTGATATGATCCCACCTACTGCTCCCATGCCATTGCGTGCCCCCCCATTCCCATTGACCGTCACAGCTTCCACGATGCTGGCACACTCTCAGCTCCGACAACACCCCATACTGCCTTCTGATGCATGGCTTCACGCTTCCCCTCGTGCTGCCTGGGGCACCTCTCCCCATGCCCACACATCCAGGAGACTCCCAATGTCCCTCTGACCAAGGTCAGCTGCCACTCTCCAGGGATCCTTCTTGGAGCTCCCGCTCTAGAGTCACTCTTTTTTTATACCTTCCACAGCTATGGACCCTTTCTTTCCCAGGCTCACCTCCTCTGAGAGAGGGGTCTGACTGCCCCAGAGAAGTAAAGGTTGAATTAGCCTTGGTCAGAGAAGAGAAGAGATCGTCTAGTATGGACGTGTATATCCCTGGTATTCCATGAAGCTTCTCTCAAAACAAGAAGCGATGAGCTGAGCAGCTACCCCGAAAGTTATTCAACAGCTTCCTATCATTCAGCTATGTGGGAAACACAACAAAACACACACACACACACACACACGCCACAGAGCACAAGCTTCTCCCGTGCATTTAGACATATCTCTACCTAATGTGACACACTGATGGGAACAGGCTGCCCTCCCTGATGGAGATCCGTCAAGGCAGTCTGAGGCAATGCCACGCCTCCACTAGTCCAACATCAGAATCCAGGATCCCTAGTCATGTTTATTCCCCCTTGATTTTCCTTACAAAGATGACCCATGAGCTAAACTATACATGTGACCGCACAAACAGACTTTGAACGCAAGGGTGTAGGAAAGAAAGAAGAAAGAGAACAAATATTTCCCACTGCAGCCTGGGCTTCCAGACCAGAGAGGGGCAGTAAGTCTGAAGGCAAGCTGCGCAGGACATGGGAAAGGTGAGCTGATCTGCCTACCTCCAGCCCACGAGTCTACGCTCTGACGGACTTTGGGAAGGCACATTCCGTCCTCAACTCAGAATGACGTCTAATTACCATAGGTGACACCTGGCAATTATCTGAAGATCCCAACTCAGTTTCTCCATTGTGACCTTCACTCCAGCCTTCTACTCACACCTGTCTGCATTTTACCCTCTGGTATGTTTCAGACCACTCCTTCTCCAACTTTCATGTGCAGATCAATTAACTGGAGATATTCCGGGGATTGGTTTGCATGAAGATTCTGCTTCAGTAGATCTGAGAGTCTGCACTTGTAAGGAGCTCTGGCCCAGGAACCACACTGTGAGTGGCAAGATTCTAGGATGTGATAGGTTGGCATCTAGAAAGCTCTAGATATGCAGGCCGACTGGCTGGTAGTAAGCCGGAATCTAGCTGCTAATCAGTTACTTTGTTAGATTGTCAGTAATACACAAACCATAAGCCTACTGAATTCACCCTGCCCTTAAAGACTGACACAAAGGGACTTGGACTCACTATTCAAAGCCCAGAGAGCATCAGACCCTCCGCAAGGAGTCTTTTAATTCCCTGAGGCTTACTTTCTCACAGGAAGTTTGTGATGGCTCCTTTCGTACGTCAACTTGACGGGCCATGATGCCCAGATTCGACATCATTCTGGGCGTGTCTGTGAGCTCGTCCTCAGTTGAGATGAGCATTTGAATTGGTGGGCTCAGGAAAGCAGACTGCCCTCCCCAATGTGGGTGGACATCACGCAGTCCACTGAAGGGCCGGAAGCAACAAAGGTGGAGTCAGGAGGAAGCGGCCCCTTTCTTCCTGCCTCATTTGCTTTAGCCAAGACATCCCGTCTCATCTTCTCCTGCCTCTGGTGGGGGTTTACACCATCGGCATGCCTGGTTCTCAGGCCTTTGCGCTCAGACAGAGTTACACCGTCAGCCTCCATCGCCTCGTGAGCGGATTCTCCACAATAAGTCTGCACACATATGTCTACCTCCTACTGCTTCTGTTTCCCTAGAGAACCCAGACTCGTCTCTAACTCTGTCCACCACTTGCCTCACCTACCTCCCAGCACACTCCCCTTCCTCCGCCTCCAAACAGCCCACTAACACCACTAACACCAGTTACTGCACCTGGCATAGCTGGCTGAAGATTTAGAGGGAAGGACATTTTGTTCCATCAGAGAATTTCCCTGCCAGGAACATAAACATTGACTTTTTAGATGCCCTTTTTCTCAAAAGTCCTATTACCCTGTGATAAGAGGTACCCTCACCTGCACAGGCCTCTCTGCCCACCCCCACCCTCATTTGTCCATTCGTCGTGAAAAACTGTTTCGTTGTTTTCTTCCAAACCATGCTGTTATCCCAAACGAGAATTTTGGTTGACAAGAAAATGCCATATATTCAGAAGAAAATTTACATGAATTTACACGATTGCAATTCACATTTAGATTAAAAGATTGCTTTCCTCTCTGCTCAATACATGGTTTGGATTGAGAAACACAGAACCACTTACTACACTAATTTCTAGTAAATGACCTTGGACAAGTCTTTCAATACTGCCTTTCTTTCCTTAATTATAAACTATGGTTAGTGATACCTTCCTTGCAGGTAGTTGTGACATTCAAAATCTAACAAGTTTAAGTGCCTAGCACACGCATGGCAGGCCATGACCTTTCTTCCCCATGCCAATGTCCTGCTGTCCCCCAGACTGGTTTTCGCGATCACTTCAAATGAGCCCCTTGTAGCAAAATTAGAGCAGCAAATCCCGATGAATTTAGGGGAGAAAAGTATAATGTATTCTAGGGTTTTTGTTAATTTGGATTATCAATGCCACCTCCTCTTTCAGCATCAAAGATTATTGAAAGTTGACTGTACCATTAAGTTAACATAAACTTTAAGCTTTTGCTTTCATTAAACCTGCATTACATTATTCTTCAGTGCCAAGGAGTAAATTCCGTAATGACTAATGAGTCAGTACATCCAAGCCTAGGACTTGCCTTTTGTACCGATAGAACCAGCCCATGAAAGAGTCACATCAGCAGCCCTTTGCAAAAAGAAGCCCTCCTATTTTTAGTCTGAAACTCCCAGATTGAAAATCAGAAAGCATCCGAAGAGAAATGCACCATTTGGTTTGCCTCCAAACACACTTGTAGAGACATGCGCCCTTCTGTTTCCATATTTTTCCCCTTCAGATGACATACACAAACAGCAAGAAGACAAATGTCCCCATTAAAACACATTGATACCAGAATGACATTAATCATAACAAAAACAATTAGAAGAAAGCTCACAAGATATCAGGTAGTCCTCAGGACCGAGGCAACCCGCCCTCATAGCAGACTTCTGGGACCATTATTCCAACTGCTGGAAAATAAAGAGCAAGGGGGTAAGATGGAGAGAAGCCTGGTTTGTGTAGATCCAAGCGGAGATGGGATGTTTGCTGTGCCAAGTGGTTTGGGACTAGAAGCCTCATCGTGATTTTCAACTGGAAAGTGAATTTCTTTTAATTTCTTTTTCCCTTTGAACAAACAAAACTGGAACATGGGAATTAATACAATTGAGCCCCTTTTTAAGAATCCCAGCTGCCAAACCAGAGTGGGACATTGTCAGAAAGATAGGAATTGGGCCCAGGAAGGGTTGGGGCCCCAGGGGAAGGCAGCTCGAAGGCAGAACGCTGCCACGTGTGCCCCACAAATGTGCTTTAGAAGGAGAAAAGAAAAGGAATAGGGAAAAAGGAGAAAGATAATTATAGGTTATGGAAACTGATCAACTCAACTCACAGGGCCCGAATCCAACCAGAAGAGCTAGCACCAGGATTTCAATCTTAGGACCAGGATTTCCATCTTGGGACCTTTTTTTTGCAAAATGAATGAAATCATGTGTTCTCAACCCCCTTGCCTGCTCAGGAGCAGAGACTGAAGCAGCAGAGAGCTGTGGGGAAAAGTCAGTGGGACTGTGGAGGAGGACAACTGTAGGTGGACCTGAGCCCTGGCCATCAAGCTGCTTGCTTTTCCTCCCACTGACCAAGTCCAAGGTGAAGGCGGCATCTCACATGGGGAGAGTAACTTTCCAAGGGCTTTTAGGTACAAGCCCCATCTCATTTAATTCCAATGGCAGCCACTTGTTCGGCTGAATGGTGATGGCCTTTGTGCCCACTTCACAGCCAACAATGCGAAGGGTTCAAGGATACGCTGCTCATACATCTTTGGCCTCTAATCTTCCAAACCCCAAACTGCAGGACTCCTGACCCTGTGCTCCAGGAGCCTCTCCAACAAGTGACACAACGACAGGTCCCTTCAGAATTTATTATACAGTCAGGACCTACAAACCCAGAGTGCTTGTACAACTTCCACAAATGAAAGCAAGTTGTAAGATCGCCCTTATAGTTCCCACATTATGGGGTCAACCCACAGGGGAGGTAACCTAGCAAGTCTCTAAACGTTGAGGTGAGCTGTTGGCCTCTGTACTCAACTTTCTGGTGATAAAATAAAAAATCAACATAAATTAACATAAACATTGAGTTAATGTTAAATTGTAAAGACTCAATGACTTCCTTTCTTACCTTTCCATGCAATGAATGATGATAATATAGTGCTTTTCATTCACAAACTTACTTGGGTGGCAGCTTCTCAAGTACTCTGTTAAAACCAGAAACTTTGAACTATGTTTTAAAAAAATCAGCATCAAATGACAATGTTTATGATACATTTATCTCTACTGTGACCCACTGAGGTTTATCCTGGGTCTACAAGGGTGATTCAGATCAGAAAATCTATCAGTGATAGATTTTGGGGAATCTATCACCACATTGATAGATTTAAGGGAAAAAAAATTCATCAGATTAGCTCAAGAGATGTACAAATCTTATTAAATAAATTTCAAAATTTCTTTAAGATTAAGAAAAGAATTTTTTCACAACATCCAAGAATTTCCCTTACTATGTAGATGGCATTTAGCCATACTTTCAGTATCGTACTAAATTGTGCCAACTGAGCCTCATACCCGTTAATATCAGAAAGAAGGCTAGAGTCCACCCAGCCATCAGAGGGATGGAAAACATCAACCCTAGAATCAGGGATTCACACTCTGCTTCTTCCTAGTTGTGCTATCCTGGGCATACTCAAATTCCCTCTACCCTAATTCCCTCCTGACAAAGACCCTGTCCTTGACCTTGAGTCAGGCTATCTTGGGCCTACCTACTGCAGTTGTAGCAAGAATTCTGCTCAGCCAGCTTTGGGAGAAGCTTTCCCTTCCAAACCTGATGAAGCTCTTTGTCCCTCACCTTTGATGCCTAAGTCCCTCACCCGCCTTCAACAAGAATTCTATTAAGTCAGTATAGCAAGAATCCCCCAACCTCTGATTTCCCTTCAGTAATTTTCCATCCACTGATTCTGCACCCCCTGCTTCTTGGCTGTAAATGCCCATTGTCTTTGCTATGCTCAGAGTTGAGTCCCATCTGTCTCCCCTATTGTAATAGGCTTGACCCCTATTATAGTGGTCCTGCATGAAGTCTTCTTTATGGTTTTATAAGCAGCAGAATATTTATTTCTCTAACACTACCAATAAAATAAAAATAATGATATTATTGACCTCATAGAGATGTCATGAGATGGAAAGAGCTAATACATGTAAGGTGCTGAGAAGAGTAGCCAACACTCTAAACACACTCTATAAATTTCAGTGATTACCGTCATAGAGATATACACTTTTTTAAAAGAAAAGGAACAGAATGAGTGGGAAGCAGGAAACAAGATGTTAGAAAAGATCCTAGAAGACCACAATAAATTATTATCTGGGGTTGCTATAATACAAAACCAGATTTAAAAATCAACACTAGCAGTAGCTCACACAATTTTTTAAAAGTTAAAAAAATACCATGTTCTTTAGTAATGACAAAATACAAGGTGCCTAAAAATAATCTAACAAAAGATATATAAAAGGTTTATAGGAAACATTGTACATCGCTATTCAAAGACACGAAGACCGAAATAGGGAATAGAGAAGTATGTCGTGTTCACATGTAGGAGGCCTCAGTAATATATGTCAATTCTTTCAAACTGATTTGTAAATTTAATTCATTTTTAATCAAAATCTCCATATTGCTTCTCTCAGAACCTGACAAATTGGCAAATAGAAGTATTTGGCCTCGCAGACATCAAGATTACCATAAAGCTATGATAATCAAATTACCTGCCCTAAAGGAGACTGGTACACAAAATATAACTAGTCATCATTTAAATATGAAAGTTAATATTAATGAGTATTTATTATGAGTTAGGTGCTGCACAGAGGAATCAAAGTGCAGTATTGCTTATTTAATCCCTCAAAAGGTATTCATTTATTTTTTTAAAGATTTTATTTATTTCAGAGACAGAGACAGAGGAGAGGGCACACAAGCACAAGCAGGGAGAGGGACAGAGGGAGAAGCAGACTCCCCACTGAGCAGGGAGCCCACTTGGGGCTCAATCCCAAGACCCTGAGATCATGATCTGAGCCGAAGGCAGACACTTCCCCAACTGAGCCACGCAGGTGCCCAGTATTTATTCATACTGTCTCCTTTTTGCAGTTATGAGGGACAAGGTAGAAATGCAGGAAGATTATACAACTTGATGAAGACGTCAGGTAATGATGGAGCTGGGCTTTGCACCCAGGTTGTTTTTCACAATCTCTGCTATCGTATCTCTTTTAGAAACATGCTATTCTACAAAGTGGCATTAAAATTCAGTAGGTAAAAGAAAAAAATAAAATAAAATAAAATAAAATTCAGTAGGTAAAGGCTAGAATATTCATTAAGTGGGAATGGAACAATTGGCTAACCATACGAAACACACGCACTCCCACGCATACACGCACATGCACATTCCGGAATGACTAAAGACCTCAATTTAAAAACAGAACAATGAATCTTGGAACACTGAAAAAATAAAATAAAATCTAAAAAACACAGGATTTGGAGAAAAAAATATAAGATTCTCTTCACAACATTGGGAAGAGATCTCCTAAGTTACAAAAGCACTGACAGCTGACAAAAAGATCAATAAATTTACCTCCTTTCTCATTTACAACTTTTCTACCACAATTTTTCATACATGTGCATAGAGGTCTATGCACAGAGATGTTGACTGTTGTAGAATTTCACTAGCAAAATTTTGCTAGTACATCCCTAACAATAAGATAATGATTTACCCTATTGTGCTATGTTCACATAAGGATATATCTATGCTTATTTTATTAAATGAGCTATTTAAATGTAGTAAAATGAATGAACCGGAGGCACCTGGATGGTTCAGTCAGTTAGGCGTCCAACTCTTAATTGAAGCTCAGGTCATGACCTCAGGGTCGTGAGACTGAGCCTCGAGTCTCTTCTGCGCTCAGTGCGGGGTCTGCTTGAGATTCTCTCTCTCCTTCTCCCTCTGCCCCTGCCCTGCTCGCACTCTGAACAAACAAATAAGTAAAATCTTAAAATAAATAAAATGAATGAACTAAATCTGTGCCTATCGACGTGAATACATTTCAAATATAGCGCTAAAAAATATTAAGCGACAGAAACATTTTGTAAAACAGAAGACACTTCAGTAGAACTTAGAGACACCTCACAATCCTACTCATCATTTATGAATACATATAAATACACTGTGAATGCACACGAGGAAAGGCACGTGACATTGGCAGGATGGCGTTGTCCTCTGGGAAGGGGAACAGAGTTAAGAGGGGTAAACAGGAGATTTCACAAACAAATGACCTTTTACTTCTTGAAAAAAAAATATATGAAGCAAAACATTAGCACGGTCACACATGCATAGTGACTACCTAGACATTCTTTTTATTGTTCTCTGTACTTTGGGGATCACTTGAAATACTTGACAATAAAAGTGTTGTTTTGAAAATGGGCTCTTAGGTGGAGGGTAGACTGGAGAGGAAGAGGGAATCCAGTGGACTAGTGAGGAGGCTAGTTCATGAGCCAGTACTGGCCATGGTAGAGTCTGATGGTGGTGGGAATGTTTTGCCGATAGATGAGTTGTGGAAGGGGGTAAAATAGAGAAGAATACAGGGGCACCTGGCTGGTTCCGTCAGTTAAACGTCTGCCTTCAGCTCAGGTCATGACCCCAGGGTCCTGGGATCGAGCCCCGCATCGGTCTCCCTCTGCTGCTTCCCCCTGCTTGTTCGCTCTCTCTCTCTCTCTCTCTCTCTCTCTCTCTTGCTCCCTCTCTCAAATAAATAAACAAAATATTTTTTTAAAAAAGAAGAAGAATACAGAATGGCTCTTGGGTTTTTGATCTGGGTAACAAAACAGATAATGGAGCCATGTACTGATAAAGGCTTGGGAATAACAACAGGTTTAGGAGAAAACTAGGTGGTGTTTTGCGACTATGGCGGATCTGAAGTCGTTATTAGCCCTCCAAGTGATTGCTCTATGGACAACGTAGGCAGACTGCACACAGAGTCAAACCTGGAGCTCAGGGGTGAGCTCGAGACTGGAGATACATACTGGAAGTCATTGACTTAAACACAGCATTTGAAACCTCAGCGAGATCTTCTTCTCAGAGAGTATGGATGGAGAAGAGCAGCAGACCATAGGGCCAAGTTTGGGGTGCTCCGAAATTAAGAGGTGAATCTGGGGAGGAGGAGTGAGCTGAATAAGCCCCCCCTAAAGATGACCGCATCCTACTCCCCAGAACCGGTGAATATAGTATCTCACAGGGGAAAAGGGACTTTGCAGATGTGATGAAGGTCAGGATGGAGAGGGGATCTGGGTTGTCTGGGCGAGCCAGATGTAACCACAACGTCCTTATCAGACCAGGGCAGAGGCGCTAGGGTCAGACAGAAATGCAAGAACAGAAGCAGAGGTCGAGCAGCAGACAAGATGGCATGCTGCTGGCTTTGAAGGAGGAGGATGGGGTCCCACGTCAAGCAGTGTGGGCGACCCGTAGACACTGGACAAGACAAGAGCTGATTCTCCCCAGGAGCCCGCAGAAGAATGCGGGTCTGTCCACACCTTGATTTTAGCCCAGAGAGACCGGTGTTGGACTTGGACTCTACGCAACCGTGAGATCATCAACTCCTGCTGCTCATATCATGGGGTTTGTGACAATTTCTCACAGCAGCAGCAGGAAATCAAGGAATCGCTAAAGATGTCTGCAGATCAGGCAGCAGGCAGGAGGCTATTTGCGCTGCACAAGTCCAGAGATGAAAGCATCCCCGAAAGGAAGGAGGGGACCTCTGTGTGGAATCAGCCCTGCAAGATAGGGTCCAGGGGGAGAAAGCGCTGACCGCTGGGTTTGCTCAGATGAAGGTGGTCAGTGACAAAGTAGCTTCCCAGACAGTGGGCTTCACCCTAGCTTTGACTGGAATGGGTTAAAGAGGGGAGGAGAGGCGAGGTGGTGGAGAATAGAGATTGGGTCCCTGGGGTTCCTGTAAGGAGCTAGAGGGCTGGCCAGGGCAGCTTGTGTTTTTCATCAGTGGAGCCCGAATGCTAATGGAAAGAGCCCAACAGTAACTGAAGAACAGACCTTGTAGAGGAAGCCCCCGGGGGTGGCGGGAAAATCCCAGGACACATTCCACCCAGGACACTGGCCTTGCAGAGGGCTGGAGGGAGGGAGGAGGGCAGCGCACAGGTGGGACGACATGATGGGGGGAGACGGAGTCTCTCCTTGAGCCTCCCCCAGCTCAGGGAAACTGGGGCCATCGACTCAGAGGGCAGAGATGGGGAAGGAAGGGGTGAAGGCTGGGGAAGATCAAAAAAGGCGTGAAATTGTCCCTTTGCAGAGCAGAAATGGGTTCCAACGCCTCCCAGCTCTAAAAGCAAGGACCCAATGAGCATCCATCTCCTCAGCTTCCCTGAGGCCCCAGTCTCCCACGGAAATGTTTCCTCCGTGTAGATTTCACTTCAAAATGGGAGCATCAGCACGTCCAAGGCAGAAGGAGAATAAAAGATGGATTTTCTTTTATGTTCCCTAGCAAAAAAAACTTACAAATTGTCCTAAATGTCACACCTGTATTTTGGTGAAAAAGAAAAGAATCCTAAAGGCAAAGCCTGTTTTTAGAACTTTGACAGCAGGAAGGACAGTCCTAAAACATTAATGAGCAGTAGCAAACTCAAGGTTCTTTGGGGACAATTTGGAGACATTAAAACTTAGTTTTGAGTTTCATAGTTTTTTTGTTTTTTTGTTTTTTTAAATCAACATGAAGCTTTACCATCAGTGCTATAAAATCTGTTATCATTTGTTAGCCTTTGGAGGTTTTACTTAATTAAAATGGTGAACTATGACACAATTTTCATAAGCCTGCACTGCTAACCATATGTTTCTAGAGAAGAGGCTGTTTGCACTGCCTCCCCCATTTGATGAACTAGTTTATAACCGTGAAAATGTGATTCGTTTATTTATATTTAATCAAAACATACTACAAAAACTTGATAGCTTACTCCTCGAGCTTTGCATCATTGGTGACAGATGAGAAAAAAGTGTTCAACAACTTAACCTGATTTCCCATCATAAATATTCACATCTTACATATTTGCTCCATGAAACTATGGTGTAAGTGGCTTTCATTTATTTGCAAATTTATTGTCTTGACTGTATAATGCAAATCAATTATTGAAACTGTTTAGTAACATGCACCCATCCAATAAATCGTGAAGGATTTCTCTCTCTCTCTCTTTTTCTCTGTCTTACAACGTGAATTAAAATGAACAGGATGGAGCTTTAGAATCCTATCATACATCATGCCAGTGGGAAAGTGGGTATTTCCGTCACACACACTAAACAAGTTCTTTCTATATGCACAGTAAGTGGATGGTAAAATTCCACCATTACCCATAATTTCTTTCTTAAAAAAATGTAGGGGATCTCTTCAGAATTTGTCATGAAAAATAAGCTTTCTACCCAGATTAACATTAACTAAAACAAAACTCATAGACTGAAGCTTTTTGGACCTTCTAGGCAAATGCTCCTAATAAAACCAGTATAGTTATATTATTATCTGGGAGAAAAATAGATTTTAGAGTAAGAACATCGTTAGGGATAAAGGGGGTTACAATACAACAATAAAAGAAAATTTACTGGGGAACTTTTCCCCCCTAATTTTATTTTTTGTTTTGTTTTCGTTTTGTTTGGAAGAAGCTATTGTTACTCTTACTTATTTTCTCCCCCAAACCTTATCTATTCCATGAGGCCTTTCCAATATCCTAAAGCCCTTGGCTTTGGAACTGAAAAGCCAGCGCAGTTTCCAGAGACAGAGTCGTGTTCATGGAAACAGTCTGAGATGCAAAACTGCGGCAAGAGGGTTTACTGGGAGTATTCTCAGAAGACGCATCTCTGAGGAAGGGGAGGAAGGCGGGATTGAGCTGCAGGAGAGGAAGACTACATCGGGATGTCAGCCATCTGCAGAGAGCTCAGGAGCTGGTCCTCCCTCCCTTGGGTCTCTCCCAAGCTCAGGCCAGCAGGCCAGGGCTTTGAACCCCCAGGTCGGCCAGTAATTGGACATGAACCGTGCTCTGGGAAGTGAGGGAACCTTGAGGGGGGTGCTTCCCGGTGGCAGCTGGGGAGTGGACGTCCAGGCTCTGAAGAGAGCTCCGCGGGGAGCCCCCGGTGCCTGCCGCAGGCCACACCCACTACGGATTCCCTCACTTCTTCTCCTGACTGTGCCCCTCAGGGAAGTTCCTCCAGGATTGTGGTTGGACCCGTTACCTGGCCAACTTAGAAAAGAAGGTTATTCAAATAAGCGACAGTCCCCACTGCCACTGTTGACCTCAGGCTCTCACTGACACTCACCGTCCCCTCCTCCACCACCGGTTCAAGACTCCCCACTCCTTCAGCCCACCCTCTGCTGGGCTGGGCGGGTTGCGTGGTAGGGTGACCCACAGGATCTCTGAAGGATCTGAAGCCCTGCTTCTCCCTCTCTTCTCAGGATATGCCTCCTGCAGTAGGAGCACCGGGAGGCTCCCCAGCGCAGCCTTGGAGCACCAAATGCCTCCTTCCCTGGCTTCATTGTGCATCTACAGTCCCACCTCCCCCTGACCATTGGGGTCAGTCACGCCTCCAGTCTAGAAACTCTTCTGGTCTGCCGTTCAGTTGTCAATTGACCAGGTGGTGGGTGTAAAATAAAACTCAGTAATCGTCTTACTGTGTCCTGTGTTGGAGGGGATCCCCCCAGATGCCACGGACCCGCATACAGCAGGGACAGCAAGCACAGTCTCCTCCGTTGGTCACTGGGAGCAGTGGTGAGTGAGAGCACTCCTACTACCTTCTTCTGGTTCTCAGAGCCATGCGCTCTACCTGCCAGGGGCACAGTCTCATCGACGCCGCGTGCTTTCTGTGTCCCGGAGGGTCACGGTCCCCACTTGTGAGGCACTCTCTCTAATCTGGAACCTTAGCTATATTCATAAGAGGCTTTTCTACCTCTCTGGCAGGTTGGCAGCTTCCAGGTGATGTCGTATGTGATGAAAACACTGGCTTTCATGGTCATGGGGGCTGAACAATATTGTGTGGAATCCTGCGTTGGTGGGTTATGGTGCTGCCCCAGGCCCTGCAGGTAGGAAAGTAGGAAAGGCAAACCTATGCCAAGACTATCTGATGACCCCGGGCAAGAGTCATCCGTATCCCTTCCATGGTAGAGAGACCCCAATAGTCAGTTTTTACCCAATGGCTATTACTAGCCCTGGGGGCTCCATGGCTAGTCTCTGTTGCTAGCAGATTAGGCCTTCAGCAGCAAGAGTCCTTAGGTAGCCTTGGTCAATGGAAGCTCGTACCAATAGGCTCACATGTAGCCTTCATCTCTGCCACTATGGCATCTGTTGTACCCGGACTGGAGTGGCCAATGACAGGCTGGTGACAGTCATTCTGTTTATTGCTTTGCTATCTCCTCCGTGGTGGATGCACTTTGCTGTGTGTTACCACGTGATACGCAAGTCTTCACACTGTACCCACTGCTGTAAGCCCATCTTCGAGCTTCTTCTTGTCCCCCCCAGGCCAATCCTTCTCTTTCCAGAATATTCACCCCTGTTCATACACTTTTCCACGAGTGTCGCATGGCCCACATTCTTATCTCAGGTCATCTCTCTTTCCCTACAACGTGGATGACCAGATGACCTACCCAGACATACGTGCCCTGGAGGACTTCTCCTGACTGCCGTCTCCAAGACCATCCCTACAGTCCATTTTTGACATGCACCAGCGAGTCAAGCCACCCTGGCCCCATAGGGGACCATCGGTATAAGCTGAGAGAAAAAGACCAGAAAAGAGTAGTGCATGGTAAGGGGCCCAGCTAACTGTGCAACTTCCTCATTCACTCTGACCCTGCCTATGCCCAGGCCTGGAGATCCCACTTCCCCTTATCATGAGTCCACCCAGCCTTCCAAGTCAGTGAGTCTCACCGAACGCAGCCTGGTCACGTAGTTAAATAACATCCCCTAGTGACATGCTCCAACTCCACCAGGGTTGAGGAGCTTACTAAGAGCTACTTTTCAAATGATGCCTACCTTTCTGCTCCTGATCACATGGCTTTTCTCCAAAATACCAGTAGTTAACTCAGGACTCTCCCAGGGCTTGCTGTAAGCTCGACATGATGTCTTTCCCCATCATATATCTCTGTAGCACCAAAGAGATCTGCCATACCATGCTATTTCTACCAGTGAGGACCATAGGGACAGCCAGTTGTATGACACAAAGAACAGGGTCACTTACATCACCGCCTGCTCCACGGCAGATGCTTTCTTTCCTGCGTCCTACTCAATGTTGACAGCCTTCTGTATCACCCAGAAAATGGGTTGAAGCAGTATTTAAAGGCCAGAACATGGTGCCTACAAAATCCAGTCTTGCTGAGCATTATGCTTCTTTTTGATGGCAGAAGGTATGAGATGCAATCCTTCCTTACTTTGGAGGGGCTATTTCAGGAAACCCCAAGTCTCTGGATCCCTATGATCATCACTGATGGACCAGGTCTCTGAGTCTTCATGAGGTTGATCTCCCAGCCTTTAAAATCCATGTGTTTTACCAAGCCCTCCACTGACTTATTACTTCCTGCTCATCTGACCCAATTAGCATGAGTATTGATGTCATGGATAAATGTGGTATTTTGGAATGACCAGATAGTCCAGGTGGCTTCAGACTATCAACAGGGTGAAGAATGGGAGAGTTAATATGGACCTGGAGCAGGTTTATAAAAGTATCCTTTATTCTAGGTGAATCTGAACTGCTACTGATCTTCTTCTTCTCAGAGATGAAAAAGAACACATTCCCCAAATCAATGGCTTCCTTCCATAGGCCAAAGACTATGTTAATATTCTCTATTGAAAACCAACCAATCAAACAAACCAATAAACAAACAATCACTTCTGGCAGAGCAACTGCAAGGGCAACTACTACTTGACTCACTTTAAGAAGTTCTCTGTCCTCGGGCGCCTGGGTGGCGCAGTTGGTTGAGCGGCTGCCTTCGGCTCAGGTCATGATCCCAGAGTCCCGGGATCGAGTCCCACATCGGGCTCCCAGCTCCATGGGGAGTCCGCTTCTCACTCTGACCTTCTCCCTTCTCATGTTGTCTCTCACTCTCTCTTTCCTAATAAATAAATAAATAAATAAAATCTTTAAAAAAAAAAAAAAGAAGTTCTCTGTCCTCTATCATGGTTCATCTAGTCTGTGTAGGGGCCAGAATGACAAATTATATGGGGCTCTGACAAGGACCACAACCCCCACATTCTCAGTCTTTGAGAATGGCGCTCTCCCCAGCATTCCTGTCTCAACATGGTGTGTGATCATATTTATGACTTACTCCCTGATGAGGAAAAGGGTATGCCCCACTTCAACATTTCTTTATTCTGAGCAGAGGAAACCAATGGGCAGATTTTGCCAAAGACCAACTGTATCTATTCCCTATTGTAGTTGAGGGAAATGACAACCAGTAGGTTCAGGGACTCTGTGTTGGACCTGAGCCAAGACACTTTTTATTACCTGACTTCCTGGTCTGTACTCCAACGGGGAGGAGGAACGTGGTGGCATTTTGGGTCCCCAAGTCTCAATGTCAGTTTGATAATCCTCAGAAAGCTTAGGGATTCCTCCTTCCCCAATGTGAATTTGCCTGCACAAATGGCTTAGGTCCCCTTAGAAAAGAACTAAGGGAAATATTGCCAAACACACCTGCTGTAATGTTGGAGGGCCCAGGGGGAAACTCTGTTTCCCCTTCAATCCAGGGGTTCTGGGTCTGAGATCCAGAGTAGGCAAGAGATCCTGACTAATGCTGGGGTGGTTTTGCTAACCATCTCAATCACCCATACTTGGTTTCTTTTAATTGTAAAAATCAAACAATACCTTTATCAGCTGCCAATCTATCTGACTTCTAGGGGCAATGTGTCTGTTGACCATCTCCACAGCTCTCTGCAAGGACAAGATACTCCCTGGGTGCTCCACTGATCTTGCCTCTCATTGGAAGCTTTGCCCGTACCTTCCTTCTTTTGATGAACATCTGACCTCTATCCTCCCCTTTGTTCCCAATTACCCACTCTGTGATTTCACATCTATCCTTAGCTCTGGCCCATAGAGTATAGCCATTGCTGAACTTCTTGATGATGCTGGGGCCACTTTCTATCAGTGCATCCCTTTGTAAACGGGAAGTCTTCCGGCCATCCTGGGGACATAGCCACTGTAACATGACCATTCTTGGAGCTGTTTGGTCCCTTCCTCCACCATCTGCTGAGTGTGGGTGCTTGCTTCCTCCTTTTGAGCACCAGCCTCGCAGCATGTTAGCCATGCCTCCAGGGATTCTGGCCAAGATGTAAAATCCTATACCAAGGTAGAGCGTGCACTCATCACTAAACTCTCCCTATTCAACTTTATACTCTGTACTCTTTGACTCAATCCTATGAATATCCTCTTGGTTCTTCTGGGACATATCAGCTAGATACTATAGCTCCTTTGCCATTTAGCCCCTTTTGCCTGCCCAGCTCAGACCCAGTCACTCCTTACCAAGATTTGGACCTTGTCATTCACCTGTTTTCCAGGAAGGAAGATGGGGCTAGATTCTGAGAGGGCAAGCATTGTCTTGTAAGATACTTGCTTTATTTGAGGTCTCCATAGGATCTTCAAAAAAAGGGGATTCAACAGTCTTCTACATGGGATAAGGAGTAGACCACTCCTGTAGGCTCGTAGGATTCCAGGGAACAGAAGGGTGCAAGGTTCTCAACTGTTCAGCTACCACCCCAAGTCTTAGGGTCCCACCTATTCCCTATTAGGACCCAGACTTTGGAGGCCTGGGGATTTCACCTTCTTCAAAACTCTGCATTACTTAAGATGACAACTGACACTCTAGCTGACTTGCTTTCCATCTGGAAAATGCTGGGGTTTCTTACAAGCTGCCAAGGACATACTTGGGCCCTCACACTTTACCCGGTGAGCCTTCCCTGAGCCTCCTGCTCTCTTCAACCCGAGGAGCCCTCAGCCACCATCGCCCTGTCCCGTGGACCTCCTACTCACCATCTTCCTAGAGCCTTTCCAGAGCCGTCTGGGCTTTCCTCACCGCCAGGGACTCGGTCCTCGCCATCAGCTAGCCACATACTCCTCTCCAATTTTCCATTTAGAGTCTACTTTTTCACAGCCTGGTCCTGTGTCAACCACCATTGAGGTTTCCTGGATATAGACTAAGATGAAAAATTGCATGCAGAAGGTTTATGGAGGAGGGTCCCTGAGGCGTTCCTCTGGAAAGAATACACACAGGACTTTTCGGCAGGAGAAGCCAACTCGCGGTGAGCTTGCACCTGAGGCCACCCCCAGCCAACCCGAAGAGGCGGAGGTGCTCTGGAGCTGGACTAGCCCACAGGTTTGGCTTGAATTGAGTGACAGGGCTGCTCATTCGTGGGCACTTAATCTTGAGCAAGGCAGGTCCCAGGAGCAGAAGGTGATGCCCAGCAAACATCTCAGTTGTGAGCCCTCTGCAGGCTTTGTCCCCAGCAAGGGGGTGCAGGTGCACCCTACAGAGGGGGACCTGGGCGGCCAAATGGGACTGCTCTTTCTTTCTGCCCTTGCTCTCTTACCTGAGATGGTGCACAGAAAGCTCCCATTTGAGTGGGAAGAACAGCAAAAGGAACAGAGAAATCTGGAGCGGAAAAGGGAACCTCAATTAGCGTTTCAAAATATCATTGCACCCAGCAACCTCACGGTTTGCTAAGATTCTCCCCTCCCCACTCTGCATTCCTAAGGCTTGGTTTGTATCTCCCCTCTTTCCCACCACATGGAAATACCTCCAGGATTATAATTGTCCTACACGTCCCAGGACCCTCCATGCCTCACATGGTAGCACCAGCAACTGTGGAATAAATATGTGAAGCCATCAAACAACTCATTTATATTCCTTCTGGCCAGTTAGGGGGGCGGTGGTCCATGACAAACGGAGGAGGCCCAAGATGTAGCAGAAAGGAGTTCCAAGCATCCCAAAGACCAGGGCTCTTGCCTAAAATCTTCAAGGAGGATGTCAGGATACCATAGAGCACAAACAGATTTGAGGAAAAGACCTGGAGAAACCATACCCTTCTCTCAAACAAGCAAAGGAAAAGTATGGGAAGCCTGTTGGTAGTGAGGCAAGTGCACTCCGCGGAAGATGGGAACACAGATGGGCGCTCCGTGTGCCAGGTGCCCATGCCCCTGGGCCACGCGCCCGCTCAGGTGGGCAGAGCTCTGGCTTTGATCCACAGAGCCCTGCTGGGGAGATCTTCAGTGAAGAACCAGGAACTGGCCTTGCTGGAGCAAGTTTCTCCCCCTCTGAAGCTCTGACCTATGTCTGCGCAGGGACCGGAGCTAACATCCACTCTTCCTGGGCAAAGAATTCCCCTGGGAGCATCTGTGTGCATGACTCTCCCGGGAAGAGAGGCTGGGGACAGACACCCAAGGACCTGTCACACCGAAAACCCTGTGCCTTAGTCCTGGCCCTCCTGATCCTGGCTGGGAGCCTTTGACTTCAGCTCCTTAGGACTTTGTTTCCCCATTGGTGAAAAGGGGTAGGAACTCCAAACCTGTGAACGTGTTGTAAGGACTAAAATAGAGAGCACAGATACATCGTTTCTCCTTACAGGATAACAGAAACTGTGAAGTTGTTTTAATGCTCTGAGATCCTTCCAACAAATAACAGCTGTTAATCAAGAGGTTACTCTCTTTTTTATTTTAATCCCCCCACCATGTTTAAGTACATCGTTTTCTGTGAATTGAAAGGTCACATCCTCTATCGTTAGCTATCGAGAAGGCTTGACTCTGGCTAGCATTTTGATTTTGCTTTAAGGTAAAAAAAACAAAACAAAACCAAAAACTACTGTAGATGGCAGTAACTTTAGCTGAAATCATCGTCTCCCCCCCACCTCCTCATTTGAGGTGCATCCTCCCCCACTAACTGGGCCCGGGGCTGAGAGGTGAGGCTTCTCCTGAACAGCCCTGGGACTTGTGGGCCTGACCGAAAGCCCCAGGGCAGGGTGGAGGGGGGGAACAGAACCTGACCTCCACAACCCTGATGACAAAGCCCACAAAATGCATGCTTTCTAGAACCCAGCCTCCTGGCATGGCTGGGCCCCTCCCACCACCACTGGCCCTCCATCCCACTGTCGTCAGCAGAGCAGGGCAAGTCCACCAGGTGGCCCTGACCTTCCCATGACCTGAGCAGCCTCTAGGGCAGCCCCAACATCGGGAATATTCCCGCTGAGCCAACCTGGCTCGGACCCACCCAAAGGCCACGGTATGCGTCCCATTAGAAACCAGTTGAAATCCCACTACTTCTGGCAAGTGACAGGAAACCAAGATGACTCCCTGGCAGTTCTGAGGTTAACAGGGTGGGTCCTGCCAAGCCCAGACCTCTGGTTTCTGTTCCTCCCAGGGTTTGGTCCCCTCCTACCCATTACTCAGGGATCTAAGTGAATACAACATGCAGGCAAGTGACAGAGGCTGCTTAAGGTCAGGGTGGTGTCACGCTCGCTTCTGCCTCTCCAGGCTGACACACCGTGCTCGTGAACAAGTCTCCACCTATCACCAAACCACTCTTGATTCTTCCCAAGGCAGGGAATCCCATCTGGGGAGTGATGAAGGCCACCCACAAACCATCAACCACAAGCATTTGGATAACTGAATATAAACCAAGATGCTTGTCATAGTTGGGTATAGGTGACAGTCAAAAAGAGAGAGACAGAAAGAGAGAAGAAAAAAAGAAAGGAAAGGAAAGGAAGAAAAGAAAAAGAAAGGAAAGGAAAGGAAAGAAGAGAAAAGGAAAGAAAAGAAAAGGAAAGGAAAGCAAAAAAAGAAAAGAAAAGAAAGAAAAGGAAAGAAGGATCTGCGCTGAGCCCTGAGCCCCGTGTGCCTCCAACGAGGAGATGTTCCTATTTGTTCCATTGACAAAAGGAGGCATGGAGTTGGTGAATCAGGACCAAATCCCTGTAAACCAAAAAAAAAAAAAGAAAAAAAAAGAAAGGACCCCAAACTGTTCTTTTATTTGGAAATAAAACGCAAATTGTTGTAAAGAATAATGGTCCGGTTGCTATGAAGCAATTTATAGATGGCTCTAACAGGCCTCTGGTCCAAGCACTGGACGCCCTGCTGAACGGGGCCGCCCGAGAGGCAGGCGGGACGTCGGGGACATAAAGAACCGCCAGTCAAATCCCAGCCCGCCCGGAGGGAGCGGTGCGGAGCCCCGTGCCTGGGCATCTCAGGCCCCAGGAACAGAAGCCCAGGGAAGATCACCCTCACCTCTGAGTGGGAATGAAGGCCCTTGATACGTCCGGCTCCTAGAAACAGGAAGCTCAGGTTTGCTCCTGGAGAAAACAGATAGACGGCCGGCCGGACAGACAAGGGTCATGGGAGTCTTAAGTAGCACAATCTTTACAAACTCTCATTTTGGTGTTCCCGCGTGGCTGCTCAGGGACTGGGTCACGTGGGCAAGTTTCTTAACTTAGCAGAACTCGGGCTCCTTATCTGCAAAATGACCACCTTAAACTGCCGTAGAGACGAAATGGGACAAGTCTTGCAAAGTGCACACCCCCCCCCCCCCCCCGCCCACTGCCCACTATTCTTGTCGCGGGGTCAGTCTGTGGGTTTGGGCAATATTGCAGGATATGTTCGAATTTCCACCAGGCTTACATCTCGCAACAGAAAGCAAGGTTGAGTAGGCTCTCTCTTTCGGAAGGACCCCCAACCAGGTTTAAGAAGGTTTAAGAAGATGTTCCTTAAATAGATACCGTCTTTAAAACAAACAAACAAACAAAACTGTCCAGGAAGGCAAGTGTTAAACAAAAGTGGAACTTGAGACTTTTTGCTCTTGGTTCCCTATTACAAGCATTCGCTGCTTGCTTTGCAATTGCAATTCCTGTGCACACTCCCTCAGTGTGTGCAAGGGCACACACACGTTCACTGTGGGGTCCTGCCCAAGGTGGGATGGTGCCTAACGGCCCCAAGGAGCAGCACTAGGTATTGGCTTTGGTGGGAAGTTTAACAGGATTTTCTGGAAAGGCCTGAGGGAGAAGATACCTCCCAGCTGCCAGGGTCAATTACCAAAAAAGGCAAATGAGGAAAACAGTCCTTTCCAAACACATCTCACATACTAGTTCCCTATGCACAGAGACTACTGCTGTTCCCAGGACCGTGGGTGGTGCTTAGACTTCCAGGTTAAAATGAAACAGTACTTCTGCTCCTGGACCCCCCCTGCTGTTTTGTCACTATCTCATTGCATCGGCCTGGGAAAAAGTAGCTACAGCTTCCTGGGCCTCAGTTTCCCTGTGTGTGAAATGACGATTTTTATTAAATCCTTTCTAGTTGCCACATCATGGGAAATCCCTCCCCAGTGGATTTTTAACCTAAAAATCCTAAATCCTTTCTAGTTGCCACATCGTGGGAAATCCCTCCCCAATGGATTTTTAACCCAGTGGGGCCATGGGTCATTACAAATCTCTGATGACAAAGTGGACCTTCTCTCTAGCAGTATATGCAAAGACTCATAAACACAGAGTTTATGCATGGAGAGTGAGAGGGGATTCAGAGACTCCCTGAGGCCTGCGTGGGTGACAAGCTAACACTCTCACCTTCCAGAAGGACATCTCGAAAGACAATCTCTCCGAAAGAGAAGGGAGAGATATGGGAACTGGGCAAGCGTGGAAATCTGAAATTTTAATGTAGAAATTAATACAGTTGTCTCATTCTGAGCTTTGAAAAGTTGAGCCACAATTCTGTATAATACTTAAAAAGATAAGGGATGGAGGATAGGGAAGCAAGATTCGTCACTGTGATAAGTTAGATAAGCTACATGTGGGGCCGACTGGAAGTGTGGAGTCAGATTCTGAGAGAGCAGGTATTATGCAAATACCCAGAGCTGCAGTTGATGACTTGAGTGTTTTCCCCAGATGTTCCACCCGTGTACCAGAGCGGGAGAGAGGCTGGCTACAGCCCAAATCAAATTCTTGTATTCCTGTAAGATAGTGCCAGGCACTCAGCTTTCATCAGCCCCACGTTGGAGACATCAGGGCACCGCGGCATGGTTGGTTAACCCTGCGTTCAATCCATTTGACTGAACACAGGACAAATAAACCGGGAATCAAAGCACTCGATGACTCATGTCAGCGGTGTAAATTGAAAGTCAATGCTTGCCTTGCCTATAATCTAGCTGGAGAAGAGTTTACAGTGCAGAATTTTCCGTGTGGACCGTCGCCGCTCCTTCCTGAAAGAAGAGCTCCTAGTGCATGCGTGTGTGTGCACGTGTGAGTGTGTGCACCCACGGGCGTGCAAGAGCATAAGCGTGTGTGTGTGTGCACGCATGTGTGTGTTTAAAACGCTCACAGCTCGCAGCTATTTTAAACAACACCACTCATCCCAGGACAGTGGAAAAGAAGACAAAAAGGAACCCAAAACTTCTGTTTCCCTCAGAACTAAAATGCAAGGACAGTGGTCAAAATTGTAGGTTGAAGTAGTGATGTTGAAGAGTTCTTTCCAAATATGTTCCGGAGTCAGGCCCTCTCTGCCTCGTCTTCACCCAGCTCTGTCTGGTGAGAGCGTCCTGGTTCAAATACTGTTTTTCGAAGGAACACTCTGGAGCTTGCAGCAGCTCGAGCCTCTCTACTCCGCAAAGTCCGTAAGCATCGAACGCGAGTTTAACGGGAGCTTTTTCCTTGAACTGTAACATACTTACAGACCAATATACTTCAGGATGGGAATACACGGGAAGACCAGGGCTCTGCATTCTTCACTGGGGCCACCCCACGCACGGCACCTGATCCAGCGCTTGTCACGAAGATGACCGTATCTGATCAGCTGAACAATCAATTGAAGTTGTTGCCCAGAAGCCCATGAGTAAAATGTGGTGACAAGCACAGGGGCCGAGAGGCTAGACGCTGGAATCCAGTTCTGCCACCCAGTAGTTGCTTTAGTGAGAAACGACTTCCAACTTCCCTTGACCTCAGTTTCCTTGTCTATAGAATCAATGATTTGAACCAAATATGAAATCCAAGTCCTCTTCGGAGGACCAGGTTAATAAGAACCTGGTGTCAGAAGGAACTCACCCTAAGTCTGCCCATCCTGGACTTTTCTTTTAATCAAAAGGATGTAAAGAAATGGACAATTCTTCAGGGAGAAGGGAGGTAGTAGCTGTCCATGCTAGCCACGTGTTTGATGTTTCTGAATGGCTTCTGATTTATTTGGCAACTGAAGCCTATTCAGGAGACCGTCTGCATTTTTAAGAATCCTTGAAATCTGTCCTATCCGAGGGTTGCTTTTGAAAGCTGCACTAAAGGGCCACTCTGCCTCGGGAAGGGTAGGCGATGATTGAAGCCCACTGGGTAGGAAGCTGTCTGCCACGAAGAGCAGTGTTCTGCCTGCTACATGAATTGGACCCCACGGACTCCGGAGGACAAGGGTAGAGATCGCAGTCCTACTTTCTTGAGCCCACTCAGAAGATGCCAAGGAAAGAATGGTCAAGTGGTCAGACTCAAGAGCCAAGTGAGTGTCTTTCTCCCTGGTCCAAGTGTCGCCCAAGAAGCCAGAGCCGAAGCTTTGGTGGAAAGCCACACTAAGAGAGGTGACACCATCTTTCTGAAGAGACCTCTGGCCGTGGACCTTCAGGGGCCACCTGCTGCAGACATGGCGCTCCAGCACTCCTACCTCAGGGGGACTTCTTGGCCTCCCTCATCCAGGGGGGCCATTCCTAATCCCTCCTCTGCCCTTCAGACACCCCAACCCTCCCATCCACAGGCCTGCCCTCCGGAGGCCTTGTCCCCTCTCCACCGTTGGACTTGCTTCCCTACAAGAGGACGGTCTGCACATATCTCTGTCTCCCCCATGGGCATGAGGTTCCTTGAGGCAGGTGTGTCTCTGATGCGTCTCTCTTCCATCAGTACATGTAGATTACGTAGCATGTAACTGACACCCAACAGAAGTTGAATGAAAGACTAATTGAATGAGTGGATGAAGGGATGAAGGAGCACACCTGGCAAGGTGGGGATGACTCCGGAATGCATTCACACAAAAAACATTTATTGAGGGCCAACTCTTGCTGAGTCAAAGGGATAGTGGTGGGAGATAAGATGTTCCCAGGCTTTGCCCTCTGTTGAGGGGCTTTGCTGCCCCTCTTGGCTCTCCCCAGACTGTGCTCTAATCATCAACTCTGCACCTAGCTCAGTGTCCAGCTTGCAAAACCACCCAGTGTGCAAGCAAAGACAGCAAGTGCTAATGTGGGCCCTACGACCCTAAGGAGATGCTTTGGAATGTTTAGCATGGAAATGATACGTTTCCCCAGGGAAAGGGTTAGAAGCTGACACACACTGGCTGCCTTGCAGGTGGCTGAGGTCTAAGTAAGGCCAGGTTATCCAGAGAGCTCTGGGCCTGAGTGCACGAGGTACAGAAGGAACAGGATGTGCAAAATCCAATTTTATAGTGTATTAAACCAGGAGAGAGAGAGAGACAGAGAGAGAGAGAGAGAGCGCGTGCATGCCTCTCCTAGTTCACATGGCTCTATTAGAAGGGTGTGTATTTCTATTCATCCTGAAACCAAGTGGCATGAGGTACAGGTTGGGGGTGTGAGGGCGTGTGTATTCCCTGACTTGAAATTCATAGTAAAATGTGTGGCAGCGCCTTTCTCTTATTTGATGACTTGACCGCCATGAGGCTGGTAAGTAAGAGTTGACCAGAAAGACCACTCAGAGTTGAATGCATTTCCTAGCAGAAGGGGCACGGGATCCACTCCCAGACCCACCTCTCAGGCCCTGAGTGGGACCCCATCCAGTCACTTCACATCTCTGGGCCTTAGGTTTCTTGTGTCAAACAAGAGGGGACGCAGACACTGGAAATGGCACTGAGAAAGCCAAGAACAGCTGCTTACAGCTCTATGGATTCTCCTATGGGTCATGTCCCCCGACCTCCCTACAGCTGTGCAAGGCACACAGGCCAAGGGAACATGGGGCAAAGGCTCGAAACTTATTTGCGCAGGCTTTCATGAAGTTTGGTGGAGTTAGCCCATGAGCTTGGGTCCCCTGATTCTTGGCATCTAGAAAAATTACCAAAGCCTGGAGGAGTGAGCCCCAGAGGAAGGGGACACAGTGGAACAATGTGGGAGGGGTGGCGATCACTCTCTACCCCCTTACATCAATGTTTTGAGCATTTGCTCTCAAATGGTTAACTGAGGTGACTTGCAAAGCAGGGGTAGGGCTCAGAGACTCTTTGATGTGCAGAGTCTTACTTGGCGAGGAGGGTGCATGGGAGTGGGGAGGAAGTGGTGCTTTGGTGGCTTCATGTAATTATTTTCCAAGACTAACAGGATGCTATTATCTTCAAACAAATCTGATGTCCTTGTGCCCTCTTGCCCTTGGTTCAGATCAGTTACAAAGACAGCTTTCCCCCAAGGTGATCTGGACATGTGGGTCTCCTTTCAAATTGTCCTTCAGAATCCCTTTGATGTGTGGGTCCTCACTCCCCGGACACATTTTCCTCAGCTCAGTGGACTATCATGTCGCCTTCGAAGTACTTTCTTCCAAAAGTGGTTTTTTCACATAGTTTCTCAGTAGATGTTTCAGTGTGGGACACACATTGATGTGAAATGTCACTTGAGCATCGGGCTGCTTCTGAGACTGAAAGCAGTTTGGGGCTTATCATAACTTTGGTGTTCTGCCCATTAGCAAGGGAGGGCTCATCCCGAAGGCTCAAGAGGGACAAATGTAGAAAAGTGAAGCCATGTTTACTCATTCGCTCACATGTGGTTTCATCCCGCAAGTGCAGAATGCGCTCTCCTCTGAGCTAAGCTCTGTCTGCAGAAGAATCGAGATGCCTACAGAATGAAAGGGAGAGCAGGCACAAGTAGGTGGTGAGAGATCTAGGCTACAAGGACGGTGTGCCTGGCATGTCGGCAGGCTCCAGAGGAGAAGACTGGAAAGCCTTCCAGATGGGGCCTGGAAGGATGAGTAGGTTGCTTTCATGTTCTTTCTCTCTAGAGGATGGTGACTCATCCACGGTGTGTTGAAAGGAAAAAACTCCATCTGTAACGTTTGCCGATTTCCTTGGTGTAAATACTCCCACTGGATCATAGCAAATCTTAAGATACTGAGTGGGACGCCATTGACGACTTGACACCATTGTGTCCACGGTACAAATAGGAGGGATGTAAATACCTTCGGGAGAATAGACAACAGTGAGGAGGTGAGAGTAAAATAATTAGGAGGTGATGAATTTGAGTATTTATGATCTTTGTTTTTACCATAATTTATGTAATTATAAATTGTTACAGCTTCCTGTTTAATAGTGGCGGTATTTAATAACCCACTCCCCAGATTCCAGAAAGCCGGTCAGCTCTCCAGCTCACTGCAGGGTTACGGCTTCACTTACCTCTCCCACCTTGCCCACTGCCCCCACATCCCTGGGCATTAGACTATCCTTCTGACCGGCCTCCCTGCCTCAGATTAGTTGCTCCTCCTCCCACTTTGCCCAGCATCCCCACAGTGTAGCTGTGGTGAGCTTTCCAAAATGCCCTGGGACCATGGCAGCCCCTGATGAAGACTCTCTGATGGGTCTCTGTGGTTTTCAGTCCCCTCCCTCCATGATACAGACACCCTACCCACCACTTGTGTTGGGTCCCTGCCCCCCACCTCCGGCACCCTATGATCCCAGCACACCCTGCGTCTCCCCTGGTCCCCTGCCCCTGCTGCTTCCGGCACCCTCTCTTGATCTCCACACCCAGGAATGCCGTCCTCCAGATCCCCACTTGGACATGACTTTCTCAGGAGACGTTCCCTGGCCCACCACCCCCGAGAGGGTCCTGCCACAGGGCCTGGGCTTGAGCACAGAGGCCCTTCCCAGCTGGGTTGTAACAGTTCAGTTTGACAGCAGAGTTGAGAGTGGGGCCCAGTGTGGACTTCCTGGCTGTTACTCCTGGCTCTGCCACTTATCAGCTGGGTGTCCTTGGAGAAGACTGTTCCCCTGCAGAGTCTCTTCTCTTCCCGCAAAATAGAGCAATAGCAACCCTTACTCGGGGCTTTGTGCGAGCCTCCCACGATTTAGCACCACCGAGGGCTGACAGCAGAACCGGCCCACAGAAAGGGCACCTGTGAGGTTACCCCTGGCCCTTTGATGGTCACCACTGAGCCCGAGCTCCTTCTTCTTCTTGCTGCTGGAGATCTGAAGTGTCGCCCTGAGCTGGGACGGAGTAGAGGCTCAGCAACTCTGCGGAAATGAGTGATCTGAAGAATGAATCGACAGGAGAGGGCAAAGCTGGGGTATTCAGGGCGGAGAGCAAACCCGGTAGGAGGCCCAGGACTCGGCGCCCCGGGAAGATGGTGAGGCCGCTGGTCCGGACCTGGCTCCAACCTTCTCTCAGATGCACCTGACTCCGTTTCCCCACCCTGCATTAGCTCGCTTGTGTGGCCAGCACGAAGCACCGTGGACAGGCCAGCAGAGGCCACAGGCCTCGATATCCTTGCCGCTCTAGAGGCTGGAAGTCCCAGACGAGAGTCCGGCAGGGTTGAGAGCGATGGAAGTTCTCTCCCTGGCTTGTATCTTCACATGTCTTTCCTAAGTGCTTGCCCACATCACTTCCTGTTCTTAGAAGGACGCTACTCCTATTGGATTAGGGCCCCAGCCTCACGACCTCATTTAACCTTAGGGGCCCCATCCCCAAATACAGCCACACTGGGAGTTGGAGCCTGGACACGCTAATCTGGTGGGGACAGGGATGCACGCCTTCAGCCCCTAGCCCCTCCCTGTGCCCCGGACACGCCCATCCCGCTTTGCACGGGAAGAGCAGCCCTGTGTCCTGGGCTCCGCCCCCTGGGGACAGGAATCCCGTCAGCCCCGCAAGCAGGACAGCTGCTCCCAGCACCTCTGCTAATGACAGGCTAAGTGTCCGCTGCGTCGGGAGCCTGAGAATTTGTTTTTTTAACTAGGGACCTTATTAGCTGCTAACTGCTGAGAGATGAAAAATTGCCGTCGGACCATTCAGGTGCTTGGCCTTTTAGCTAAAATTTCCTCTTGGGGGCCTGCCTCTGCCTCTGCATATTCAAACTTTTCCAGCCAGTTCCATTCTGACAAGTAATTATTTACAAATTAGATTTCCAGGGAATACACGATCAGAGAATGTTCGCATTACATACGTAAATAACAACAAATTATTTTTTGCAATAACCCAGTGTTATTAGACATCCCGGGGACCTGTCACCCACGTTCCCCGCCCTGACAGCATTTATCAGCGCTTCCTGTCCCCGATCGGGGCTGGGGATGTATAGAAGGCAAGTGACAGAAAGCCAAGATCGGGGCTGTTTTCTTGGGCTATCATGAAACAATACTCTTTTCAAATCATCTTCTCGATTCAAAAATACCCAGGCACTCGGTAAAAATAGGACGCATTTATCTGTGGTTTCATTAGAGCTATAATCACTGCTTGTTGCAAAGGATCTATATTGGCAGGAATTGGCCTTCAGGCTCCCATCAGATATCCGGTCCCCTCCTTTCCCAGAGCTGGACGGCAGTGTTATCTGTGCCCAGCTGAAAAGACGACGTGGGCCGGCCTCTCTGCAGCTTAGGTGTGGCCCTCTGGGCTCCGGCCAAGGATGTGCAGGATGAAATGTGCGGAGGCAAAGGAAGGAGGCTTCCAGAACCGCTGCTTAACAAAAGCAGAAGGGAGGGGCGTGGTGCCCTCTGTCCTCTTCCTCTTTCCTTCTCTCTGAAACATGGATGTGATATCGCAAATGCCCACAAACATCTTGACCATGAGATGACCATGAGATAGAGGCAAATCATGCACTGCCTGGAGTGCTGGAACAGCGGGACAGAAGGAGGCTGGGTCCCCGGTGACCGTGGAGCGGCCGCCCCAACTCTCGGCTGCCCGCATCAGACTTCCTCAGTGAGAGAGGGAAGCTTGACCTCGCTCGAGCTGCCCTTACTTGGGGCGTTGGAGGCAGCCAAGCTTCACACACGTCCTCTGCATGCAACCAGACGTGCACTCAAGAGCGGTCTGCTGCATTTCTGTTCCCTACGCCCTCAAAGGCGACCTTGTCCCCTAAGGCTTCCGGTACAGTTTAGGATGTGAAAGCAGTCCTGACTTTATTAAAATCCGAGGCAACAGATCCCACGCAGAATTGCCTCCCACCTGCTAGAAGCTGGTCAGTTTCAAAGTCTCTGCATTGGATCGTGTTTGCTCTTTCCCTTTTTCTGCAGAACTGACGAAAGAACACTGGGAATGAAGTGACAGCGTGTGTGTGGGGGGGAGTGGTGTGTGTGCACATGAGCTCTTGTGCATGTGAGGGTGCCGGCGAGGGGGTGTGGGGGGAGAAAGGGAGAGACAGAGAACAGAAGAGAAGTGTGACGCTGCCCGATAAATGGAACTGAGTTAACATTTCGTATCAAAAGCAACATGATTCTGATGAACATTTGCATTTAAGCACTAACTCATCTGCACTTAAGGGTTGTTAAAACTCTAACCACCATAGCAAAAAATTTAATGTAACAGCTCTACTCCATATAACTTTATTATTTTCCATAAAAACAAAATGTTAAGTGTATAACCAAAAGTGATTGAGTTTTTATGTTTATGTAAGACTTTTCACATAATTAGAGTCACCAATCTATAAACTTCATTTTCAACACAGCCCCAAGTTTGGGTATAAAAAGGGTGATCACCATCATCCCAAGATACATCTAGTCTATTCTGGGAAATACCCGAATAACTACGGACCTCCCAGGGAAAAAAAAAAAGGAAGTCATTTTTGTATTCCTTTGATGATACATGTTACCACACTCACATACTTCAAATAAGAATCATAGGAAAATAATATTATAGCAAAAATAAGACCCACTAACATGCTGAGTATAGCTAAAAGGTGGAAATCAACTAGATCAAACACTTTAGACCGAAATTCCACAGTATTTTTCAAGACTGTTAATGGCCTCTGCCTGCAAGAGTGTCAGACCCACATTCTTATTTCCAAAAACCAAAATGACAATAATTAAACCAGGCAGCTGCTGCCCCCAGTAATATGACAACCTCTCCCCGCTCCCTGGAATTTGCTGGAATCACCCTGCTTGAGCTCATCTCATTCGAATTAGCCGTTCCCTCCCTGTGCCCCAGCAATCTGGGTGAGTTTCCCATCTATTAGCTGAATTATTCAGATGTTTTCCCACAAGGGCACTAGCAGGGCTCATATAACTAGTTTCTAAATCAACAGTGAATTACGTTATTGACAATCTGAGCAGATTAATTAAGAAATCTGTCAGGAATGACACTGTGGGAGCTGGCTCCTTTTCAAGTCCAATCCTCAGTCTTCGAGATAGAATCATACCTGATGTGATTTCAGGAGGGGAAGGGCAAGCTACAACACCGAAGCTGGGGTGGGGAGACAGTCCCTCTGGGCTGACAGGAAGAGCCAGGGTGGGCTGGGGGCACTAGGCAGTGCCCGCGTGCACACACGCACACGCACGCACACACACACACACACCCCGTGGGATTACTGGCTGGCTTGCATCAACTAAGCAGCAAGGCTGAAAAAAATGTTCTGTGCAGAGTAGAGTACATGTGTGTATTGTTGCTACTGCCAGACACAGATTCTGGGAACAGGAAACATCATGAATATGTCAGAAGAAGCTACTGCACCTCTTGGGCTTTTGAAAGCGTGTGTTGCAACATTTGGGGTCTCCATCTCCAAAAACTAAGCAGCCTGGGAAACTCCCTTTGGAACTCCACTAGGAGAAAGCAACTTCTGTATGCATTTATTTTTTTTCCCTTTATAGTAAAAGTTTTGTCGATTTCCCAGTCTGACATCCAAAACCCAGCATAAAATGCAAAGAAATGAATTAGTTCAATACAAGATCGGAGTATCATAGTATTCTGCTGCTGTATTGGATTTAATTGATTTAATTCAGAAAAGTTTGAGAATCTCCTAGAGCAGCCACAATCCTCCTCCAGATTTATGGTAGATAACACAGAGATTCTGAAGTCTGAGGTCCTGGATCGGACTCTGGACCTGGTCCCTGAGGAACTGTGTGGCCTTGCGCCTGTCACTTCCCCCCCAAAGCTCGGTAGCCTCACCTGTAGCGATCGCTGCCTCCCAGGCTACAGTGAGGACCAACGGGGACGACGGGTTTGAAGGGGGTAGATGGGCGACATGCCACGCACCCTAGTGACCCAACACATACCTGCAAGGGTTCGCCTCATTTTGTGTTCACAACCGTACTTCCTCCGGTTTAAAAGTAAGAATACCGAGGCTCACAGATGGTATGTAAATACTCCAAAAGCAAAAAAAAAAAAAAAGGCTAGACCTGCACCCTGGTCACCGGGCTCCCACGCCGAGGCTGGGTGCCCCGGGACAATGGGTTGGAGCTGAATTTGTTCAGGTGTCAGCGCCCTCAGAAAGGGTGGGAGGAAGCATGGTGTGGACGTCGGGTTAGGAAGGAGGGTATCCAGGAGACTTCCCTAGGGAAGAAGGTGCCCGAACGAGGGGGAGACTTGCAGATGCACAGTGTGTCTGGGGCCCCCTGAGCACTGGTGGACCCAGTCTAGGCCTACAGCCAAGGAGCTAGGCAGAGGGTAAAAGAGTGATCGTGATAATAATACCAATCACCACGATGCACGCTTCAGGAAGATCACCTCTGGGAGGCGCTGTTTGAAGTGCACATGCGTGCTCGCCACTCCACGTGATAGAGCTTGAAGATTCTAAGGCTCAGAGGGGTTAAGGACTTGAAATTGGTTGTGAAGGGGCTTTGGAGAGTCTGAGGAATGAGGAGGGACTGTTCCATCTTCTCAGAACTCTCACGAAGCCCCCACCCACCCAGAAAGCAGCCTCAGGACAGCCTGAGACGATGTCGGGGGGCAGTGACATGGGAACAGGAAGGCTGACGCTCCCTGAGGCTGTGGAACAGAAGTTGGAAGGACCATTTTCCTGGGATGTGGCAAAAGCAATGCCTACACTTTATCCCTTCCACCTCCAGATTCCGTGGTTCCATGAGGCTCAAGATTGGGTTGGGTTGTGACCTCATATTCTCCAAAATCCCCACTGGTCACATCCAGCTGTCTGAAAGAACCTAGGACAAAGAAGGATGGAATTCACACACACACACACACACACACACACACACACACGGAGAAGAGTGTTCATATGTGTTATTTCTGCAAGGCTGGAGTCCAGAAGTAGGGTGGTTACTATTTTTTCCTTATACTCCTCTATATTTTCAAGTTTTCTATAATGGCCACTTGTTACTTTGGTAATCAGAAAAAATAATCATCTTACACAAATATAATATGTAACCACAAATGGCTAACAGAAAGCTGTGGTTCTGGAAGCCTGCAGATGGAAATGTTGTGGGGCATAGTGGAAAAAGCACAGAACTAGCAAGTCACAGCCCGGGCGGTCTTGACCGCTAGACTTTGGGCAAGTCGTTTAACCTCTCCAGACCTCACTTCATCACTCACAAAATGGAGTTACTAGGTTTCCTCAATAACGTCGCTGGATTTCTAAAAGGGTCAAAGCAATTATGTGTTTAAGGTGCTTTGTATGATGTAAAGGCATCACGGTTGCCATTACTCTTATTGATGGTGTGCTGCTAGTATTAGTATCGGCATCGGTATTATTGATGGAGAGGGAATCTGAACGCTCAAGAACAAAATTATATATAAAAACATTAACATAGATGATAACCGCTCTTGTAGGGCTATTATAGTGCAAATGAAAATAAACGGAGCCCCTTCTATTGGTTTGAGTTTTGTTGACATTGCTTAGCCTATTGATATAGATTCAAAGGCTTTCAAACCAATCGGGTAAACTGAAAGCTTACCCAGGGATCTGGAAAGAAACAAAAGAGTCTTCTTACATCATTTTTCCCAGTTTTAGGATGAAAAGCTATCTATCCTCTAGTCCAGATAGGAAGGTCCTTCTGCGGTGACACAGCTCTCTGTGGAGGACAATGGTCCCATGGCCGTCGTCCTTGTCCTGACACTGTCTTTGATCTGTCCAGCGAAAAAATATTCATCCTTAGCAAGTGTAACCCTTTTCAGAAAAACTACAAAATAGTCATTTTAAGTAATTATGATCCTATTGTATTAAATATTAATTATACGTAGACCTACAGTATAAAATACCCTAGAAACCTACACTCCAAATTAAAGCAAAATATATTGTGCAGACTTTTTAATTTATGACCAAAAAAAAATGGAGTTCTGGCAATGAAGTCTTCCCATTTTAGTTGATTCCATAAATGAAAACAAGAGATTTGTCATTAAGTGGTATTGATGATACCCGTAGTGTTCACATATTTGTCAATTTCATTAACCTTTCAAATTAGGTATTCAGAATGTGTTAATGGCAGCATAACACATCATTACATTATTCAATGTAATTTCATGGATATTATGTATAGTTGATCATGTTACAATCTCTTGTCTTTACAGCTGTTAGAAAACATTATACTTTCCAAGATCATTAGGGATGTGTGAATACCAATCACCTAAATCTACAGCTCAAATAATGGTCCCTGCTTGGCCTCGAATTCTGATCAGGGCATGACTAGACAGTTTCCGCCCACAAAGAGCTAAGCTCCCTGGAATGTTTTGTATAAGAACTGGAGAAACACAAAGCTGATGGAGAGCTTGAGAATTTGTTTAATTAAATTCTTCGCCTTCAGATTGGCAGTGATAAATTGAACTATGGCTCAGCAAATAGTCACTTCCCCACCCCTTTGGAAGCGAGCCTACTTTCCTGCCCCGCTGACTGTGGGATTGGCCAGGTGCTTGTTCTGCTAAGGGGATGCGAGCAAGGACTAGAGGAGCAACAGTTTTAAGTGGTCTGCACGGTCCTTGTGCCCTTTCAAGTGCCTGTGCTCCAGCACGAGAAGATTGTGGCCCAGACGACCGATTCTCATGGGTCATCTAGGGCACCTAGGGCAGGAACGTCCCAAGGAACCAGCCAACCAAACCCTCACCCACTTGTGAGGGAGCGTCAATCCGGGGCCTGATGGGAAGCATTTGGCAAAATCCAAGAATGCCATCCGTGCCTTTCCACTCACAGCCCTGTGCCCTTCCTTGAGAAAAAGGTTCAGAAGATAAACACGATCAGTTTAATAAAAACAAACGAGTGGGTCTCTTGCATCTGGGTTGGAAGACGCAGGAAGCAGAGATGTATTTACCCATCCAGAAAGCCTTTCGGGAGTCCCTGAGTGATCAAATCCGCTCAGGCATGCTGTCCTTGCTGTCCTTGCTGCAGACACACAGTCTCCTTCGAAATGATCAGGTGCTCCTTTCTCTGAACCAAGACCCAGCAGTCAGCGCGGAGCCCTGCAAGGCTTGTGTCTTGCTTCTCCCGTTGGTGATGGGATTCGCCGCTGATAGATGCTGCCCGGATTTGTTCCTTCACTCTTCCCTCCGCGGTAAAAACACAGAAGCAGCCAGCATGGACGGAGCCCTGTGACTGCTTCCGCTCTACCGGCCTGCCAGGAGTTCTCGGGGATGGCGCCCTCCCTGAAACTACTTCCTCTGCTCCTTCGCAGGCACCTGACTTCTGATCTTGACAGCCCTTTGAGATATTCATTACTACCCCCCTGTTGCAGAAGAGGAAAGGGAAGCTCAGAGATTCGCCTTCCCGGGATCCCAAGCCACTAAATAGCTGAACCAAAATTCAAATATCTGAACCAAAGTTCAAATCTGAATTCAAAATCCAAATTTGAATCAAATTCAAATTCAAATTCTTCTAAACATTTCTCCTTTGTGCCAAAGCACATATTTTTGAATGAAAAAGAGAAAAAAATCACACTTCTTAGTAACAGAAGATCAGCAATCACAAGGAGGACATTTCTGGAGATGAACCCAGCAGATCTTATTTCTAAAATCCACAAATACCAAAGGGAAGTTGGTAAATCGCAACTGGGAATTTTATCGGGACTTTACTCTGCTTTTTTTTAGTGTCACTTACGCTGATAAAGACCTTCCACGTTCCCTCTAAAAAACAAATCAGAAGGCCCTTTGCGATACCTGAACATCCCCCGGGTGTTAGTCACCCCATCTCTCGGTCCTTAGAGCACCCCCCCCCCCCCCACGGCTGCCTAGAAGGCATCTCTCGCTTCTCACAGAAAAGAAAGAGGTCAAATCTTACACAGCTCCTGAAAGGTTGAGTAAGACAGGCAGCCCTGGCTAAAATAATAAATACATAAGGCACGCCCGAGATGTTCGGATAGCTGCCAGCGAAAGCAGGCTCCTTGCAGCGAGGACGAGGTGTGATGGGCGCCATGCTACATCGGGAGACCCGGGCCAAGCTCGGCCTGACGACGGTCAGGGGCGGGCCTGTAGGTAGTGACGGTAAAGCGCTCTGAAGATGAAAGAGCGTCATGACCCCGACAACGGTCTGGGGGGCTCCGATGCCCCCGAGGTGGCCGCCACCTCCCAGCAGTTGGAAGGACCCAACCAAACCAACACCCTCCCAAAGGAGCCAACCATGGCGGCACCGCTTCATGTTGTCCTTGCTTCTCACTCCGCACGACCACACATGTGAGGTGGTGGAAGAAGCCGCTTTTCTCATCAACGCAAGAAGAGGAGCCAACAGCCGTGGTGCTGCCCTCGCTTCAGGAAAGGACTGCGTTTCTCTCGGCCTGGCTGGACTGCACCGGGCACACCTGTCAGCCGAGGTCGGCCAGACTCTGTCCAGGCTGCCTTTCTCATGCCTGCTTGCCCTTGCAAGGGACAGTCCAACCACACAGGACATGGGGTCTCGGAGGGACACCTGACTGCGTCCTCAGGAGAGGCACCACAGACAAGCCCGTCGGCGTGTCCGCGGTGCAGGGCCTCCGTCCTCTCCGTCCCGGGCAGTCCCCGCACCACTTCCCGCGTCCTGATAGCCTCCCCCCAACCCCGGGTCTCGCGCTCAATGGAAATGCCTCTCAGAGCTGGGTGGCTCTCTTCACACCTTCGAACGCAGCCAAATTCTGTTTGTCAGTTTTCTCTTCTTGTTTTGCTCATTAGGGAAGGCCTGCTGTACGTGGGAACACCTGCCGAAAGTCTGCTTCTTTGGTGCTTCCAGCCCCCGTACCTTCCCCTCCCGGTGGAGCCCACTCTCTGTGGCTTAATATCCGTCCTTTCCCCCTCGCGCCTCGAAGGCCGGCCTGGCAGCTTTGTGGAGAAAAGAGGGGGGAGGTGTCCCCGGGCATTAGGGAAGGATGGAAATGTTCTTCGATGCCACACGGAGGAGAGAATACGGGCCGTGGCATCTGACAGACCTGAGCACAGCTCACTCTCTGCTCGTTCTGGAACCTCGGGTTCCTCGCCACAAAATGCCAGATAGTTCGATAAAGAGGTTTGGGCAGAGTTCTGGGCGTGTGGAAGACGCTCCACAATGCTAACCATTATTTGATATTTTTAGAACCATCAACACACGAGCATGGACTTGACAAAGAGGGTAACCCAAGATGTTAACTAACATTTATCGAGTCCTTACTGTGGGCCTGGCCTTGACCTTATTTCCTTTAATCTGTTCAACAATCCTGTGGCATAACTGTTGTCATTATCCTCAGCTCGCAGAATATGGTGAGAAGGTCCAGAGAGGTTGAGGATCCTTCCCAAAGTCACACAGGCAGAGCTGCGATGTGCGCATGCACAGAGTGGCGACAGAGGCCACTTTCCTAAGTCCCGTGATACGCTGACCCCTCCAGGGAAGCTGGCAAGTCAGGACTTCCATGTGAGAATCTCTCACTCTGTGACTCGTTTTTGTTTTGTTCTGTTTTCTCCAGGGAAGCTGGAGTAGAAGAAATTTCCCAAAGGGACAGGAGAGTTGGAACAGAAGCCCTGAAGCAAGAGTCCGAAGGGGGACTGACAGCTGCCTGGAGGCTCGACTTAGTTCAAGTTCTCTAGGAAGGAGAAACCGAGGCCAGGCTTGGAGCCTCTGCTCTACCGGAAGGTACAGCCCAGGGCAGAAATAGTGAGGGGAGGGGCAGTCCGAGACAGAAGGACAGACAGCAAACATGGGTGCCGTGTAACCAAGCTAAAGGCACAGAGAGACACGAAGGGTCCCCGTGCCCCGTGGGGACATCTGGGCCACGGACTGGCCCACCCAAGGGAGCAAAGGTGGGGAGCAAAGGCGGGTCCCTCCCATCTCCTGCGCCTGCTCTCCATCGCCCACAAGCAGGCAACGCCTACCCTTCCCAGGGGTCACCTGGCCTCCCCGGGTGGCCTCAAAGTGCGGACTGGGAGAGGCAGTGGTCTGAGCCTCCATGCCCAAAGCAGCTCCCGATCTTGCTCTGCTGGGGTGAGCGGGTCAGGGAGGGCAGGAGCCTCCTGAGGCCCAGGAGACACGTGAGGCCTAGAGAACTCAAAAAGCGGAGAAAATTATGTCTGATTCAGGGCCTTGGGTCCCTCTGAGAAGTTGAGGCAGGCAGGGAGGCTGTGCCACGCCTCAGTCTTGGACTGATTTGCAAGTCTGGAGAGGGGTTCAGTCCAAGTGGCCCAGAGCCACCTGTGCCCCCAGGGATAGGGAACTAGACCACAAGAGCAATGCAGGTTTCTCAGGATGGAGGAAACCCAGAGCCCGGGGGAGCCCCACAAGGATGAACGGGAACTATCCTGACCCTGGTTGGGGAAGATCTTTCTTCTGAGCGTCGGTGCCGAGAAGGCGGGTCTGGGCCCGCCGCTGTCCCTGCCTTCATTTAGCCACACTCTCCTGGCTGAGGCCTTGAACCTCTTCTGTGCAAAAATGGTCCTAACCAGGCCTTGCCAGCCCCCGGAGCCTCAGTCTCCTCCTCTGTGAAATGGGGTGAGGACTCAGGCTGAGCAGGGCTGCTGTGAGAGCCCCGAGCAGGGGATGTCGGAGGAGGTGCCTCGCAGGAGTATTCTGGGGGCCCCGGAGAGCCAGGCCCGAGAGCAGATGGTGACAGAGGACCTGGAGCGTCCACGCTTGGCAGGAGGCCCCCCGCAGGCGGAGTGGGGTCCAGGATGCACTTCGGGAAGGGCTGCGTGGGGAGGGAGAAGGGCTCTGGGTAGCCACAGCTGGAAGCCGGCTCTCCCGAGCAGGACTGAGCCTCGCGGAATGTGAATTACAGATTTGCAGCTGGTCATCCAGCTCAACGGAAGGACGAAGGTAAGGAGGCACTTCACGTAACCATTTGTAAGTTAAATGCATGATTTGAATATTAAGGTCTATACTACGTGGGCCCCATTAGAACTCTAGCCCTGGGTGCCTGCGGGTTTTCAGGAGTGCGTTCTTCCACTCAACCTCCTTCTAGTGCCTTCCACCCTCTGCGGCGGCTTCATTTATCCGCGGGGGCAGGAGAACCGTCGGAGCAGGCACGAGAAGGCCCACAGGCATCCAGTTCTCCCTCCCCTTGAATGTTTCTTCTATGCTGGCTTTGTCCCAAGGTATTCAACTCACCTTACTAAGGGAAATAATGCACTTCGAGAAGGCTGTTTTCCAGAACATACCCTGGCGTTCATTCATTCACTCATTCATTCGTTCAACCAATACTGGTGGAGTTCCCGCTGTGCGTCGGGCACAACACTGGGGGTAGAACAAGGGACCGAGCAGGCAGGACTAGCCTCCGCCCTCGTGGAGCCTAAGCTCTGGTGACACCGGGCATGCCCGAGCTAGGGCCACCAGCAGGGATGGCGCCCTCCCACCTGTCGACACACTGCTCGCTCCCCTGGGAGGCCCTGAGAGGCTCCGGCCGGGTAGCAAGACACTTGCCAGCGGTCCCTTAACTCCTAAGAGCCCGAGGTGATCTGGGTCCAGGGCCCTCGTGCCTTTCATCCTCAGGCCCCTCCTGTGTCAGGGATTCGGGATTCATGCTAAGAATGACAGACACTAGTTCTCCAGTCTTGGCTTGAGGACACAGTGGTCCTTCCTTGGGGGCAGCCTCGGGGGCACAGAGCAGATGAGAGAGGAGAAGAATCGCGCGCCACCCATCAGCGTGCCCCGGCATCGTGATCGACGCCGCCGCCGGTGGAATTTTTTTTTTTCAAAACTGATAAACAGGAAAGGAGTTTTGGTTTCAAAAATCAACCGATTTCCTTGCTGTCGCCGTATCTAGGTTGTGTATCGAAGAAAACAAAAATAATTCTGGGCACAGAAGGGAGATGGAATATTTCTGTGTTCAACACAGGGCCAGCTTGGCTTATTCCCAGACATAAAGGCTTCTGGTGTCCCTTTTTTAAATAAAAATAAATAAAATAAAGCAGTTCAACCCCGAGGGTGCGTGCCAACCAATGTTACATAGCAGTGGGTACTAGTGGGTGGTACGAAACGTTTCCCATGGGCCAAGAGCACAGCAGTTGTGAAGCCAGCAGCTGGGAGGAAAACACAGGTGTGTTAGCACAGACCAGCCGCTCCCACCGGCCTGCCCGCCCCTCCGCCCTGCCGGCCAAGGTCATGGGGCCACAGCTGGCCACAGAGAGGCGCGGTCCAAGAAGGCAGGCTGAGGGGACGGCCTCTGCCAAGCCCACGTCCCTGCCAAGGTCACAGCCCCGCTCTCCACCCTCCCCCGCCCCGGCATCCCCCCCCACCTCACCCCCCAGCCCAGTGGCTCCAGCTCCGTCCGTGCCCGGAGCCCAGACCGGGGCCGGGGTCAGCGGCTCCGCTATGGGACTGCTTCCTGTGGCTGAGAGGCTGACGACCTCATTAGGGTAAAAACACCCGATGCAGGATGTGGACCCAGCTCGGTGGGCGGTTCCGGGAACTCCCGAGTCCGCACACTGGGGAGCCTGTGCGGCCCGGCCGGTCACCCTCGGCCGCGCCCGTGAGCCCCTCCGAGGGCAGCAGGGGCAGCAGCGCTGTGTCCCGCGACCGTTCAGCCGGGATCCCGGGCAGGTTTCCGTGGAACTTGGAGAAATTCAGTAAGGAGGGGCAGCTCTCCTGGGACCTGCAGGGACGTGCGCCGCCGAGCACATTCCTCGCCTCACAGGGTCACCCTCTCCCACTGAAGGGACCTTCGAATGACCTTTCATCCGCTTTCTGTGTGAGGGGTACAGAATTGTTCTCCACAGGAGCGTCATGTCAGAGGGATAAAAAGAGTTGATAGAAAACATGAGGATTCTTGCAACCATGTTTTAACGCTAAAGACTAATTTTATGAAATGAGGCAGATGTTTGAAGGACAACAAGTAGAAAACCTTGGGTACTGTCACTGCTGTCCATCCGGCCTGACCCCCAGAGAGAACCCCTTTTGTTCTCTCTAACGCAGTTTCTAAAGCCAGCCAGACCGGGGGGCCCACCAGGCTCCTGAATTGCATGCTGCGCCCCCTTTTCTTGGAGAGAGCACTCTCGGCCCTCACGACAGGCTGAAGGCGACTCTGTGGGTCGCCCCCTCCCAGGCCAAAGGGAATCAAACCCCTGTCTATCGAAGACGAACCAGACATCATCATTCGTGCTCTTTCAGCGCCCGGATTCCCACGTCACCAGTCTCGGCTCTCCCTCTGCCTTCCCTCTGCCCGTCTTCAATGCCTCGTTTCCTCAAGGCAGCCTTTGCTGAAGATGGATGCTTGGACTGGACCCAGGCACAGAGGCGGGTGAGTGAGGTCCCAGGGAGCCGGAAGTAGTGGAGTGTGGCTGATGGCCAGTGGCAGCCTCCTCCAGGCTGCCCTCCAGGCCAGCGGCCCCTCCCTGGCCACCCCCACGCAGCTTGCCCTGGGGCTGGGGCTGGAGAGAAGAACCTCCCCTTCTCATTAATTTGTGCATCCAGGGAGAGTTTCCTGAGCACCTGCCAGGGGACCTGGGGACCCCACGAGGGAGAGGCAACAATGGGGAGCGGCACCGGCAGGCCCCTCTCCTTCTCACACAGGCCGCGCCAAGGATCCCGCGTGCTCTCCCACAGGGCGCTCGGATGCGGAGTTCCCGGGGCGGGGGGGGGGCTCGGAGTCCGACGGGCTGCTGCGAGAAATCCCAAGAAATGAGCTCCTGGATCCATGAGCTCCTGCGCACGTTCCAGTGTGACCTCGATTCCGAAAACCCGTCCTGCACGCAAGTTCTCTGGCTCGTCCGGACGCACCAGACGGAGCGGCAGGGCGCTAGGGAAGTCCAGAGTGTGCCGGTCCCGGCTCTCGTCTCCCACCCCCAGGCCTGGGCAGCACCCAGCAAAGGACGCAGACGGAGACCCTCTGGGGGTGGGTGGGCAGGGCCACCGCCAACTCTGGGCTTCTGAGCTTGCCCACTCTGTCACTTCACTTCCAGCTGTGTGACCACTTCCAAGTCGCTCATGTTGCCCTTGGTGCCTGGTCTGTAACGAGGAGGCCGGCTCTGTGTGTATCCGTCGGAGCGCTGTCAGCTTTCGGGGACACCATGAGGCCAACTGTCTAATACGACACACAGCAGGTGTTCAACAGGCAGCAGGTGTCAATGGCACCCTTGTCCTCCCGGCCACATGCCAGACGGAGAACACCCAGGTGTAGCCATTCTGCACCTCACCAAGGGTCCCCGACCCCCGAGAAGCGAGCGGGACCATGCCCGCGTCGGCGGAGGGGAGAGGGAGAGCGTGCCCGCGGTCCCTCCGGGCGCCCAGGCGGAGCCAGCCTGGCTGGGGCCAGGACAGCTGAGGCTCTTGGCTGGGGACGCACAGGCCGTCACGCGCCCTGGAATCAGGGAGTCCATAAATGATGCATCGAGAGCAGCACGAGCTCCAAACCGTGGCGCTTCAGGCCACGGGAACATCTGTGCCGACCGGGGACCCCACTGTGCGGCCATCCTGCCTCACCAGGCCCCCCGCAAGTAAGTCGGCTCCGTGGCCGTGGCTCTCGGGTTGGCACCGCTAAGGCATTTATTGTGACCTTCAAAGAGATGACGTTTTACAGACTAGGGAGTGCCATGCGATTCCCCAGTGGTGACCCAGTCAATGTGACAGAGAAAAGGAAAATCCTACCCTCTGCCCCTACAACTGAGCCTGATGGGACCAGCCCCTGCCTCGCAGTCAGGGCAGGTCTCCAGGGGCCTCCCTGGAGTCTGGCCACCTGAGGTCTAGGCTGAGCTCGCTGGGGCCAGTGTTCTTCCAGAATCTTACCGTGGCCATCAGAGCCTGCATTCTCTCTGTTCGGAGACCACTGTCCAGGGAAGCTGGGAGCCCAGCATGCTTTCCCTGGAGACCTCTCCTCTGGTCTCCCCCAGGATGGACCCTTCATTGTTCCAGCAAAGTCTCAGCAACGAGGAGGGGAAGAGTGTAGTACACATGAGCGGGAAGGACCCCGAAAATAAGTAAACATCCTGCATACAAACTGTGGATGCTCAGTGCGTGTTTAACCCTCTGTCTCTGAACTCTGCCTGGGAGGTGCCGTGCAGGTGCTCCATGACCCACTAGGAGCTCAGTGACCCGGTGGGCGAGCTGTGATGTGCCAAGAGTTCGGTGACCCACTCCCAAGGGGATCGTGGGATCCTTCGAAGCACTCCCTGCTTGCAGTTGTGGCCGGAATGGAATCTTGTTCTACCGGCACATCAGCTGTGTGGGCTGGGCAAGTCATTCAACCTCTCATGCCTCAGTTTCCCCATCTGTAAAATGAGGGAGAAGGAGCTCTACCTCACGGCACTGGGATGAGAAGGAAATGAATTAACATCGATAACAGGCTTTAAGCAGGACTGACGTAGAGACCACACTATACGGTTTGCTATATTTTTGATAGTAGTTCTGGAGTCAGATGAAACTAAACATTTCTAATACATCTGTGCCGGCAGCAGAATCCCTTAATGCATTTATAATTATTATTTTATAATTATTGGAAGGGAGTGCCCAATACTATATTTATCAGATAAACTCCTTCCTCCCTGGGAAAGAAGAGTGTAAGAGTAAGAGAGGTAAAAAACAGTCCAAAGAACATGCCTGTTTCTGTACTCAGTCCTCCTACGTGACTATTTTGGGTAAAATGATGTCACTCGTCAAATAGCCGGGCGCATATAAAATCCCGTATAAACGAACAGAAGGTGAGATTTCCCGTGGGTCACACCAACGGGAAGTATCCTTCAGTCCCGAATTTCCTCCTAAAATGATTGAAAATGGTTTTTTTTTTGTTCCGATCCCCGTTTGCCAACACTTTAAAGGCAAGCTAGGCGGGTCAGGCGTTCAACAGAAGAACGAAAGGGTAAGAAGAGCAGCTCGGACCCTGAGGGGTAAAAGGAGGAGAAAACAAGTCTAAGGGGGCCATTCTTTTGAGGGCTGAACACAGGAGCAGTTTCAAAGAGGAGCAGCGTGTAGAAAAACAGTTGCCAACCCAAGACCACAGAACCCAGACTGTGTTCAGAGATCTGTCGACAATTTTAGTTGCAGGCGAAGCTGGAGATTGTTATCTGTTGGGAGCGTGATCGGTGGTCAGCATCGCAGGGCTGCCGTCCTGGGGCGTTGGCTGCAAGGGACTGCTAACCGAGGGCCGCCGCAAAGCGGCCCCAGAGCGCTCGGGCTGCCCCACAGAAAAGCAGAAACAGCAGCTCCCGTCACCTGGGTTGTCCAGCTCAACGGCCACGCAAAAAAAGAGAGCCTGTCACCAGCTCTGAGCGCCGGAAACTGTCCTTTAGAGTGGAGTGGCAAGGTTAGCAGTCCCTCGTAATGGACCCTGGGCAGAAGGCAAGCCCAGCCTCCACGACACCGGCGCTCAGCTTCCCAAAGGTGGGGACACTGGATTCTCTGCTGCTCTATCCCCAAAATATAGTCAAATAATTGGCACAAAGTAGATGCCCAGTTAGGGTCGCTGAGTGAAGACGAGGAAAGAATCCCAGGCCACGTAGGCAGCTAAGCTTTAGCCCCGTTAGATAGATCGACGGGACTCAAACACGTCGGGGCTCGAGATGTCTTCCCGCTCTTAAACTTTGGGATTCCAGAGGAGTTTTGTTTATGAGCGTGGTCAATATTTACCACATTAGATAGTAAAACTGTGTAGACATTGAGGCACTAGGAATCGAGAATTAAAATTTCAACATGGAACCGCACTTTTATTTTTTGTAAGATTTTATTTTTTTATTTGAGAGAGAGAATGGGAGAGAGAGAGCACACAGAGGGAGAGGGAAGAGCAGACTCCCTGCTGAGCAGAGTGCCCGGCACGGGACTCGATCCCAGGACCCGGAAATCATGACCGGAGCCGAAGGCAGACGGTTAACTGACAGAGCCCCCCAGATGCCCCTAAACCACGCTTCTGAGAGGTAAAATGCCCACCAGGTTGCCGATGAACAGCACTTGTGGGGCACAGGAGGGAGACTGGCACGAGCCATATGCACAGAGACGGCTTTGAAGGTTAAAGTGTCGGTGTGCGCATGGAAACAAATCGGTACCCCCAGGAAAGTTGACAATCACTCCTGGGCCCCAGCTGTCGCACAGGCGCCGCACTGTGCCTGAGACTCCCTGGGAGAGAAACTGGGGTGAGGGCTCCCCTCCGGTTCACAGAAGCCGCGAGAGTTGGAGAGCTCGGTTCACCTGAGGTTAAACCGCTAGCACAGGTTGGACAGGGATTTCAACATGGTCCTTCATAATCCCCAAATCTGTGCCCCTTCCCCTGCCTTCTGCTCATTTCTGAAAATACATCATGTCCTTATCCAGGCTCCTGGGTGGCTTGGTGGCCCCCTGCCCTGGTTCATCGTGCTATGTTAATCAACTACAGCTTTGGTGGTTTTCCTTCTTGACAACACTTTCATGAAGTGTGAACAGAGGGTGGTCACTCCATGTTTTGAAATCAGAAACTATATGTTTTAATTTTTAAATTTCAGATAAATGGGCATTCTTGACCGGAGGTGAAGCCTTGTCTGGGGCTTACTCGTTCTTGCATCCTGGCACATGGAGACTTTGGATGCATGCTTGTTGAATGTTCAGTGAACATATCACATATGCAATATCCACAGATAGAGATCCGTCGCTTGTCTTTGATTTAAACATATTTTTTCTAAATTACATGAGAGCCACACTAAAAGAAAACCGTAACAATCACTGCTAATCTTGCAGACTCACGAGAAGGTAATAGGGTCCATGATAAAGTTTTCTTTCTCCTGTAGCTCTTTTACAGTCACTGTTAGCAGGCATTTTGTAGGGAGGCTTTCAGTATGTCACACCCATTTGAAATACGTTGGTGACCAGATCTGCTGTTTGGTGGCTTAGCCCTTCCTGATAAATAGCAACAAAGGCATGACTTTAGGGTATTGTGAGAGAGTCGTTTAGAGAGAGGAGGAAAAAAGGCACTCACTCAATCCTCAAAATTTAAAAAAAAAGTTATCATTTGATCAGAACTTCTAAGATAGAAGCTTTACTGAAGAACGCCACTCCAAAACACCAGCGTGTTTCCGGAGAACTCTATGACCCATCTGCACCATGTCAGATAAATACCTGGGTAGCAGGTGCTGTCAGGTCAGAAAGTGAGCTAACTAGAGCGGAGGTGACAGAGAAAACGCGGGTGACTGCTGGGTGTGTAAGACCAGAGAGGACACAGGGCAAAATAGAACGGTCTTGTCGTGTTGTAAATAAGCCATTAATTGACAACTATGGGTTTATGCGCGTGGACATGAGCCGAGAACAATAGGAAGAGAGAGAGCATTGGGATTCCCAAATAAACACCTGGCACACGTTTCTCGAATACTTCCACACCTCGAAGCAAAGTCAGTTGGGCCTTTGGAAAAAGAGAGACTCGTAGACAAAACATCACAAAGCATCAGCCTGCCTTCCAGCACATGGGTCCCTCAGATCCCTCACTGCTCTCAGCCTTCTTATTTTAATGCCATGTCGTTTCTTAATTCCTTTCTCTTTGATTCAGAGAACAGCTGGGTGTATTACTGTGTATTTCTCCCACTTCCTGCCCACATGCTTTTATCTAAATTTCTTCAAGGTCTCAGGATGAGACACAAGCAACTTCTTTAAAAACCAGTGTGATTTTTCCAGCCAGTGGCCCAGTGGTCGTGTGTTGTCAGTTATGGATGGGGCAAGCACCTACAGGTTCCAAGGACCCAGATCTGAACAAAGCAGAGAAGGACCTGGTCCCCGTGGAGCTTACATTCTATTGGAAAGAGCCAGATAATAAAGAAACAAGCACCAACATACTCCAAACAGTGATAAATATCCTAAAGAGAGTAACACAGGATAATGAGTTAGATTATAATCATATGAGATAGATTGTTAGAACCAAAATGGTGAGAAGGAATAGGCTATGTGATGATTTGGGGAAAGAATGTTCTAGAAGAGATTGAAAATACAAAAACTTGGGGGATAAGAATAAGCATGGCATGCCCCCCCCCCACCAAAAAGTAGAGGCCAGATCAGTAGGCTTTCCAGGTCCCAGCAAGGAAGCCCACATTTATACTGGGGGCAATGGAAAAGCAAGGGAATATCTTAAGCAAAGTAGTAATGAAGTGGGATTGACTTTTTAGAAAGTGTTGACTCAGGTTCTTAAGAAAGACACAACCAGGTGCCAAATTCTGCCTTACGTGACTTTATTGCCTTATAGGTTACATGGAGAGAGAGGGCAGGCTGTGAGGACAAGCATTAGAAATTTCATTTTTTTCCCCAAATACGTTTATTTTATTTTTTCAGTGCTACAAGATTAATTGTTCATGCACCACACCCAGTGCTCCAGGCAATACGTGCCCTCCTCAATACCCACCACCAGGCTCACCCAACCCTCCACCCCCGCCCCTCCAAAACCCACAGTTTGTTGCTCAGAGTCCACAGTCTCTCACGGTTCATCGCCATTTTAATAAATTTCTGTTTCTATCCTACCCCCCCAAAAAAATAGTTCTAGGCTCATACTTGCCTTGGCATATATTGAAAATCTGTTTGGAAGCAAACTGTTTTTAAAGTACCTTTGGTTTTAATTAGTTTAGCATTTTAATTTTAAGAAAAGATGAGAAACCTTAATAAGAAGATTTTCCATTTGGGTGTTTAAATCTGTACCATAATGTTACATTAAAATCATTTCTGGTGTGCTAATTAATAATTATCTTAGGAATATTGCAAATGTGAAAGGCCATCGTGACTCACCGAGCTTCATTTTAGCTCATTCTGTTTTAAAATTCTATTAATCCTTGTTACAAATGACAAGATCATTTAATTTCTTCAATGCGACATTTTTATTACACAGAGCCTTTCATCCAAGTGAATTTATTGGTGGGGACAGGCCCTAAAACATGCCTTTATCTTTCCCAGGCATTTTGTGGAATACTTGGCCCCTAATTTGATCCACATTTAGACTCCAGATAAATCTGACTGTCTTCCTGCACGTCTCCGGCAGGGATCTAAAGAACATTCCCTCCACACCGAGTGCCAGGCAGTGACAAGGAGCGAGGAGAGTGAGGCCCAGCGGGGTACCTGAGCTCTGCGATCATGGCCAAAGCCACCACGCGGAAACACGCTTTTGTGCACAGAAATGGCCTTTATTGTTTTCAGTTAAATGGCAGCAGTGTGGTGGACAGAATTAAATTGCCTGAGATGTTAAAAAGACAAATATGTCAATATGTCCAACATTTGGGGATGTACTGAGATGCTTGGGTTGATGTTCAAGACAATCGTGTCCTCTGAGACGAATTTTAAAATACGAATTATTTACGATATTATTCTGAGGGGATTCCTCGGTGAACAGGAGTGGTTGCCGTAAGGATGGCTTTCCCTTTTGTGCTGCACTTGTTCAAAGACTAGGCATGTTCAGCATCAAAGGAACCGGATCTTCCCGGAAGTGAAATCCCAAGAGCAAAGCCAGGCCATCGCGCTGTTTGCCCGACTCACAAATTCCATGGTCTTTAAGTTCGTCTTCCCGTTTCGTAGCTCTTCTCCTTGCTGAAATAAAGAGACTAGTAGGGGTAGTGCCTACTGATGGAGAACATGTTTTGTGTGATGGTGCTTTGTCTCCTTACTGCAGCTCACGTGGGTTACGGTGACAACGACGCAACATTGGGGGAAACAAAGGCTCAGAGAGATTCGACTCTTGCCTTGGGCAGCACAGAATTCACACGCAGGTCTATCCGTCCGTTCTTCTGTGGACCGTGCTGACCGCTGTTCTAAAATTGTAGGGATTTGTGGCAAATGGTGTCACCTAGACCCTCAGGCCACTTAGGGGGGGCCTGGGAGCCTCGACACTGGCCGTTCCCAGGTTCCCAACAGCGATCAAAGCCCAGGAGCACTCCAGCGTTTGGTAGCAAAGCAAAGAAGGCCACACGCTCACAGGGGACCTGTCCCCTGGTGGAGAGGTAAGTCCCACCTGCCCTCTCCCTTGGGTCTGGGCTGGCCTTGATGGCATTGACAAACAGACAACAATGGAAGGATTCTGGGCTACAGCTGTCACGGAAAATACAGGATGTTCTGTCCAATTTGAATTTCAGATATGTACCGACTGGGTTTTTTTTTGTTTGTGTGTTTGTTTTCAGCATCCCGACCGCAATGGGGCTAACACCATGCTACAAAAAGAGGAAGTTCCTGGGCCATGCAGGCTCCTTATTCGCACCAATTAGAGGTGCTAGGGGCATGAGGTCAGGAGGCGCGGTGAGAACGTAAGTGGCTGAGATGGATCCACCTCCCACCCCGCAGGCAACCTCTCCCGACCCTCAGTCCAGGGTACCAACCCTTCATGGCTCGCCGTGACCGTAGGTGGGATCAGCCCTATCATTGTTTCTGTAGAAGCGTGGTGCATGAAATATTGGAGACATACTTAAATTAACAATTATTGTCATTTATCTGAAATTCAAACTGAATTGGGTGTCCCTTAGTTCTATTTGCCTAACCTGACAATCCTACTTCAGTTCCAAGACTTGCCTTTGAGAGAACCAGAAGCTTCTGTGTTGGTTTCTTGGAGTCCTGTACCATCGTGTAATAAGTCTGAACTACCTTGCTGGAAAGACCACATGAGGGAAGGACATGGAGGGGGCTCCTGGAAAGACCATGTGAAGGACATGGAGGGGGCTCCCACTGAGCCCAGCCATGCAGTCCGGCCGGCCAAGGCTCAAAGGGTACGAGACAAGCCATCTCAGAATGGTCCTGACCAGAATAGCCATCAGATGGATGCCACCAGGAAATCCCAGTCTACGCCAAGGAAAGCAGAAGACAGCAGCTGAGCGTGTACTGAAATCCTGACCCACAGAATCATAAACCAGAATGCGATGGTTATGGTCTTTAGCCACTGCATTGTGGGGCGGCTCACAAAGGAGCAGCGATCACCAGATCAGAGCTGAAGAAGGGTGAGGGGAAAAGGGAAGTCAAACCGAAGTCTCACAGTCTTCGAAGAGTCATGACGATACCCAACGTCTTTGAGACGTTAGAAGATATACAACTGTTATTGCACATCAATTAAAGTGTTTGATTTATTCTCGCCCAGCCTTTGCTCTAGACTTTTGAGCAGAAGTCGTAGCTCACCAATATCGTTTGTGAAAGCTAGCCTGAAACACAAAAATAATTCTAAGGAATATTTCTCAATCTCCACCTCTATAGGTCGTCCCTTTTACTGCATGGTACTTTCTAAAAAACAAATTAGAATAGCTTGTTTATGAGATATCAGCAGCTGTTGATTCATTTGCTAATTAACGATTCAGACAAAATCAGTGTGTAATATCCAGTGATAACCAGTTTATAATTATGAGTTCTTTCCTTGTCATAAACCTTATAAATTACAGACAATTTTAGAATTTGTACTCATCACTGGTTACTGAATAGGCTCTTTGAATGATTCTGGTCATTATTTCATCAATAACATCCACGCGAGAAACCCGCGTGTCTCTGTGGGTCTTCCTTCATTGTTTCTGGGGACCAGCCAATGACCCTCACCTGTGGAATCCTGCCCCAAGTGGCTTTCAGATGCGGACGCTTCTCTTTGCCACTCACAACTATGTTGGTTTAGGACCACGACTGCAACCTCTTGACTTGTCATCTTGTCATCATCCTTGTTCCCGGGGGTGGCCGAGTTACGGCCGCCAAAAATGTCCCAGTCACTGGAACGTCTACGTTATCTTCCACGAAAAAAGGGGCTTTGCATCTCTGATTATGGTTACGGATTTTGAGATGGGGAGATGATCTGGGATCTTCTGGGTGAGCCAAGGTAATCGCAAGGGTTTGTGCAAGCAGAGGGCGGTGGAATGACAGCCAGGGGCAGGGGCTGAAGGGACACCCTGCGAAGGAGGAGGGAGGGGTCGCAAGCTGCTGAACGCAGTGGTCTCCAGAAGCTTCCTTGGAGAAGCAAGGAAGCAGATTCTCCCCTGAAGCCCCTCCAGGAGGGACAGAGCCCTGCTGACACCTTGAATTTACACTTCGACCTCCAGACTGTCACCGAATAACGTGTGCTCGCTTAAGCCACTAAATTGGTGGCAATTTTTATGACAGTGATACACTCCGCCATTCTGTCTCCACAACCAGAGGGGCTCTTTAAGGTATATATTTGTTCACGCCACTTCCTGCCATAAAACTCTTTATCAAGCCTTTCATTTGATATCAGAATGAAATCCAAATTCCTTGAAATAGCTGCAGGAACTGTCCCCACCTGCTTTGTGCTCCCGTGCCCTCCCCTTCACCCCCTTGCACACTAAACTCCAGCCGAGGGCGCCTTCTTTCTGTTACTCAGACTGAGTTTTTCCGGCCGTAGGCCAGGCTCATAGAAAGGGTAAAGCATGCTGTTTGCCCCTTCCAGCCCCTGAAAACTGCCCTGCCGTCCTCCACATGGTCACTCCGTTCCCACCTGATGGTAGGTGCGTGAGACGATGAGACCCCAGGGGGCTGTGGGGTCACATGCTCAGTGTGGCTGGTGGAAAACCACCCCTGCCCATCCACACTGGCTTCCCCAGTGAACAAGAAACACTTACTGAGTTAAGTCATTGAGATTTGGGAGCCGTTTTTTGCAACACGTGGCTTCCTCGAATCCGGAATGTTCTCATTCCAGATCCTTCCAGAGCAGCCTCCTGAGTCTTCACTCAGATGCCCTTTACTCACAGGAGGCTTCCTGACCAGCCTGCCTGAAGAAACACCCTCTACCCAGATAACCTGGTTGCACTTCTAGAATTTTACTCTAGCTGCTGTGCTAACAGTGGCTAATTAGGAAACCCCTGATAATAATAAGAATATACATTATTAATATTTATGCATTGTAAATATATACCAAGCCCAGAACCAAGAAGTAATTATGTTAGGGCTCGTTTAATTCTCACAACCACAGGGCTAACAGGATGTTATTAAGCCTGTTTCATAGCTTGGAAACTGAAGCAGAGAGGGGTTCATACAACCCGCGAGCGATGGAGCGACAGTCTGAAGCCCGGCAGTCTGAGGCCAAGCCCAGGGCCCCAAGCCCCTATTTTGTTCTGTGATCACTGTGACATTCAAGGGCAGCGGCAGCAGACAAGGGAAGGAGATCCCAATGTGAAGAAAAAGGTATCAGGTTTGACTTCAAAATTAGCCACAGTGAAAACGAAGGAGGCCAAGGATTATTCTGGTTCTTTTTAGTGTTGAACTTCATCTCATGCAAAATCTCCTGGATCCCAGATTCCTCTTTTTGTTAGAAACCAAGCCCTGGAGTATTTTTGCTCCATTCTGGTGCCTTAGATGTGAACCCCAATACTTCTGCCAGCTCAGCCAGTGGACCCCACACTCAACCAGCGGAGACACGGAGAGGGCCTCGGGGAAGTGGGCAAAGACACCGGCCAGCGGTCACGGTGACGAAGGTGTTCCTGGGAAACCTCGGTGAGTCCCTGGGATTTCTCCCGAGCAATGTTCATTTTCCTGGATGTACACCACCTTGGGCTCGCCTGCTCTGATCTCACTGCCGTGTTGTGAATATTGAGCTACAACACCAGCTGCCCCTGCCTAGGGTGACATTCCTGGAAGGTCTCGCTGCTCCTGGACTCACAGAGATCTCGCTGCTCAGGGCCTCTGCGGGTTTGATCACAAGGCCCTCTCCCTTCGCACAGCAAGTCTAAGCATGTTCGCGGGCTTGCTTCAGGGAGGGGCCGGCACTGTGTAATTGTCATTTTTCCCTCTGGTATGCATGAGTGTTCCTATGGGAATGTGATTTAGCTGGACATATTAAATCATGTCATCGGCAGTCACAAGCCAAATGAATTATTGATCAATGGCTGTGAAATCAAAGTGCATCTGCAGAATTACATTTGGAAGAAGGGATTCATTTACGGTCAACTTTGTTCTGAAAGGTCTCCATCTGACCGAGAGCTGTCTGGAACCATCTTCTGGGAGCCCTGCTTCTTATACTCTGAAGTATGTGTATTTGGTCTGTGAAAGGGCCTTACAGACTCTCCAGTAAATACAAATGTTGCAGTGATTATCACTGTAGGCGACCGTCCTGCATTTGCGAGCCCGTATGCGCAGTAGATTTCCCAGCCTGTGTATTACCTAAATCTCTCACCTCCACTCCTACCCAGAAATGACAGCACCAACACCACCACCAAGATTCCTTAGCACCCGCGTAGTGACACGGGGGGTGGCACTGGCCCCGAGCACACTGGCGCCCACACTACTCTTCCTTGCTTGGGCTTTTCTTCCCACATGTATCTGCTTCTTGTGTCGCCTGTGATTTAATCATCGAAATCCTGTTAGGAAGCACCGTCCCCATCCCCAAGGAAGCAGAGAGGGGAAGGAAGTCTCCCTGAGTTGCACGCTAGTGAGGGGAGAGGCAGGATTGGAATGCAGGCAGCTTGAGTCCAGATCGGAGGAGCTCCCCGCGTTCTCTGTCCGTGGGAGGCAAAGGGAAGAAGCAGTGTGTTGCCCATGTTTGCAGAGCCCACCTCGCTAGTTTGCAAACATCCATGGAGCGTCAGGTGGGGCAAGGTCCCGTCCTCACCCACCGTCTCCTCCCCTTCCAGCTGGTGCTCTGCAGACTCATCTGGATGTCAACATATTCTTAAAGGACAGATTCTGACTCCACTGGAAGGGGAGGCCAGAGACTCTGCATTTCTAACAAGTCCCCAGCAAGCACAGTGCTGGGGCATTAGGGTGGCGGGGTTCCTGGCACTAGCTCTGGAGGCGGGAGGCTTAGTGAGGAGGCTGGTGCATCCATCAGGTCCCAGCAGGGAGGAGATGGCACATGTGGGGGCTGTCAGTGCGATTCGCGGAGAGACCGTTTACAGATTGGGGGGCAGGTAAAGATAACCGACAGGTGAGCAAAGAGCAGGAGGTAGCTGTGGCCAGAAGCCTTCCCTGGGCCTGAGGGGGACGAGGAGGGAGCTCCAGCTTTGAGAGAGCGCATACCCGGCAGGCGCTGTGGCCTCAGGGGAGGGACGAGGCCACTAATACGCACACACCAGCAGGGAGGAGGAAAGAATACCCCGCTCTCTCCCCAAGTTTCCTGCAGGTGCTTCTCCCGGTCAAACCCAGCGTGAACCATTAAGCCTAAGGCATGGGTCGGACCCAAGGAGGCTCTGGAGGGGTAGAAGGAAGCCAACTAGCACTCAGGACGGTTCACCGTGAGTAACTACCTGGACATGATGGGAGGATGGGTCCAGCTCATTCATTCATTCATTCATTCATTCACCTATTCACTGAGCACCTGCGCCATGCTGCATTTCTTCTAGGCCCTGGAGATAGGCCACAACAAAGCTCTTCTCCTCTGGGCCTTAGGTGCCCAGCGTTCAGAGTAGGGGAGATTCCCAGCGAACAGAGGAGCGTCGAGTGTAATGTCAGCCGATGACGTAGAAAAGCAAAGCACAGCACGGGCGTGGAGAGGCGGCGGCCAAGGAAGGCATGTTTGAGGAGGCAGCATCCAGTGACGGCCCGCGTGAACTTAGGGGACCACAGGGGATGCGGGTGCTGGAGCTACGCTGCAGGGAAGGACGACCCGGGCTGGAGTGGCGGGGCACACGCACAAATGCGTGGACAAGGGCAGCGGGGAGGAGGTCGTCACTTAGCTGCCCGCACCCTCTGCCAAAAGGCCGCTCTCCCTGGGTGTGGTTGGTGTGGTCTCCCGGGTGGCATCCAGCTCCATCCCGACCTCCCAGTAGGGGAAGCCACACTTCTCAGCACCCTGAGCACTGGTCTGGGGTCCTGTGCCTCCAATGAATTCCACGGCGCTCTGTGCAGAACCACAGAATGCTAGCCCCGTCTCGTCTAGGCTCACTAGTGGCCTGGAAAGCTGGAAAATCTGGAAATCCTTCTCAAGGCACCTAAAGCTCTGGTCCTGCCATGCCTCCTGTCTTTAGAAATCTCCACGTGCAAAATAAGCAACAGTCTCTGTGATTAAGCACATCTTCAAATGTCAGAGCACCTGTCTCAAGGTCCCCTCAGAACTTCCCAAATCCCACGTCGATGGGAGCGCCAGGCTGGGCCCAGGGGCATCTGGAGTTTGGCAAGACATCTGCACAGGGACATGCTGCCAGGTTCCTGGTTCCGCAGACACTTCCTGTGATTCCCTCGGAGACTTGCCCTTGACTTCAAGGACAGAAATACCACCCTCCACCGGGAGAGGGAGGAAAGGAGTCTGCACCCTGGAAGGCCAGCCGCCATCTTGCTCCTCTCCCCACTGCCCTTCTCACACAGCTTGAGGTGCGTGTGGGTGTGTGTGGGGAGTGTTGAGGTGTCCGACCCCAGCCTCTAGCACCCTGTGTAAAATCTGGGAGAACTTCACACATCTTGTTTCATACCCGTGGGTCCTCACTGCACAAGAAAGGCCCCGGCATCATCTTACTGTAAACGAAACTAACACGTGTCCATAGATCAACTTGTTAACAACTTTGCTAAAAATGTGGTTGGGGAGAGGTAGCTGCACATTCTCCTAGAAATGAGCTCTGGCTTCTGGTTTTATAGTAATTCTCACCTTTACTGCAACCATGACCAAGTCTCATTACAAATCCTGGGTATTTACTCTTCCCAAGGGCCTTGTGTGTAAGGGATACTCGAAGGGTTGATGATTATAACGCGATCCTGTGTTTGGCAGACAGGCTGTGGGCATGAGATTAGAGGTCGTACCCGAAGCCAGAGGTCCTCCTCCGCCACTGGAAGCAGCATTAGTTTAAGAGCTCATGGAGTTTGGGAAGATACGCAGCAGGAAGTAGGAGGAAGGACGGGATCCCACTAGTCAGCTCCATCAACCAGATCAGCCGAGGCTGAGGAAGGGCTGACGGGTGTCACTGTCAAAACACAGCATCGTGGTCACCGTGACAGGGAGCAGACCGCGGAGATACGAATCAGGTTGACATACGAGGTTCAGGTCATACAATTTGGTAGATTTCATGTAGAATGATCAAAACATATGTTATTTCTGCCATCTCTCCATGATCACGAGAAGGCATCTTGAAGGCACCAAGCCTGGGCGGACTTTGCGAAGGGCAGGCTCTACGGCCTCCAGTCAGTCCACAACTGGTTGGCCATGTTCCCAAGCGTTGCATCCCACGGTTCTGGGTGTGGAAAGCCTCGTGTGACAGAGTCATCGCTCTGCTGAGCACCGCCTCGGACGGGGAGGACGCAGGGCTGCATCTGGGCTGCTGGGGGAATGGTAACAGCAATCCTGGTATCTACCGTGCGTCGTGTGCGTGCTGCGTGCGGCATCCTTCACAACACATTGTGCGTGTTATTTCACGTAATCTTCCGAAGGGCCACACAACGCAGGTGCCGACAAGGAGACTGAGGCACCGAGCGGGGGATGAGAGTGTGTTGGGTACGTAGTTGAAGCTGTGGAACGTCGGTCTCAAATTTCTAGGGAGGAGCTTTCTGCCGACAAGTAGGAAACCAATGGCATCCTTCCGGCAACACAAACTTCTCAGTGTCGCATTTGGCTAGGTCTCGGTGCACCCAGTGGTACGCCTTTTTTAGGGAAACTCCCTGCAATGATCTAGACTACATAGTGACACACAACAGATAAGCCGCATCTGCAATGGCCAAAAATGCTCTGCGTCGTAAAGCGTTGACTTTAATAAGCTTTAAGTGCTGTATGTGCATGATTTACAATGGACGCTTTCTAACAGCGCCATTTCTGCAGCTAATTCCCTTGCAAAATTTTTAAAGCCTACTTTTCATCAGAGAAATGATTTTCCTTTTTGCAAATGGCCTCTAAATGAGAAGAGGCGTTTGTATCCATTATTTGACACTGGAGACATAATATTGATCTAGAAAATGAATTTTAGAAGGGGGAGGGCAGGAAGAGACAAAAGAAAGACTTTAAGTGACTTGCACACAGCGACTACAGAAAGAGTCTCTTGGGCACAGCAAGAAACGAGCTTCCTGTTGGTACTCAAGGCAATCGCATCTCACGCTGTCCACGGCCCGCTTAGCCGATCGTAACTTAACACCAAAGGGCACTGTATCTTATTTACCTATTGAAGTAAAGCCTCTGGTAGTGGAAACGAATAGGGAAAAGCAACATCATTTGAACAGCTGTGGACTGTGTGTATTTTATCAGGACAGTGGACAAGGCCAAAGGGAAAAGCAGGTGCTTCATACAGGAGGTCAAGGCCTGCCGTGGCCGGGCTGTGACGTGGACGAGTGACAAGTGAGGTGGTAGAGCCACCGAAGAGAATGAAGAAAATCTTCCCAGATTCCCCGTGCAGGAAGAGAGAACTTCTCCACCCTCCCCAAAGCATAACTGGTGTGCTCCCCGAGCTAATTTCAATACGGTGGAAACCCTGAAATCAAATTCCAAACAGTCAGACTCAAGAGAAGATCCCAACCGTTATGAGAACCCATCACGGCGATTTCCAGGCTGGTTCTGGCCTTCGGAGGTAATTGTTTTCACCTGTCCTGCACCGAACCATACATTTTACCATACCCTACCTGAGAACAATGCATAGCTTCGGAGGTCACCCACCAAGAAATCAATTCCTGCTAGACAAGACACAGACAAACGAGTGTGACAGATCCGGGAGCGGCGGGAGCCTGAAGGGGGTCTCGACCTGGCCCCTCCCTCTCCCCCACCAGCCATGGGACCTTCAATCTCCGGCCGAAGCCCCCTGGGCTGTGGTTCCATATTTAAAATAATACAGTTTTTTAATGGCGGCTCCATCTGAGTCAGGCCTTGGCTTACCTGCCACAAGTTCTATCCCACGAGTTCATGTCACAAAAGCATTCTGCATGTTGTAAACTCATCAAAAAACCTGCCTCGAAGATGGGCCACATTTCAGAGCCGCTGTGGTTAGTGAGGACCATTCGATGAGGCCAACAGAAGGGGTAGAGATGGAGCTCACATGGGAGAAGGACATGCATTTTCAGGGGCCCGAGGATGGACTGTTAGGGGTTGAATTGTGGCCCACAAAAAAATCGTCGGTGATGTACAGGGCGCTGAAGGACCGAGACCATGAAGGAGGCAGAGATGAGCCCAGGAGGGGGCAGGAGACAGCCTCACGCACAGCCAGCGGCCCGGAAAAGCCAGGGACGCTCCACATGGAAGCCTGCCTGGCTCGGGCCGGGAGCCGTCTCCAGGAGGACCCCACTCAGAGACAGGCCCTTGTTCCCGAGTCCTAACAGCCCACGGGCAAAGCATCTTTGGTTTCCCGTCAGAAAGCAGGCCCACGGGGGCGGGGAGGAAGGAGCCGGGAGGCCGCGGTGTGTGCCGAGGGGACAAGACAGCCGCGCCTCCGCCGAATCCTCAGCAGGGTCGGTGTCCACAGACAACTCTTCAAGGGGCTCTCACCTGGCCTGTCGTTGCAGCTGACAGAATCCTATTAAATGGGCGAGTTTATCCAGATTTACCAACAGTTAAACCCACATCTCTCTTGTGTCGGGTCCGAGTTGGTTTGGAGCCCACAAAGACAGGAGGACACCGGAAGAGCAGGGATCCTGCAGATCACAAGGCAGGACTCAAGGACCGGGATCGGAAAAACCAGAGACCAGTACTGGGCTCAGGAACAAGGCAGAATTGCACGTAGGGGCAGGGGCAGGCCGCTGGAGGCTGAACCCCAGAGCACAGGTACCCCCGGCCCCAGCCAGGCTGGCCCTGGGGACAGAAGCACACAGGACCGGGCCAGCAGGTGGTGTGGGGAGAGTGGCCCCCCGTGGTGGGAGGTGAGGGATTTCGGGGCCTTGCAAACATACCCAGGCCTGGCAGAGAAAGCCAACAGCTCCAGTGTTATCTTTTTTCTTTAGAATAAAACCAAGTTATGGTGTTTTAAAAATCAGATAAGGAAGCAAACACAAAGAAGAGATTTAACTTATGTGTCTTTCCCTAGAAGAAATCTATCATTAGCACCCTGATACATAAGTTTCCATATTTTTCCTGTGCGTACACACACATCTGTGGGATTTAACATACATACACATATAAAATTTACCCCCAAAATATATTTATACTAATGGACTACTTGATGAGCAGCTTTTTTTTTTTACTTAACAATATGTAATGTGTATTTCCCACATCAATGAGTATAAATCAATATCATCATTTTAAGTGATTGGTATAGTATTTACGTTATATTCCTACCATAGCGTGCTTTGCAAATCCTCCACTGCTAGACAGAAATGTTTTCCACCTTTTAAATGTAAAAATGGAAGCTTTTTATCTTGATGAAGTCCTGAACGTTCTGTATAACAAAGGAAACAGTGAATAAAACTAAGAGGCAACCCAAGGAGTCGGAGAAGATATTTACAAATGACGCTACAGATAAAGGGCTAGTATCCCAGATCTATAAAGAACTTCTCAAACTCAACACTCAAAGAGCAAATAATCAAGTCAAAAAATGGGCAGAAGACAGGAGCAGACACTTCTCCAAAGATGGCATATAAATGGCTCACAGACACATGAAAAACTGCTCAACATCACTAGCCATCAAAGATCAAATCAAAACCACAATGAGATACCACTTCATACCTTACACCAGTTAGAATGGCAAAAAGTAACAAGGCAGGAAATAACAATTGTTGGAGAGGATGTGGAAAAAGGGGAACCCTCCTCCACTGTTGGTGGGAATGCAAGCTGGTGCAGCCACTTTGGAAAACAGTGTGGAGGTTCCTCAAAAAGTTAAAAATAGAGCTACCCTATGACCTAGCAATTGCACTAATGGGTATTTACCCTAGAGATACAGATGGAGTCAAAAGAAGGGCCACATGCACCCCCATGTTCATAGCAGCAATGTCCACAGTAGCCAAACTGTAGAAGGAATTGAGAGGCCCTTCAACAGATGAATGGATAAAGAAGATGTGGTTCATACATACAATGGAATATTACTCAGCCATCAGAAAGGATGAATACCCATCATTTCCATGGACATGGATGGAACTGGAGGGTATTATGCTGAGTGAAATAAGTCAAGCAGAGAAAGACAATTATCATATGGTTTCACTCGTATGTGGAACATAAGGAATAGTATGGAAGACATTAGGGAAAGGAAGAGCAATCTAAAGGTGGGGAGATCAGAGGGGATGACAAACCATGAGAGACTCTGGACTCCAGGAGACAAACTGAGGGTTACAGAAGGGGGGGGGATGGGGTAGCCCAGTGATGAGTATTAAGGAGGACATGTGTTGTAACTAGACTGGGTGTTATATGCAAGTAATGAATCATTGATCACGACATCAAAAGCTAATGATGTAATAATGTATGGTGACTAACAGAACATAATAGAAAAAAAGATGCTTTTTAGCATTTAAAAAAAATACATGTATAAACAGTACTGCAGTAACTATCCTTGCTTGTATAGGCTATTTCCTTAACCTAAGCTCCTAAAAGTGAAATCATCACATCTAAGTCCGTTTCAGGTTGTTACCAATCTCCAAGGCGAGCTGCAGGCAGCAGCCCTCCCCTCATGAATATTCATGTGAGGGGCAATGTCCCCCAACAGCTCTGAGACCTCAAGGGCAACTATCATTTGGAAGTCCACTAGTTCAGACCATCCGTAAGGTGTGCCAGTCCCCTAGTCACCTCTGCCTCTCAACCCCCCCAGTAAAATCCCAATGAAACAGACTTGCAAATCGTCAGAACCCAGATCTTAGGAAACATGCAGATAAAGTCTTGAGAAAATGTATCCATATTTACTTGTAGCATTGACAATTCTTTTCTGATTCTTACCTCCATATGAAAATCTTTTTCTCATTATTTGTTAATACTCCATTTGAACTGTTTCTCACAATTCATATCAAAGTACCACCAAAAAAAATTCCAAAAATATGCAGAAATGCTTTACAAGAAACAATGATATGGCCTTCACCATTTGATTGAATTTAGGCAGAATGAATAGTCCCAGGCTTGTGCAAACATAGGCTCTGAATCACCGTTATGAGCGGAAAAGCCGTGTGGCTATGTTGTATCTAGATTAGAATCGTGACACATGTCACATGCAGACATGACATGTAATCAAGGTGGGGTCACCCAGCACATAAGCACATTTATTAGGGGGCAGTGTTCGCCTTACAGCAATATCTAACCAATCAGGATCTCAGCGAAGAGAAGATAGCACTTGAGAAAAAACAAATACGACAAATTCATTTAGACTTTCAAAAAAGATATCTCATCAAGTTGCAAAGACTGTGTTACCAACAAGCATGTTTTTATACAAATGGGAGGATAAGAACCAAGAGAGATGGGGAGAGAAGAAAGCAGACCAGATAAGGAGGCACCATGAAGCCCTTGGGCTCCCTTAGTTCAGGTGGTATCCCTGCCCCCGCCTACAGCAAGCTTTCACCCACCCATTGGGCTGGGACACCTGGGTGGCTCAGTCGTTTAACATCTGCTTTTGGGTCAGGTCATGATCCCAGGAGCCTGGGATCGAGCCCTGCATTGGGCTCCTTGCTCATGAGGGAGCTATCTTCTCCCCCTCCCTCTGCACCTCTGCCCCAGCTCACACACACTCTCTCTCTCTCAAATAAATAAATAAAATATTTTAAAAAAATTTTTAATTGTGTTTACCCCATAATTATTCAAAACCCCTTTTCTTCTCCAAATGAACGTCTATCACAAGCTCTTAGGACACCAATATTTCATGAATCATAAGCTGGTCTAAATGGGACATATGAGCCCACAGGAAGCAAAGCAATCTATGATAACTAGAGATGAAATGGTAAACTGGCTCTTGATTTAAAAAAAGAAAGACAAGACAAGAAAATAAAAGCCTGATTTACAGTTTCTGCCAATTTCCATGGTGTAACTGTTCCCACTGTGACTGATTTGGAAAAAGGCTGTGTTTAAGCACCCTGGGCTATTTCTTGAAAGTTCAAGGTGTTTCTGCCCTCTTGAATAGCAAGCAAACTATGAAACATGATCATACGGTAAACAAAAAGCATCTGTCAACCATTACCCAGTGGATATAGTTCTTGTGAAAACTAAACAAGATCACATTAAATCTCTATGAAATGGCAAAGGAATTAATTTTCCCCTGAAACACTCATGCTGTTCTGGTGAACATCTCTACAGAAAGGGATGAGAGAACCAGGAGAAAGGCAACAAAAATAAACCAAAAGATTAAAAGAGTTTCTATGTGAAATTAGTTCGGAAATACAAAGATTGATGAGTGAACTGACTAAGGCCAGAAGGACATTAGGAGTGAAAAGTTTCAAAACACTACCACTGTTGATCATTTCTGTCTGCTAGATGGAGAGCCATACACACATAGATGTACAGCCTGCAGGGAAGGTGACTCAAATGTATCCGTGGGATTTTTTTAGGAATAAGAAGTCTTTCAGGGGTACGAAGGAAAGAAGGACATTGGAGACAAGAGAACCATGATAATCTCAGAAGTTTGAAAGAACCTGGTTCATAGTGGTTTATAAAGAACACCTCCGCCTATCAAGTTGCTGACATAAGAGACCTGAACTCACAGCCTTGGGTGGGCACCCCCGGTGGGCACCCCCATTCAGATTGAACGAATAATGAAGTTTGCTCCAGCCACCCCCCAGATGGCAGATATCACACCACCAAAAAAGAAAAAGAAAATGGCAGCCCAGCGCATCTGTCCAAAGAGCTCCGAATTCCAGGAGTGCTTCCTGGGAGGGACAGGCTATAGAAGGATCACTGAGATGAAAGGGTTAATGACATTGGCCAATAGGGACAAAGCAGTATCAGTTTCCAGAGAGGGCAATTCTACAGTTCTGCCCCAAATCGAAATCATTCACTTCTTTAGCTCGGAGGCAGGAACACAGCATCATGGAGCAGGCTGTTATTCCTTGGCCCTTCCTTCCCCTCCCTTTACCTGCAGCACAGGTAAGGTGACACAGAGCAGATGGAAGCCAACCTTTCCACCGACAATGCACATATTTGAAAGCCAGCACGTCCTGGATGTTCCCAGTAATACCTACTGGTGAGCATTGTCAACATCTTATCAACTTGCCAAGCCTGGGAGACTTCTACTCCTGGTGATGCTGAATTTAAAATTCACCATTCCTTATTTCAGCCCTCACGTGCCAGATTCAAACTTTGAGGTCCTCCACTCAGAGAAACTGAGCTTCTCAAAACATACTGCATGGCAATTTCTCCCCCAAAAGATATGTAAGCATGATGCAATTTAGGAGCAAACAGTATGGCCTTCCTATTAAAAGGACAAAAATATTCTGGACCTGTGCTATTTTTAATCAGGAATGAGAGATCCAAGTTATCAGACCTGCCTGATGAGATTCTCCCATTGACACGGTTTCACGGGTCACGCAGCGCTCAGCTTCCCGGAGCCTCCAGAGACGCGGCCACTTACTACACAAGATGTTCGTGCACCACAATTAGAATTAAATGAGCATATGGCAGAAGAAATCTGCTTGCAGGGGGAAAAAAATAAAAAGTAATATCTCAGGGAAAATGGCACAAATTAGGGAGGCCATTAGAGAGGCTGTGGACAGAGCGATGCGGGGAGACCCGATGGGGTGGGCTAGCCCGGGGAGGAACAGGAGCCGGGATACCCGGTGGGGTGGGCTAGCCCAGGAAGGAAGCTGCACACAGGAAGTTCAGATCACGCTTGCCTTTTTTCTGCCGGCAACTTGAAACCCAACCATCCTGTCCCTGCAGCTGTCCAAGGCTCTTGCAACCATTTAGCCTACAAGTCTCCTGGCTTTGAAGAATTAATCCTTTTAACTAGGATTGAAAGATAACTCACAGAAAAGGAATTATCAGCCAGTTTAAGTTTTCACCTTAATATATTTCAGTTGCTTTGGCTTCAGAGAAGATTTCCTTGAGGGCTCCCCCATCATGACTCACGGGTCATAGAATCGGGGGGCTCGTAGGTACTCCCTATAAGCAGGGAGAATGGTCATGCTAATGGGTCCTCATTCATTAAAGTCAGATTTAATGGCTTCACCAAGGATACCCCTCATGCCTTGAGTCACCTCATAGCAATCAAACCAGCCAGAAAACTCTCTGATCGCTGTTCCTTATCTACTTTGACCCCAGTTGGACACTCCGTTAGAGCTCTGGGCTGTGACTTCTGCATGCAGTCAACCGCTCTAGCTAAGGACACCTCATTACTAAAGCTGCATGCAGTCAACCGCTCTAGCTAAGGACACCTCATTACTAAAGCTGAGACTCTTTGGTCCCAGTGTTCTCAGGCAAAGAAAAGCTACTTCATGGTGCCCAGTGCACTTCGAATTCTTGACTGTGCTCTCGCAGAGTCAGCTCAGCACAGAGAAGATGGCACCCAGCACGAATCCGGTGTCACTACCTAAAAAATGCTTCTGGGAGCTACTCTCCAATCAACCACACATCCCCAACATCTTGCCCCTCCGAAGGGCCCCCTCGCTTTGAATCTTGGCTTGTGTGCTGTCAGATAAAACGCGGCCGAAGCATTACT
>CM052811.1:4445703-4479823 GCA_028533885.1 Nasua narica
CCCCCCCCCCCCCCCCCCCCCCGTCAAGCTTCCAGGCAAATTCCAGTTCCGTTCATCATCTGACTGTGAGCCCATGAGGGACCCGGGGCAACTGCCCGGCTGAGCTCAGCCAAGCCCAGAGCTGGGAGACACCACCATATACGGTTGTTCTAAACCAGAAAGTTGTGCAGAGAGAGACGCTGCCCCTGTTCCACTCCCATTTCAAGCCCAAGGTCAGAAACACTACCTTGGATTCCAGAGACAAGTGTATTTGCTCACCGAATAGGGAACGTCCTTCATCGAAGAAGGGATTGGAGGCAGAAGGTAAGGCCGTGTCCTCGAGGACGAGGAATGTAGGTGAAAGGTACCATCGTTACCTGAGTGACAACAAAACACCCGTGACCGCAGCTCTCCTACACACCCCCTCCCTCCTAAGTCTGCATGAGTTTCCCTTTGCCCAGAATACTTTCTTCCAAATGCCTTCCTGAAAACTCCTTCCTCCTCATTTAAGATGTAACATTCATGCCCCCTCCTCCAAGAAGCCTTTCTGGCCCTTTCAGATGGCCTAACTTTGACTTGCCAGGAGCTTCATTAGAGTTCCTGTCACTGTGTCATGATAGCTCTTTGCATTTTTATCGCCCATCCAGCAGGGCCCCCAAGGGCAGGGCAGTCTCTCTATTAGTTAGCTAGGTGTACAGCTAGCTGTAACAAAGCACCACAGACTGGGGGCTTAAATAACAGATATTTACTCTCTCGCGGTTCTGGAGACCCGAAGTCTGAGACCCAGCCGTCTGCAGGGTTGGTTCCTTCCGAGGCCGCCAGGGGGAATGTGGTCCAGCCTCTCCCCTTGGCTTGTGGACAGTTATGTTCTCCTTGTCTCTTTACTTGGGCTTCCCTCTCCGTGAGTCTGTCCAAATGTTCTCTTCTTATAAGGACACCAGTCGGATTGGACTCGGGCCCACCTTAATGACTTCACTTTAACTTGATTACTTTTTAAGGACCCTATCTCCAAATATGGTCCCATTCTGAGGTACTAGGAGTTAGGACTTCAACATATGAATTTTTCTGGGAGGAGGGACACGGTTTTACTGTATTCTGTTCTTCCTTGCATTTCCAGCTTTCAGCAAGTAGGCTCTCTACGAAGGGAGAGAAGCAGGAGGGAAGGACACGGAGAGAGGCGAGAGTTTGGGAAGAACGGTGCGGGGATAGGTGAGGTGAAATAGGAAGGAAACTACCCCTCAGAGCACCCTACGACTTTGAAAAGGTGAGTTCCCGTAGACCCCAAATCTGGAGGAATGAGAGAAATAAGATAACAAATAGTATCAAGAAGGCCAGCAGACAGGCAGTGGATAAAAAGAGGCAGACAGGATATGAAAAGCATGTAAAGACTAAAGTATGAGTAGGAGAAGAGAGAAAAGATGCTAAGAATGTGACAGAAAGAAGTTTCTAGTAACACTTACTACAACGGTCACTTAAATAGCTGGCAGAGAAGTAGACAAAATCAAATGCTCCTATTTTGATGACCGCACAAGACAGCAGAAGAAATGGGCAAAAAGAAATAGAAAAGAAATAAGTGGGTGAGCGTCTGATTCAAAATAACCAAATTTTCTGTGAGCACACAAACACGCACAATTATATGCCCACGTAATTGCAGCCTGAGTGCATTGTGATATGCACAGGCTCACTGCATTTAATTGAAAATAATATCAAGAAATAGTCTTAAATCACTTTGCCTACCCATCCATGAAGAATTCCCATATTTAAAAATGCAATGAAGCAGATGGAAAAAAAAAAAAAACCAACCCAGCTTCACCTCTGGCTTTAATTCTATCAGAGAAGATAAATCATTTTGCATCTAACAATCACTACCTAAGTGGACAGATATTTTATAAACATAGCACCAAATAAATGTCTTGATGTCTAAATTCTCCTTCTCAAAGTATTCAGGTTGTTAAAAAAAATGGTTAGGAAAACATCCCTATGCAAAGATATAAACATATACTCTTCTGGAAAGGGCATAGATGTTGGAGCCCTAGGGAAGCAGCTGTTTCTAAGTCAGTCTGTAACATGTGCCTTGGCTTCTTTGTAAGCAACACATTTTTAAATGAAATCCTATAGTCTGCTTCGAAAAAATAATTCTATACGCAACAGTAGTGCATGCAGAGAGCATCTGAGCATTTTTGACACTAAAATAGACTCCTCCCAGATATCCCAGTGCCGGGACATCAGGCACTGAATAGAACGCAGCGCGTATATAGAATATTCTTCCAGCTAAAATGGGGGCCAGAAGTCAAGGGCGGTGAGGAGCGGGGAGAAGACAGTGAATGTGCTTAGAAACTCGCGGCCGCTCCTTGTTAAAGCACCGTCCATTCACGGGCTCCCCCCACGTCGGGCAGCCTGGACGGGTGTTTGCACCTGGAAACTGGAATTGTCTGAGCAGTGGGCAGCTGGAAGCTTCTGCTCATCTTCTCTTGTCAGGGATGAATCAATCATCTCGAAAGATGTCAGCATCTGCCCAAGCCATTTTATATTAGAATAAATGGCAGATGGCGGTGTTTTTATATTTAATCAGTTCCACCAAATGCAGTTTCATCTCTTATAAAATGAAACCATCTGCAGCTTGTAGGTGTTCACATCTCACTAAACACCGGCTACTGAACCTTTTCTCTGAAAGGTAAAGCCGTACGTACTAACACAGGCTGACATTCGGCACAGTAAGCCCAGAAACCCTTTCAAATGAAGTCCCGTGTTTTTAATAAATACTTGTGTTTAGTAACGCTAAATATTTATGGCCGACATGCCCTTCACGTGAGGTTTGCAACAGAGGTCTCTGCGTTCACGCCCAGCGTCGCTTCCAACCTGTCTGGAAGCTTCTCATTCGAAGCCGCCTGAAAATGTTCCCGCGACAAAAACAGCCCTTGTCTTTGTCTCTGAATTGTCTTTACAAGCGTATGGTCTTGACTTGGACGGGAGTTCTTTCAGGGTAGGTGGGCTCCGACCGCCAGAGGAGTCAAGCTGAGGCATACTCGCACGCACACAGGTTTACACACTCACACCCCATCACACTCACGCACACGCACTCACACCCACAACAGCAATCCCTTTAACGCATGCATGTCTGTATCTCCACCAGGGTGGGGTCTGGCCAGATGTAAAAGCCGGAATGCTTATTTCAAAATACTGGCAGATGGAACCCCTACTTTTTTGGTCACAGAAAGCAATGAGCAGGGCGCCTGGGTGGCTTAGTGGGTTAAAGCCTCTGCCTTCGGCTCAGGTCATGATCTCAGGGTCCTGGGATCGAGCCCCCATCGGGCTCTCTGCTCAGCAGGGAGCCTGCTTCCCCCTCTCTCTCTCTGCCTGCCTCTCTGCCTACTTGTGATCTCTCTCTCTGTCAAATAAATTAATCTTTTAAAAAAAAAAGCAAGGAGCAATCTTACCACCAACGGTAGTTTTCATACCTTCTAGAATTGGAAACCAAGGTCAGCACAACAGGGGTCCAGAGAGTGAGCTCTGTTCCCGTGGTGAGTGGGTCACGGCCAGGGCACCATGTCCCCGGATGACAAGACTGCAGGTGCCGATGGTTATGCAGCCTTCAGTCCCACGGGGAACCACCGGGAGAGTAGTGTGAAATCACTTTACTCTGACCAGCTCCAATCTCTCAAAGTCCAAATTCCTCCTCTCAGCACCCACAGCTCTCCCAGCCTGGCTCCAGCCTGCCTCACTATCCCCTCTGCTCCATGAACTATCTGTTCTGCAAGGAGCTCTTCAAAGTCACCCTCAGCACCCCCTGGGGTCATGTCCTCCACGGGTCCCCTCTGCTGTTTTTTGCAACTGAATGTTACGACTACTTATAACGCCCTTGGCCACCTCTCCATCATCCCATATTCTGTTCTATTTTTCTTTGTATCCACCCACTTCAACTTCTTATGTTAGTTTCGTGCAGAGCTGGGAGGTCAGTAAATGTCCTTTGGATGAACAAACGAGCCAATGAAAGAGTTGCAGACATTTGCTGTACTGAACTATGGTATCTGAAGGCAATGGAGAATGACAAAGTTTAATATTTTTCCTCCAAAGCAACAGAAAGGAAACAAAATAAATAGAAAGACAAGGACGAACGGAACACAAAAGGAAGGTGACGTCTTGGTGAGTGAAGTAGTATTTAGTGCCCAGAAGTCAAATAAAATTGAGACCTCCACGAAAGAAGTAGAAAACAGCGTATTTCAAGACTTTTTTAAAAGCGTAATTGTAGCGAAGCAGCCTCTCCTGAGTTGGAACCGACCTGGACATCCGGCGGGCATCTCCAATGCACTGTGCTCAGAACACCGTCTTCGGCGGCCCCTCCACCTGCCCCTGCTCCATAAGCCAGCCACCACCGACCCAGGTCTCCCCCTCGCCTTTTCTCTCTCAGGGGATGGACCCATCTACCAGCCACTTAGCCAGAAACTTAGAAGCAGTGGGTCCAATGGGGGGAGCCCCAGAACAGTGCCGTCCACCAGCCTGCCCACACTGTGCCACGGTCCTACTCCTCGTGGCCATCGGCATCCATGCTAGCCTCAGCGACTGCCACACTTCTGTCTCACCTCGCCACGTCTCCTCACCTCACTCAGGCTGTGCTCCACCCAGCATCCAGTGTAATCTTTGCAAAGCCTATGTTGGATCTTGTCACTCCCCAGCTGAGAACCTTCCAGCAAGAACCTTCCAGAAGGTCCTTTCAGAGCCTTCCTGACATATTCAGAGTAAAATTCAAACTAATGGGCCCACCAAACTAATGGACCAGGAATACAGCTCTTCCTGGTCATCTGACTTGTCTGGATGCTTCATCTTGCAGAAGGCCACACTGGCCTTCTGTCCCTGGCACAGACCAACGTCACTCCGGCCCCAGGGCTAGCGTGCGTCTCTGCCTCCTGAGGATGTTCTCGTGCTCTCCCCACATGGCTGCCTCTCCTCCCGTTTGTGTCTCAGCTCCAGGGCCTTCTCCTCCTCCAGGCCTCTCGAACTAGAGCTCCCCCTCCCCTCTCCCTCCACATTTGACATTTTCTTCACACTACTTATCACTGCCTGAAATGACCTTATCTGTTTGATCATGCCTCTCTCCCCACTAGAAGCAGATGGTTTTTGGGTTTTTTCCCCCCCCCGCTCTTATCCTTGCTAGGTCTCCAACACCTAAAATTACACTAGCCCTTGAAAGTCATTCTAAATATCACCAATGGCCTGATGGATTCTTTCAACATAACCAATATTTCAGCTCTCTTTAGATGAATGGCTTAAATATATTATTATTATATTAAATCCTTTGGAAAGTTCTTACTTTTGATTCCTCTGGCAGATACCTTCTTATTTAATTTACCAGTCTCATCGCTGGTGCATTAAAAAAAAATGGTATCTAATTCAAGACTGTAGGCTAGTTCTCCTGAAATTTGCTAACTCGTGTCTCTTTTCCTGTTTCGTAAAGTCGTTGGCCTTTAACTACTGCCCATGCATTAGACAAACGATGGCTGAAGAATTGTGATGTATACCAGGCCCTGCGCAAGGTGTATGCAGACGGAGTGAACTCTCAGAGGGCTGAGTGTGGTGGGGAAGACAGGCCAGCCTGGGGAGAAATCAGAAAATGTTCCCCAGAAGTGGCATTTGAAGAACATTGAGGGCATCAGGGAGTTTCAGAAAGGGGACATGTCACTTGGCCTGGTGTAGGGACATGAAATCACTCAGGCAGTCGACCGATCGATGTGCCCGGAACCGAACCACCATGGACGCGTGAAACCATATCCCAGTTTCTAAAACAAGTGGCCCTCCAGTACCCCCAGATAAATCCTACATGTGGATCCTGTCAGACCAGCCAAAAGTCCTCAACTTCACAACTTGGACCTCCCCTCGATAGAACTTACCATGTGCCGTCCCTTCCTGTAGTTCAGGAAATAGTCCCCTGTGCGAGTCATACATGCTTGTCTAGAAATCCAGACACGAAATCTCTTTTAGAACACGGTGCTAGAAGAGCTGGGTAGGATATCTCGAAGGGGGAAACCTTTATCGCCCTTGAGAAACCGATTCGCTCTCAGAGGTCAAGAACCTCTCCGCCTTGGTGCTGAGAACCTCAGAGCTGAGTGCGACCCCAGATCACGGTCCCTCTTATCTCCTTACGTCTCACGGTTCTACCCATCTACTCACTTCTTGGCTGCCTTATGCTTCTATTCCCATCTCTTGGTTGACTGTACTGAGTTGTTCCTGTCACTGGTCTGGTTTGCTGGTTGGTTGGCTGCTTTGTCGTGTGTGTGTGTGTGTGTGTGTGTGTGTGTGTGTGTGTGTGAGTGACTGTTTGGGGTAAGGAGCTTCCGATGCTTTTGAAGACAGTTACATAATAAAATTTAATATTTTAAGTGTGTTCTCATTTCTTCTGGGTACAATTTAACAGGGGGATAGAGAGGAGTTACATTTGCCCAGTTGTGACAGAAGCGGTGAAGAGCCCCTTCTACACTCCGGGCGTCTGTGACCGTTGGGCAGGTGCCCCGGGATTTGCCGCGTGATCCGCTGCACCCGCTGACGGGAAGAGAAGCCCGTCAGTGATTCGACACATCTTTCACAGGAGAAACGCTAACAAGCAGAAAACAATTTTGTTCACACTGACGAGGGAAGAAAATAAAGAAAGGAGAGTTTGCATTGGGAGAAATTAGTAAATATTTAGCTGGTGAAACGGGCAAACATGTTTTGGCTTATTTGGGAATTTACAAGAATTATTCCTTCTCCCTTCCAGATATCAATTGTCTGCCCAGCATCTCTGCTCCCTACCTTCTCCTGACAAAAAAATCAGCCACAGAATCCCATCCTCTTGGCCACAGGCACATGAGTAAAGCTGTGAGCAGGGACAAACCATCTTGAACCTTCCCTGGACATTTAGGTGTGGCTACTTAGAGAGGATAGCCTTCTTTTCCCTAGAGTCCTAAACTGAGGCCGGTAAGCTTACAGAGGCTTCTCACTGCCTCAAGGAGGCTCATCTGTAGGTCAAGGTAAAGCTTCAGCTCTAATTACTAGAGTTTCTGTCGCTTACAACTGAAAGAATCCGGGCTGGCAAAGTCCCATCTTATGAAGGAGGGCAGAGAAGCCCAGACAGGAACCGAGTGCTCCTGGTCATGGCAAGGAGAGCCCAGGACTCCCAACGTCCACTCAGAACCCTCCTGCTGGGCCACCTCCAGTTCCTCTGCCTGGGCATAGAGGGGGGCCAGGCCCCACATACGGAGTTCACCCCTAGGAAGATGAAGGACCAATCTTCAATGCATCCCCTCTTGGCCCCCTCCACCCCTTCTCCTGCCCCCCACCCCATGCCCTATAGTCACAGCAATAGAAAAGACTACACCACTACTAGAAATCTCCTAAAAATTACCAAGACTGGGAACCCAGCCATTATTCCGAACCCTGCCTCTGGTTTGTACTAACACGTTTCTATTCCTTTAATAAAGAACTTGAGTGATGAGCTCCTGCATTTATTTAAACAGCGCTTCCTGTAGACCTTGCTCCCTCCCCTGCGGAAATCTCCTGTGAGGAAGGCGAAAATGGAGTGAGAAAGAAGCAGAGATCTTTCTCCAGATCCCCAGAGCTGGACCAAGAAACGACTGTCTTGATTCGCATGTCGGTGGAAGGGGCCCTGGGCTCGCCTCCCGGCAGAAGCACCAACTCACTGCCGTGACATGGAACACTTACTTCCTGCCCCAAACTTGGGTTCTTCCTCCGTGAAACGTAGAGGCTAGAAATGCCTATTTCCGAAGGACAGTGAGGATTCTGTGAGATCCAGTCTTCCCAGCACCTAACACGGGTCTGGGAGCATTGCAGGGCCTGGGTTAACGCTCATTTCTTCCTCCTTCCTATCTCGGCTGATTAGGAAAAGGATGCTTCACATGACTCACGAGCCTACCTGCTCCCAAGTAAGTTACACCGAATTATCATCTCTTCCCATGCATCAATATACATAAGATGAATGGTGCGACGCTATTAGCATAATGAATATTCTAATTACGGTTCTAACATTAAAGCTGGCACCAAACATTAATCCCTAGGGAATACCAATTGCCAAGGATATAATTGCCAACCTGCGATGGGGTGTATGTATGCAGGGATTGAACTTGTGAAATCAAGGAGCCATCACATTTTTCAAAACACAGGAGGAAATCTGTTACCGCATCGCACTAATGCACGGCAGTGCACGCGCGCACACACACACACACACACACACACACACACACACACACACTGTCCCTCCCCCACTCTGCCTCTCTGGTCTCATTTCCTTTTTCTGATGTTACTGCATGGATCGATGGGGGGAGTGCCGACAATTTAGGCAGCACTGCTGACCGGGGGCTTCCACCAGGCTGGAAGCCGGCGGGGACGTTTCCCCAAGCTTCTCCAACAACAGCCCTGTGAGGGTTTCAGGGGGTGGATGGCCACTTCACGGGTAGGGATCTGAGGTAAAGAGAAGCTAAGTAATGGTAACTGTAACCAAGCAATAGTAACTGTAACCAGCCCAGCAGCAAGGGCTAGCTGTGCTGGGCGCTTCTTACGGACTCTGTTTCTGAAGCCCTTTACGTGGGGTCTAGTCCTTGTCACCCCATTGTGCACGAGATACCACTACCTGACAAAGTCCTGCAGCGACTCTGGTGAGCCAGGACTTCCCTCTCAGGTCATGGCTCTCAGAGTGCAGACCGCGATGCTGAGAGAGACCCCCACTTGTCTGGGTTCACTCGAATCCCCGCCAGGAAGCTGCGATCCAAACCCAGCTCCACCCGATACCGGTCTATACCCTACACGCAGTTTCTGGAGTTCAGCAATTAACTTGACATAATTCCTTATGGTCTTCTGGAAAAGAAAATGACTGCAATACTGAACCCCGGGGGTGCCTCGGTTATGGCGAGGTCATGTCTGCTCCCCGGCATAGAGGTCTGTCCCCAGCACTGCCAGCATCCAGACTTCGGTTGATAACTCAGATGGGAATGGGTCCCAGCTTACATTTGCGGAAGGCATAAAGGCAGAAGAATGTGCAGCAGATCAGGGAGTTGGGCTAGATGGAAACTGGCCTTGACCTTGAACTCCAGTTCTTGCCAGGTGCTGTGCCACCAGCGAGGCCCTGTTTAAGTCGGTAAGATAAAACCAAGGGTGCAAATGGAAGAGGGCCCTGCAGAGAGGTTAAAGGAACCAGCGTGGGAAGAGAGTGTCCTGCCTCAGGGTGGCCCCCGGTGGGAAAGTCGAGGGGATCGGTATGCACGTGTACGTGCAGTTAGGAGCATGAATTCCCCCACCTGTCCCAGAAGCGGCAGGTGTCAGACAGCCCTGAATCTGGGAGCTTTGGAAGGAGGAAAACCAGAAGATCCAAAGATCAGGGTCATCCTAAGGACCCTCTGCCAGAAAGCCAATCTCTTTCTTCTCGAAGGATCGGTACCAGGGAGCAGGTGAGAGCCAAGACCGTGGAGGGGGGCAGACGCCAGCTCCCGGGGGCTGCACAGGCCTTAGGGACCTTCCTCTAAAGTGAGAAGCAGCCAGTAAAAGCGATAAATGGATAGGGTTTCCGTGGGATCGTGCTGGCCCAGGTGTGCAGGATGCATGGGAGGCAGGCAGAATGGAAGGGAGAGAAAGTGCAGTGATTCAGATAAGAAATCCAAAGAGGCAATTCAGGAGGCCTGAAGGATGTGAGGTTGCTGTGCTGTCTGATTGGAGTGAGTCTTCGGGGAAAACAGACGTAAGGGCGGCTCCCCGGTCTTGGCTTGGAAAGCTGACTAATAGATACAACTCTTTTAAAAACCAATCTGGAAGCTGACACATAATTATAGGAGTCTCTTTATAGACTTAATATTATTCTTAATATTAATATTATTCTATGATGATAATAATAATAATAATATTCTATGCTGTGGATCACAACATGTCATACAGAGTATTTGCCCTTTGATTCAGCATCTTTCTGCTAATTTGTGTACTTAACATCATATTTCCATTCAAAATGCTTCCAGAAAGAAGGAGAGTGGAGGTGGGAGATGGAGAGGAGGGTGTGGCTATGTGACGTCACCCAGAATAGGAATAGGGTCAGGTGAGCAAGGTCCCTGGGAGCAGGACCCGGCTGCCGGACAAGGGGGCTGGACCCCAGCCCCTCGGCAAGGCCATCTGCAGAGTGCAGCGCCCACTCTGAGCCCCCGGTGTTGAGAGTCCGATGTTAATGGAAACAGTCGAGGTTAAGGGTGACCCCCTGTGCACAGGGACGAGGGGACCCATCAGTGAGGGGCCTGGGAGCCATTCAGAGCAACACACATCCTTCCAATCTCCTCTGCTCCCCTCCACCATCCATCTACGTTCCTGTGGGCTCAGAGCCCTTCGGAAGGGCCTGCCCATCCAACCATCTCGCTGGGGACACTGCCCAGGCCTTGTCTGGCTTTCAGGGTTTAAAGCAAGACCAGCTTGTGGACATCGCTCCTTGTCCTCTGCACTGCACGTGCCTCAGCCCACTCCCCGGGCTCGGCGTCTGGGGACAGAAGGTCCAGAAGCTGAAGGCTTCAGGGGCGGCTTCTGCAGCACGCACCTGCTCGGGAAAGAAAGCGGCCGCACCTCCAGCGACAGGCGGCCTCGGCCGGTGCTGGGCTGTCTGCGCCCCGCTGCCAGACGGAAACCCCGGGAGCGGCCGAGCCAGTGCCTCCGCGAGCCCGAGCTCGGGCCTCCTCTGGGGCTACGAGCCCAGAGGGCCATTCAGCCGCAGAAGCCAAAAGCACACCTCACTCTATGCTACGTCCCTGGCCTCCCCTAAACCCATAATTCAGCCTGTCGCTGATTCGCTCACTCACTCATTTATTCATGTATTCGTTACGCATTCAACGCACAATGTTGACAGGTGGGATTACTGACCCCGCCCCGGCGACAGGAGTGAGCTTGCGGCTCAGGCTTAGACACGGTCCCCTCGCGTTCCCGCGGGTTTTGGTGCAGGGCTGTGTGAGATCAGAGCCAATCGGAATTAAGCCAGGACGTTTGCTGGAGCCATCTGGAAAGAGGGGCCCTCTTTCTGCCAGCCCCGTGAGCTGCTGGGGGCTGTGCAGGTGATGGCCTGAGGCGCCGGCCGCAAGGAGACCGGAGCCAGACCGTGCAGAGAGCGGTGGGGTCCCAGGGACGCCTGGGCAGCCCAAGCCCTCCAGGCCTCAACTCCTGCGTCATTTCCATGAAACTCACTAATAAAGCCCTTCCCCCATCCTTTTTTTTATTTTAAGCCTGCCTCGAGTAGGTTTCCCATCGTTGCCCCTGGAAGAATCCTGAGCGGTCACCCTCAAGGCTCCACTGCTGGCCTGCCTCCTCCACAAAACCTCCAAAACGTACAGAGAATACGCCTGCGTCACACTTCTGTGGTTTGGAAGACGTGCTACTTAGGATTTTTTTTTTTTTTTTGATGCTTTATATCCTGAGTTCCTCAACCAGACAAGTATCTAATTTTACATTCTCCTGTGACTTCCACAGAGCCTGACTCAGTGCCGAGTAATAAACACTCAGTATGATTTCTGGGTAGTGACTGTCCAGCCTGACTTGGGATGCTCTACCTTCGCTCAACAGAATTTTTCCCCAAACAACCGATATCCACCTCCCTGCCTTTTAAAGCCTCTGTCCCTCAACATAGCACCGTTGTTCAGCCCGTGTCTGTTTTCCTGGCACTTGCTCTGGGCTGGGCGTTGGTGCTGGGTCCAGGTGACACAGGCATCAGAGTACCTGGCTCCTTCCTGGTCGGGAGGGGAACGCCGAGGAAACACACATGTGCCCTTGACCTGAGGAAGACCAGGACCAAGGGTGAGGGTGCTGCACCAGCCCCCGGGAAGGAATCATGAGCTCTGTGGTTGCAGGTCATCAGCCCTTAGCTTCCCACGCGGGGCCGGAGGACGAAGACGCAGGTACAGACGGGACTGTGTAGCATCTGTTTGTGCAAGGGATCGTCTACGGAAATCCACCCACTTTGACCTCTAAGGAAACATTGTAACATGAAGTCTAAAAACACAGAGAAAAATAAGTACTCACATTACATCATAAACAAATAGGTGTGATTCATGTTCATAGATTTGGTTTCTTCTTACCAGAGGCCACCGACCCATGGCTCCCTTCACATTTTAATTTGAAGATTTACAAAAGCAGGAACAAAAGGGGCAGCTTTTTATTTTCAAAAGGACATAGCCCTGTGGTTCCAGAAATTGGGAATCTCAGACCCTCAGGTCAAAGCAGACTTCATACACTCTCTTTCCCCTCCCCGCCCCCAAGTCCTATAGCAAAATAATTCAATACACAGTTATGAAAATGTTATATATGCTAAACAATATGCATGATGATAATAACACAATAGTACTTGTTCCTGGAACTTAAAGTCCGGTGGAAGATCAAACCAGGAAACATTTCTTGATCACTTGCTAAGCACTGTGACCAAATGTGTCATTTAGACAGAATGCTACAATGCCCAGTGATAGTCTCATCATCTAGTTACTGTGCATTCCTTTACCGTGTATATTTCAATACTTGCGCCTAACACGCACAGCCTCCATTGTGGGAGAGGACCAGGCTGTACTTTCACGGCACCCCCGTCTGCTCTTTGGCCAGATGGTGAGGGCTAGACTGGCAGGCAGCCCACTAGAATGTTCAGGTCCAGGACCAAAGACTGAATTAGCCTGGATCCACCAGGGGGAGAAGACATACCTGAACACGTAATCACCCGCCAAGGAGGTCAAGTGTCAATGATCCCATTGAACAATTTCTCCACTTCTGCTCACTTGAGCCAGCTAGGCCTAGCCCAAATTTTTCAAACCCATTAATCAATGAGTTCCCTTCTTTGCCTTAAGCTACTGAAATGAATTTCCGAATTTCCGTCTTGCAATCAAAGCTTCTAAATTAACGATGCATCCAATTCCCTCAACTCTCAGGTCATCGTTAGGGCAAGAGTCAGATAGCATTTCTGTTTCTCCCACTGGGCCTGGTGCGGTGCCCCTGAGGGCTCACTCAAGTAACATCCCCGAGGGGAAGAACTAGCCAGATCCTGACATTGCAAGGTAATCCACACGCTGCTCATCCAGCAATACCCCCATCTCTGATCCAGGTGTTCCAGCGAAGGGGGGACTGAACCCGGAGAGTGCTGGTGGGAGGGGTCCTCAGCATCGTGAGTTCTCCCAAGAAGTGGAGCAGGCTCTGGGAGACTTATAAGTTCAGATAAATCTCATAGGAGGATGATTAAAGCAGATGGTAATTTACTAATAACCATAATAGCTATCAGTTACTGAACAGTTACCCTGAGATAGAAACTAAGCTACACATTTACACATCTCGTCTCTGATGCCATATAAGGCTCAGGAAAGGAAAAAAAAAAAAATCCCTCATCCATCTTCACTTGCCGAGAGGGTCGTGACAGCCAAGGGTGGCTTACTGAGCAGATGGCACCCGCTAATGTAGCCGAAGCTTCAGAGCCTTCCCTCGCTCGGGTCCCGGACATGGCTCTGCGTGTTCCCCTCCTGGACATACGGAGGAAGCGGCACCCCTAGCCCACTCTGGAAGCATACACCTCATCGGACCAGGGGGTCTCCCTCTCCGCCCTGGTGATGGGCGTGCGTAGGAAGGGATAGGAAGCAGCTGTGGCCTCACCAGCGGGTGCAACAAGCCCGCCCCGACCGCACCCTGTGTCTGGGCGAGAAGGACCCAAACAGCGGCCGTCTGTCACGTTGGCTTTGCTCCATGCTGGGCACTATCACAGCCCAGTCTTAACAACCAACCGTGCTGGGACTTGGGGACCAGGGGCGGGGGGTGCAGGGACCTGGCTGAGGGGGCCAGCTGCTGAGGCAGTTACCCACCAGCCTGTGCCTGGAGTGAGGCAAAAGCTGGAACTTTCCAAGGCAGGCTGGGGCAGCCCTCCAGAGGCAGCCCCCAGATGCCAGCACACTGTCTCACAGCCGAAAGACATTTTCCGCAAGTGCCAATAATCCGAGACAAGTATCCCTCAGCCACGCCTGGAGAAAGACTGAATCCTCTCTTTCTATTCGCTCAAAAGAAAATAATATTCCAAAATTGTTGTTATATGAAGAAACATTCAAAAAATACAGTGCCAAGCCCTCTAGGGAAAAAAAAAATTGGGGGAGAAGTGTCAGGCCGTTATCCTAGTATGCTAGATTTCTGGATTTTTTTGCTATGGTTGTGAAATTGTGAAATTTGTCGGCATTTTAGATTTATCATTTGCTGTGATTTATCTCCATTCTAAATAAATTTTACCTTCCATGCTTAATTTTATATTCATCATTTTGTACTCTTTTTTTTTTTTAAATGAAAGTACCAGAAACTTTCTATATACGCTTTAAACCCCACAGAACCTGGATCCACCCCCGACTCTGAGAAATTCTGGCCTGTCAAAAATAAGTCTTCCTTGTCTACCAGGATGCCTGTAAATGCATGCCTTATTTATCAATAGAGAAGCATCCCTTATTTTTAAACCCTAGAAAGAAATTATGCATCACTCTTTTGGATAACTCTTATCAGGATTTAGCCTAACAAGATTCACAAAGGCTCGAAAGGCTGGTTCCATAACTGGAATATTCCCCTAGGTGGCAAGACAGCGAGACACATAGGACCTGGGGTGTGCCCGCCCCCAAATTCATTTGCTTAATTCCAACCCCTAGTACCTCGGAATGCAACCATCTTTGGAGACAAGGTCTTTAAAGATGTGATTAAATTACAATAAGGCTCCTAGGCTGGGCCCTAGCCCAGTATGACTGCATCCTCATGGGGAGAGAGACAGCGAGGCATGTTTGCACAGAGGCGACCATGGGAAGAAGGAGCAAGAAGGCGGCCATCTTCAAGCCAAGGGGAGAGACCTCAGAGGAAGCCAACCCTGCTGCCATCTTCGTCTTGGACTTCCAGCCCAGAACTGTGAGAAAATAAATGCCTGGTGTTAAAGCTGCCCAGCCCGCAGTATATTGTAACGGCAGCCTGAGCAGAGGAAGACCCCGTGACAAACTGGGGTTCAGAGGGCAAGCGGAACTGCCTGAAGGAAAGTTTAATTCATTCCAAGTTCCATAGAGAACCAGTCCCGATGGCTGTAACATCTTCCCCCATGCCCACTCCCGAACTGCTGATGGTCTGGTCTCTGAGGAGCCAAACCTTCGGGGTGGTGAGCACTTCTGAGTCCTCCCTCCCAGCCCTGCCCCCACCTGCCTGTTCCCCAAGCCCTTGGCGTATCCCTCCCGCTCCTCCGGTGGACTCCTTCCCGCCCTGGGGGCCCCACTTCCTCCTCCCACCCACAGCTAAGGTTCCACACTGAAGTCACCCCGATATTCCACCAGTCCTCTCCAGATAACCCACACCAGCTTGTAGTAGCTCCCCTGTGAATTTCCGGTCTTCTGCCTGGAACCCCACTCCAGCCTATGCAAGAATGCTCTCTCTGTCCCTTCTTCCAAGTCCCCTCCCTCACTGACTTCCAGAGCCATCCTCCGCCCACAAGTGGAGACCTTGCAGGCCACCCTCTCCCTCATCGGTGTTTAGTTCTTTAGTTTCCAGCCACCAATCACCACATCAAATTGGAATCCTACCCATCCTTCTAGTCCCTGCTTAAAATGTAATCCCCAAACCAGAGACTGATGCCAAAAAAAAAAAAAAAAAAAGCCAAGCCGGCAGAAAATCTCTAGAGAAGTTGGTATAACTAAAATATTTAGTTAATGAATGCAACGTCTCCAGTAAGGAGAAGTGGTTAAATTCTTGGCATGTGCTTTATTTTGACAGCAATCTATGGAGTGCCTGGGTGACTCAGTCCGGTTAAGCATCTGACTCTTGATCTCAGCTCAAGCCTTGATCTCAGGGTCGTGAGTTCAAGTCCCACAGGGGCATGGGACTACGCATGCGTGTCACACAGTGGCCTGCTCATGCCCGATTGTCCTTTGGGAAAGGGTCGGGCTTGGAATATGTTCAGATGCTCTTCAGCTGTGCGATAAGCCCTTGTCAGGGGACCATCTCATTATGAGCCTATCAGCAAGAGCCCATGATGGGGTGATGGGCCGGTCCCTCAGGAGGGTGCAGGGCGCCCTGGCTTGAGACCAAGCATCAAGGGGCCAGCAGAGGAGGCAAGAGGACAAGAGGCACACAGGCTCTGCCCCAGCCAGGGAGGACCACAGCAGCACATGAAAACTGAGACGGAGGGGCGCCTGGGGGGCTCAGTCGTTAGGTGTCTGCCTTCCACTCAGGTCATGGTCCCAGGGTTCTGGGATGAGCCCCGCATCCGGCTCCTTTCTTGGCAGGAAGCCTGCTTCTCCCTCTCCCACTCCCCCTGCTGGTGTTCCCTCTCTTGCTGTGTCTCTCTCTGTCAAATAAATAAATAAAATCTTTAAAAAAAAGAAAAGAAAAGAAAACTGTGATGGAAAAGGGACCCTTTCTCAAGTTTCCTCACCATCCTTTCTGTTAAGAGCCACCTACGTGTAAGAGGCAAGACTGAGCACCCCCTTTTCATGCCTTCTCTCTCCCCTAGGCCAGCCCCCACCTGGCTCGGGTAACCACCGCCCCGCACTGCACCTGACAGGATCAGCTTCTCACTGCCCAGCACCATGATGCTTAACCAGTGAAGCTATAAGAATCCTTAACAACTTAAAAGACACTTACTTAAAAATGAGATAAAAGTGTGTCTCCAAATATCTGGGTTCATTAGCTATACTATAGTTTCAAAACCTAAGTAGGAAATAGTTCTTTCTTTCCTTCTTTTTTCTTTCTTAAGATTTTATTTATTTATTTGACAGAGAGAGAGATCACAAGTAGGCAGAGAGGCAGGCAGAGAGAGAGGAGGAAGCAGGCTCCAGGTTGAGCAGAGAGCCCGATGCAGGGCTCGATCCCAGGACTCTGAGATCATGAGCCGAGCTGAAGGCAGAGGCTTCAACCCACTGAGCCACCCAGGCGCCCCAAAATATTTATTTCTTAAGGAGAAAACTTATTAAAAGAATACAACATTGAATAACTGCAAACACTCCCCAGGGATTTGTAAATCAGTCACTTATGACCTCTCTTTCCCCCCCACTTTTGTAAAGAAATTTAACAATTACACTGTTGCTCGATGAAAATTGCTCCTGCCACTGAAATTCAATCGTGAGCCGCTAAGAGTCACCTGCTCCCCTTTGGAAGGTCTATTACATTTCTAGCTCCATAATGAGCAGAAGTGTAAATGCAAGAGAAAAAAAATTGTTGAGGTTGCAGTTATGTGAAGCTCCTCATCCACACTGTTCAAGAAAGCAAATTATAGAAAACCATGTTTCATCCAAGAGTTGGTATTAATTCAGTCAACCAAAATCAAATATGACATACGATGTGGAGAAATCAGATACACAGACACACTGATGTTAGCAAACTAACAAAACAAAACTAAGACTAAACTAAACAAACTTTAACTTACCAAAGAACAGAGGAGTAAAATGATATTGAAAAAGTTACATAGCTCCTCCGTTAAATATGGGATAAGATACTCCCAAGCAGTACTTTACAAAAGATGACAGATTCCCTTTTACATATGCTGCCCTTCATAGTGAAACAGTAAAAGTGTTGTTGATACTTAATATATCTCCGTAGTTCCTATAATTATATTAAGCATTGTACTTTCTCATCATGCTATTTTTAATTGTGATGTAATAATCATGTCAATCTACCCAAAGATCCTACCTTCATTAACTATACCTGGAGAATATTCCTGAAAAATTTTATCATTAAGAATATGACATATTTAGCACCACCTGATGGTAAAAAAGAGAGATGAAAATGGCACTTAATGTTTGAATCATGCAAAGAAAAATTATTATATTTTCAGATGAGTGTATATATTTTGCAGCATTAAACATTTTAAGGATTTTAGCATCTGCATGACACCAATTTTCCTAGAGATTAAAAATTTTAGAGAAAGTTTCATGTAAACTCTACCAAAATTGAATACCCAACTTTTGTATCAACATGGACGGGACTGGAAGAGATTATGCAGAGTGAAATAAGTCAAGCAGAGAGAGTCAATTATCTTATGGTCTCACTTACATGTGGAGCATAAGGAAAAACCTGGAGGACATTAGGAGAAGGAAAGGGTGACAGGGGGGAAATCGGAGGGGGCGATGAACCATGAGAGACTGTGGACTCTGAGCAACAAACTGAGGGTTTTGGAGGGGAGGGGATGGGGGAGGTGGGTGAGCCTGGTGGTGGGTATTGAGAAGGGCACGTACTGCATGGAGCACTGGGTGTGGTGCATGAACAATTAATCTTGTAACACTGAAAAGATAAAATAAACATATTTGGGAAGAAAAAAAAAACTCTACCAAAATTGTGTTTATATAGAAAATAAAATATAAGCCACATCATTATTTCTTCATATCAAAAAGTTTTATTTGATAATCAAGTTAAATTTGTAAGCCATATAAAATTCCGTATTTAACAAAAATTCTTGAGTTGTGAGGAAGTAGATACCACAAGAGAATACTAAAATATTATAGATGTTGTAGCACAAAATCCTTTCCTGAATTTGAATTTCTCTATACTCAAAATATGAATATTTTAAAAACATGTTGGAGACCTCCTATTTTAATACAGAAGAGTGGAAAAGGAATTTCAACCTTCTTGCAAAGTCAACCTGTAAGTTTCAACAAAACTCAAAGGCACACGTAATCCCAGAGCAAAGTATATAAGAAACGGGAAGGAAATGTGGCGACTAACAGTCAAGCAGGAGAAGGGATACATGGCTGAAGAACTTTAGACAAGGCCAAGAGGGTAAAAGTCCCCAAGAAAGTGGTATAGTCTGAGGGGCACGCCTACCTTTGTTACTGAGGTGGGTGGCAGAGGTGGGTGGTAGGCAGCTCCCGTCCCCTGAGTTTGGTACGTGGAAAGTTCAGGATATGATGGGCTAGTTGGAAAATCCATCAGACCTGCCGTATATTCAGGAAGCAGTCTGTCGGTGAGGCAAGAAGCAGAAGAGAACCTGGGTATTATGGGCAGAGATGCCTCTGAACATTTCAGATGACTTTGAAAGTAAAGTCTGGGGAAAGTGTTCTTTTTTTTTTTTTTTTTAAAGATTTTATTTATTTATTAGGAAAGAGAGAGAGTGAGAGAGAGCATGAGAAGGGAGAAGGTCAGAGTGAGAAGCGGACTCCCCGTGGAGCTGGGAGCCCGATGTGGGACTCGATCCCGGGACTCCGGGATCATGACCCGAGCCGAAGGCAGTTGCTTAACCAACTGCGCCACCCAGGCACCCTGGGGAAAGTGTTCTTAAACACAAGTCCTTGTGTCCTATGAAGAATTCCTACTAACGTGTCCATGGCCCTGCCTTTCATTGTGTTACTTTGCAATTAGCTGGACAAGCCCTGAGGAGTAAAGAAAATGCTTAAAACCTACCAAAAGACATAACAATCAAGCCTGAGAAATAATCAAAATAAAATGAAAATAAGCAAAGAATTAACAAAGACTAGAAAGAAATGAAAGAAAGACAAACCAAGAGATCCAACATATGCCTAACTGGTATGCCCAAGGTGGAACAGGGTTAAATACATATATTTAGATAGATATGTTAGGAAAACTTTCCAGAAAGAAAAGATTTTAATCTGCATAATCAAAAGATGTCTCGGAAAAAACTGACAGAGGCAATAGGCATACTGAAAAAAGAAAGGAGTAAGTATATTCTATAAAGGAACACCTGAACAAAAATACAAATCTTGGAAATTTATTGAAAGAAATATACACGTACCAAAATATCAGGCCACAAAGATAACCTCAAGTAATTCCCAAAAGTAGAAATAATAAGACAAAATGCCTTGATCACAATGAACAAAGAAATTAATACTGAAACAAAACATAAAAAACTAACGAAGTCTCTATCACTTCTAAACTTAAAGACTTACTTCATAGTCAAAGAAGAAATAAAAACCAAAATTTTGCTATTACTACAACACAGCAGTAATTAAAAGAGCCTAGAAGAGCCTATGGGTTACATCTAAAGCAGAGCTCAGGGAAAAATGCATAGTCATATATGTATATTATAACCAGAAAAAGTAAAAAATACATGAGTAGATCATCCAATGAAAAAATGAGAAAATAGATAAGAAAATAAAGCCAAGAATAATGGGTGGAATTAGTAAGCATAAAATGAAAGCAGCTAGAAAAGTGAAAATGATAGTAATGATAAGTCCAAGAATATAAGTACATACATACAGACAGACAGACATCAACTATTACCTAGTCTAATTTAAACAAATAAGAAAGTACAAATAAACAATCTAAGAAATTACAAAGGGAGAAACTTGAGGAATCCTAAGACACCACTTTTCTGAACTTGATGTGACTCTAAAAATCTGAAGAGATTATTTTCTGTAAAATAAAAATTGCCAAAACATATATAAAAAATGAAAATTCAAAATAGATCAATTATTCTTTAGAAGAAATACAAAAAATTGTTAGTGTTGGTAGCTCCCCAAAAGCAGTGTGTTTAGATGATTTGACAAGAGAATTCTATCAATCCTTTAAGAAACAGATAACTCCACTGTTCTTTCAGACTATTCTAGATCAGGGAAAGATAAAGAAGACTCTCAATCCTTTGCTTTAAACTACTATAACATTGATTCACAGTAACAGCAAAGATTACATGAATAAAGAAAACATAATTTATGAATATCGATGCAAAACCCTTAAGAAAATATTAAAAGAACAATATACAACAACTAAGTCATCTTAACCTCAAAATGCAAGAATGGATAAAATTTGAGGGGGTTAATCTGGGTTGATGAATGGAAGTTGATGAATGGAAATCATCATCGAGGAACTTCTGGGGGAGGTGACAGAGCAGGAGGATCTTAAGCTCACCTCTTCCCATGGACACAACTAGATAACAGCCACGTTAGTGTAAATAACCTAGAAAATGACTGGAAGACTGGAAGAACAGACTCTCCACAGGTAAATGTAGAGAAGAGGCCATGTAAGAGAGGGTAGGAAGGGTGAAGACACAGTTGGGAGCCAAACAGACCCATAGGAATGTTTGTGGGCAGGAGGGACATAGTGGTGCAGAGAGGGGAGAGGAGCAGATCCCCACATGAAGGTACCAGACATAGGAGACCCACACGGGGAAGATGAATCCCCATAACATTTGGCTTTGAGAACTAGAGGGGCCTGCTACCTAAGTTCTTACAATCAGTGGTGCTTAGCACCTGGAACTTTAAAATTCAGTTCTTGCTTGGCTCTGGGAGAGCTGGAGAGCAAGAGGAAAATGAGTCCCCACCCTTAAAGAGACAGCATAACAAAGAGCCCCTGCTGAGACATGGGAACCTAGATCCATGGACACATGCTGAGATACATCTAGCTACAGGGACACTTGCAGTAGCCAGCTCTCCACCTAGCTCCCTAACAATACACTCCACCCTGCTGAGCTTCTGTAGATCTGCCCCTCTCAACTTGGCCAGCCTGAGCAAGAATTTTCTCGGGGGGCTGCAGGCCTCCTCCCACAGTAGATCAGCATGAACCTTGCTGACCCCGTGCACCCTGTCTGCATTCTCCTGCAGATTAACCCCCTCAATATGCCCTTGGTCAGAGTCCACCCAAAGAAGTGCCACAAACTAGCAGTGTACAAGCAGTCTCAACAGGGGCCAGCACCACTCCAAAGTGACTCCTGCCCTGGAGAGAGGGGAAGATAACCACACACACATACAGTCCAACTGCAACTCTAGCAATGGGGAAGGGGCAGACATCAGGTCTCACTGCAGGACGCGGCCACCAACTAAAGCTTCTCAGGGGACAACACAGGGAAAGCACTCTGCAGCTTGGCGATACTGCATTTCTGGCAAACAACTGCCCTAACTCAACTCAAGCCCAACAAGGCCACAGACGGGCCCACTAATAACACATGGACCCAACTAGGTCCACAGGAGGCAGAGGGGACCATTGCAGATGACTGGACTGAAGGAAAATTCAGCTCAGCTGCAATAGTAGGGCTAACACAACACACACAGGGGACTCCCTAAAGCACCAGATTCTGGTGAACAGGGGACATTGCACCGCAGGGCACGACGGGACCTCTTCTTCACAAGGCCACTACTTTTGAGAGCAGGAGACATAGATGACTTTCCTGACACACAGAAACAACACAGAATTAGACAAAATGAGGAGACAGAGGAACATGCCTCAAATGCAAGAATAGGACAAAATTATAGCACAAGAACTAAATGCAACAGAAAGAAAAAATACACCTGACAGAGAATTTAATGTAATGGTCATAAAGATATTCACTGGACTAAGAAAAGAGAGGAAGATCTCAGTGAGATCCTCAACAAAGAGATAGAAAATATAAAAAGGAACCAATCAGAGACGAAGAACTTAAAAACTGAAATTAAAAATAGACTAGATGAGGGGCGCCTGGGTGGCTCAGTGGGTTAAAGCCTCTGCCTTCGGCTCAGGTCATGATCTCAGGGTCCTAGGATCGAGCCCCACATCAGACTCTCTGCTCAGCGGGGAGCCTGCTTCCCCCTCTCTCTCTGCCTGCCTCTCTGCCTACTTGTGATCTCTCTCTCTCTGTCAAATACATAAATAAAAATCTTTAAAAAAATAAAATAAAGAAGCGTGTCATTATAAAAAATACATTAGATGAAATAAATAGTAGACAAGAAAGAGCAGAAGAATGGATTAGTGACCTTGATGACAGAGTAATGGAAGCAGTCAAATGGAACAGAAGACAAGGGGGAAGAAAAAATAACAAAAATAGATTAAGGGACCTCAGTGACACCATCAAGAATAATAACATTCACATTATATGGATCCCAGAAAGAGGAGAGGGAAAGGGGGGGCAGAAAATTTATTTAAAAAAATAATAGCTGAAAAATCCCCAAATCTGGAGAAGGAAACAGAAATTCAGATCCAGTAGGAACAAAGAGTCCCCAGCAAAATCAACCTGAGGTCCACACCAAGACACATAGTAATTAAAATGGCAAAAAGTAGTAATAAAGAGAGAATTTAAAAAGCAGCAAGAGAAAAGAAAACAGCTACATACAAGGGAAACCCCAAAAGGCTATCAGCTATTTTTTAGCAGAAACTTTGCAGGCCAGGAGAGAGTGGCATGGTAATATTCAAGTACAGAAAGAATAAAACCTGCAACCAAGAATACTCTATCCAGCAAGTCTATCATTCAGAGTAGGAGAGATAAAGCTTCCCAGACAAACAAAAATTAAAGGAATTCATCACCACTAGACAGCCTTATAAGAAATGTTAAGGGTGCTCTTTGAATAGAAAGGAAAAACCATAAGCAGGAGTAAGAAAAGTAGAAAGCACAAAAACAGTAAAACTAAGTATGTCTATAAAAAATATATCAAGGGATTCACAAAAAGATGTAAAGTATGACACCATATATTAAAATGTGAGGAGAGAGGGGCACCTGGGTGGCTAAGTTGATTAAGCATCTGACTTCAGCTCAGGTCATGATCCCAGGGTTCTGGTATCGAGCCCCACATTGGGTTTCTTGCTCACTGGAGAGCCTGCTTCTCCCTCTCCTTCTGCTGCTCTCCCTGCTTGTTCTCTCTCTCTCTCTCTCTCCCTCTCTCTATCAAATAAATAAATAAAATCTCTTTTAAAAATGTGGGGAGGGATAGGAGTAAAGAACAGGTTCAAACTTAAACAACCATCAACTTAATATAGACTGTTATATGCATAAGATATTATATGTAAACTGAATAGTAGCCACAAATTAAAAACCCATAATAGACATGCAAAAAATAAAGAGAAAGGAATCCAAGAAAAAAAAGCCAGCAAACTGAGAGAGAAGAGAGCAAGAGAAGAAAGGAACAGAGAAGAACTACAAAAACAACTAGAGAACAAGTACCAAAATGGCAACAAGTATATACCTATCAATAATTACCTTGAATGTAAATGAGCTAAACACTCCAATCAGAAGACATAGATTACAGGAAATGGATAAAAAAGCAAGACCTATCTATATGCTGCCTACAGGAGATTCACTTCAGACCTATCTATATGCTGCCTACAGGAGATTCACCTAAAGATACATGCAGATTGAAAATGAAGGGATGGAAAAGCATTTATCCTACAAATGGAGGTTAAAAGAAAGCTGAGACCACAATACTTACATTGGAAGTAATAGACTTTAAAACAAAGACCATAATAAGAGACAAAGAAGGACACTATATAATCATAAAGGTAGCAATCCAAAAAGAAGATATAATGATTGTAAATATTTATGCACCCTATGTAGGAGCACTCAAATACATAAAGTAGCCAATAGTAAACATAAAATAAATAATATAATAATAGTAGGGGATTTTAACACCACACTTACATCAATGGATAGATCATCCAAACAGAAAATCAACAAGGAAAGTATGGCTCTGAATAACACATTGGACAAGATGGATCTAGCAGATATATTCAGAACATTTCATCCTAAAACAGCAAAATACACATTCATTTCAAGTGCACATGGAACATTTTTCTCACTAGATCACATTTTAGGCTACAAAACAAGTCTCAACAAATTAAAAAAGATTGAAGCCACACCATGCATCTTTTCCCACCACAAAGCTGTGAAAGTAGAAATTAACCACAAGAAAAAAAATCTAGAAAGAACACAAATGTGTGGAGGTTAAATATATGCTACTAAACAACAAATGGATCAAGAAATCAAAGAGAAAATCAAAAAAGACATAGAGACAAATGAAAATGAAAACACAACGGTCCAAAATCTTTGGGATGCAGTAAAAGCTATTCTAAGAGGGAAGTTAATAGCAGTACAGACCTAGATCAAGAAGCAAGAAAAATTTTAAATAAACAACCTAACTTTACACCAAAAGGAGCTAGAAAAAGAACAAACAAAACCCCAAACCAGTAGAAGGAAGGAAATAATTAAATATTGAAGTAGAAATAAATGGAAAAGAAACAAAAAACAACAGAACACATCAATGAAACTAGGAGCTGTTTCTCTGAAAAGATCAAAAAAATTGATAAATCTTTAGCCAGACTCAGACTAAAAGCCTTTAGCCAGGGAGAGAAAGAGGGAGGGAGAGAGAGAGAGAGAGAAGACTCAAACAAAATTAGAAGTGAGAGAGGATAAAGAAATACACAGGATTACAAGACTATTTCAAAAAATTATATGCCAACATATTGGACAACTTTAGAAGAAATGGATAAATTCCTAGAAACATACAATCTCCCCAAACTGAATTGGGAAGAAATAGAAAATTTGAACAGATTCTTTGTCAGCAATGAAATTGAATCAATAATCAAAAAACTTCCAACAAATAGAAGTCCAGAACCAGATGGCTTCACAGGGTAATTCTATCACATATTATAGAAGACTTATTACCTATTCTTCTCAAACTATTCCAAAAAAAATAGAAGAGGAAGGAAAGCTTTCAAATTCATTCCATGAGGCCAACATTATTACCCAGATACAAAAACCAGATAAAGACACTACAAAAAAAAAAAAAAAAAGAACTACAGGCCAATATCTCTGATGAACATAGGTGCAAAATCCTCAACAAAAATCTTAGCACACCTAATCCAACAATATATTTTTAAAAAATCCTTCACCACAATCAAGTGGGATTTATTTCTAGGATGCAAAGTTGTTTCAATATTCACATATTAATTAACCAACATGATACATCGCATCAACCATATGATCATTTCAATAGTGCATTTGACAAAGTACAACATCAACTCATGACAAAAGCCCTCAACAAAGTAGGCTTAGAGGGAACATACCTCAACATAATAAAGTCCATCTATGAAAAACCCACAGGTAGCATTATACTCAATGGTGAAAAACTAAGAGCTTTTACCCTAAGATGGGGAAGAAGATAAGGATGTCCCCTCTCACCACTTTCATTCAACATAGTACTGGAAGTCCTCGCCACAGCAATCAAACAAGAAAAAGAATTAAAATGTACCCAAATTGGTAAAGAAGAAGAAAAACTTTCATGATTTGTATATGATATGATACTATGTATAGAAAACTCTAAAGACTCTACCAAAAATTACTAAAACTGATAAATGAATTCAATAAGGTCTCCAGATACAAAATCAATATACAGAAATCCACTGCATTTCTGTACACTAATAATGAAGAAGCAGAAAGAGAAATTAAGAAAATAATCCCATTTACAACTGCACCAAAAACAATTAAATACTTAATAATAAACTGAACCAGGGCATCTAGGTAGCTCAGTGGTTAAATGTTCAACTCTTAGTTTTAGCTCAGGTCACAATCTCATGAGTTGTGGGATCAAGCCCCGCATTGGGCTTCGTGGTCAGTGGGGAGTCTGCTTGGAGATTCTCTCCCTCTTTGCCTCCACCCCCTTCTAAAATAAAATAAATAAATCTTTAAAAAAAGAAAAGAAAAGAAACTGAACCAATGAGATGAAAAACTTGTATTTTGATAATTATAAAATAATGAAAGAAATTGAAAATGACACAAATGAAAAGATACTCTATGCTCATGGATTAAAATAACAAATATTATTTAAATGTCCCTACTACCCAGAGCAATCTACAGATTTAATGCAATCCCTGTTAAAATATCAATAGCATTTTTCACAGAACTGGAACAAATAACCCTAAAATGTGTGTGGAACTACAAAATACCCCAAATAGCCAAAACAATCTTGAAAAAAAGAAGAACAAAACTAGAGGTATCACATTCCCAGATATCAAGACATACTACAAGGCTGTAGCCATCAAAACAATCTGGTATTGGCATAAAAATAGACACATAGATCGATGGGAGAGAATAAACAGCTGAGGAATATACCCACAATTATATGGTCAATTAATCTTTGAGAAAGGATACAAGAATATGCAATGAAGAAAAGATAATCTCTTCAGCAAATGGTGTTGGGAAAAATGGAGAGCTATGTGCAGAAGAATGAAATGGGACCAATGTCTTACACAATGTACAAAAATAAACTCAGAATAAATTAAAAACCTAAATCTGAGACTTGAAACCATAAATATCCTAGAAGAGAGCACGGGCAGTAATTTTTCTGACATTGGCCATAACATTTTTCTAGATATGTCCTCTGAGGCAAGGGAAATAGAAGCAAACATTAACTATTGGGACTACACCAAAATAAAAAGCTTCTGCACAGTGAAGGAAATAATCAACAAAACTAAAAGGCAACCTAGCACATGGGAGAATATATTTGTAAATGACATATCTGATAAAAGATTGGTATCTAAAATAAAAATAACTTTTACAACTCAACACTAAAAAAAAAAAAACAAGAAATCCAATTTAAAAATGGGCAGAAGACATGAACAGACATTAAAGACCAAAGAAGACCAACAGATGGCCAACAGACATATGAAAAGATGCTCAACACTAATAATCATCGAGGAAATGCAAATCAAAACCAAAACTAGATACCACCTCACACTTGTCAGAATGAATAAAATCAAAAACAGAAGAAACAGCAAGTTTTGGTGAGGATGTGGAGAAAAAGGAACCCTCATGCACTGTTGGTGGGAATGCAAACTGGTACAGCCACTGTGAAAAATAGAATGGAGGTTCCTCAAAAAATTAAAAATAGAACTATGATATCATCCAGTATTTCTGCTACTAGGTATTTACCCAACACTAATTCAAAAAGATATATGCACCCCTGTAAATTGCAGCATTATTTACAAGAGCCAAATTATGAAAGCAACCCAAGTGTCCATCGATAGATGAATAGATAAAGAAGACGTGGTGTGTGTGTGTGTGTGTGTGTGTGTGTAAATGAGTATTACTTGGCCATAGAAAAGAACAAAATCTTACCATTTGCAAGAACATGGATGGACCTAGAGGGCATAATGCTAAGTGAAGTAAGTCAGAGAGAGCAAATCTATATGTCACCCATATGTGGAACTTAAGAAACAAAGAACAAAGAAAGAAAGAGATCAACTATAGAGAACACACAGATGGTTACAGAGGGAAATAGGGTGGGGGGATTAATGAAATAAGTGAAGGGGATTAAAGAGTACACTTATGGTGATAAGCACTGAGTCATGTACAGAACTGTTGAATCATTATATTGTACATGTGAAACTAATATAACACTATATGTTAACTTTACTGGAATAAAATTCCTTTAACTAAAAAAACATAAATCATCATTGGATATATCAAAAGAGAAAAAAATCAAATGATCATCTCCCTATATGATTAAGGGGCATTTTATATGAGTTAACATCCATTTTTTAATAAATATTCTGAAATATATTCTGACTCATCAATATGATATAAAAATATAACATCTATAAAAAGCATATAAATTAAGTATGTGTGCATGTAGATTTAATTTGTGTGTGTGCATCAACCCCAAAATTAACTTCATATTTAATAGAGATAAAGTAGTAGCTTCCATCTCAGTTAAGAAAAATATAGGAAGGCCCATTATCACAACTATTGACATTGTTCTAGAGGTACGAGTCCATCCAACTTGATAAGACAAATATACATGAAGTAGGAAAATTAGGAAAAGGAATTCAGATTATGTGACCTCTAATTTAGAAAATACAGGGAGTCATTGAAAAACTATCACAAACAATAAGATAATTTAGAAGGATGGCTGGATGCAAATTTTATAGAGAGAAATATATCGCTTTCATAAGCAACTATAATGTAAAAAGCAACTATAATGACTAGTTTGACAAGATCGATTGTACTACTATGGACCAAGTTCATACTGAACTCCAGCATATAATCTTAAGTAAAGCGAAGTGCTGAACTCTATAGACATAGTAAGTTACCATTCCCCACTCCCAAATCCTCTATGTGTAGATACATAAGCTTATATGTGCACAGCCTATCTCCTGAAGGTTATGAAAGAATCACCTAATTCTGCTCGCCTCTGAGGGAGGCAGTTCAGTGACTACGAATCAGACGTGGGCGGAAGGCTCACTCTTCACTGTATTCTCTTCGTGGTTTTGAATGTTGTCTCATATGCATGTAAGAACTCTCCAAAATAGAAATAAAATCTCTTTTAATCAACAGGAAGGGAATACGTGCTCACTGGCCCTGGTTCTCATTTCAATGGTTAGATCTTAAGGATTCTTATCTTTGGAAAATGCTCCTGAAATTCTAGGTCTCAAAACTCACATCTCAATCGCTTGAAAAATAGAAAAGTCACAACCGTGCTCATTGCTATCATCTCACAACAACGTTTAAAGCTGTGTTAAACTGAAAACAGAGTGTCCTGTGTTTCTATGTTGTTTCGAACCACAAAGCGTACGAGCATCTTCTTGTGCTGTCTCCTCCACGGGATGGCATTTTGCCTTCTTCCAAGCGTAGGTGGGGTGGTTTGCACGTTAGCCACAGCCTGCCTGCCCGGACCCCAGCTCTGGCATTTACCAGCTGGTAATGCTGAGCAAATTCTTAACCTCCTCCTGACTCAGCTTCCCCATCTGTAAAGTGAAGATGATCAGTTTCCTCTTCACGAGTCTGTTGTGAGGACTGAATGGGTTAAGGCTTGCGGAACACTGGAAGAGGGACGAACACATGGTTGGTGGTGTAGACGTGGAGCTAGGATTATCTCTCAGATCAGGGGGCTCAGCTCAGGGCTTTTGAAAGGCGGGTGCCCTCAGGTTGCCTGCTGAGGGGGACTTAGCCTGCGGTGTGCATGTGGTGCTTGAGCCTTTCGGTCTTAATTCCCTGTTTGTGGTTTCTTTGTGTGGGAAGGTAAGAAAACTGAAAAGCCAGAAACCTGGCCTCTACCTCTGAGTTTGGCACAAAGGGAACCCACAGCTTACGGACTTCTCATATTTTAAAAGTCTCACTCTCAAAACTGAAAACCACCGGCTTCTGCCACTGGGCCAGAGAGATAGTAGATCACTTAGCAAAATTGTGGGCTACCTCGGAAGAGCCCCACTGACTGATGGGGAGAAAAACAGGCTGTGATACTGCGGAGTAAAGTCTCTTAGAAACGAGAAATCTCCTCCTTATCTCCAAGATAGCCATAAATTACAAGATACAGCTTCATTTTCTTCTACTGCTACTAATTTCTCAGTGTTAAAAGAGGGAGATGAAGGAAATAAAACTTGGGGAGGTTCATTAATTCTTGCACAAACATAGAACGAGCCCTGTCCCAGGCGACAGCGTGGACTGATGGAACACAAGGAACATCGCCAGAGGCTATGCCTGAGGAGTTCCGCCCAGTGCCTCCCCTTGTGCACCCGTCATCAAGATTTAAGATTAAAGAGGGCTTGATTCTGGGTCATATTTGTGTTTTGGAAAAGCTACCTTACCCAAATACTGTCCTTCCACGTCCTGGTATCTATCCACATAGCTAAAACATCTTTCCCCCTTCTGTGGGCACAGGGCGCATCACTCAAAGGTGAAAAGTCTCACGTCCCCACACACCCTTCCCTTCCTCCAGCAGCCCCCTCAGTTGGCTGGAGCAGGGCCCCTCTCCTCAGCCTTGTCCCTCTGGGGGGATCCAGACATGTCTATTACAACAACCCTCGCTCCCAAGAGACCCCAAGCTTCCAGAGGGCACAAACTGCATTGTCCTCAGTCATATATTCTCAACACCCAGGGTAATACCCTCCATAAATGGTTTTTCAAGTAACATGAGCAGATCCAGAAACTTTCTGGTATTTCCCTTTACGCAACGCAGCCTCAATCCCCCTCCAGGACTGGTACAGCCTGGGCTTTGTCTTAGCTGGAATCCACAGAGCGCCATTCACAGGTAATATGGCGGCGTGGTTCTCCCAGCCAACAATTATCTAGAAAGTTCTGATCATCTGTACGTCATCTTCAGGCCATATCACCGTCTAAGAGATGCATATAAGTCTTTGAAATTTTATTAGAAGCAGAATGTTTATATTCAATGCCAAGATTTTCTTTTAAAACAGTATGAAAATGTCCGAGAACACCGAAGTCCACGGCAAAGGTACACAGATAAAATTCTTTGTCATAAACTTTACTGTCAATGGACTCTTAGGAATCCCCATCTGTCCTTGAAAGAATGAACTTCAAAGTCAACCCGAAACTCTAAGGTGAAAACATATGCAAATATATAAAAATGAGCTTGCCCTGACGGGGAAAGCGATCACCAAACCAAAGAGAAGCCTCTGCTATTTGGACACTTTGAGACTTGATAGTTTCACAAGAAATAGGCAGGGATTTCTACAGTGCTGCTCGGCCTCAGTGATTCTAGAACCTTCCTGTTTGTGGTTCTCTAGGTTCTTTGCATGTCTTCCTTCTGCAGGGGATTTTTCTTTTTTTTTTTTTTTTTTTGGCCACTTTTCTACTCTCGATCATTTCAATACCAGCAGGAGAGTAGGAGAAGCAAAAAGCGATGATATCATAATCCCCCTGTTTTTTCTAGTGGTATTTATGATAAGAGGCTTTAGGGGAAAGTGCACTAAATACCACAGCTGAAATCAGGGCTTTGAATAACCCCTGGGCTTTGATTATATGAAATGTTTCTCCCGCCTCTGTCATCTCCACAGACACTCGGTTCAAGATGACAAGTATGCCCACAGCCTAATATTCTCAAACAAAAGTGCTGGTAGGCGTTTGAAGAAATACAAGAGGACCAAAGCTTGGAGCCCTGCTCTCGGGGAGTTTTTCATCTCTTGAGGGATACAAGCTTTGCATATGTGAAATAATTACGAACCTTTCGAATGGTAAGCAGTATCAAGTGTTCCAATAAGCAGAAGGAACGTATTGGAGAAATTCCGAGCACTGGCTGCGTGTTCTCCAGCCACGCCTTCTATCTCATCCCCAGCTATGGGGGCGCTGATGTGGATCAGCCCCTGGCCTTATCTTTCCTGCCTCGGTGACAGAGTTAGCATCAGGAGCAGTGATTGTGCAAGGTGTAAAGGTGGAGGTGCTAATAATGACACCCCAAGATGTTCCACGGGCAGAGGTGCTCTGACCTGGGCGTCTGATACCACCTGCAGCCGGAGGCACGAACACCTTGCTTTCCAGCCCTGAAGCCCTCTTGCGGGGCCATCAGGCTGTGCCCTAACACTGCTCTAGGGGACTGAGGCCGGCCTTCTGTGACCGTCTCAAGTAACCTCAAGGAGCTATCAAAATGGGAAGAACCAGAACACCAGTTAAAGCAGAGGCACACAGGCAATATTTTTGAGCAATCATATGTGATAAAAACATAATGTATTAAGATGACCTAAGGGTCTTCCTCGGGTCTATTCGGAAATCAGAACATCTTGACTTTTACAGCCATGACGAATTACGTCCTGCGGCGTTTGGAGAACTGGTGTTTCCAGTTCCTACTGGTGTTTGGAGAACTTCTTGCAAGCCTGGACCCCGTTCAGGACAGGTAATCGCTGTAGCTAACAGCGTTGGAGCAACCTGAAAGACCGGCTCCTCGAAGACAGCAGAAGAAAGTGTTTACTTCCCGCCTTTGAGGGTGGCTGTCTTCCAGTTGACAAAGCCATCCCCGCCATGACCTGGAGGCCCCCAACGGTCGCTCTCTGGTCTCTGTCCCCAAAGAACTCCGCACAAAGGCACTTGGTCCAAGAGCGGAAAACTCTGTTCCAGCCTGAAACCTAATTCTATGATGCGCGTAGATTAGAATACGTTGCCGCTGTTCCTTACTCTCTCTGCGTGTGGATTCGTTTCCTACACTGAAACTAAAACTTAAAACAGAGGGGTTTGATATATAGCCATTCTCCTTCTCAAAAATCACAGCTGCACTGTGGTTTTCAGGACTTTTCAGGCACTGGTGCATTTAACCTTTTATAAATGACTTGAGCCACCTCCCCTTGGAGGCAGCCCGACACTTCCCAGCTCCCCCTCGCCTTCCTTTGCTCCTCATTTCCGAAGGGACTTCAGGCTCAGTCTTGGCAAACATGCTGGTTGTGTTCTATTTTTGTTATTTTTTAAATTAAGAAATGTCAAAATTAGGGGGGAGGAGCAAGATGGCGGAGAAGTAGGAGGTTGAGATAGAGTCGGATCCCAGAAGTTCATCTAGATAGTTATTAAATCATTCTAAAAGCCAGCATACTCAACAGGAGAGAGAAGAGAGGAAGAAGAGCAATTCTAGGAGCAGAAAATCGACCACTTTCCGAAAGGTAGGATGTTTGGAAAAGTGATTCCAAAGTGACAGAAAGAGAGACCACGGGGAAGGGGCCAGCTCCCTGCAGCCACAGAGCCACGGAGCACAAAATCGGGACTTTTAGAGTCTGCTCCGCTGAGGGTCATTGCTCTAGAGGCTAGGCCGGAGGTTCCCTCACGGGAACAGAGTGGTTTCAGGACCCACGAGATCATAAAGAGACAGGGGATGTCTGAGTGCGGCAGAGCTCCCAGATATCAGGGCGGAGAAGCCGGCGGCAGAGAAAGAGCCGTGCACTGCGTTTTCAGCTGGGGCTTACCCTAGACCCTGGCCGCGGCCCTTTGAGCGGGGACCCCATAAGGCATTCCAGAGAGACCCCCTCCTTCCTTCTTGGGGAGGAGCTGCGCGGGAGCACACGGCAGGAATCTGCTGGGTTTAGAGACTCCAGACGGGGCCGCGCGCCGGAGATAGAAACGTGCCGCCCCCGGTGGCTGAGCTCGGAGCCTGGGCGGGGACCCGGGAGACGGGAGTGATTGACTGCTTACCTCTGAGGGCGCACTGAGGAGCGGGGACTCCAGCACTCAGGGACTCCAGCGCTCACCTCCTCCAGCCTGAGACTGGGAGCCGCCATTTGCATTCCCAGCCTCCAGGGCAGTACGGAAAGCGCTAAGGGAACAAAGACTCCCGAGAGCGAACCTGAGCGAATTGCTTGGCCCAGCAAAGACATCTGAGAACCAAGTTGAAAAGGCCCCACCCGAGAAGATCAGTGAGAATATCCAGCCAAGCCCAAGTTCATCAGTGAGAACTGTGGAACTCCAGAGTACTTTTCTCTCTCACTCATCTATTCTTAGCTCGATTAAATGACAAGGTGGAAAAACTCACCACAAAAAAAAAGAACAAGAGACAGTACCGACGGCTAGAGAACTAGTTAATACAGACATCAGTAATATGTCGGAAATAGAGTTCAAAATGACAGTTATCAAGATGCTAGCTGGGCTCGAAAAAAACACGGAAGAGATCAAAGAATCCCTTTCGGGAGAAATAAAAAAAATAAAATCTAACCAAGATGAAATCAAAAAAGCTAATAATGAGATTCAAACAAAAATGGAGGCTCTTAATGC
>CM052811.1:4480323-4523833 GCA_028533885.1 Nasua narica
GCTACAAGCCCTCAAGGTTGAGGAAGTGTCAAAGCCAGCCAAAGCAGACTTTTTATGCAGCAGACAGAAAGTCCGCGAGAGAGGGCTACCCACGGGGTACTCCCTACCCACCGGGAGGTCCTCTGCTACTTCAGGAGGGACAAGAGCCCAGGCCAGAGCCAACTTGGAATCTCGTTACAACGCCTTAAAAGTCCACCTGTGCTCCTTAGGCCTGCGGCCTTTGTTCCCGGGGTGGGCCCTCTCCATCAGGCACTGCAGACTCTGGCCCTCTGCTCAGGAGGGGGTGAGGCAAAGATGCTCAGGGAAAGGATTCCTCTGAGTAATGTCTACTAGGCAAAAAAGCGAGGTGTACTCAGTTGGAATATACATTGTATTTCTAAGGATGAGCTAGTTTCCACATGCTGACTCCCTATAGCAGTGCTCCTGGGGGAGCACAGAAGGAGAGTGGTATGCAGCGCCCACCCACAAGCAAATTCTAGAAGCTGGAAGTCGTCCTGAGACAAAGAAGCCAATAGCCTGTGGGAAGCTCCAGAAAGTTCCAGAACGGAAAGTTCCAGAATGGACTGTATTCTTTGCTAGTGGAAATGCAGGGTGCCCTGAGCTCAATTAGATTCAACCTAATTCTTTCAGGCCCCACAAGGGCTCCAGCTCCAGGGCCAGGTTTGGGGAAAGAGATACAGAGCTTTCCTGTCTGGGAGGTCCTGAGATCCCTGTGCACGGGTAGCAGAGGGCCCCGAGGGCCAGCCACACGCTGAAACCATGTGGGGGCTGTGGGACAAGCCCGCCTGCCTGGCTCTCCTCACTTTCCCCTGCCCACTGGTCTTCGCTGGTCCCTGGGTGTCCCTCTGTCAGTCCAGCCCTCGTCCACTTTGCCCCGCTTTGGGGCAGACCCTGGCCTGGGATAAAAGCTGGGGAACCGTTGTCCACAGCCGAGGGGACTCTGTGGTCTCTCCCCGTCCTTGGCAAGCACACTAACAGGCCAGAGAAGGCGTGCTTTGGCAATGATTCTCAGGAGGGGAAGTATAGGGGAGACCAGAGGGAAGGAATCAGCAGCCACTCGAGGTGGGGGACAAGAGGACGGGGACGGCAGTCAGCACCCAGGTGTCTGGTCTGGGACATGGGACACAGTGATGCCATCAAGAAAGACGCTGGAGGCTTGGGCTGGAGGAGACATTTATGAAAGAAGTAAAATGTTAGCATGATCGAATCGGAAACAAGTTAGAGATGAAGCGTCTATAGACCCACTTTTGAGAGGAACCCGTTCCTTCCAGAATGACCACCCTTCCCCGTAAGTGTCCTTTCATGCCCCAGGGCTTAAGTACCTCACAGTGCTTCTGGGCATCAAAATAGGTTCTAAGGTATATTTGGGGAAGGAAAAGGAAGGTTAATTTTTTGTTTCTTTAGCATGTACAGGGAAAATCACTCTCCCCACCTGAAGGGGAAAATATGTAAAAGAAGAAACAAATGCTTCCACAACATTCAGTGCAGCCCAGAAAGCCCCCTGAAGCTTGTTTATCTCGGGACGCTGACTTTGCAGGCAATCCTAACATGGGGCATCTTATAGCCTGGAAATGAAGGTAATTATTTAAACACCTTCCCAGGGCTTGCTGCGGCTTCTTCCATGAGGGAAATTCTGGGTGGAGGGAGGTCCCCCGCCAGGCCGGGGTACAAACCACATGTAGGCCGCGTGACGTACGTGAGCAGGACTCGCTTTCCTCCTCTGTGACACGGGGGTGGAAGTCCCTCTCGTCAGGGGCCTGGTGACAGCGAGCTTTGCCCGGCCTTGCCCCGAGGTGGGCGCTGGGCCGGGAGCTTCATGCGTATTAACTCGTTTACCACACGCGGCCCCCTCAGGGGTTCAGTTTTTCCGAGTCCCCACTTCACAGACCCCGTTCGTCCCCTTCTGAGGAAGAAGGAATCATCTGGAGAGCTCCCGCTCCGCTGAAGGCTGCCTGCTTCTGCACCGACCCCGCACCCAGTGAGCCCAGTCCGAGAGTCCCAGATGGGCACTGGTCACCTCGGAAAGCGCAGCCCCGTGGGCCTCCCGCCCTTTGGCCGCTCTGGGAAGTCCTTCTTATTCTCATCGCAGCTTCTTTACTGTCAGTCGACTTATCCTGCCTGCAGTTTGGCTTTCCTTCTGGATCAGAGGCCCTGCGACGGCAGGACTATGGCCTGCCCCCCTCTCCGTGCCCGGGACAGATGGCCTGTATTTCCTGCCCAGCACACATCTGCGGACCTGTAAACGTTTACTTGAAAACGTCCAGGGCCACCTGGGTGGCTCAGTGGGTTAAAGCCTCTGCCTTCGGCTCAGGTCATGATCTCAGGGTCCTGGAATCGAGCCCCGCATCGGGCTCTCTGCTCAGCGGGGAGCCTGCTTCCCCCTCTCTCTGCCTGTCTCTCTGCCTACTTCTGATCTCTCTCCTCTCTGTCAAATAAATAAATAAAATCTTAAAAAAAAAAAAAAAGAAAACGTCCAGAAGGAGGGGCACCAACTAGTTGAACTCTCCCTGCAAGAAACTCACACTCATGATACAAAGAAACTCTCCCTTTCAGCCGGTTAACTAAGTTGTGCATGTGGTGACAGAAACACTGAGGAGAAATCGTTCAGTATGTTGCCCACGTCTTCCTGTGCCTTTGCCCCAGCTGCTAAGTGAGGCCGAGGCTGCCCGGGCACTCTTCTCGTCCCTGGATAACGTGCTCCAGACCCAGGCACCGGGAGCCCTCCCTGTGGAAGGGTCATTTGCAGAAGCTCTCAGCAGCAGCCATTGTTCAGAGCCAGAAATAGGATGGCTCCCTTCCCCTCTGCAGGCCCAGAGCTCTGACCACAGGCTTCCCTGTGGGTTTCTATCTTGTCAGTTAGGTTCGGGAGAAGTCGTGAGGTCAGCAGGCGGGAAGGAGGAAGTAGAGTGCAGCAAGGAAGTTGAGGCAGGGAGATGCAGAGGGCCCTCCGTGGCTCCCCAGTCAGGTCTACACTTCCCCCGCCCTCCACTCGGTGTCTGGACATGGAGAACCTCACCGGTGTGTAGCACACGTGCCTGAGGAGGCTTTCACTCAAATCTGTGCTGGAAGAAAATTCAAGAAAGGGCTTTGCTTGGTGTGTAAATGAAGCCTTTCACACTCCAGTGTCTAGGAAAGGTAATAACCTAATTTCTAAGACATGAATGGGTGTATCTCTCAGGCAAAGACTGATGGGGAAAGGAGAGAAGGAGTTTGGGCACAAAGCGGTCTGACCCACCCGGGCTTGGGCAGCCACATCGGGGCCAGAGGCTTCAGATGGCCTATGCCATTTCGCCATTTTGTCTTCTGTGGGGAACACACATGGTCAAATGGCAAGGTTTTAGGGTGACGAGCATACTGTTCAATGTTCAAGAGATCAAGCTCCTGGCATCCCTCTGCCTCTGTGCAGCGTATGACTCGGGTAGGTCGCATCTCCTTTCTGGGCTTCAGCTACCTCCTCTGTCCCATGACCTACTTACCTCCGAAGCCCTGTACGGCTCTGTCGTCGATAATGGCCTCTGTTCTGTGATAGAGATCCCGGCATTCCCGGAATCAGAACAGCTTTCCCAGAAGACCCCATTGCGATGGTCGATTGTGTGTGCTGACTTGGCTGGATCACAGGTGCCCCAGATACTTGGCTCTACATGGTTTCTAGGTGTGTCTCTGAGGACGTCTCCAGGTGAGGTTAGCATGTGAATTGGTGGACTCAGCAAAGCCGTGGGCCCTCCCTAGTGTGGGTGGGCGCCCTCCAGTCTCTCGAGGACCTGAGTAGAAGGTGGAGGAAGGCAGAGCTAGGCCCCCTCTGCCTGACTGGTGAGCGGGGACACTGAGCTTTACCACCTTTAAGGTGACAAAGAGCCCACGTTTATCACTCCTGCTTCTCAGACTTTCAGACCTGGACTGGAATCAACACCCTCTGCTCCCCCGGTTCTCGGCCCTTTAGACTCAGACTGCCTCACACCACGGGCCTCCCTGGGTTTCCAGCTTGCAGACGGCATGTCATGGGACTCCATAATTGTGCAAACCGATTCCTTTTATATCTATATGCACATACGTATCCTATTGGCTTTCCCTTGGAAACCCAAAGACACCCATCGAGAGATTCGTGGTGCAGGTGACCCCAGGAAGGGGTTTCCACGGTCCCGGTGAGAATGAGGACAACTCCCTGTAGGCCACCGTGAAGCCACACGAAGAACTCTGCCCTACCGTGGGCCACAGCTGCCAAGTCGAGGCTTGTAAAAACTCGCCCTTCTTCCCTTTATTATTTCCTTCGTGATTCTGGATTATAGTCTCATAGCAGATTCTCCATGATCTCCACGCAGGATGCTCAGCATTTGTCGCGTGACGAGGCTGAATCAGCGCAGAAATTCGGAGCTATGAGCTCCCAGTTCAAGTATGCACCTTGGGAAACAAAACAACCGTCCTCTTCGACTCATTTCGAGAAAAAGGAAGACAAGCCAAGTCTGTGGTTCCTCTTCTGAGGGCTCGGGCTGTCCCACCTGAGCCGTCTAGAGTTCCTGTTCTGATGTGAATCAGGCTCCTCCTAGAGAAAGAATTCTACCCCCTCCCATAGGGAAGTGTGCCCCCTCTCACGGCATCCCACCGGAACGCATGAGTACAATTTTTGTAGTAGTTCATTGAGGGCAAAAAAAAAAAAAAATTGAACAAATGTTCCTGTAAAACTGTGCAACATAGCAGGAAATTAAAATGCCCTTTGTTCTGGTGCAGAGTATAGGAGCTCTGAATTCTGGAGACCCAGTCGTCCTGGACGGCCTCTTGGGCGGGTGTCAGCACGTTAACGTTTTGCCACAGTCCAGAGAATAGGAGCAACCACAGGACATTTAGCGTCGGCTTCCCTCCTGTCCTGCTATAACCTAAAAAAGAAGTTACAGCATCTCTATAAGACTATTTGGTTTTAACTAGGTTGTTAAATTTGTTGGCTGAAGTCAGCTCTAAGGCGTCAGGAATTTCAATAGCGCAGGGTGTCAAAGATAAATACCGCAGTTGCCGTGTGGCACAAGAAGAGATTTATTTTGCAAACTTTGCCAACCCCGAAAGGGAGATTATATGTTTTGGGAGATAGGGCACCATCCTGTTAGCAATGTTCATTTAGATTTTTTTTTTTGACACCAAAAGGCATTAAGTCTCTTCATAAATGTTAACAAAAGTTTGTTGTGAAGCGTGAGTCCCAAAGTGGGGGGGGGGGGAGGGATCAGAACAAAAGCTGGCAGATTTTGTTCCCCAGGTGTGGATTGTGTCTCCTCCAAGGAGAGCTGGCTTCTTTTTCCTGTACGACATAAATTGTCTGCTTTCATGCTTCCTAAAGAATTAGCAGACATTTAGAGTCAACCCTCCCAAATTTTTAATTTCGTTTCTATGGTAGCTGCTTATTGGATGTCAACTATGATATTCAGATATAAAATCCATTATTTTTCCCCTCCTGTGGCTTCTATTTTTGACATCATGGCCATTTCAAGGATGTTGAATCCTCCCAGCTATTGGTTTATGAAATTAAGAAAAAATATGGGCTCATCAAATTCATTTCTAAAAAATTATTTTACTTCAACTAGTGGTTCTTAACCAGGGGCAATATTGCCCATCCCTCCCCCAAAACGTGACAATGCCACTTTTTATTGTGACTCCTGGGGAGGGAGGATATACTTGTGTCTAGTGGATGGAGGCGAGAGATGCTTCTAGACATCCTATCACGTGACAGCCCCACAAACGGGCATCAGCCTACTCAGAGTGTCAGTAGGGCCAAGGGTAAAAAAATCCAACACACCAATTATAAACTGTCCTTCTTTTGAAAATAAGAGAAATAGTTCTCTATACTACTGTACCTTGAAGGTACCAGTGCTTTGCTAAAATTATCTCATTTAATTCTGCCTCTGCGAGAAAGAGTCTTTTCCTATATGACCTGAAAGTTGTGTTCTACAAAATGCCAGTGTGATCAAAGATGGCCGACAACCTCAGTCTCCCAGAGTCCAACCCAAAATGTTCCTCCTTTGTCTCACCTCACCCCACAGTGGCCTTCAGCACAGCCCACCATGTTCCCACCCCGGAAACCCTCTCTTATTCTGTTGAAATGCTACCTCTCCAGCCTCACCTTCCCCACCACCTTCGCTGACTTTCTCCAAGCCACTTATTGCTAGAGCTCTTCAAGGCTCAAGTCCAGATCCACTTCCTCTCCTGCTGGACCCTTTCCCTGGGAAAGCTTGGCCACACTCAGCTCCAAACCCTCCCAGCATGGACACCTCAGAATGCATGACTCGGCACAAAGCACTCTGCCTTCCACATCCGCCTCACTGCTTGGCTCTGCTCTCCTTAGGACACCTCAGAAGCAACTCAAACAGCCACCTGAAATGTAACCTGAATCCATGACCTCCTTCCTGATCCTTGTCCCCTTCCAGCACCCCGGGGCTGGCCCAGGGAATAGCTACTCTTTACCTGGATTGTAGGGTGGAGCCCACAAGTCATTCTTTACCCTTTGCTCGATCCAACGGCCTATGGCCAAACCATGGCCACACCCTGTAGTTGACTTCCAGAATACGTTCAGATCTATCCAGTTCTTTCCAGTCTCCGTACCACGCTCGTGCATAAATTACCACTGTGCCCCCCTGGACGGCTGCAGTAGATGCCCACGAGCCTTCTTGTTTCCATTCGGCTCTCTGACCTGCAGTCCCAGCGATCCAGCCAAGCGCACATCAAGTCGTGATAACCACCCCCACACCAGCCCACCATACACTCACACACACACACACACACACACACACACGCACGCACACGCACCTGCACAAACACACCACCTGAAGCCCTTCACTAGCTTTCTGGTGCTCCTAAGATAAAACACAACTTCTGAACTTGGCACCTAAGACCCTCTATGTTCTGGTTCCTACGATTCACTCTCTGACCTCCAAACATATTGGACTTGCAGTTCCTCCCACTTGCCTTACTCCCTCGACCACAGGGCCTTCACCCATGCTGAGAGCCCCCTTTCTCACCATCTCCCTTAACATCTCCCTCAACAGCTCTCACTCATCCCTCAGATCACGACCCGACATCATTTCTCCAGGAAGCTTTCTTGCTCTCCCTGACCTGTAATATCCTTTTAAAGCACTAGGACCCGCCTACTCCAGCAGTTCCCCAGCGATCTTCCATATGTTATCTACATCATTGTTTGGCTGTCTTCCGTATCTCCCATTGATCCTATGAACCTGAGGGCAGGCAAACTGAGACCTGAGAGACGCTAATTAACTTGGCCAAGGTCAACAAGTAGACCCGCGTGCTGTCCTACCCTAGGCGCTACTGTTCTCTTAACAACTGGTTTCATCGAAATACCACCTAAATAAGGATGAGACAAATCTTTTCAATAGAATGAACGAACGCATTAAATGACTTATGCTTTCCATTGGCTGTCTTTGGATTCTTGATCTACTTCTATGGTTTTCAGATTTAAGAATTGCCTCCCTAGGGAGAAACACTCCAATTTTCCTTCCAGTGGAGGGGCAAGCCCCCACTTTGCACACCCTACCATTTAATGCATGCTCTCGCCTCTCAAGTCGGCAGCGGGGAGGGCAGTGGGGAGGGCCATTCTGAGCCTGCTTCTCTGCCGCATTCCGCATTTGTTTGCCAGCAAGGCCTCCAGCCCTCAGCACAGACTCGCCTCTGGCTCAGGATTGGCCCGACTGTCAGGAGGGCCTTCTGTTGTGGCAGTTGCAGGAGGAGAAGTGCTTTGAAAATAAGCCTTAGAGGGCGCCTGGGTGGCTCAGTTGGTTGAGCAACTGCCTTCGGCTCAGGTCATGATCCTGGAGTCCCGGGATCGAGTCCCACATCGGGCTCCCAGCTCCATGGGGAGTCCGCTTCTCACTCTGACCTTCTCCCTTCTCATGCTCTCTCTCACTCTCTCTCTCCTAATAAATAAATAAATAAATAAATAAATAAATAAATAAAATCTTAAAAAAAAAAAAAGAAAATAAGCCTTAGAGTATCCCTTAATAAAAGAGAAATTGGTGGCCAGTAATTACGCCATACCTGGGAACACCGAGAGATTCACAGTGAAGCCAAGTTGTTTCCATAATGGAAAAGTATAAAATCCTGGAAGTATATATTTAGTAAAGAAATGGGACGAAAAGGAAACACGGTTCTTAAAATAGAGCACATAGAAAGTTAAAGACAAGATGCTCAAGAAGATGTAAATGTTATGGTTTCAATGGGGAAGGTAAGACACGTCAAGGATCCAGAGGCCGGCCCAAAGCAAGACGACGGTTCACTGCAAAGTAGTGAGTTAATAAATAGGTAGCTTTGTTCTAATTTTCCACCTCTAAATTTAGATTCACTGCAGTACATGGTTCCCTGTCTTAAAAGGCATGCCTGCAAGCCTTTATTGAATTCTAAGTTGACTTTATTCTTTTAGTTCTGCACTTCCAAATGGGAGATATTTTGCATAACCCACGAATCACAGTTACCTGTTAGGTTGGGAATTGGTCTGAAATTATTTGTTTCTGGGATCCCAACTGGATCAGGTTTAATTGCTTTGAAAAGAACGCAGAAAGCAATGCCGAGCTGCACCCGCCTCTCGGGGTTACCAGATGACTGAGATCAGAAACAGGGCCGACGGGTCTCACCCTTAGCACTTGTGTGAAATTCTGGGCTCTGCAGAGTGGGAATTAGCAGACTCTCTGCAAATAGCCAGCCACCTAATAGCAGTCACTCTGACTGCTCACGGGCCTTTGTCCTCTCTCCTTTCCTTCCCTTCTTCCCTCCCTTGTGGAAGGAATTTGGAGGTAGAGTCTTTCTTTCAGAGAGAGGCATCCAGACCAAGGCCACAAGCTTCCCTCTGCCCCTTGGCCGTAGAGTGATAGGGTTACCACCGAGCACCCCATCTTCATCAGCGAGATGGGATCAGAGTGCCCGCCCAAATGCAGCTCCTAGCACCGAGCCCATCACAGTCCATCGGCCATGGTCTTGGCCACTTCACCGACTCCAAACGCACCTGGGGTCTGCCCTGATGACAATTTGCTGAGCCACCTCTGCCCTAGACCAAGCTCCCCTCTTGTCCCTCTCTCCACGCGTTCATTCCCCCAACAATCTCATGACTGGCTTTTCTTCCCTTCTACAGACTCCGGGGCTCGATGATAGGACCAGAATCAGGGTCCACGACTCCCAGATCATAAGAGGCAGAAGTCACCAGAATCACCTCTGTTTCTTGGGAAATTCATTCTCTACCCATAAGCCTCCCTTCCTTCCTTCTCCAACTGCCAACTGGGCAGACCAAGCTTGAGGGAAGCGGGTAGCTGGTTTCCTGGGGCCTGGCTGAAAGAGGAGGTATCTTCAACCCGCAGGGTGCAGAGCTGGAAGGCAGAGTAAAACCGGAAGTCCTGTGCACCCGAGAGCACTTATTTAGGCCAGGAAAGCACACGGTAAGCAGGGCACCCGGGAGGCCTGACACAGACGTGGGTGGCAGGGAGCCAGGCAGAGATGAGCCGAGGGGCTGTGTGGATGGGGGAGGGGCTGGTAAATGACAGGCACTCCAGGATCCTCTCAAAGTGAGGCCCCTTGCCTGCCCTTCTGGCAGAAACCCCAGTACGTGCATCCGAGCATCTGGGCCCTGAAGACCCTGGAGCACCTGCACCCCATATCTGGGCCTCCATCCTCTCCCTGCAGTGGGCAGAGACCCCATTCCTGAGCTCGGGTTCCAAAGGCAGGGGCTGCTGGCTGCCCGCGAGCGAGGCTGCAGGACTGTCCTGTAACAGGGCACTTCCGTGCCCCCAGCCACAGCACGCCATCATTCCATGGAAAAGAATGTGCCAGCCACAGGTGTGCAGAGGAAGGAGGGGATGGTCTTGCACATCTACCATCATCCGCTTTGGGCGGATGGGACTCCTACAGCGAGCCATGCATTGCTGGGTGGCCGGGAAGCACCCCTGGAGCTACAGTGCTCGGTGAGGACAGAAGGGACCCCAGTCCCCACCGGGGTGCTGGGGCGGCCCCTGTCATGACTGCGGACTCTCCTTAACCATGGCCTCCCTCTTCATTCGTGACTCTCATTGGCTCGTTTCACTATGTTTCCAGACACCATTTAGAGAAAGCTAAACTCATTAGAGCAAATCTCCTTTCCCCTGCCCTCTCCACCTAGAGTCCTGGGCGCGTGCCAACTGGCAACTGCAAATCACGACTTGACCCAGGGTCCCTCATGCTCCCCGATTAGTGCTCCTTCCTTCCCCCGTCCTGGAGGTGCGCAGCACGGCTGCCTCTGGATCCCCTGATAATCAGCATCCTCTGAAATAGGCAGTCTGTCTTCTGGAGCAGGCGAATAAAATCCCAGACATCTGCAGAGGACAGACATCCAGGGTTTCTGCTCCAAATCTACTGGTTGGAAACTTGAGGTCAACTTCCCTTTCTAACAGATTCTCTGCTCTACCCTTTGGCTCGGATGTTATCTACTCAGGATACATGGAGAGAAATAAAATGACCAATGACTGTTGACTTGACCTTGGGGCATCCGGTGCAAAACACCGTGTGCCCCTCCCCGAGACCAACCCTGGCGGGGTCACTGTGAAAACAAACTCAGTTACTCTAACCTCACCCCGCAATCCCCAGGGATGGAAAATGAGAGGGAGGAAGATCTTGGGGAGTAATCAAGAGGGGAAATCACTACCGCCCCAACAGGTCAAAAAGAAATAGCCCAGACATCCCTTTTCGATGAAACAACATAGGATAAGGATGTTCGTAGTGTAGGCTACTTTTCAGAGTGCCTGGGTTTTCCTTAAATTAAAACCATAGTTTGACCGATACTGTCTGAAACCAGGCCTAGGAGAGACTGTAAAACGGAGATCCTCTCTCACCACAAATTCTCACAATGGACGCCCACGTTCACTGCAGGCAATGTTCTAAGGCTACGTCTATTCCCTCATCTGATCGTGCTCGTGTGCTCGTATCCTCTTCCTTTGCCCACTTCCTTGTCTTTTTTGAGCATTCCCATCTTTTGCTTGCAATCCTAACTCTCTCTCTCCTCCTTGTGTTGAGTAGACTCACCGGGCCAAGCCGTCAAGACAGGTAAGGGCCTTTCCCCCTGGGGGGATCCCCCAAATAGCGTCTTTGACTGGGAGTGGGTTTTTTTAAACTTATGTCAGAGCCAAAATCTTTGCTAAGAATGGCCCCAGTTTCTGAAGGCATCCTGTTAAGCCATCTGACCACCATCCTTCCAGGCTGTGAGCCGCAGCCCGCTGTGTTGGGGGGCTCTGGACGGCCCTAAGCCCTGGCCTGTAGTTCACCCCCTCCTGCGGCTCTGACGCACCCATCAGCTCCCTCTCGGTCCCCAGCCCAAGCCCATGTCCATTCGGGGAAGAGGCTCCAGGCTGCCTGTCTGGCCACATTCCAGGACGTCCGACGACCAGCTTGCCGATCCACGTGTACTCACAGTCCAGCCTCCTCCCGACATCACCGTCTCCCCGGTCACATCCCCGGCTCTCAGGAAATCACCTCTCCCGCCTCACTTCCCCGCACCCAGTGATGCACTGAAAGCCCTTCCCGGTCCTCCAAGTAGGAGCTTTTCTACAAGCTGCAGATTCCGCCACCTCCCAATGCAACCAAAGCGAACTTTCCAGCCCCTACTCGAACCATCCAAAGAGAGTCCGATCTGTTTTACACAGTTATGTTAAATGCAGATCCCCGGGATGGTGCCAGTTCAGGTGACTGGCAAAGGGTAAGACGGAGCCAAAGTTCAACAGGTGTAACCTAGAAATCAAAAAGATTTGAAGTGGTTCTCCCTCTTCTCCCTCTACCCACCTGGCACATGCGTGCATGAGGCTGCAAAGCAAATGAGACCGCTTCTTCTGTGTTCACAGTGACGGCCAGATCTTCTTACGTCAGCCCCACCAGTTAGTTCATATGAATATTTGAGGAGCTTTTTAGTGTGTGTGAACTGAATTGCCCATGAACCCCAGAACGGGCTCTACGAAGTCAGCACGGTCCCTCCCTGCAAGATGGCGTCATAAAAGAAAGTCACCTAAAACAAATCTGCAGCATATAAATTGATTTAAAATGGAACAGGTTGTTTTTAAGTTTTGAAGATAATAAGATCAGCTAGAGGGACCTGAGACAGAAAACCCGTATCAAGCCCAAGGGGGGAAGAAAAAAGCTTTAAAAAATATAACTATGAGAGCACTGAGTCATATCTGACACAATCCCAAGGCCCCCAGGAAAGTTCCAGCATGGTCTTAAGAGGGAGGTCACATAATTGTCTTCTACGAACCAATCGTACCCAGCCTGGTGGTGACAGGCATCTCTGAGCCGAGTTCAAAACACCATCACCTGGAGCAGAAGGCCCTGCCTTTCTCTGAGGGTGACGGCATGCTCTGTGACAATGGCATTAACAGCAACTAGAGATGACAGGGGAGAGAGGAGACTGCCCGGCAGCAGCAGCAGTGAGGTGGCCATAGACGCGTTACAAAGTATCGGAGTTTCGTATTCAGATCATCTGCTTGTTCTGAAGACGCAAACATCCAGGTCTGAGGCTCAGGGAACAAAACCTACAACAGAGGGGCTGTGAAAGGATCCAAATCCGCTGTTTCGCCAGGATGCCCCGGGAAAGGCAGAAAGCCCGTGGCTCGCAGAACGCTGGATTCTCACACGAGACCTCACAGGTCTCCCCGCTGATCATGCCCAAGTATTGTTAGCAACAATATAAAGTGCGACTGAAGTGTGTGACTTTTTTTAAATGCATTTGGGGTTCTTTTGAGGGTTCTAAAATTCCCATCGCAGCTGCGCTCTTTGGTCCTGCTGGCATTTGGGGAAACACTCATCAAATCCATAGTTGGGGCCAAAAATGGCTGGGTGAAAACATCTTTTTTCCTATTGTCAAGTGAAAATTCCATGAGCAAAAAATTCTTGCATTGTGTCCAGTAGAAATACGTATTTTCACTGAAAATATTACCCCAGTGAGCTTGCTTGAGATGTTTACGTTGGAAAGAAGTAACAAAAACCCACGCACGCTCTCTCCTTCCCTTTCCCTCTCTCTGACCTCACCCTCCACTCTTTATTCAGAGAGCGGGAGTAACCTGGCAGGAAATCCACAGTAACAAATGCGACCGCTCTGCTCTTGGTCACAGGGAGCTTCGTCGATGTCGTCCCACATCTGCGGTACAGCTGTGTGCTCCCCCATGGTGCGTCTCTCTTTAAGGAATAGCGTAGAAGGCTCTGACTCGCGACTGTGGCAAAGGCTCTTGGCACCGGGTATTCGCAGACTCTGGCCCAACTGGCTGAAGTCAGTCTTCGCTCATTTACCAGCCGGTTCAGGTCTCAGCTGCGGTTTTCAGCTTTGATCAGAGCTGAAGCCCATATCGCTGCAGCATCATGTGTGAGCCTCGGACTGGGAGGACCCAGAAGAAGCACAGAGGGGACATGGAGCAAGGCTGGGCCACCTGCTCCCCCATTAGGATGGGATGAAAGGGGGCAGCTGATTGCCCCGTGGAGAACGGGGTGTGCCGTGGGGATGAACCGGGGAGGACTAGAGAGGGCTTTCCGGGGGACGAACATCCCACCCCACCTCGCTGCCACTTCCCAAGTGATAGGTACTGGATGGGGCAGTCAAGGACTTAGAGCCTGGAGAGGACCCAGACACACAGAAGAGCTAATTCCAGTGTATGTCAGGCTGAAGAAGGCACAGATGCGGAAGCCATAAAGAACCTAGGGAGCATACAGAGAGGAAACAAAGAAATATCAGGATAGCCTGCAAAGCCTCCCGAGGCTCTCCGTGACTGTCTGGGTAATGGCTGTACTCCTTCCGCCCACACGCAAGGCTCCTCGGGATCCCACCTGCCTTCCTAGCCTCATCTTCACAGTGCTGGGCTTCACGATTGGCACCAAACAGGCTCCCAATAAGTAATTAACTTTGGAATGAATGAATGAATGAGTGAATGAGTGAGTGAATGAATGAATTGTCCAAGGAAGAACCCTTCTTCTGGCCATTCGGAACTCTTTCTGATTCCCTAGACATGTCATTCTGGAAGACGGGCCTTCTGCTTGCCTTCATACATTGTCTAGCCGGCTCCCATGTCATTGTCCCCCTCGGGCCAAGACGGGTGCCCCTGTGTGCCTCATAATACCCCAGGTCTATCTCCCCCTTTAGGGACTACTCCCTAAGAGTGGTTCGTTGCTGGTCATCCTACTAATCTCAGAGCCCAGAACCATTCCTTATCATCTGGAAGTCCCTGGAATAATGCTTAGGCACTGTCTGGTCGAAAGCAGGCATTCCATTAATGATTTATTAACCCCAAAATGAATGGATCAAATGCCAATTGTGTTGTATAAACAATAACAGCAAAGGGAGAAATTGATGTGGCATCTTTTGTTTTTTTTTTTCTTTTGGCTTTATTTCTGCGGAACCTTCCAGGATGCGCCACATTCTGTCCCACAAGCATAGACTGGACCATAGTTTCCCTCCACTTTCTGCCAGGCTTCCTTCCTGCGGCCGCAGTGACAGACTCTTGGAAGGTCCACCTTTCCCTCAGATTTCTCTTGGTGATTAAGAACGGTCATTGCCACAGCGCAGCGCAGAGAAAGCCAACCAGCCTTCGCTCGCGGGCCTCCAGCCGCTGAGGGTTGACACGGCCAAGAAAAGTTCATTAAGCATGGGGCAATAAAAAGCACAGTGGGGGGGGGGGTGGAAAACAGAGACGGAACAATTCCCTCTGGGAATTGAGAGAGCAGACCTCTGTGATGAAATATTCCTCAAGGATCTGGGGAAATTATGTTATAAAACTGCCACAGACAGCAGGATAGAATAACACACTCCCTCCTAACGTCACGAGGACCCAAAGGCCCACAGAGCCGCTGCCCAAATGCACCCCGATGTCCAGGCGTTTTCAACCCCCTCCAAATGATGCTCTGAAGGTCATGTCTATTCCTCCTGCATAGACGCTGGAGGGCACGAGACATTAGGGAAATACGCTTCCCTACTCTAAGTCTGCAACTGGAAGCTGATCGAGAAGCACCAGGTACATTTTGTTTGGGTTTTTGATAAAGGATCCAGGGGTCAAAAAATGTGGTCGCTGTACTCTGAATGACTTTCAAGTCGACGGGATTGTTTTCCCCCACGTGGTCAGCTGCAAAGAGGCAACTTTGGAAGCTCAGAGTAAATGCAATATGCAGATACGGGGAGAGGCTCTGTCCAAGGTGGGGAGGCACCAGAATGGGCACCAGGAGTCTCACGCCCGTGTGACATCGTGTCCGAACCAGGACATTTCTGAGAGCAAATAGGGAAATTGTTCCTACTTTCATCTGGCCATCTGGGTGTTAAGCAGCGCTGGCCGGGCAAATGAGAGAGTGTGCTCACGTCTCCAAGTGGTGCGCTCTGCAGATTAAACCCTTGGTGAAGAGGAACGTGCACCGGGCTTTAAAAAGGGCAAGACATCCTTTCTTTTTAAAGGCGCTCTCCCCAGACGTAGTTCCTAGGCTGTTCCCTGATGCAGTTTCCACCCAAATCGCAGAGGCATTTCTTATTAGCAAAAGCAGGCAATAAAATATGGGAAGGACTATAGGAGAAATGGGCCAGCGCTCTTGTGAAATTCTTTCAACACACCAGCATGCTTCTAGAAACAGGAAAACATTTAGCAAGAGGTGTGCAAGCTGGTTCTAGAAGCAGCCGGATGATTTAAAGGTGACTGTCACCTGGCCCCCATCAGCACTGATCCCCCTGAAAAACAAGCCCATAAAAGCGAAGCCTTGCCTCACATGTCTAAGTGTTTCTGCATCACAAAAATAATCTGTATTCCAATCAGGTGCTTTGGAAAAAGAGGTGAGAAACGGATACGAAACACTTGCGGGGGCAAGTTCAAAGCCTCCCTCAGAATCTCAGAGCCGGCTGATGCCACAGCTCTGCCCTTGCCTCTCACTTCAAGGACAAGTAGTTTGAGACAGGCTTCCTTCAAGCCCACCACTCCCCAAAATAAGAGCACCCTAAAAAGTCTGAAGTCAAGGACACCATGAATTTAAAAACCCACAAAACCAACATGATTATCTTGCAGCATCTCCTTCTGTGCACTGGCCGAAGTTTTACTCCTGATCTGTCATCAAAAAAGAAAAAAAAAATTAGACCTGAGTCCCCCAGACCCATCATCGCATGAGAACCAGAAGGAGGGAGAGGCTTCTCTCCACCTGTCGTCTCTCCTTAGTGTGGTCGCCTCCTGATCTTGCGCCTGTCGCCAGAGGGTAATGTGGGTTAATGAGGAACCCAAGCTGTGAGCCTCGGGCTCCCTGCTCAGGGGGGAGTTGGCTTGAGATTCTCTCTCCCTTTGCCCCCTCCCGCTCGTGCACTCTCTCTCTATGAAATAAACAAATGAATAAATCTTAAAACCATTCGTACTAGGCAGAAGTCTAACTCTGGCCAGCTACCTTCTCTTCCTTCGCACAGCGATTTAAGTTTATAAACAGTATTTGGGAGGAAGTATCAAATGCATCAGAGTATCCATTGTTTCAGTGGAGGCCCTCCCTCACAAATAATTGTACAGGAAATAAGTCATTGTTAAATATTCAGTATCACAGCTCCCTGAAGACTCCTCAAAGGCAATGTCTCTGTCGTTATTGTAGTACTGTAACTCATCAAATAGTTTCAAACTCTGACTGGGAGACCCTGGATTATCGCCAACGAGGGTCATGACATTCCATCTGAAATGAAAAAGGTCCCATGCTTAATGAACAACCGAATTTTGCCGTGTTCGCTATCAGTCCCCAATAAGGAGCTGGTATTGATGGGTCTGCTTTTTTGTTGTTGTTGGTTTTTTGAAGATTTTATTTATTAATTTATGAGCGAGAGCACGAGTGGGGGTGGGAGGAAGAGAGAAGGAGGGGAAGGGAGAAGCAGGCTCCCTGCTGAGCAGGGAGCAACCCCTGGGATCATGACCTGAGCCGAAGGCAGATACTTAACCCACTGAGCCACCCAGGCACCCCAATGGGGCTGCTTTTTGTATTTGAAAGTGAAGATCCACACCTCTGCAGTTGCTTGGCCACCGAGCACTTTCTTTGTGCTCAGTGCCATGCTGTGTGTCCTGCAGGAGCTATGAATGTAATTGGGGAGGAAAGACTGAGCTTGTGAGAATCATGGGATCCCTGATTCCATGGTTCTGAGTCCACGCAAACTAGAAAATCTCCCAAAGGTGAGGCACGGAGTAGAATACGCCCCTGAGTCAGGAGGCTGCTTCAAACCCCCAGGACAGGGAAGGCATCAGGGAGCCCTCCGGCGCCGTCTGTGAAACACAGCTTAATGTTGCCTCCATGGGGCCCCCGCCCTCTTGTTCCTGTTACAGCCCCCAGAGCAGAAAGGCCCCAGTCGAGTTGACAAGTGAGCTTCGGCTGTCTGTGACCCATTTCGGCCACGTCTCGGGCTGTGCCCCACATTCCACCGGTCCCCACCAACGGCCACCTCGTCTTCACACATCCGTGATATCACCTCTGTGGCAAGAACATTTTTCTCACTTGAGATTCCCGTCCACAACAATAGTTTATCTTCTGGAAAGAGGAAATCCAATATCGTCAATAACCCCAGCAGCAGAACAAAGTCCTGATGTTGTCAAGGTCCCCACCTTGTCAGGACCACCTCATGTCAGGACCCTCTGAAATATGGCATGAATACTCGGCCCCTGGGTGCAAACAGCGCATAACTACAGGAGGGAAGGGTTTCTAACAGCTTCCTTCCATATACATTCGAGTGTTTTCACTTATCTGAAGCAAGCAGTCAGCTGGACTTCATGCCTTTCTGACTCCGGTTTTTGTTATCCTTCCTGATATATCTGTTGCCAAAAAACCTGGATCGCAGCTCCAAAATCTTACTTTGATTGGAAACTAATCAGTCCTTAACCTCTCATAACTCCACAGGGTTGATCCGTTTGTTTCCAAAGTTCGAACCACTCGTTAACCTTGACCAGGTTCTAACTTTCAGTGTCAGATTAAACTTGATTCTGACCTGTGCATCAACTTTTTTTAAAAAGTCCTCTAAAGCGCCGAACTCTGCCAACACATGACCACACTTCATAACGGGGCTGGAAAGTTCCGAAAGGCCCTCACGGGCTGCCTCCAGAGAGAAGTGGACGGTGTGCGCTCTCCCCTTGCCCATCCCTCCCCTTGCATGCAAGACACCCCAAAGTAGGCTTCCCACCCCCAGAAGGACAGAGGGTCCAATATCCCCCAAACTTCCGTGATACTTGACACCTCTCCGGCAACATCTCGGTTGCTTGTGTCGACCACATCAACCACAATCGCCACGGACAGGGATGAGCCAGCTGAAATTGGAAGTGCAAAGAACACAGGGCCAATATGGCGCCTGGGAACAGCGTCCCAGCGATCGAATCCAGCTTTGAACTCTGGCTTCCCTGCTCACGAGCGGTGTACGCCTTGGCAAGTTTTATCACTGTTTTGTGCCTGAACGAGAGAGTAATTCCTACCCCACAGGTGACTGTGAAGATTCCTTGGGATGATATAATGAAGACATCAGAGCCTGGCACACAATAAACACAATAAACACTCAATAAATGTGCACTTAGGGGCGCCTAGGTGGCTCTGTCGGTTAAGCATCAGCCTTCTGCTCAGGTCATGATCCCATAGTCCTGGGATCAAGCCCCATGTCGGGCTCTCTGCTCAGCAGGGAGTCTGCTTCTCCCTCTCCCTCTGCCCCTCCCCTTGATCTGTGCACACACACGTGCTCTTGCACTCTCTCTCTCTCTCAAATAAATAAATAAATCTTTTTAAAAAATAAAACTAAATGAGCACTTTCTCCACCTGTCTGCGTACCTGTCTCTGTGTATCCATATCTATCTAGATCTTCCTCCTATAACCAGAGTTTCAGCTCTTTGGGGGCAGACACCACCCCTAATTTCACCCTTTCACCCAGCAGAGAGGGTAGTGGCTAAACAATAAATGATTTAACATTATTAAATTCACACTTCAACTCAACTTTCTGTCATTTAAAAAAAATAGTTCAATTGCCAGAAGACATTGCTAAACAAAAATGTGGGCTCCTCCTTTCTCTTAGTACATGAGGCTTCCAGGGATTTTTGTTTAAGCCTTTGTACATGATCTTACTTCCTGCGAGGACATCTGCAACGAGAGCAGCATCAGGCCTGAGAGCTAGCCCAGCAGAGCTGCCGCGTAATAACACGTAATGTCCTGTGCACAGACGCTGTTGGTCCCCACGTACGCATGCATACACACACACACACATATACACACACACACCAGGGCAGGGCAGCCAAAGTGAACTACGGAATTATAATTGAATGTGCATCTTATTTTTGCGAATGCTTTGCACACTATTACCCAGAGATTTCGCTATACCTGGAAAGACCCGTGACCTATTTCTTTGGGCAGGATTTAGGAGGCAGAGGGTTGTTATTTTTATGCTTCAGGTATAAAAAATAAATTTTGTCCTAAAACACGGCGGCGGTTGGAATCAAGGTAAATTTCTTGGTTCGAAGCCGCTGGCTAATTGCTCGAAGCATGGACTTCACACTGTATATGAAAGATAGACTTTAAAGGAATCTTAACATTGAAGGTACTTTCAGCAAAAAGCCCATAAGTGTTAACTATGTGCCTGAGGCCGCGAGAGGTGAGGGTGGCAAAAATGGGCCCCAGTCTTATCAGAGAAGGGCCACCATGTGACCAGGACAGTGAAGTGACATTTCGGCATCCGGGGATGCTGTCGGATGTTTGTACGGGGGGGCCTTGGGCCGGGAATGGTCAACTTGGGTTTGCAAAGAACTCTACAAAGGGGGCCCATTTTAAAAAGTGAAAATTCAAGTGAAATTCAAGTGAAAATTCAAGTTTATTCAAAATCACACTTGGAATGAGCCGTCACGTGCCCAACCAAAACCATTCATGAAAAACCCCAAGAAAATGTGCCCGTATCATCCTTCTTCTGTTGTGATTGTTGTGGTTGGGGTAGCAGCCCCAGAGGCAGGTGTCTGGCCCCAAAAGTGACATGTCTTGTCTCTCTCTGGTTTGTCACAAGAGGATTGAATCTACCGGGGGCAGAAAGGCTCCTGGCACAGGAAATTTCCCAATCCAGAGGCCAGTCCCTCCAGCACCATCAGCAAGGGAATACGAGCTTCTCCTCTCCCAGACCGTGGTGCTCTGTTTCACTTCAGTCCAACCACGAGTGCTTCCTATTCGATTAGCAGACACTCCAGGGTGAGCTCCATGAGCAAACATCAGGCCGCATCTGGAAACAGCAGAGCGAAAGGACCCCACCCCCAACGGTGCGAGTGCTCGAGTCTTAGTGTCGAGTTTCCCTAACAAATTACTCAGAGGCAGGCAAACTACAAGAATAAAGTTGAAATTGGAAAATCCAAATTGGGCTCTTCTTCTAGAAGCCCAGCTCCTAGGCCAGGCAGGTTTCTCTTTGGAGCTCTCTGGAAGTAAGGGCACCGCGGTTCTCTGTGGCCGAGCTAGCGGTGTTGCCGCCTTGGCTTGGTGAGTACCTCCTTTCCCATCCCTCAGCCCCAGACATCCCTTCAACGAGGCAACAAGGTCAACTGCCAAGGCCTTCTGCTCTTCCAGGCCCCAACTAGAGCGCCTGACTGAGCCAAGGGACCTCTGGTCAGAATTCCTCCCCACACTTGGCTTACGGAGTCATGATTCAAGTACCCTTTGCCACCTGTGCCAACCAAGTCACCTCCTGTGAGTTGCCTGCTTCTGTCCCTGAGCCAATTGTCTTCTACCCCATTATTGTTTTGCCTCCTGTCAATCAATTTATGGCTCATTGTAAAATTAGCATCCCCACAGTTGCCGCAACCTACAGAAGACTGTTTTTGTCGAAAGCTTTTTTAAAAAGCAGATTCATCAGGAGCTATTCTAGATAAACATATGCCACCCTTATATATAATAAGAATTTTGGAAGAGGGTTATGCATCTTACTGCCTGATAAAAAAAATGTCATGCTTCCACGACTCACCAATGCTCATCAGCCTCCCAGCCCAACCAACTCTATTCTGGTATCTAAAAGTCTATTCACTCCTTTGAGTTAAGACTCACAGAATCTTTGGAAAACTGAATTTACATCAGCTATGTGTTCACCTGCTGTTGACATTAGTAATCAGGTCCGATCAACAGGTGGTGATGGGAGGACCCAGCTGGAAGGAGGGACAAAGGAGGCCAGAGGGGCCCCAGGGCCTGGCAGTGCCATAGAATCCAAGAGGGAGGAGCACTGAATGAGCCGTCCGAGGACCCCAACCTCACTATCTGCATCATGGCACTTCGGCCTGGTTGAAAATCAAAGGACGGTGCCCCTCACTCCAACACACATGCATTATTTGGAAGGCGTCTTTGCTGAACATCACAGTTCATGACTTCTTCTGTCTGTCTCCCTTGCCCCTTTTGTCCCCCTGTTTGAAATAAGTATTGTATATCCTTTCATCAACAAACTCTAAATTCAAAGGGGAGGTTTTTAAGAGCGTCTCCCAACAAGGCCATCTTTTGGCATTTAGCGATGGTGTCCAGAAGTCTCCCTGCTTGGGTATTGACTTTGCAGAAGCTGTATCTTTTCCCCATCGAGAGCTTCATGATGCCTTTCTAGAAGCAGGAGGCCCAGCTGGAGCCCAAGCAAAGGCTGCAGCTTTGATGGACATGTCTGGGCAGGTGCTGCTGAAAGATGCGGTGGACCCCGAAGGGCTCTTCCAGCCTCAGGAGCTTCAGGGCCTGCAGGGTGACTCATCTGAAGGGTAGAGAAGGCCGGGGTCACGGGCTTCATCATATCACAGGGATGACCGTCCAAGCATGAGAGTGGCTTTATCTCGTGATTATTGGCTGGAGGTTCTGGATGGACCCTGGATAATTGGAGCTGGTGGTGCACCAAGAAAGGAAGGCTTTTGGTTGAAAGAGACAGAAAACCTAACCACAGTGGCTTAAACAAAGAAGGGACTCGTTTTTCTGGTTCAGCGGTGCCATTCTAAGACTCTAGTGGCCTCTGACTAGTGAGAATTATAGGATACCCCTACCACATCTTCGTTTGTTCCATCTGAAAGAAGAAAGAAGTCAACATGATAGCCAAAGTTTTCAGGAACTCTAAGCAAACTAGACTTTCTTTTGTCCCTTGGGCCATCATTGTACCCTGTGGCTACTCTTAGCTAGAAGGTAGCAAATGTAAGGGGGATTGGAAATGGAGGTTGGGACCACCAGCCGGTAGCATCTCGCTTAAGGGGAGGCCTGTAACAGGATTAGGCTGTAGGGTGAGCAGCAACACCCACGGTCCTGAACCAAGAAATCAGCTTCCTCTTATATCTGCAAAGAACACGAGCGTTTGGGACACAATGAGGACCAACTCATATGATGACAGTGGCGCCCTTGCTGGTGGGGCCACTTCCACAGCAGTGGAAGGCTCTGTGGCACACAGAGGTCTTTCTAGGGGAGAAAGGAGGATAAAGGGAGGTGCCCCAGAGAGAAGAGAAGGGACTGGTATGCATCCATGAGGAGCTCAAGTGCTTCCAGAAATAACAGAGGGCATTCCCTATGCTAGAGTCCTGCCATATAGCAGGAGACTGTGCTGGAATCTCAGGGCTTTGTGGAAACACAGTGACTTTCAGCAACTAGGATCTCCTACCTGTGTGACAGAATAAATAAAAGACCACATGACTCTCGGCTGAACTCGAGAATTCATTTGTGAACACAGGTCCTCCCTTCAGGTGAAGAGGGAAACTAGGAATGGGCCGGTCTCTTGTGTGTCAAATCCTTTGCCCAGATTGTCTTATTTAGTCCTTATAACAATTCTATAAATAGGCATCATTTCCATTTCTGATAAGAAAATGGAGGCTCAACGATCTTGAGCAACCAATCGAAGATGACTCAGCTAAAAAGTGGAAGAGCCAAATGAAAACCCACTCTCTACATCCAAAGTCCATCTTCAACACTGCATGTGTTCAGATGACTCAACTTGATCTGGAGAATTATTTGTATTATTTATCCTATGCCGCCAGTATCTGAGAAGACTGAGAACAGCTGCCTCTATGAAACCCTGTCCCCAGCTGCCCAGCTGAGTGATGTGTCTTTCAATTTCAAAGATAATGAAGATGCTGGGATTTCCCCCAATGTTTAAGAAGTTGGGAAGCCCAGGAAAGTCCCAGGATCCCCAACCCCTGTAGTGATACTCCGTCTAAACCAGGGGCATCGTCCTCGCAAAATCAATACGGTCACCCATTCAACCGCTCTGGGGAGGGTGAGGATGGGGCTAGCGAGACACGATTTGAAAAGGAATCACAAATCTCAGAAATCAAGAAAAATGATTTTTCATGTAATATTTTTAAAAATAAAAATTAGTACAGGGACACCTGGGTGGCTCAGTCAGTTAGGCGTCTGACTCTTGGATTGGGCTCCAGTCATGATCTCAGGTCATAGGATCAAGCCCCGCATCAGGCTCCACGCTCAACAGGGAGGCTGCTTGGGATTCTCTCTCCACCTCTCCCTCTGACCCTCCCCGGGCTTGTGCATGCGTGCTCTCTCATAAAAAATAAATAAAAATAAAAATCAATGCAAAAAATCCATGATGTGCCAAATCTCAAAAATTTGAAATAAAGACTGGTTGTTGCTTTTCTTATGATTCTTTAGTTTCCAAACAGTGGTTCCCCCCAGTGGCAGTGCCCAGTCCCCTTGGCCTTTGAGACCCTTCTGGACAGCTCCGTGAGAGTAACAGTGGGGTGCAAAAGATGGGGCAATGTGGGCCTTTATACATACTCAAAGTTTTTTTACTGCAGAGCCTCTATTCGATTTTCTCTGTGGTTTGAGTACCGGAGGACATTTTGCTGAGCACATACGAAGAGCACAGTCTTCCTTCTGCTTCGGGCCTCAGTTCGGCACCCCTCACTCACACTGCTCATCCACAGAGATGGCAGAGAGGACACAAGCAAGGGTGGGGGTCTTGGACAGCATTAGGGTCCAGAGCCCTGCAGGCTGGTCTCATCCAGGCAAATTTCACAACAGATGTCACTGCAGCACCTGTCAGATGTCACGGGGTTTGGGTGAGACTGTAACTTTCAAGTGACCCTAACAGTGTTGGAACAATCTCTTTCCCCCCAAAAGACACCCGGCGTGTGGCGACAAGACGTGGAGCACGTTCTCAAGACCAGCGCAGCACCACTAACTGCTTTGACGATAATAGAAAGGCTAGAAGGTATTACACCGGGTTCATGACTTTGCAAACAGCGCTAGATTAATTTGTGTTAAAAAGGTTGCAAGAACAATTAACATCTCATTAATATGATATAAAGGCTAATTCGTACAGATCCCCAGTGACCCCCAAATTGTTATCACCCAACCAGTGCAAGTGTTGCTTCAGAAAACACTGTGTGGATGGCCCCTAACGGGAGGGAGTAGCTCCACCTGGAAGAAGTCCAATCTGAGCCGGCCCCCGGCAGGGCGAGAACATTTCGATGGCCACAGAGAGACGAAGCATCCCAGGACAATGAGGAGGCTATCAGCAAAGGCACCACACAGGTGGCCCGAGGCTGGTGGTCAGAGGCCAAGTCTGGGGCCATAGTGCTTTGGACCAAAACTGAGCAAACAGAGCAAGAAGCAGAACGTGTGACTAGAGAGTGGGCCCAGGAAATGCAAGATGTGGTCACTAGACCGGCGTTCGTTAGCCTCAGAGCCCAGCCCATGTTCTCAGCGGTCCACACTTTCCCTTTGAAAAACAGTCATCCCCTTAGAAGAAGACGCTACTCTCTGCCTGTGTCACCTGCTGAATTCCCTAATAACCTGTGTCCCCCTGTGTGGACGATGGTGTTCGCACTCGTAGCCCAGCTCGAAGGGACGCAGGCTCGTGAGAGGGGAAGGGACCCACCTGATACACAAACAATGGAGTGCAGCGCAGTGAAAGCTCCAATGACGTCACAGAGCACCGTACGGATGAAAGTTTCACCAAAGCTCACCCACCGGCCTCGGGTGGGAGAGCCGCGTCACCAGAACCGGGGCAGCGAGAGGGGGCCAAAGGCTCAGTCAGACCTGACTCGAATCCCAGCACCACCAGTTCATCTCTGTGGCGGCCTGGGCTCTGACCTGCGCTTCTCCAAACCTCTACTTACTCATCTGTAAAAGAGGGATAATACTACTCCCCTCAGAAGGCAGTTAAGACATTAAAAATAGTATGCAGAACACCGCTAGTGGCTAGCCAACAGTGGTGCTCAATAAAGAGCAGCTCCTATCATCATTAAGGTGCCGGAACTCCAGGCAGAGAATGGCACGTCCCCTCAACACGGAACCCAGCCTAGACCCTTGCTGGAGAGGGGGGATGGAAGACAGGGAGCCGACGAGCCAGCAGCAACACCATCGCGTGGGAGCTTGTTGGAAATGCAGGGTCTTGGCCCCGACTCCAGGTTCTGAATCCGAAGGAGAGGCCCAGGTGCCTGCTGTATACAGGGGAGTTCGAAAAACATCTAACACCCAAACCAGTGGTTTTCAGCCCTGACCGCATATCCAGAAAACCAGAGAGGCTTTCAAACAACCCATGCCTGAGCCCCTCCCAGATCTATGAATTCAGAATCCCTAAGAATGGCGAGCAGCCTGTGTGACCACAACATGCAGCCAAGACCAATAACCACAGGCTCAATCAAAAGACACAAAGCCTTGGGGACAGGGCCTCATTATGACCTTCAGGGGCTCTAGGCATGTTTGCCTCCATGGGTCCTTTCTTCCATAAAATAGTATGTAAAATTATATTTTCCTCCATGTTGATAAAAAGATGACTATATTGATAATGTTTATTAAGACATTTTCTTCCATTTTAAAATTCCTGTTTCAGTTCTAATTAAAGTTAAAATATTTCATAGGCCCCTAAAAGTATCTCAGGCCTCAGGCACTGTCCCCGCCGTACCTCAGGGACAAATCGGCTTTGCTTGGGGATGTTACATAAGGGTGAGACATGGTCGAGGAAAGAAAAGAATGCTTGAGAGGACTGTGAAGCTAGTGGCTCGATATATGCAAGCTGATGGCTCACAGATACTGAGATCTTGATCCTTAAAAGAAGATGGAGAGGGAAGAGAGGAAGGGAGGGAGGGAGGAAGAGTGGGAGGGAGAGCAGGAAATCTAAATAAGAATGAAATTCTAACCAAATGGGGGAAGTGGAGGGAGGAAGAACACACCGCCATTGCACACTCTGTAGCTCTAAATGCAGAGTAAATACGATCATTGATTGCGCACCTACTATTCACCCATCTGTCCTTTCAATCATTCATCCTTCACAGCAGAGCCAAGCCCTGGCCAGTCGAAGATGGTCCCTTCCTTCCCTGGGCCAAACACTTGCGGCGGGCTACCCCATACCTGCTTCATTTCATTACCTTCCCAAGAATGTTCGCGTAAGACCATCCATTTCCCGGAATGACCACACTTAATGAAAGCAGTGTGACTTAAAAGACATCAGCTGGAATCATGGGAAAGTAAAGTAGAATGAGGACGGCAGCTCCCCCGCCCCTTGAAATTACCAACTGTGTGGCCTGACAGCTGCTCCCAGGGGATGGTTTTTAGAACTTATTTTTATTATTTAAAAAAAGCCTGGCTTGAAAGGGTTCGTTACAAAAAAAAAGCAGCTCCTCACCAGTGGGAATCTTGAGCCGGCCGTATTTACGCCTTAGTCCAAACACAGAGAAGAGGGAGCGTAGGACCAAACGGAGACCGCCCCACATGATGGTACTTGCAAACCAGGGAAAATACAAATTCTGCTTTTCATGTGCACTTCTTAGAAGAAGAGGAAGGGGGAAGAAAAGCGGTATTCAGAAGTTGCAGCGAGGCCTCGTAATTAGAAATACAGTACCATTATTCCCTGCACAAAAGATCAGGGAGTTTGGATGTGAAAATGAAACCTTTTGAATGGGAAAGTTTCAAGTAAACAAAAGATTAATTGCTGTATGCATTGGCCCTTGCATTAAGGGGGAAGAAAAGCTACCATGCCTGCATGCTTGCGTGGGATTTTCTGGGGAAAGGATAACTCTAGAGGATGAATCTTCTTTAATGAGATTTTTTTATATGAAAAAATATAGGCAGTTGGTAATATTTCAGACCTATGACGCCCTGCCTGGTGACCATGCTAGAAACTGCTGAAACTCAGTAAAATGGGGTCCAATCTAAGTTCACAGTTGGTGCATTTATGCTTTGCACATTCAACACACTTTATAGATAATAATTAAGACTCTTTCCATCAATGTACGTATCATCCCATTCATTATACCACCGAGGAAATCCGTGTAGAGGGACCTAGAAGCATCCAAGAGGGAATCTGTCTGGAGGTCATTCCCATGCTGATGAGACTCCAGGAAAGACACAACAGACCCTTCTGTTTGGGTAATCCTGGAACTAGATCACCAAGACCCTGGGAAAGACACAACAGACCCTTCTGATTGGGTGATCCTGGGACTAGATCACTGAGATCCTGGGAAAGACACAATAGACCCTTCTGATTAGGTGATCCTGGGACTAGATTGCTGAGACCCCGGGTGAGACACAATAGACCCAGGACTAGATTGGTGTGTCGCACAGGATAGGTGCTCAGTAAACAGACATGTACAAAAGGAAGGAAAGATGGGGGGGGAGGAAGGAGGGGAGGGAGGAAATAGTGGGTAGGATGGGGTGGGGCCAAACTGGAAGAGGGATTGGTGGCATGTCACGTGTCATGTCTCAAGAAATTATTCCAAGGTCCTTCCCAAGAGAATAGTGTGGTTTTGTGTATTAATCTGATGGTGAGAATTAAAGCCTTGATTATACATTTTTTTTAAATCTTGAAAAAATATAAAGTCTGAAGAAACACAAAGGCTAACTTTATTTACCAGATTCTTCAAATCTTGTCTTTCTCTCTCTTTATTGACCCAAGTCTGTAGCTACTTCTGTCTTTTTTTTTTTTTTTTGAAAGATTTTTATTTATTTATTACAGAGCGAGAGACTGAGAATGAGAGGGGAGAAGGTCAGAGGGAGAAGCAGACTTCCCGCAGAGCCGGGAGTCCGATATGGGACTCAATCCCGGGACTCCGAGATCATGACCTGAGCCGAAGGCAGTTGCTCAACCAACTGAGCCACCCAGGCGCCCAACTACTTCTGTCTTTTAAAAACAAGTCCACTCTTGGCCTAAGGTGCTTCTCTCTTCTGGGTGGTGGTTCCTAGGTCCCCAGCATGTCTGCCTGCTCCCTTCAGCATGGCCACCCCTGGACTAGCAGGACTCTGTCCTCACCTGTGTGCACACACAAGTGTTTTCAAATCAATGCAGTGGGAAGGCGCGTGCACCCTGGGTTCTTCATTAGAACAAAGGCTGAAGGGTTCCCTGCGACATCTTCCTTACAATCCCGAGGCCCCCAGGCCATCACAGATTGTCTATAAATAGCAATTTAGATATGAGAACTCAGCGCTGGGGTGCGCGGCCTCCGTCCACCAAATGGGAGCAGCCAGCAATGAGGTCCCGGTGCCGGTGGCGGGTGGGACACTGCAAGCCCTTGGCGGGTCATCATGGTGGCACTGTTACCACTTTTCCCGCCGGTGCACTGGGACAGGCTCCGCGGAAGGGAAGGAAGGTAGTAACAACTGCAAGATCCCAGACACCGGAGAGCTTTGGAATGTGGTAATTATGAGGATAAGGAGTTGAATGGCTGTCACCGAGTGTCATCATCTATTGGAGGAAGACAAAGAAAGCCTCAGAGTTATTTATCACCAATTTAAGGTGAATTGTGCAAGTCAGAGGCCTCATGGCAGCATCGAAGGAGACGCATCTCTTTTAGCCAGAGATTCGAGAAAGCTGAAGATCGGGCTCAGGACTTAGTCATTAGGGCTGCAGAGCTCCAGAGAAGGTTAAATCCTCAGCCCCAACAAGCCCGCAATGTCAGTGGGGGGCCTGGTTGGAAGGGGGTGGGACCCTGATAATTATCATGGGGAAGCCTCTGAAATGCATCCTCCCCACCCCCTGCTGAACATCCACACCAAGATAGCAAATCAAAAATATATCCCACACCTGGAGGAAACCCCAGAGATTAAAGACCCAGAGGGTGCAGGGTGTGAAGCCAACACACATCTAGTTAATTCACCAATCTGGCCCCCAAATCCCAACACGCTCTACAGGAGAGGTCAACCAAGTAGCAACGCCATCTGTAACTTCCTTTTGGAGTAGCTTCCCCAGAGGGGAGCAGCTTCCCCAGAGGGGAGTAGCTTCACCAGAGGGGAGTAGCTTCCCCAGAGGGAAACAGCTTCCCCAGAGGGGAGCAGCTTCCCCAGAGGGGAGTAGCTTCCCCAGAGGGGAGTAGCTTCACCAGAGTGGAGTAGCTTCCCCAGAGGGGAGCAGCTTCCCCAGAGGGGAGTAGCTTCCCCAGAGGGGAGTAGCTTCACCAGAGTGGAGTAACATACCTTAAAGCCCACAGGATGCAGCCACAGTTGTGACCAGTACATTTGTCTCCACTATTATCGAGAAAAGACCATCACAGAGTAGTCTATGTGTGTTTGGGCCACCTAACAGGGAGGGAAAGAGGGAAAAATCAGAAGATTAAGGCAAGAGCTGGGGAAGACGCATGGGATGGATGGATGGAAATAGGTACTGAGTGTATGCACACCTTATTCTTGAACACTGATGGTACGTCATGCACTGCTCTGGGCCCTGGAGATCAGCAGCGAAGGAAACAGGAGAAGAACAAACAGCCCTGCCCACAGGGACTTCCTTACTCCCGGCTGTCATTGCTATTGTTGTTGTGGATGCAAAAGAGATTGGGGGTGGGGTGCTGAGGATGCTTAGAGGAGAGGACAGACAGACAGACAGATATGGTCCCACATACCAGGCCCTGGAGCACGAAGGGCACCCTCTGGATGTGCAGTGTTGTGAGAGAGATACACATATGCAGGGAGAAGGCACCTAGAAGCCCCACAGACCAGAACGAAGAGGACTTGGGCCCAGGCAAGAGAAGACAGAGAAGGGAACATACAACGGACGTGTAAAAGATACAAGACAGTGTACAGACTGAAAGTCTGTGTCCCCCCAAAACCAATGCCCTGAAGCCTGGTTCCCAGTGTGACAGCATCAGGAGGTGAGTGTCAGGGAGGTGAGCAGGTCATGAGTGTGAAGCCCCCCCAACGGTGCCAGGGCCCTTCTAAAACACACCAGGGATGTGACCTCCCTCTCTGCCAGACGGCAGCCCCTGCAAACCAGGAAGAGGGCCCCCACCTGCCCGTGCCAGCGCCTCAAGACTTCCGGCCTCCCAAACTGTGAGAAGTCAATCTCTGTTCAAGCCCCTCAGGCCGTGGTGTTTGTTAAAGCAACTCAAACTCTGATGTGATGTCTCTCGCCTTGGACAACCAGATAGGGCATCACAGAGCAAAATGGGAACTTGGAAGAAGAAAGCAGGAGAAATGCCAACATCGGCTTTGGGACTGTGAATGGGAGAAGGCATGGGAATCCCCCCACTCAAGTGGGACTTAAGATGTCGGCTAGAGTCCAAGGTTTATCCCTCAAGGTGATGGCTGCCACTTGCAGAGATCCTAGGAATGTCAGACATTGCAAGGAGACCCCAGAGATAAGGACCAATCAGGAGGAGACGGCCACATTGACTCAGCTAAGAGCGTCTAGTGAGCAATGCCCCTGGGAATTCAGGGAGGGCCCCGTGGGAAAGCCCATCAGGTTGTTGGCTTCTTTAGCAGCAACAAAATGGGTGACCCACAGGCAATCGTGAATGAAGAAGCACGGTGGTACCTCATCTCTGAACACATTCACGCTGCCCTACCAACTCTCCACCTCGTTCTTCACTGCAACTCAGTCCCTCGCAACGTGCTTCACTGCCTTCTTCCCCCCAACAAGGAAATTCAGCCGATGTAGGAATTTGCCTTATGAGACAACGAAATCATTGCCCTTATTTTACTGGACATATTTTTTACCTCTGAGGAATTGGGATACGTTGGGGAAAGTACCAGTTATGGGAGGTCCCATGCCTGCTCTCTGCTCTCAGGGGAAGTGCACCTGTCACCACAGCTGCCCATGGCGTCCAGGTCAAGAGGGCAATGGTTCTGCTTTATGGACCAAAGCATCTGCAGAGGAAGCCATGCCAGCTACCCTTGTTCAACAGCTACCTTCGCTCCACATTCATGAAGACTCAACCAAAAATCACCAGGAATTTGAAAAGGAAAAAAAATTAAATGAAATATTCAAGAGAAGAAATGGACAACTGACCCCAGTGAAAAGAAAAATAATTATTGAAACAGAAGAAAAGTTTTTACATTGTGAAACATCCTTGGAGAGATCTCCGGATGCAGATAACAAGGATAATAGAGAGGAGGAAATAGAGAAATAGAAGAAGAGAATCTTCTCGACTAAAGAGAGACTTGAGTTTTCAAATAGAAAGGGCATAACCAGTGCCAAGCAGGATGAGTGGAAGAGAATACAAAACTATCTCCTACACTCTGTTAACTTTGTAGAACCCCAACGATAAAACAAGAGCCCCAGCTGCTTCTAGAAGGGAGAGGAAAAAAAAATAAAGATGATCTACAAAGAACAAGAACTAAACAGACCTCAGACTTACCAATAGAATGTAATGTTGGAGGATGAAGGGGCAAAACATTTCAGATTTTAAGAGAAAACTGAAGTTCTATTCCAAACTATCAGGGTGGTTTAAAATATATTTTTTGAGTTTTTGGACTCAGAGTTTTACTTCCCTTCCTGAAAATATTGCCAAGCAATACTTGCAAGGTCATCTCCCTAGCACTCTGCAGAAACTAACTCAGAAGCTTCACACCAACCCTATGACATTATATTTATCCTAAGTTTATAGACGGAAAAGCTGTGGCACAGAGAAGTTATACTCGGGCAAAATGACAAAGGACCTCAAGAAAAAAGAGGCTATAAAATTAAACTCCCAGTGAACGAAGGAGGAGATCAAGGAGAGCGATCCAAGGCTGAGAGCTGCGTGGTGTGTCTAGAAAGCAAGGACTCATTAAAAGAGAAACCAAGCGGTGAAGGTCTTGAAGACAGAAACAAATCCAATTACGTACATTGTATCATTAAGATCCTGAAAGGTCTAAAAGACATGAGGGTATATACCTTTCTTCAGTCAGCAGTTACAAAAATAAAAAACAAAGAAAAAAATGGATACAAGAAACACCAGGGGGGACAGGGGCGTCTGGGTGGCTCAGTCAGTTAAGCAGCCAATTCCGGATTTCAGCTCAGGTCACGAGCTCACGGTCCTGGGATCGAGCCCTGCGTTGGGCTCCCTGCTCAGCGAGGAGTCTACTTGAGATTCTCTCCCTTTCCCTGTGCCCCTCCCCCTGCTCTCTCTCTCTCAAATAAATAAATAAATCTTAAAAAAAAGAAAAAAGAAACACCAGGGGTGAGAGGAAAGGGAAGTAACTGTACAGAACATACATGTCCCAAAGATGGAACAAATTTAAAGATGCCCTAATTTGGGACAACAGATGGAGTTTAGGAAAAGAAAAATTACATTTAATCCTGACACTTAGAAAAGATCATCCTTCAAATAGTACCAATTTAGTAACACAGAGCCCTTCCTTAATTTGTTTTGCAGGAAAAATACTAAATAATCATAGTAATAGAAATGCTGCTTTTTTTCACTCTTTGTTTTTAGAATTGATCCTTAGGAGCCTAGAAAACTTTTAGTTATGATAAGCATAGAAATATAATATGAAAATATGATGGCATAGCTGGAAAAAGAAGGAAGAAAGTTGGGGATTATAAAGATGCTAATTTTCTCATCTTTATTAATGGGGAATCAAGAGATAATGCCTCAAGTTTATGACTCTATAGCTCCAAGGGTATGATCCATGAAAGAAATCATTAATAAGCTGGTTGTCCTTAAAATTACAAACTTCTTTTTTTTTTTAAGATTTTATTTATTTGACAGAGATCACAAGTAGGCAGAGAGGCAGGCAGAGAGAGAGGAGGAAGCAGGCTCCCTGCCGAGCAGAGAGCCCGATGCGGGGCTCGATCCCAGGACCCTGAGGTCATGACCCGAGCCAAAGGCAGAGGCTTTAACCCACTGAGCCACCCAGGCGCCCCAAAATTACAAACTTCTGCTTCGGGCAAGATGATGTCAAAAGAATGAGAAGACGAGCCACAGACTGGGACAAAATATTTGCAAAAGACGTATCTGAGAAACAACTGTTACCCAAAATGTACCCAAAATATCTTAAAATGCAATAGTAAGAAGGTAGGCAACTGACTTAACAATGAGCAAAAGAGCTGAACACTTTACCAAAGAAGATAGCAAACGACAAGGAAGCATTTGAAAAGATGCCCCATCTCCTATTTCATCAGGGAGATGCAAATTAAAACAGCCTCAAGATACTGCTACACACCTAGGAGAATGGCGAAAATCTATAAAGGTGGCGGATCAAGAAATAGGTGAGCATAGTGCTTAAAGTTGTGAAACTACAGAAAACTTAAGAAGTACATAACAAACAAAAGTCAAGATATGAAGGACAGATGGGAGAGTGTGTAAAGGCACTAAATCAACCAACGTACCTTCCTTCCTTCCTTTCTTTTGTAACCCCCACGTGGGGCTTGAACTCACAACACCAAAATCAAGTCGTGTGCACTACCAACGGAGCCAGCCAGCAGCCCCCCACATCTTCCTTGGTGAAGAGTTAATACACACATTCCACACTTAATTGATTAAGATACAGCAGTAAAAATAATTCCAGATGAAGTTAGGTGGTAATTTATAGAAGATTTAAACCCAAAATTGCTTAGCTCTGGAGCTGGGCGGACTGAGGATGAGGAGATGTCTACGAAGACAGTTATTTTCATTCTGTATCCTCTGCACTACTCAGAATTTTGGGTATATAATGTGCATGTAGTGATTTATAATTTTAAAAGCAATTTTTTTAATCATCGGTAATTTTTCTGTTAGGGAAGAATACAGCCGAAGGATGAAGTTTATGGAAATTTTTCTAGAAGCTTAATAATAGACATCAGGAACCAAGCGTTGCTGAAAATAATGAATTTTTGAATTTTGAAATGCCTTGAAGTTTTCCTCAAATTGTCAATCTCCCAAAGGGTGTTCCTCCAAGTCCTACTTATCAAGACGCACTACTAAGTTCAAATTATAAAAATCTTACCTGTAATTGAAGCCAGCTGCAACCTTTTTGACAAGGACTAATTGCCGATAATGATTTAAGTGCTGAAAAATTCGCATGCCCCAATTGTTTTAAATGGGGGAACCTCTCACAGCTTTCTCCGAAAAAAACTGTTAATCTTTGCTGCTGACTTAACAAATCCTTCAGTCACCTGTTTGCCATCATTTTCATGAGCTGATAACGTGTTTATTAGAGTCATAATGTGCAGGTGGAGGAATAAAGGTCTCGTTTGATGGCCTGGGATTTCGTCTGACATCTCTACGCGGGAAACGTTGGCACCAGCTTCAGGCTTGGCTATAGCAGAGAAAGACAACAAAGGCCCATATGATTTTTTTTTTTTTAATTCAAGGCAAATGAAAAGTCAGCATTTAATTGACATCTGTAACTTTAGATGATGTGGCTGGTAGAGCTCGTGCCCTACACAGCTGTCCCTTTTACCTGCTGTCAGTCAAGGGCTCCCGGTATTGGCAGAGGCAGCGGCGCAGGCTGGGGGCCAGCGGTCTCCCTCCACCCTCGGCATCTCCATCTAATGAGTCTGATGTTTTCAGCCTCAGGATCGCGTCCACTCCCTGTGTCGGCTCCTCGCGGGGTTCGGGGCACTTCCCCAACCGCTTCTAGCTCTGGAGAGAGGGGCAACAGGCAGCACACGCCAAGAGCTAACATGACCTTTGCAATTCTCCAGCTAGAATTTATCTGAAGCAACACGAAGAGATCCCGTGCAAATGCGGAGCTGTGAGGATTTAATCAGAGGCTTGTTCAGAATGGTGGGAAACTGGAAACGGACGGGGCAGGGGATGGGGCCGAGGCTCAGAACTCAGATGGGGAATAGATGTGCGGCGCCGGGTGGGGGGTGTGACCCAGGGACACCTGGCTCCGCGGGGACCCCCACTTGCAAGGCCCGCCTTCAGCACGCGGCCTAAGCACTCTCAGCCTCGATGGGCCGGTCAGTGAATCTCCCCGGGACAGTGGGCAGTAAGGTCTGACTTTTATATAAAGCACGCAGCGTCGGACCTGCCTTGTTGTAAACACTTGATCCATGCCACGTAATAATAAGAGAAATAACAAGATGACAGCAGCAGTAACAGTAAACCATAAAAATCATGCCGAAGGGGAAGACGCACTGATAGAAAACATACATACCCATAGGAATTCGTGGACAAACAAAAAAGTAGTTGTTCTCGACCTCAGCAAAGGAATATACACCGGGCGCCCGGCGGCTCAGTCGGTCAAGCATCCGCCTTTAGCTCAGGTCAGGGTCCCAGGGTCCTGGGATTGAGTCCTACATCGGGGTCCCTGCTTCTGCCTCTCCTTCTGCCAGTCTTCCAGCTCATTCTCTCCCTCTCCTCTCTCTTAAAAAAATCTTTAAAGGAATAAGTTTAAAAATATAAATTAAAAAATCTTTAAAGGAATACATGCACAACAAAAGGCTAATTATCAAAGTAGAATATTAAACGGTGATCACCCCTCAGAAAGATTATCCCTCAGTTCATCATAGAATTATAATGAATTTATTTCCTTTCTGTTTCTCGGTATGGTACAAACTTTCTACATGGAAGGGATTTTACTTTATTTTACTTTAGCGATTCGGAGACACCCCCCCCAAAATCACATTTTAAAAAAGTATTTCTGTATTAGATTACTCCAGCGCACAGAAACGCAGACTTGGAAAAAACAATTTCAGTGCTCTGGACTAGTGAAGAAAGGGAGGCCCCACCAGGGAGAGGAGCCCCCTGGGCCTCCTCCCTGCAGAACCCGGGGTCGTCTGCAGCCTCACGGCACCGCCGGAATGCCATGCGAAGCACAGGGATCCGGGTCTCCCCAGGGACAGATCTGTGTCCGCTCTCTCTTCTTCCATCGGGGGCACCGTGCCCGGGACCTGGCAGGAGCTCAACAGCCCTGTTGAACGGGAGGGCCCTCCGTGGACTCCTCTCTGCTCCGATGCGTTGGAGGACACACGGAGAGCTATAAACGCAGCAGGGAGTCATCCTGGGGGCACCCAGGAGAGACTTCCAAGAGCCTTGCGGGGGCTCGGGGGAGCGGAGGATGCGGCCAAGAGATCTCTAGCCGAGGAAACAGCCGCAGGAACCTGACTCACACTGAGTCCGGGAAGAGGCTATTGTCTTCGCACAGAGAAGCCTAAGGTCTGGCAAGACACCGTGTAAGGAAATCGGGAAAAGCCAGGTTATGTAATCAATTTCCATTCTCCCATTTACTTCTGGGCCCAACTAAGAGGCCCTTTGGCTATTTGGGGAAAGTCATTCACCATAAACTGTTACTAGCTAATCATGGTTTGATGGGTTTTTCTGGCCCGAAAACATTTGCATTTTTACTGGAGCCCTGGGCCTTGCTCCCCAGGAACGTGAGACCCGTAAGTAGGTGGGGCAGGGCGGGCGGATGGGCTTCTGGGCAAGGAGTGCCTCTCCACACAGTAAGTCATCTCGCCCTGACAGCAGCTTCCCCACCCAAGGAACCCTGCCAGGGAGACTATAAAGGACAACCCCACACACTTCTCTGCCAGCCCGCCCACCCCTGGGCCTGATCCCACACCCTCCAACAAATGCGCTCCCTAGGACATTTTTATGACGGATTTGTTTCATTTAAAGTTAATCACGTTATCCTTTTCATCTGCTCTTCGGTACCTCTTACAATTGGAGAGAGGTTCAGAAAATAAATAAATTAATTAAATAGTCCCTGATTTCCCAAGACTTGATTCCCCCCTCCCTACCCCCTGCTCCTAAGTGCTGAAGATGTGGACTTGATGCCTGTTTTGATAGGAGCAATTTATCACCCGGGTGAAATCAGATGGCTGTTGGGAAGGCAGGTCCAGGACTGATGAATCCCTTTTCTCTGGGAATGAATTTAATCCCCAAGGGTGGTCGTGGTATTAAAAGGCTTGGCCCGCCGCACCTGTGGCATTTGAGACAAAGTGAGTGGCAGCTGAGCCCAGAAACCGGCTCCTGTTCCCTGCATGCCGCGTCTACACTGAGCCCTAAACATCTTCATCTTTCGAAGCCTGGAGAAAGCTCGGTTAAGTGCACGACTTCCAAATAATTTGGGTATAAAACAATGACTTTAGTTATTAATGAATTCAAAAACAATGAAATTGACTTGCAGTGCATTTCCACTATTTTTAGTAGGAGTTTTTAACTTATTAATTGAAGATACTTTTAGAATGCATCCATTTTTATGCTCCAGCCCAATTTCTTTTTTTTTTTTTTTTTAAGATTTTATTTATTTGTCAGAGAGAGAGAAAGAGCACAATCCGGGGGAGCGGCAGGCAGAGGGAGAAGCAGGCTCCCTGATGAGCAAGAAGAAGCCAACGCGGGACTCGATCCTAGAACCCCAGGATCATGACTTGAGCCAGAGGCAGACGCTTCACCGACTGAGCCACCCAGATGTCCCATGCTCCAGCCCAATTTCTTGCTACATTTGGGCTAATTCCTTCTTGGAATTTACAGTCCAGTGTTCTCGAGTGTGTCAGAGCCCAGGTAAGAGGTCATCAGGCCCATTCGAATCACCTGGGAAGCCTAACAAGCTGTGGTTGCCCGGGTACCACCCCCAGGCGTCTGAGTCGATGTCTGCGGGAGAGCCTGGGAATCAGCATTGTTTCCAAGCTCCGCCCCGGGGTTCTAATACACAGCTGACCCTTGACAACACGGGTTTAAACTGTGTTGTGTCCACTTACACTCCATGTCTTACAGTCCATTCTATGAATGTATGTTCTCTTCTGTATGGCTTTCTCAACATTTACTTTTCTCCAGCTTACTTTATGGTAAGAATACAGTATATAATACACAGAACATGTGAGGGGTTGGCCCCCTTAATCCCTGAGTTGTTGAAGGATCAACTGTATAGCCAAGTTTGAGAACCACTGCTGTAAGACAATGAACTTGGTATGTTTGAAACAAGCCTAGCACAGCTTCAGATTAGACATCCTTCTTGTAACTGGCTAGCTATTGCAAACCAAACCTGACTTCCTAAATCATTTCCTGGATCCAGTTGGTAATTGGATAAATAAACCTTATGCCTTCATGGACAAGTGAATTGCTTACGTGACAAATTATCTTAACCTTCTTTAAAACTTGTATGCAAATCAACCATTGTGGCTATTAGGAGTACTTTTGCTCTATAGAGTGTTTCCAACTGGTCGAATAGATCACCTGCCTCAGTTCAACTTCATGCAGTACTCGATACGACGTCGTTGTGCTGAATACCAACCACTTGGTTTCTGCTCCCATATCTACTCCACTTCGGCCGCTCACCCATCATCCGTCCACCCACCCACCCATCCTGCGATCCATTCAACCCTTAAGTAGGCACTAGCATTACAAGAAGGAATGACACATTTCTGTCCTAAAGGAGTTCACCATCCAGTGTGGGAAGTAGACAAGTTAACAGAAATCGCCAGAAAGGGTGAGAAATGCTATATGAGAGTTAAATTAGGGTGCCAAAGGACACAGAAGATAGGCACCTCACCCTGGACTGAGGTGGGGTGGATGGCTAACCTGAGTCACAGGAAAAAGCATAGTTATTTCTATAAAGTCATATTTTATATCACTGAATTCTTAAACTCTCAGTTATCACTAAAGGACACAGGCACAGAGAGGTGTACCCCATATGCAAGTGTAACTATTTCTCTCTGCATCCTCACTCAATCATTCACTGAAACTAAATACACAAGGTATTCAACAATTAGGACAGTAGTGAAAATACGAAATATCAGAATTCATACATCTTCCAACATCGATACCCTTACTTGTTTGGGGAATATCGTATGCACTAAAAACTCTCTGTTTTGATCTTGCTGCTATCATGGTTCTTTTAAAAGGCCCAAACTTACATCCAAGGACAGATGTCCACATGGGGAAGGCTGCATACTTAATGGCTGTCGCTGGGGTCAAGAACACTGTGATCGTCCTGGGGCTCCCTTTTTAAACCTCATTGACATTGGGGATTTCTTCACATTAGTAGGTCAGCACTTGATAAAGCGTGTGCCTATTTTAAGACTGAATGCCGGAGGATACCAGAGAACCAAAGACCAATGCAAATATCAAGAATTCCTAGGCAGTCACCTGAAAGAAAAGTCACCGAGATACAGGATAGAGTAGGACCAAATCACCTTGTCCGCATACTTTAAGCGACTGCTTACAGGTCTGCATAAAACGTAAGCACAAAATAGGGTATAAATGAAAAGACCATGAGTTGGTTGATAGACGAGTAAGGGGAAAAACTGGTTCATGTGGTGTTTTCCTTTCCCCATTTGAAATGAATTTAATATCTGCTTTTAATTTTATGATCCTGAAAAATTAGAACTCTGAGGGACATTAGAGATCATTTAACCCACTATTATTTTAAAAATAAAAAACAGAGGTCCAGAACGGTGAATCAATGGCAGAGGCAACGGTTGGAGTAAAGGTCGAGGTCAGAACCAAAACCCCTGGCTTTCAAACTCCCGTGACCCTTCTCCTATGACCTCGCAGCATTGTCACTAAAGGTGTGCTTAAACCCTTACCGTGACCAAGAACTCCAATTACCAGCGTGACCATGATAGCAAACTTGTCACTAGCTCATGCAAGCAGTGACTGCAAATCTTGGCTGACAGATCCGAGTGCGAAGAAACAACCATTCACCTATTTCTATGATGCCTGCATTGGCTTCCAGGGTCTCATTTCTTCCTTTACAGGGTCACATCAAAACCTCAGAGCGCCTCGTGCCAACCAGTGAGGTGAGGGCAGAAGGAGCAGCGTCAGCACCTGGCCCCGGTCACCGCCCTGTGCCAGTCACAGAAATGGCCTCCACCCATCTGGTCTCCTGGTGTCTGTTCATGACCTCTACACCCTTCTTGTCCCAGCTGCGGGCCCCCTTCAGGTATAGAAGCCCCTCTCCGGCCATAAAGTCAACATTCTGTGTTGTTGCCGGATCCACGTGCGGTGAGAAGGGGCACGAGATGCGGGAGACCGTGCACAGGCTACTCAGGCCTGTCCACCTAAACATCGGACAAAAATATGTCACCTGCAGGGACCAGGGAGAGTCTGGGTGAAGGCTATTTTCCTGGGCTCTCCCCAGGGAACTTCAGGGGCTCATGGAACTTCATCTTCCCAGGGTTCTCCAACATATCTGGGGTTTCTGTAGGGACCCTCCACCCCCCCTCCAACCAAGGACTCATGGTGGCACCTGCTCAACGCTCTTCTCCCCTTTGCCAATCTCTAGAACCTTTATTTAATCTCAGGGAGGCTTGGACCAACACCGGCTTTGAGCTAGTATTCTTCCAAAGGTATTGTTCACACCCTGAGTTCTTTTTGAAATTCAGCCCTGAGTCCTCTGTTCTGTTGGACTACGCTTCCCCTAAGGCAATAAATGGGTAGCTTTCAAATTAGCAGAAGTGCCTGGAACTGTAGCAAAGAGCAGTAGCTCAACTATCATTCTGCCGCGCCAATATCAAGGTGCTGGACAGCTTGAGTCCTGCCGCGGTCCTCTGCTGGACCTCCCTGCTTGTCTATGGTCACCCTCCCACATCCGCCCCACGCCCGACCGGTCAGGTTCAAAACACCAGCCACGGAGGAGATCAAGAAAAACAAGAGACACGAGAACAGCACGCCATCGCCCCTCCCAGAGGCAGAACACAAGCCACTGGTGATGTGTCAGCAGCGTTTCCTTTTGCTCTCAAGTCCACCATAAGACGAACTCGTCCTCTCTCAGCTTCGTTGTCCTTATCTGTTCGAAGCAGATAGCAGCCCGCCTACAAAGATTGCAGATAGGGGATGTAAGCCCTTAGCAAGCGCACGCATCTAGCTCTTACACAATAAACAGCGGCCAGTACTTGAGCCTTTCGCTTCTGTATCCTCGTTAATATCTTTCTGAAGATTGTGAAATCTCCACCTGGCACCCTTCTGAGTTTGCCAACGGGCACAGTGAGTCAGGAGGCACCAGGGCACCATTCTGGTCACTCCACAGGCCACGTGGAGAAAGTTGGGTCTGAGAGGAGCCTACGTGTATCAGATTATCTAGGAAATGCGAATGATCGCTAACGAAAGCGATCTGGCCGGGGTATGAATGACTCAGGGCAAGCCATTTCTAGAAAAACAACTCAAACTACTTTGTCTTAGTAAGACTAAGTCTGTGGCACAACTGCTCTGAGTTATGACCCGTGATCAGCCTGCTGCAAACCAGGAGTTTCCACGGTCCCCAGGGACTTTCACCCAGGAGGCTCCCAAGTCCTCTCCCAGAGCTCTTGATTGGGAATTATTGCCATAAAGGGCTTCCCAGAGGAGAGTTTCAGAACACATCAGCAGGCCTTGCACCTAAGAACGCTCACAACGATGGAGGGACATTCAGGTGAGAGCAGGGGCAGCCCCGCAGGGCTCTCCTGCGCGTCCTGTTGGATGAATCCCAGCCCAACTCGCCACCCAGCACTCACACTGGTCCCAGACAAACAGCAGACCTTTGCCCGGCCCTCGGCTCCATCGGGGTCTGCCAGAGATGTCCCTTTGCTGCTTTCAGATCCCAGGACCGAGTCATCAAACTGACATAACCACCGTGCTTTCTCATTTTTCACATTCATAAGACCTAGGGCTATTTTGGCCAACGATCTCCTAAAACTGCATTTTTTTTTTTTTTTTACCAAATTAGAGCTAGCATCGACTATGAGCAGACCAGCACGTCCTGGAATGGGTTCCCCTTCCCCGGTAAACAGCATGTGGTACCGTGTTCTTCCAGAAGTCCACCCAAGCCACACTGGTCCTGACCGTCTAAAGTCCTAGAAACTCACATGAATTAACCCAGTTGTTCCCATATGAATCCACGAAGTCACTAAGAAGCCCAGAATGTACATTAACAAATGGTCTCCATTCAATGAAACAGTGAAATAGGTCAAGTGTACTTCCCCCTCTCCTCTGCTTTTCCCTCCCCCCTCCCTCGGCACTCCCTGCTCACCTCTCTCTCTCTCTCTAAAAATAAATAAATAAAGAGGAGCCCTCACAACCACAGCGCTTAGACCACCAGGCTCCATCCCGGTGCTGCACTCACATGAACTCCGTTAGCCCTTCTGTGCCTCGCGCTGTGTCAAACCACGGGACAGGGAATGGCTGGGCGGTGTGTCTGCCCTCCTATGGGCCAGAGATCCAGTGATGTCCCTGGGGACAGCCCTACATAGTTGATATTGCTATTATCCCTCAGTCAACAAATGAGGAAACTGAGGCACAAAGGCACTAATGTCACACAACTAATACTCGGCCACCAGATTCCAACCTGGATTCCAACCCAGATAGTCTACCTCCTGCATCTACACTCTTGAACACAGGTGTTACACAAGAGGAACAAGACAGCTCTGGCTGCTGAACTGAAGACGAAAATAATTTAAGGTGAAAAAAGAGGACTTTGGGAAGTGTAAAAGTCATTACACTTTACACTTTACACATTACAACTCTCAAAGGCCACAACCCTTTCTAAGGCAGCAGCACCCAACCATCCCATCACATCACCACCGTCATCAAGATTTACTCATTTAATCTTTCCTCCATTCAATATGGCGCCTTATGGAACTCAAACTCATGATTCCCAGTATGGTAATGCATCATCACACCGAACGATCGGGTCTGACAGGGGAAGAAAGGTACTTCCTTGATGGAGATTGGAGATGTCAATGGCGCTCACATCACTCTTGGGGCCACCTGTGGGTGGAGGCCCCCAGGAGTCCAGCACCCCCTTACTGGAGTTCCTCTGAACACACCCTGCCAAGCCCAGAGAACCTGTCACCAAAGGCTGTGCCTCGTCAGGCCAGGCTGGCTGGATTCTGGACCTGGCTGCCTCTTGCCTTGCCTTCACCACATTCCAAGGCTAGAAACCATTATGAGAGAAAGCAGAGCAGCAGGCTGACCCCGCCTCGGGGAAACCATGTTCACCAGGAGGCCTAGCCCCGGCACCACCTCCATACAGCCAGCGACTGGGATAGACCCGGAGACGACGCCATCCGAGACCAGAGCAGATGTGTCCACGACAAGCAGTGGTAGGCGAGGGGACATCATAGGCTCTGTGGGGATTTCCCCCAGATCTGGTCATCCGCACCGGCTTACCATTTTCACTGAACGCCAAAAACCGTGTTTTCACAAATGACTCGTAAAGAACCTTTGAACAGAAAAACAGTTTTTTTCCATCTTGACCCAGATACTAAATACGGCATAATTGACAGGTCAGAGGGAGTTCTCTGGATGGTGGCCAGGGTGGTGAGGCGCTTACTCACAAAGACACTCTCAGATCTAGAAGTCAGAGCACAGCTGACTCAAAGAAGCATTTAGGCCACAGTCCCGGTCTGAGGAGGAATCTTAGGATATTTATCCTGAGGTCACTGAAAGTAGGTCAGGTTCTCTCTGACCAGTACGACGGCTCAGGGAGGGAATCGCGATGTCCCACGGGTCACACTAGGCCTGACACCCCCCCCCCC
>CM052811.1:4524333-4547831 GCA_028533885.1 Nasua narica
GCGGTACCCAGCTCCAGGCTGCACCCACGCAGCCTGGGCTGACTGCACCTGGAGGAAGCTCCCCTCTGCCAACCCACCCCCCATTCTCCCCTCTGTGCCTGTGGCACCCGCATCTAGCCCCTGCCTACCTGGCCTGCACCCCTGCACCCTTCAGCCGGCTCCTGCTGGCTGGCTTTCTCCACCCTATGTAGGGAGGGGTGGTGGGGAGCTGTCTTTGCAGCCGGCAAACGTCCTCCAGCCTTTCTTTCTTTCTTAACCTCATTGAAACTGGATGTATATATACACACAGTTGCTGCTGACAGAAATGTGGAGAGTGACTGGGGTCTCATTGATGCATGTAAGTGTATTCAACAAATAACAGAAAATAAGCAATCACGTTTCCCAGTCCCGGTTTCAAAGTCCTTCTTCCCCAAGGGGAAATCCGACACGTGAAATCATCAGAAAAGCCAGAGGCTTGTGGAAGGGTGTGTGGAGAAACCACCGCGAACAGAATCTTCCTACAGAACAATCTCCTTCCTCAGCTGGAGGTGTGGATAAACAGGAAACCCGCGAGAGCATTCTTAAAGGGTTAGATAAGAAATCCAGGTGCAATCTACCTGATATTTATCTTCTTGGCCTTTACTTGCTAGAAATATTTATCCTCTATTACCTACTGTACTATATTTAGGGTCTCACCGGATCTCTGGCCCCTTTTCTGTGTTTTTTTTTTTTCTTTTCTTGTTACCTTCCTTGTTGATATAAGGAAGCAGTGTTAATTCCCCTTAAGATCTGTGAACATTCTCACCCCTACCCTAGTCTACCCTCCCTTGACAGCAAAATAAAGTCAATTTTCCAGGTGTTAAATAACATTGAATAATAACTACATAATCAGCACAAAAAAGTAAGTGCTGGTTTACACCACAGGAAGATACCTTACATTTTCTGCCTGGTTTCTATATTATTTCTTTGAACTCCCAGGGTTGCTGTTATTACTTAACTTACTGATTTTTAGGGTATTACTAGAAAAGCCTAATTTCCAGTGAGGAGAATGAAGGCATTTGAAACGTGACATGCAAGCAAGCTGATGGCATAGAGAGAAGACTTGAGTAATTTTTCCCTTTCGGCGGATTTGTTAGTCCAGGTGGGAACTGGGCGGCCGGTCACACTGTCGACTGACCTCATTTATCTGCCGGCCTGCTCTTCTGGTTTCCTAGGTTAATTTCGTGTCTGTGACATATTTCCTACTGAAAGGAGGATTACTGCCTTGCTCACATTCTCACGAACTGACACCGTGGAGCAGAGGAAAGCCGTGGATCTAAAACGCTCGCGTTCACACAAACGTCAGGCCCCGCGCCCCACCCTGCGTGTCCTGTCACCCACCGCCCCGTCCCCCTCCTCGCTCTGGGGCCAGGCTCTGACTGGTCCTGCTTCCTCCCTCAGTTGGCATAATGGAGTTCTCACTGAAGTGATGTCAGGCTTCCAACTCGGGCCGCCAGGCATGCAGTGTTTGCACATTCAATCCCGTCCTCTTCACCGTCTGAGCCACGACTGCCAACCACACGGACCCGGCCGGGTGGACTTTCCCAATATGGCGCATATGCCACTTGGGTCAGCGGCATAAGCCAAATCAGGCCCACAGACGGGATTTTCAAAAACCAGTGAGGCTGGCTCTTGCAGTCCCATGGGTCCCTTCCACCCCAGAGATGTCACGTCCTCCCCATCCCAGCCATGGGGGTTTCTTTCCACTACTCTCCCTCCACACACCCTGATGCATCTGAAACCCCCAATTCACCTGCACATCCCTCTCAACTACTCATTCCCTAAAGCAATCGGAACACAGAGGGACCTGTGACCACTCTGATTTCATTCAGTCTTGAAAACCCTCCTTATGCTGGTGAAATAAACATCATTATTCGGTCACCGAGGACATACCTGGCACAGCGTCTGGCTCGCGCCCAGTAAACATTTCTTGTTGGAGCCACCGGCGCTGGAAGAGCCTGGAATGTTTATTCTCCCTTATACTTCCTCACTTCGAATGTCCCTAAGAGGGACAGGTACGTTTTCTTTCCTGAGTCTCTTCGGCCCCCTTACTCTTCCTTCATCCTTCAAGATCTCTACCCTCCAAAGGCGACCTGATCGACGTAAATGAGGCAGCAGGTAGATTCCACGAAGACGGTGCCCCAGACAGCTTCCAGGTCACTCTCCAAAGCACAAGACTGTTTTCCCCTAGTTCCTCAAAAGTCTGCCATGCCTCAAATTAAAGAAAAACTCTGGGCTCCAAGGCCAGTAATCCACCCAGAGTGCATGAACAAATACATCAGAGAATAAAAAGGTTTCTGACAATTGTCCCTCTTCCTCACTGTCCCTTTTCCCCTACCTTCTGAGGTCAGTGGTTCCAGACTTTTAGACTTCATTGACTTAAAAAAATCATCTTCATTTTTCAGTTTTCAATTTAATTTCAAGTCACTGAATTAGCCATTGAATTAAAAAAAACTTGCAAAAGAAAAAACACTTCAAATCTAGTCACTGTCCAAATGAGATTCCTTATACCTGATGTAATAGGCCAATTTATTTTAAAGTCTGAATAAATATCAAGTCATTTTTGGCAGTGATGGAGGTTACCTAGCATGACGTCAGAGTGCCCAACACAAACAACAGTACAGAGATGTTCTGTCTCTGAGACATGAAGGCAGTGTTTTGAGATACTTGTTTCCCTGGCCTAAAGTGCCCTCTGTCCTCCAAAGGCTGCTCGTCTTTCAGAACTGAACCGAGGTCCCACCTTCTCCATGAAGTCTTTCCAAGCCACTCCAGCTCTCCTGAATCTCTTCTGCCTCTGACTCCAGCCTCACTCCTAGTCCTTCAAATAAGCATTTAATTATAAGGTTGTCTTGTCTTGTTCACCACGGTTTCAAGTGGGATGTTCTGGTCTCCCTGCATGTATCTTAGTGGGCGGGGCCCATGTCTTCATGTCTTTTTCCTTTTCTGTGTCCTGCCCAAGAAGACAAGTGTAGACTCAACACTAGGAGGGACTCCAATGTCCTTGCCGACTGGTTGATTAGATCTTCCCACTGATGGATGGTCTTCGCATCATGGAAGTCCTTCTGTGACCCCACGATAATCTACTACCAGGAGTGGAGATGAGATTCTATCCTGACCTCACGAAAACCATACTCCAGCCACTGTTCTACGTTCTCATAGGATTGTAGTTGAGAAGTTCAAGGGGAAAAAAGTGAGCATTGGTAACTTGCCATGCATTGTCCCACCTACCCAAACAACCAGAACAAGAAGTGTGAACAAAGTAGGGAATGCCAGTGGGACTCCGAGCAAAAGAGGAGACTGGGCAGTGCTGGTGCAAGGCACCCAGTTGTGGAATCCCTCAGAGCAGGGTTCAGGTGGCGTCTCTGTCATCCCTCAATTGCATGACCTTAGACCACCGCTTACCGCTCACCGTGTGGTCAGCCTAAACGCAGCTCTGTCCAGAAAGTTACTTAGCTCCATAAAGCGGCCTCCATATTTACTCAGTCTTCGTTCTTCACATGTTCAGCAGCCCAGCAGGGAAAAGGGGTGCTCTCTGGGGGAGAATGACATCTGCAGTACCCGGGGCGGACCGGAGAGGGCCGAGGTGGAAGTGAGCAACCTGGCTTTGAAGTCCCAGCAAAGGACGAAGGGTGCACTGGCGAGCAGCGAGTAGAGAAACAGAAAGAAGGGGCAGATGAGAGAGAACGGGGGGCGGCGCCCAGGCGAGCTGGCCGGGTCTGGTCCGGGCAGGAGCCGGGGCTGCGATAAAGGGCAGGATGGGGGCGGGGGCGGCAGTCTTAGGACTGAGAGCAGGTCTTGATGGGAAAAGCCAGTGGGGAAGGGAATGAGGGGCTGAACGTCTGGCGATGGGGACAAAGGTACCGAATAGAAGTAAAAACTGAAAGAGTAATGGATGCAACTCCAGGGGAGAAAAAGTGGAGTGTGAAGGGGGGTCTGTCAAGATGGAACCGAGGAGAACATTCGTGGTTTGAAGGCTGGCGGAGAGCAGGGAAGTGGCCAAGGACAGCAGCTCCCCGGCGAGAGAGGGCAGGGAAGGAGAAGCGTGGAAACCATGGTGGGGAGGCAGCTTTAAGGAAGGGGAAAGCCTAACAGTGTTCTAAATAAATAGCTAAGCTGCGGGACAGGCCCAGGGAGAAGCCAGCGGCTGACCCCCGGGGCAGTTCAGAAGCTAGGAGGCAGGACCCAAAGGCCCAGGCGGCTCCTGGAGGCACCGGCCCTCCTCCCCAGCCCTGCAGGCCCCCAGGACGGAGGGCAGATCCAGTAGAGGGCCGCTCAGGCCACCTTGCTGCCAGTCCGGACGCTGAGCAAGGGCAGCCACGAAGGGCCGGGTCAAGGCCACGGGCAGGCCACACCGTCAGACCGGAAAGTAGTAGCTCTGCCTTTATGAGGGGCAGCGTCCCCCTCAGCCTGCTGTGGGATTCCTGCTACCCTGCTGGGTGTGGCTCTGATGGTCAGCTCACAGGGACCCTAGAGACATGACTATTTTCTCAGAGTCGTGCCTGCTAAACCACTTAGTGGGGAAAAGAAAAGGAAAAAAAAAAGCTGCATGAAAGGACCACAGAGACTTAAAAAAAAATCCTCTGATAAGCTGCATTCAAATCACCTACTTAGGAAAGAAATTAACGTTAACTGCTAAGGTCAAAGAATGAACGAAAGACATGGCTCTGAATTTTTAACCCCAATCTTTCATTCTGGTCACACGTTATGACTTCTCTGTGGATTTGACATTGATTCTACCGTTGAAAGCAGCCATGCCAAGTGTCCGGGCCCTGAGGTCCTCCGGGGGCTGGCTGGCCAGCTGCCCACCCAGGCAGGCCGCGCTGGGCCCAGGGAGAATGGATCCTCCCTCTCAGAGAGGCCAGTCTCCGCCCCTTGTCCTGTCAGGCCCCGCCCCTTATCCTGTCAGTCTCGCCCCTTGTCCTGTCAGACCCCGCCTCCTGTTTGCCTGCTCTCTTGCCCTACAACAGGCAGGGAGAAAAGTCCCCCGAGGGGCAATCAAGAGTTATTTTCTAAACGGGTTATTTTCTAAACGGGAGGTCAACTGACATGAAAGAAATACTTTACTCAAAGTATCTTAAAATCAAAACCTAACTGATAATCTTATTTTGTGCTGTAGATCTCTCTCCACCAGTTAGAATGAAGGCGAAGCAAAGATTCGTGGTATTCTTAAATAAAGCTTTTGCAGCATTGAGACTATTTTCAAAGATGCGGCAAGGCCAATTTAAGAAACTATTTTCCCAAAAGCACTGCAAGAGGAAGTAAGTGTTCTACCAATGTAATTTTTCTAATACGCTTGGGCTGAACACTTAGACATTCTAATTTCAATTGAGAACCCGTCTTATTGTTCAGTATGACAGACATTATGAAAACAGGACTCAACTTCAGTGAACTGAAGAGAAAGCTCCTAATGCATCCACGTTGCCTTGCTATTCAGCTCACGCGCTCTTATTACTATGTGCTCAATAAATACACATTAAACCTTTCACCAGCCCTAATTACTCAGATGAAAGCAAATTTTTGCATAGAGCCCATATTATTAAAATATTATCACACTCTTCCACACTAAGCTAATTGGGCACTATTTTCAGATTTTCAGCATTAAATTGAATATATTCTCAGTCATTACTTGGAGGCCAAGCAAACACATTTCTGAAGCCGTCAACACTTGGAAATCTGCCGCCTGGATCTCAGCTGCTAAGGTAATGGTTGTTCAGCTCCTTCCTCAGCATGGAAATGGGGAGCAAGGGCTTTCATTAAAGGCGCAGCGGGCTTTCCTGGTGCTCCAGTCTTTGGGGGAGACCACTCCGGGCTACTCTGCTGAACCAGAAATGAGAGGGCCATGCGTTCATGGACAGAGTGGCAAGCATCATGCTAGGCTCGTGTGGGCAAAATCAAATAATTTAGTTGAAAGAGGAGAGCCATGCTTTCTCTCCATTTACGTGCACACACACACCACATGTGCACGTCCCCCAGCAAAGCTATCTTGTCACCCGAGTCTGTGACGATCAGCTCCCCTGGCCCATGTCAGGAAAAGAATCACATCAACAAAATGGAAGCTGTCCTTTCTTGCTGCCATTTGCAACGGAAGCCCAACTTCTCAGCTCAGCTCAGCAGGGCCACTTGCTGCAGCTTCCTTTAAAAATTTGCCTGCAATTAATACAGTTTTTGTTCTCATTTTTAAGAAAGGGGTACAGATAGCACCGCGAGAAGCATGAGTTCATTGTAATTATCAATAGTTACACTATAAAGAAGTCGTGGTTGCACACATGGTGAAGAAGTCTCTTCCAAGAACGATGGATGAAGAAATCGTGGCAGGCACACGCACGCACGCGCGCACACACACACACACACACACACACACACGTAGCCATACACATACAATGGAATATTATTCAGCCTTAAAAAAAAGAAGGAGATCCGGCCATTTACAAAAACATGGAGGAATTGGGAGGACATTATACACTAGGTGAAATAAGCCAAACACAGAAAGAAAAAAACTATGTGATCTACTTATATGTGGAATCTAAAACACACAAACAAGCAAACAAAAAACAATACAGAGAAGGGGAGAGTGAGGCAGTGGTTACCAGTGGCAGGCAGGTGGCAGAAAAGGGAGACATTGGTCAAAGGGGACAAAGTTGCAATGATATAGGAAGAGGACATCTAGAAATCTAATGTCCTGCCTGATGACTAGAGTTAATGATACTGTACTGAATACGGGAAATTTGCTGAGAGTGTAGATTTCAGGTGCTCTCATCACAAGAGAAATAAAACAACCATGGGAGGTGAAGTTAATTAGCCCGGCTGTAGTAATCGTTTTGCTAGGGATCAAGTCATCAGATTGCATACCTTAAACATAAATAATATTTATTTTTAAAAAATTAAAAATAGAAGCGTCTTCCACGAGCCTAAACGAGCCCACTAAGGTGGCCCTGTGGCAGGCAGGTGTGCGTTTTGATCTAGAACAATAGGCAGAAGTTGAGTGTCTTAGAGACAGCTTTGTGATCGAGCAGGCAGGCTCACTGAGGCTTTGACACCTCCATCTCTATAAAACCCCAAGCAGTCCTTTAGGTAGAGTCAGCATTTCCTATCTGAGTGAGTTACGGTGGCAGTTTGCCCACTTCAGCAGTCCCGTCTACCGGGGACTACGGTAGACCGAGAATGAAGCTGAGTGGGACCCGGGACGTGCCCTCACGCTGCTCTCATTGGGGATGACTGAGAAGCGTTTGCTGTTTGACTCATTGTATAGACTGAGTCCAGAGCCTAGAAGTGGCTTACTTACTCTCTGGCCTCACAGACTTGCCGGTTAAGTTACCGTTAATAAAATGTGGGGAAGCGTATACTTTCCAAAATAATGCACATGATTTCAATTAAATAGCAGTTTGTGTGTCTTTAAAATATTTTTTGAATTAGGAGATATTTCATACAGAAAATTATTCAAATACGACAGCAAGCACCCCTAGGAATACATTTGAAATGTACTAATTCCTACCATTTTTGACAAATTTCAATCAGAGCTTTCATTTTAGAAGGGAAAAAGATATTCTTAAAAAACAATACAGGGGGGCACCTGGGTGGCTCAGTCGTTTAAGTGTTTGCTTTCAGCTTGGGTCATAATCTCAAGGTCCTGGGATCGAATCCCACATCAGGCTCCCCTGCTTCTGCGATCTCTCTCACTTTCACACTGTCTCTCTCAAATAAATAAAATATTTAAAAATAATAATAAAAATCAAAAAGATAAAAATTAAAAACGATACAAATATGAAAGCAACCTAAGCATCCATCTACAGATGAATAGATAAAGAAGTGGTGTATATACATATATATTATATGTATATATTATATGTATATATATACATATATATAATACACGATGGAATATTACTCAGCCATAAAAAATGAAATCATGACCTTTGCAGCAGCATGGATGGATCTAGAGGGTGTAGTGCTAAGTGAAATAAGAAGTCAGTCAGAGAGAGACAAATATCACATGGTTTCACTCCTATGTGGAATTTAAGAAATGAAACAAACAGAAAAACAGACTCTGAACTCTAGAGAACAAACTGTTGGTTACCAGAGGAGAGGCAGATGAGAGAAAGGGGAAAATAGGTAAGGTGGATTGAGAGGGCGTTTATCATGATGAGCACTGAGTCATGTAAAGAATTGTTCAATCACTGTGTTGTACACCTGAAACTAATATAACACTGTACTTTCATTATACTGGAATTTTTAAAAATTGTAATTAAAAGTTAAAAAAAACAAAAGAGAAAAAACAATACAGATATCATTGAAGCTCTCTATAAACAGCATGAATATTGTTTTGACTGTTTATAAGCATTATACAAATGGCATGTGCTACTTTTCTTTCAATAACTAATTTTTTCTCCTTCATGTTTTGTTTGAAAACCTCATCGACATTCATAGGGCCCACATACAATCCCTTTTCACTGCTGTATAGTATTCTACTGTTTGAATATATGACCCTTTGTGTATCTCTTAGCTTGGGATAGACATTCAGGATGTTTCCAAGTTCTCGCGATTGCCAACAACGCTGTATCGATGTTTTTGCACAGAACTCCTCAAGCACAGGCACAAAAAACTCCCTAGGGATATCCCTCAAAGTAGAATTGCTGAGTCCAAGTGTGCAGCTCAACCCCTTTGCCAGATATCGCCAGATGGTTCTCAGGACACTCTGCCTTTCCATTCAGTGGCACCTGACGGTCCTCACTGCCGCACATCTTCCCCGATACCGACATCAAAAGACTTGAATCCCTGCCCATCAGAGAGTGAGAGAGAATCGTATTGCTACTCTCACATGTGTGTGTATCCCTGTGATTGAACTTGGCCTCATATATTTGCTGTCCTTTTGAGTCTCCTGAGAAGCATCTCATCACTTTTTTTTTGCTCAATTTCCTCTTTGTTTTCGCCTTTCCTTTCTTTAGGGGAGTTATTCGTATATTCTTTTTTTCTTTTTTTTTTTTTTTTACTTTTTTGGTAACATCTTAATTAAAAGATAATTCACACACCATACAGCTCACTCATTTGAAGTGCACAGTTCAGTGGCTTGGAGTACACTCACAGAGGTGTGTGTCCATCACTATAATCAATCCCAGAAACCATTGCTAGAACTCCAGAAATTTTTCATTAGCTCCCCAAAAGACTCTGTACACTTCAGTCATCGTCCCCATTCTCCTCGTTTCCCTCAGCCCCAGGCAACCACGAATCTTTTTTCTATCCCTCTGGATTTGCCTATTCTGGACATTTCGTATAAATAGAATCATACAACATATGGTCTTTTGTAATTGGCTTCTTTCTCACTTAGCATATTTTCAAGGTTTGTCCATGTTGTGACATGTATCCGTGCTTGATTTATTTTCTTATGTAGTAAAGTATACATAACATAAAATTTTCCATTGTAACCATTTTTAAGTATAAAATGTGGTGCCATTACGTATGCAGTGACGTCACCATCACCGGCATGCATCTCCAGAACTTTTTCATCTACCCATACTAAAACTGTATATCCATCAAACAAAAACTGCCCCTCATCCCTCTTCCCCCAGCCCCTGGCAACCACCCTCTTGCTTTCTGTCTCTATGAATTTGACTAATTCTAAGTACTTTCAATAAGTGCAATTAGACAGTATTTGTCCATTTCTGACTGGCTTTCTTCACTTACTCCACGATGTCTTTGAGGTTTATCCACGTAGTAGCATGGGTCAGAACTTCTTTCCTTTTTAAGTCTAAATAATATTTCATTGTGTGTTTAGACCACATTTTGCAGATCCTTTCATTCACTGATGGACATGTGGGTTCTTTCCGTCTTCTGGATATTTTGCTGCTATGAACACTGGTGTACAAATATATATTTGAGCCCTTGCTTTCAACTATTCTGGGTATTTACTCAGCAACAAAGCTACTGGGTCATATGATAATTCTATGTTTAAGTTTTTAAGAAGCTATCATACTGTTTTCCTGTTTATATGTTCTTAACACTTACATTTTACAGGTCATATTTGTTGCAAATATCTTCCACCAACACATGGTTATCTTTATTGTACAGGATTTTAATTTTAATACCTAATTTATGAACCTTTCCTTGATGGCTTTTGCTTCTTGTATCTTGCTTAAAACCCTTTCCCACCCCAATGTTAGAAGATATTCCCCTCTATTTCCACATTTCCCATGTAACTCTTCAACCTACTGGAAATGACCTCTTTGTATGTTGTGAGGTAAAGATCTAAAGTCATTTTCTCCCATGTGGATGGCCAACTGTTCCAACCAGACATTCCCCACTAATTTGGAAATCTATCTCCGTCCTAGGTCAACTTCCGATATGCGTCAATTTCTGGGTTTTCTCGTCTGTTCAAGTGATCTGCTTTCTATTCTAACCTCAATACCCTGTCTTAATTACAACAGCTTCTTAATAGATCTTATTATGTAGAGAGCAAGCCCCACATCATATTCTTTTCCTTTAAAATTAGCCTATTAGGATCCTTTACTCTTGCACATGAACTTTAGAATTCTCTCGTCAAGTTTCATAAATTGCATGGAATGTATAGGTTAATATCAAATTTGTACTTTTTTAAAGATTTTATTTATTTATTTGACAGAGAGAGAAATCACAAGTAGGCAGAGAGGCAGGCAGAGAGAGAGGGAAGCAGCTCTCCATTGAGCAGAGAGCCCAATGTGGGGCTGGATCCCAGGACCCTGAGATCATGACCTGAGCCGAAGGCAGAGGCTTGAACCCATTGAACCACCCAGGCGCCTCTGTACTGAAACTTTCGTGATAATGTCCCTTCCCATCTATGATACTGAGGTCCCGATTCCAATGGCTTTGTTTTACCAATAAGGACCCCATTGTCATTCCCACTACTGTACAAGGAAGGAGAGGAAGAACTAGTCTAGAAACCCAAGTCCCCATGCCCACTAACTTCAAATAGGGACGCCCTCCAAATGATGGAGTTTTGCCTTCTACCACCTTTCCACGTAAGTCCAGACGTTCACTCATTCATTAGCTTTTTTGAGGGCCCCCAGGGCTTTTGGCTCAGGTCGTAGGCACAGATCTTCCTCCTAACTTTGCAATAGGGTGTAGCTATGGGGAATGGGCAGCAGCCCAGAGCCTTCCACTGGAATTTAAAAAGGCTCTGAGCCTTTGGTGGTCAGTGAAGAGGATCAGAGGCCGTGGCTGTGGGAGGAACGGGAGTGGCCCAGGGTAGCGGAAGGACGCGGCATCGGGGTCAGACTGTGCACGTGGGCCATACGGACGCAGGCTGACCAACCCACAGGAAACCAAAGTACAGAAACCAGAGTGCCAATATACTAACATACTGTTAAAGCAAAATATGACCACCGAGGACACTGTTCTCACCTCTTACGGCCAAACAGTTTTTCCATGCAGGCAAAGGCTACAGAAGCCAAAGTATAATCAGAAGTTTGTTCCGTGACCTCAGAGCGAGAGTACGGAGGATGCTCTGCGACTTGAATGTGTCTGATGTTAGATGTGCCCGTTTCAGAGCAGGGTGCTGTCAGCACTGGAGGTGGACGGTCCTGGGCAGGGGGTGCTCTCCCTGCGGGGGCTGGACATCAGTGTCTGCCCCTGAGTCCCTTCCCTTCCAGCACATTCTCCTCCACAAACACAACTCTTTCCTCCAACGGGCTCATGCAGTGACCAAAAGGCGGGTTCTTTTGCTCTTCTCATTTGAATTACAGTTTAAATCTGAAAGGGAGTGGTTTCCAATTACTTGCCTAGAAGAAGTTCCATTTGGCCATCCAGGAAACCAAGGATTGAAGAAGGTAAGGGAGTCACTGATTCAGGGCTGCCGTGCATCTCAAGCCAGGTTTTAATCCAACGGAAAGGGGGAAATGTCTCAAAATACCCGAAGGTTAAGCGGCTGCAGTTGGCACCTAACCACATCAACCTCTGAGGTTAGGAAACTTGGAAGTGGAGACGCCGACTCCCACCGTGCATGGCTTCCCACGGCGCCTGCCCCAAAGTGTGCTCACACAGGTGCCTCACGCTTGCCGACAGCCAGGCTCTGTGCCCTCACCCCACGCAGTCCTAAACACATAAGAAACATAAGACACCAAGCCACACTGTTGGCCTTTTCCCATCAAGTCACTCATCAACCCACACAAGGTCTACCCCAGGGAGCACTGGGGGTCCTTTCCTCCAGGGTCCACGGCCCTTCTCCCCCTGCCTCACATGCTGGACCTTTCCTACCCCTTGGAACACCAGCCTTCCATTCTGCCCCACCAGAAATAATGGTCATCGTTATTTGATGACCATTATTTCTGGCCTCATCCCCAGGGCAGAGGTAGGTCCTACCAAAGCATCCTGGATCAGCACATATTTCTGTGACCATGACCATGGCCCTCATCAGAAGCGTGGGGTCTCTTTGCTAGCAAAGCCTCTTTGCCTTCCCCCTACCCATGACCAAAGATATCCTCTCTGCCAGGACTTTGGAGGAGAAGGAAAGAAGGCCAGAAGAAAATTCCACCTGGCCACACATTGAACAGGTAGGTACTGAGTACCTCGAGGACAGACATATTATAAAGAAATGAGCCCCAAAAGAAGTCAGGACACTAGGGTTCTAGTGCTAGTGTCCCTCTGCTACCAACTCCACCAGTGGCCTGGAGACTGTCCATTTCACCTCTCTGCCTTGGTTTCCTCATCTGAAAAGGAGAAGGATTTGGGCTGGATGATCTCTGAGTTCCCGTCCATCTTTGGTAGCTCATGATTCTCTGGCATGAGCGTTTTGAACTATTATTCAAAAATGGCATAAAATAAATAATAAATTTAATAGAACATATACAAAGAATTTTATTCCAAGTCCTCTTAAGATTACTCCAACAATAGTGCCAAGCGACTCTGGAAAGTTTCATGGAGGTCACCCCTATATGACTTAGAAGAATGGATGATTGCCCTGAGCAGAAATTCTCTGAGTAGGAACAGAAAAGGAAGTGATGCTATAGTTTAGGCCTCCCGATTACTGTTTTAAGTTACCTTACGTTTTGACTCCATGGTAGGAAAGAATATCTACCTATACAATGTTCAAGTGAGTTGCCCATTTTCACAGGTACACCCGGATGGGAGGGACAGGTATCACATGGGGTAATGCAACCATGTTTGTTGAAGACTATTACGTTCGAGGCAACAAATTCAAAATGTATATGTTGTACTGACAATTTTTTCTTTAAGATTTTATGTATTTATTTAAAGAGAGTGTGCACACTTGAGAAGGGGAGGGGCAGAGGGCGAGGGAAGGAGAGAGAGAGAGAGAAGGGGGAGGGGCGGAAGGAGAGAGAGAGAGGATCTCAAGCGGACTCCCTGTCGAGTGTGGAGCCCGACATGGCGCTCCATCCCACGACCCCAAGATTATAACTGAGCCAAAACCAAGAGTCACCCCCCGACTGCACCATCCAGACTCTCCCTGACAATTCAATTTTTAAATCTGTCTCTGTTGAAGTTTCTTTCTTTTCTGACTCCCCTGGCCTTCCTTCTTATCTCAGGAGTTCCTGAGCTGGGCCCATGGACGTGAAAAGGTTTATAAATCACTTCAGGGAGTCCTTAAGTCTCTCAAGCTGTGGACTATGTATACTCTTACATACTCGCTTTCATCTGATTTTCAAAGGGGCCCTTGACCCAAGTTATGGCCTCTGATGACGCTCCCTGTTCTTATGCAGGGAGAACATTCTTCAGGCAAGACCTGTGTGTGGATAGGCAGCTTGGCAGAAAGAATCCTGATTCTGGCATCAGAGGGACCTGGTGGAAATCACCTTGCCAGCTGAACTCTACTTTTGGACAGGTTGCCTCAGTACTGTGACTCCCAGCTGCCTCATCTCTGTAAAATGTGGGTCATAGCATTCGCCCACTTGGCGGTGTTAGGGTGAGGGTGAAATTATTTCCTATCTGTAAATCGCGTGGTTGGTGCTCAGTGGATGACAGACTTTACGAAGCCCTCAGGATCCAGCAACACCAGAGCCGCCTCCCTAGAGTAGCTCCCGGGGAGCCAACACACCCGTAGGGCCTCCCATTGCCTCAGAACCGAAACGCCAGCACCAGTCAGCCAACCATGCCTCTCTAACAGTGTGTCATGGCCTCCGGAAGTTAAATTTCTCCTCTTGAGGGGCTGACTGAGAATTTCTGTATACCACATGTCTACCCTCGGGGTTCCAACAGCACCCCTCCTGTGGATATTATAAGAGGAGAAACAGCGTCCACACCCACTCCAACGTTTGACCTTGATACTGTTTTCTCCTTCCACCTTTGCCAACAAAGCCACTTCCTTGTCCTCGAGGCACCTACGGATCCCACTTCTACTTCCTCCTTGACTTTCATTTCTCATACCTTGTCTGTGCTAGAAACAGCTCCTACTTCCTGCTAGCCCAGCACTCTGAGCACTTCCTCCCCGGCCCAGATCTCCACGGGAGCTTCTAAACCGTGTGCTTGGCCTTGATCAAAACCCAACAAGTCAGTAGACTCCTATCAAATATGCTGGAGGCCAACAGTTAGGGGCAGTGGAGACTGGTTAGTTCCCATCTCTAAGCAAAATCAGAAAAATTGAGTTCCTAGAGCTGGCTGCCTAACATTTCCTATTTCCCCGGGATGAGGACTAGGGGTCAGGGCTCACACTCAGCCCCACCACCAACTCACCAAACCTCTGTGAGGTTCTAGGAATCTAGGAGTCGGATGAAGACACTGTCTGGATTCAAACACAACGATGAGGTGGTCTTTTGATAAATTCTGTGGCCAGAACAGCCGAGAGCTTCAGGAGGGAGAGGAAGGTGGAATATTTTCTGGGAACAATGGAGTTGAGCCCTTTCAACTCCTATGAGCTTAGAAAGGCCTCATAGAATTGGCGGGCGGGAGGGGGGGGTTATATGATAAGATCGTTATACAATAATAACAGCAACCACCTTTTACAGAATATCTACTTGCTGTCAGGTGCTAAACCTGCATTATTTTTTATCCTTGCAATAGGGATATTCTTATCATTGTCATGTTGCAGGTGTGAAGTATGAGGTCAAGAGGTAAATGACTCCCCATGATGGTGGTCCTGGTAGGTCCAGGCCTGTCTGGTATCATCGCCGCTGCCACACCCCCTCGCCCAGTGTTGTTGCTTATAGGTCTAGAAGAGTCTTCATAAAGCCACGGGTGTTGTTAGGTATTGTAATAAGATGATGAACTAGAAAGCCTCTGGCTTTTCCTTTCTCTTTCTTATACGATAGCCCTTCTTTAGGGACATGGCTGGATCTAAATCTTGGAAAGACCCCAGCTGGCTCCAGGCTGTCCATGGCGGCTGGAGTCTTCCCTATGAGGAAAAAAAACCCATGTGAAGGAACCCAAGCCTAATGAGGAATGGTGACAGCATCATGATGGCCTTGGTAACTACCCCAGGGGAGCTGGCCATACCCCAAGTCATCACAGAACTTTCAAACTTAGTCAAAGAGCAGTGCCTGAGTCTCTAGACTTAAAAATGTGTTGAGCATCCAGAAAAACCACCTTTTCATAGTGGTTCTGTTGAAAGACATTTTTCAAAGTCAGAGTTCCGTGTTCAGTTGGTTAGACTGATGGGTTTAGCCCTTGGCAGGGCCTAGTGTGGTGGAAGCCCAAGGTCCCCCTCTGTCCCCAGCAGGTGTTAGCAGACGACAGTCCCGGCTGGCTCCTTCCAAGGAAGGGGGTGCATCAAATTGACAAAAGCTGCAGAGAACTGAAACAAGGGCATCCCTGGGGGCTGTTGGATTTGCCGAGGAAGCCGTCCCCCAAGTGACTGCCTATTAGCAATGTCACAGAGGGCAGGGCGTTCCTTCACCAAAGCCCAAGAAGGTCACCACCAGCTCATGGAGGCCTCTGCTCTGGCATTTTGAGTACTGTAGGCTCAAAGAAGTTATTTCAATTCTTTGGACCTTTGTTTCCTCCTCTGTAGACTTAACAGCACACACCTTGCAAAGTTCTCATAAGCACTAACGAGATGCTGTGGGCAACACCTTGGCGCCCAGTAAGTTCTCAGTACAGGACAGCGGACGTTCTGACCACGTTGTCGAGCACCCGACCCTGGAGTGACCAGTTACTAGACTTCCAAACAGAAAACCCAAGAACAGGATTCCCTTTTGTAGTAAGGGAACTCCGGCCACCAAGCTGTGCGTCGGAGCCTAATGGGGGACAGATGCTAAAGGGCACCCCCCACCTCAACAGGCACACACACAAAATTAGCGTCAGGGTCTGTGGGCGCTGGAAAGGATCATGAGACTCCTGATGCACAGATCAGATGCATTTCTTAAGGGAAGTTAAATACCATTTCCTTAAGCTTCTTAGCGTCCCTTAATTTCCAGAATCAGGTGCCCCAATAATCACCCTGGAAGGCCTGAGTCTGAGAGTTACATTGGGAGGTGATTATCTCATAATTTCTTACCCCCATCCCCTCCCAGCTGGTTTGATCAAATGATTGATACTCTCCATGGCAACCGCAAAGCCCCGCCCCCCCCAAAATCCCCGCCCCCACCCTCCCCAGCCCAGCTAGTAGGATGATGACCCAGACTGCTCAATTTCTGGGCTCTTTCAGATCCCCGAACAAAGGTTATTTTGAAATGGCTTACCCAGCCGGGAGGTGAGTACTTTGTTCCTGAAACCAGGTGCCTAGATGACAAGGACTTCCCTTTAACCGTTGGAGCATTATCAAACCGGGAATCATGGGGCTGATGAGCATTAGAAGAATCAGACGGATTGAAACGGGGAAGAACTGTAACCAGGCCATCAGCCCGTGAGCACTTTTGGAGAAATGTGAGCCAAACGGGTGACCCGAGGCTCCACAAGTAGCCATTGTTTAAACCATTTATACGATAGCACCACCTGGGAAAGCCCACTTGTTGGCGGGGTTTGAAAAAAAATACTTTGCTGAAATCAGCACGGTGCTGTGCGCGGAAGGGCAGTCCCTGCTCACTGCTGGGACCATGCTGCCCCCCTTTCCGGCCTCGAAAAGGTTGTTTCAAGTACACTGAAGCAGCAAAAACCAACGAGAGAAAATCACAAACTGTATCTGGCTACAAGGAGCTCAGGGAGGGGGAGAAATCCAGCTTCCCCGACCCGCGGAGTTCCCTGCCAGACAAATGACAATGACGGGAATTGAAATGAAAAGGGAAGGGACACAATTGACCTTTTCATTTAACTTCAAGGGCAAGTTATTTTGGCGTGCAGCAACATTTGCCAGCCCCTCACCTAGGAGTCTCCCCAGGGATCCAGGACATTTTAAGCCTCTCAAAAGAACCCACAAAATGGCTTTAGAAATAGCATTCACCTTTTGCAAGGTGAGCAGTCTGGCTTCATTATTTATCTTCAGGAGAAAGGGGAAGTACAGGAAGCAAGACGAAAAATATGGCACGAAGAACACCACCAACAAAGCGAGTTAATAACTTTGAACACCAAAGAATAATCTACCTGCTTTTCATTCACTACACCGGGGTTTGTTAACTATTCCCTCCCAGACACAGTGGGAGTGACTGGGACGTCAAAGTGAGTAATTCTGGGTCTGTACTTTTGGGGAGCCCCCATGGAACACAAAGACACTAAGCAAATGACTATTACCAGGGACTAGCGGGATAGGACCTGGTGATATGGCAATCACCCCTCCACTCTGAGTTCTAAGGACAGGGGGATTTTGCTGGATGGGCACAGGTGGAGAGAGGATAAGAAAGAATGATGTTGGAAGTCCAGAAAAGTTGAGTTCCAACCACCTCTTGAGACACACCTCTTACTTCCTTAGTGCCTTATCGCAATGCCTGCCCCTGGTACCACAGAACAGTGCAAAGATTAATGCGAAGATGTGGGAAACCATCCTGAGAATTTTTAGAAGAGATCATAAAATCATGACACTTGAGAGCTATTTTCTAATAGCCAGACGTTGGGTTCAACTCAACAAGGTTCCATCTTGTTACCATTTTTGTTACCGATTAAATACCGTATCCATTTTTGTTACTGCTTAAAATTAACTGCCATTTTTTTAAGTATACCAATTTCCTTAAAGATTTTCAAATATATCTCTGGGTTTTAATCAATTGAGAAGTATTTACTGAACACCTCCCATGTGCCATATCCTGTTTGACATCTATAAATAAGTCTCAAAAAGTGCAACTAAGCAAGAGTCTTATCAGTGGTATCAATCTTTGGTTTCCCCTTTCATTTCTATTCATTTGGTCCTTGCTAAGTAAGTGCGTTTTTTTCTTCAAGAAAAAAATTTAGCCAATTGTGCTTCTCTGGGCTTTTATGTTCTGGGTAAAGAGACCAATTGCGGTAGAAATAAGGGCAATGGCATTCGGCAAGAGGAGTAAATGTTGTATGGGGGGATCGGGGTTTTACCATCCTCTGAAAACAGACTTACAAGATAAAATCCAACATTTGACGTTTATTTCCAACAGCAACAGATTTGAGAGGAGCGGTTGGTCAGAAGAATGAACAAAACGCCAGCAATCCACCAGGTAGCCCGGGGTCACACATGCCAACAGAACCCGCACCTTCCCCTGCACACGCGCCCCTCGTCAGCCCTCCTGCGACGCTTCCCAGCAGGGGTGACTAGCCTTCCCCACGGCTCCATGACAATGCACTGACTCAGTGCCTTCCCCTCTCTCATCTGAGTTGTATCTGGGCACTGTTTTTTCCTTCCAGGGGACAGAAAAGAAAGAATGCCAAGATTACTGGTGCATTAAATGATTGAGAAATGTGTGCCATTTAAGGCCATTTCACTTCCTGCCTGATACCACAAAGAAGCTTTTTAATAAAGTTAGCCTTGCCTCTCCTTAATGTCACTGTGCGTCTGGCTGGTTTTGCCCATTTTTTTGCTTTCAAAACTGGGTATGATCATGGAACCGCATTTCAAGACAATTAATTTTGACAAAACACATCTGTGGGTTCCCCAAAGGGGGACAGACAGGAGGGGTCAGGCACATGAGGATCGCCGGTGGGAGCAGAAGACAGCAGGCAAGGGGTCCTCGCTGCTCTGAAAGGGCCTGGCTGCCCTCAGGTTCCCAGGGAAAGCTGAACCCTGAGGCTTTGGAGGGACAATGAATAGTAAATAGCTCCCAGAGCAAGGACCGCCCTCCTTTGGCATTTGCCCATGCTTACCAAGCCCCATGGTTGGCGTGGGACTTTTCCCAGCTACAGCCCGAAAGAGAAACACTGTGAATTGCTCTAAGATTTCCCCACGAGCATTCCCAAAGCAGGGAGAACCCATACTTTACATCAGCGCTGCTCTGGCCAGACCACAGTGCTGCTACTAAAACCCAAGTTCTCCACGCGACTCACAGAACATCTAGTTTAAAATAATTAGAGCTGCCGCCTTTCGCATCTCCCCCATGCACCACGTTGCTCCACGTTTTGTGTCCATCTTCCCCTTTAATCTTCTTGACATCTTGCGAGATAGATGTTGTTGTCTCTCTTCACAGGCGAGGAAACAAAGGGAGGCATAAGGAAGCCACGTGGTTCGATCTGGGTCAACTGATGACGACGTCGCACCAAGCGGTGCGTACCCAAGGCCACGCTCTTGACTGACATCCGCACGGCTCGGGGGCTTCTGGTCGACCTCTCAAACACCCATGTCTGCGAAAGACCCAGTCCCGACAGCGTGGCCATATGGGTTCTTTCAGTATTTACTGAGGCTCTTCTGTTCTGCAGGCTCTCGAGATGAAGGGAAAGTATGTGTGTGCTGGGTCATCTAGCACTGCATCCTCTACTATGGTAGCTACTAGCCACGTGTGCCTCCTGATCACTTGAAACTAGGCTAGTCTGAACTGAGACAGGTCACGTGTAAAATGCAAACCAGATCTCCAAGTGTTGGAACGAAAACGAGTGAAAAATACGTCACTAATGATTTTTCGATTAGGCGTTGAAATAATACTTTTGTATATCGGATTAACTAAAAGGTAGTTTTTCGATTATTTTCATGCATCTCTTTTTATTTTTTAAAAGGCAGCTTCCTGACAGTTTCAAGTTACAGATGTGGCTCACATGACACATCTGCTGGGCAGCACTGCTCTTAAGGCACACACCTCGTGAGGATGACGAGAGAACGGAGCTGTCCCCGCAACACAGGTCGGCAAAGACCATGAAGGAAGCCCACGGCAAAGGCCATGGGAATGCACGTGAAATGCTACACTCGGGCCAGAAGAGCTCAAATATGAAGGTCAAGCCCTTGTCATCAGTGGTCTAGCTGACTGGGCAGATAACCTGCCACACTCAGGGCCTGTCCTATAAACACTCAACACCCCGATACGGTTACAGCGACCGGATTAACAGGAGGACAAACTCGGGTGACGAGAATGCTCGATTCATTTCCGGACATTGGCATCAGCTCAGATCTGAGCTCTGGTTTTTCACTTGTATCGCAAACTATTCCGGACCCAAAACCTCCCTCCTTGTGGCCAGGAGGTGTTCAAATCTCATTTGTCTTGTTTTAATGAACCCCTCCCCATACCCCAAATGTCTCTGCAGACTGTGACATACGCTCTTGCTGCCTACTCGCTATCCATGCCTCCCTCGTTTCTTGCTGGAAGAATCCCACTTTGGTTCCGAGCAGCCGTGGGACAGGCCCGGGTGACAGCCGTGACTGGTCGAAGCCAGTCTTTACCCATTCTACTCCTCACTCCCCAGCCTTCCTGGCAGCAAGCCGGGTGTCGCCCAGCCCCGGCCGTGAGACCCAAGGAGGGCTCCGAATGTCCCTCCTTGCCCCACCACTTTCATCCTGCTTCCGACGTGACAGCTGCGGCCCTAACAGCCACATCGCCACGGTTAGCGGAACTCCAAGAAAATTGCAGAAGTTTGGCACTAACGCCGCCGAGCTTCTGAACCAGGACCAGCAGCCGTTTACCTCTGGTCTTCATGTTCTCTGACGAGAAACCAAATCCTTGCTACTCAAACCGCTGCAGTCAGAGACTCGGCTGTGCTGTTACTTGCAGCCGCTGACATTCCCGACGGACAGAAACCAAACCTGAAAGGAGAGAGTCATTTGTCCGGAAGCTTAGGCGACTCACAGCAACCCCGTCACCACTACACCACTCTCTGCCCCGCAGCCTGTTTCAGTGGCCATTCCCAGGGAGCTGCGTGTCCCTTCCCTCCGTGTGTCGCCGCGACCATTCGAGGTGGAACTCCGCAGGGTTCAATCTGATGGTTGTCGCCGAAGATCCGCATGGGACGTCCCGACCTTCAGATACACTTCACGGCCACGGGGTGGGTTCCTCTTCCCCAGGGTCCCTCGCATCGTTTTTTCACCTCCCCTCCCCCAACTCACGAGAAGTGATACAGGATACTTTATTGCTCAAAAAAATAAATAAAAGACAGGGCCACTCTTTCACCTCAGAAGCTCAACACCAAATATTTGTTGTTTGTTTAAAAAAAAAAAAAAAAGACAGACTTGAAAGTTGCTAAGAGAGCAAGCCTTTGATGTTCTCGCCACAAAAAAAAAAAGTGTTTATGTGAGGTGATGGAGGTATTTACCTTCTTGTGGCGATTGCTTCCTGATGTATACTCAAATCAGGTTATCACGGGTACACTGTGTGATACAGTCAGTTTGATCCCAGTAAAACTGGGAAAAAGAAAACCCACAGCCTTCCCTGTCCCGTACCCCGTGGCCAACCCTGTCTGGCCCCCCGCCCACCGGCAAGTCTCCCTCGCCGCCCGCCCGCTGCTCGAAGCCCAGTGTGTGGAGCTATGGGGAGCCCTGGGCCTCCAGGAGCAGGTCCCCATCATCCGAGCCGATGGCAGCAGTGCCCTGGATGGGGCCGGTGTGGGGACGGGCATGAAGCTTAATTCGGACCAACGATCTGAGGGAGGGAGTCAGCCAGGAGGCTTCTGAGAAAGCCTTTCTTCCTCTGCAAAGCAGCATTGCGGCAGGAGGAGCTGCAGAAACCACAGAGCTGGAGTTTCTTGACGCCAGAGACGTCTATTTTCCGCTCCCGTGAGAGCGCCGGGCAGCTCTAAGTGGCTGGGACAGCAAGGTGGGAGGCAGGGCGTTCGGCTCCCACAGTCATCCAGACACCCAGACCCTGGACACCGGCTTCCAAAGCTGCCTGGGTCAGGGGCACGGCCTGGGGAGCCCGAGGGGGGAGCTGGTCTGCACTCCTGGACCGCATCTCCCAGAAGCACGCCTCCGTGACCCCGAGCAGGAAACGCATAAGAGTCACCGTCAGCGCGCTCGAGAACTCTCAGCCCCACCTGACCCAGGCTCGTGGAGCGGGGAGGGCGGCAAGCACTGGTACTCACATTCCTTTGGTCAAAGGTAGCCACATGGCCATACCCGACGGTGAGAGAGGGTGAGAGATGGAGCCTAGCTCTGTGTCCAGGAAGAAAAGGAAACAGCCTTGCTACAAAACGAAAATACAGAGCTGCAGCCTCATAGTGATGAAGAACTTCAGAACAGGGACGCAGGCCATTAAATCACATGCAGGACCCTTCGAAGCACTGGGCTCTGTGCAACTACCCGGGTCACGCCCCCTGAATTCAGCCCTGGGCAGCGGAGGTGTCCCTGCCATAGCAGGTGGCACCATCTCTTCATTCCCTGACCCCCGACCTGTGACGGGACCCACGGCCTGTGCCGCGTTTTCCCATCAGCATCCTACTACACGATGCTGCCTCTTCCCATAACTCCGCGGGGTCGGGAGTCCCACCACATACCTGGGAGCCCCTCCCCGAGGCACCATGGCCCCTGGTGTGGTTCGAGGGGAGTGTCGCTTCATCAAATTGATGCTAAATGTTCAGAGTAACAATTTCACAAAGAGAAAGCACACAGATTTGAAGATTTGATGTGCTTCAGAAAAAAAAAAAAAAGCAACTAAAATCAGTTTGGCAAATTGGGTGAAATTTGTGGCCTGCTTTCCTTGACAGCATCTCCTAAACCGACAACCTAATGTCTCTATGAACATTTGCCTTTTTATTGGGTGATTGCAGTAAAAGTGCACAGAGTAACTCTCTGCTGAAATTGAGAATTCTCTGGCACCACCTGAACCAAGTTCATTTGTGTGTTTTAAAACAATTTGCATTTGGCCCCGTGCTCTGTTGTTCTCGCCGGCATCACCCCCATGGTGCACGCGAGGGATGGCTCAGTGATGGCATGCAAGCCCGCTGCCAGGATGGCCTTAGTAGCTGGCACTGCTGCCATGCCCGTTATCCCCTCCCTTCCAGCCAGCTCACCTCACGGCCACAGCAGTGCTTTCCAGAAAGGGGCATGGTCAGGTACACAGACAGCTGGTCCTGAGCACTGCGAGTCCATAGGAGGGAACCAGCAGCAGAGTGGGGAAGGAGCCAGGCAGCCTCTGAGAACCTCATCCATTCCTTACACTGGGATGATGTTGACAACGGTGATGGCGATGATGGTGATGGTGGTGATGGTGGTGATGGTGGTGATGATGGTTATGGTGGTAATGGTGATGGTGATGATGGTGATGATGATGGTGATGGTAATAATGGTGATGGTGGTGATGGTGGCGATGGTGGCG
>CM052811.1:4548331-4579821 GCA_028533885.1 Nasua narica
TGGTGGTGATGGTGGTGATGGTGATGATGATGGTGGTGATGGTGGTGATGGTGGTGATGATGATGGTGATGGTGGTGATGGTGATGGTGGTGGTGGTGGTGATGGTGATGGTGATGATGGTGGTGATGGTGGTGGTGGTGGTGATGGTGATGGTGATGGTGGTGATGGTAGCTTCCTTTCAAGCATATCACTTCCTTATTGAGGGGAGTGAGATGGTATTTGCAAAATTCTTGACTTTCCCACCTCACAAAGTGTGCCTGGCCCAGGGAAGATGTGGTCCAGGCACGTGGCTGTGAAGAGAGTGGACACGGAGGGGCTAAGGTGAATCCAAGTTTTAAGAAAGGAGAGGTGAAAATGATCTTGGATCCATTTATCAGGTGAAAAGACACCCCATCCATGCACACATGCACAACACGCACACACACACCCAATTACAGAGCATCTTCTCCCTGGCAGGAACACTGCTAACTCCTTCTATATATCATCTCCCGTACCATCCTGCAGGTGCTATAGAGATCCCCATTTTACAGGTGAGGAAACTAAGGCTTTTAGAAGTAAGGAGGCCCATCCAACGTCAATGGCTTTTCAGTAACAGAGCTGGGAAGCCAGTGCAGACTTGACTGAACCCAGAGCCCGCGCCTTTCCCTGCGACCACCTGCTACCCACAGGACCCCACAGGGACCACGACTGTCCCGGGCCTGGGGCTCAGACTCACAGAGGTCCGCCTCTACCTCTTCGGCCCCTGGAAAAAGTCTGCAGCATCTGAGATGGGGTCACATGTGCTCCGTAGAGAGAATTAGGAGAAAACAGAGTCCTTATAAAAGAGACCAAAAAAGTCCATGGTTGTCTCATTGCCCAGGAACAACCACTCTCCGTATCCTGGTGCATTCTTTCTAGTCTTTTCAGGAGACACACACACACATAGATATATGATCTATAAACATGTTTTTACATGATTAGGTTCACACTATACTGAAGCCTAACATTCCAGCATAGACATCTTCCTGTATCCTTAGCTACTCTTCAATATGATTTTTAACGGCTTCTAAAATATTTTAAAATATGTACGAAATACCAGAATCTATTTCCAACATTAAGATTGTTAGTTCCCAATTTTATACCTATATCAGCGAGACAAATTTTAAAGTGAAATCCTCGAACACGGGTCTTTACGAACGTATCAAACTAGTTCCCGAGAAGAAATTCCTAGGAGTTACCGCACTGAGTAAAAGACTGGGAACGTTTGTAAGACTCTTGATCAATATTGCCAAATTGCCCTCTAGGAAGGCATTTTCCAAGTCATGCTATCTTTGTTGGTTGCTTAATGAGGTTGGTTTGGATTTTACATTCGCACCCGGGAATTTTCAGCTGGCGAAGCGAGGACCTAGCCTGGTTCTCCCTCCTCTGAACTCACACATCTGCATCCGTTTGCACCCACACACGCACAGGGACTGTGTTCTGTAACGAGGGGTCTGGTGTTGGGGAGGACCACCTTCCCCAACCAGTCCAGAGGGTTGCCCCGAGGGAAGGGGGCCTCGGAGCTGATCCCTTCTTGCAGCAGGCCCGCCGTATTCATCTGTCTCTGCAGAAAACCCAGCTTCTACCGTCCCTCTGAGGGTTGGAGACTCAGGGAGTCGTCCCCCGGGAGGCGGCACTCAGCCGTGGACAGTGGCCTTCTGGAAGCAGACAATGGCAGCTATACGACGCTAGCTCGATCGTCCCCCAGGCGGGAGCTCTGGGTGGCAGAAGCAGGTGACCCCAAGTGACCTGGTTTGTGTGGGGCTTTGTGGAAATGCTAGAAGTACTTGCGTACGCTCTGGGAGGAGACTCCTATTATCACTCGGGTAGCAGCTTTTGAGCCGATTAGACAGTCATCATTTTTCTGAATTAGATATTCATAATTTTTCTCCATCCTTTTTAAGCATTTGATTGGTCTTTCAAGGCCGGAATGCATGCGCCCATTCATCCGCACACTAGAAGGCTGAACAGCCCACCTTCGGATCATGGTTCCCTTACCCCCATTAACCTTGGTACGGAATGAAGGGCAGGGGGCTGCCAGGGGCTCAGCTCCCAGTTTGTAAGGTCCTACTCCCAGGTCACAGGCCTCAGTCCTGAACAGGATGTCTGTCACCGGGCTCCAACAGCCGGAACCCAGGGCTGGCTGAGAGCGGCCCAGCTCAGCAGTTACAAGAACACTGCGATCGTCAGAGTAAATTACAGTCGGAGGGAGGACAAGTTTAGCAAAATTAAGAATAGTGCTTTAATTTACACTTCTCTAAAAATATGATTGTTTATTTAAGAAAGCTTGTTGCCTTGTTAACAGAAATTAGCAGATGAAAATGTATTTCCACTCCAGAAATGTATTGGACGTTCACAAACTTAGCATTATATAATGGAGACAAAGTCTAATCGATATTTTCATCTAGGAAGGTCGGAAAGCAGAGCATATAGCTTTTCCTTAAAGTTTAGAAGGGAGGTCCGAATAACCAGTTTATAGGGCATTATCTGTTTATTCCTCCTTCTGTAAACTCAGCCAGCACTCGCCCGGTGCTCATCCCCTGAATATCCAATGACCTGATAATAACAATAATAAATAGCTACTGATCATCAAATATTATTTCTGGGACATCTTAGCTCATTTAATCCCTCTACCTCTGTGATGTGGGTAACATGGTTACTCCCATTTCTCAGGGGAGATGACTGAGACTCAGAGGAGACACGTGGCCCACGGAGATGCAAATACAGGGGAACTCGCTCAAACCAGGCCTTGCCTGACTCCAGGGCTTCCGGGCTTAAGCCCAAGTGCACCGAGCATTTCCACCTGCAAGGTTAAAGGTCACCAGGTGTGCATTCTCTTCTAGGTACTCTTTATGCATACCCAGAACCCAGCCCCTGCACCCCACTGATGTCCCCATTAGAAGTGAGGAGACCACAGTCAGGAGGGAAGCCCAGATCCCAGGCCCTGGCAGTCAGGCCCCAAAGCCCAGTTTCCACCATTCCCAGTTATCCTCACGGTAGAACCATCTTGGGGACTTTGTGAAATGCTGATGACCAGGCCTCAGCTCCAGATACTCTGATTCCATTGGCCCAGGGCAGGGTCTAGGCCTCTGCATTATTTTTTCAAAGGCCACCGGGCAGAGGGCTAATTGCCACCACGCCCTTCTCTCATTCCTTACAAATCCATACTGAGCCATCACCCGCGCTGTGCCCTGAGTTCACAGCGATCGGTGACCCACTTCCTGCCCTCCAGGGGCTGCCAGGCCGGTGGCAGGCTGAGCCCTGAGCAGTGACCCACATCCAGTGTGTGGAGTGAGAGTGGGGAGATCCGCGGGGCCAGGGAGGTCCCAGGGCTGAGGTCGGGGCCGACGTCAGGAAAAGATACATGGAAGAGGGGACTTGACAACGGATAAGAGCCAAGAGAACAAGGGAGAAAAAGAAACATATCTCCACCTCTGTTGACTGCTAAGGGGGCAAAGAGAACGCAGCCGGTCTCCGCCTGCCCACCGGGCTCCGCCAGGTATGGGGAGGAAGGAGCATCTGCCCATCAGCCCAGAGGGGCTCCGGGCACCAGCCCGAACGCCTCACAGATGAACTCAATCAGGCAAGACTCTCAGAGTTCCACTCCCACTTGGCCCCCAAAAAAGCAACATGAGGATCTGGGCGGGAACGGAATTATTAGAGATTTGTCATCCTCATGGGGAAAGTCGCCCCAAGAGGCTGCGAGAGCCTAGATCTTCAGTCTCTTCCCACCCCGCTCCGTGGGACAGGCCAGAACTGCCGGGAGGCCCAGGAGGGGTCACGGGAAGCCCCCTTCTCACAGAGCAGTTCGTACCGCCGGAGAGAAGAGAGTGACATCCTATCTGCTTTTCGAGGCCCAAATCAGTCACCCACATTTCAATTCCCTTTTCTCATCAAACACCAGAGGAGAAACGGCCCTGCCTCATTGGATTCCTGCAGCCGTGGACGGGGGGACGACAGGATTGAGAAACAGTCACCCCGCGGGGTGGGAAGGCTGCTATGTGGTTTCATCTAACTAGGTTGCTGGAAAGCCCCCCAGGCCCACAGTTATCTCCTGAGTCACCAGATCGCCGTAAAGTGGTAGATTTTCAGTACCCGAAACTCATTCTTGGGGACACAGAGCATCGTCCAGGAAGGAGCCGAGACTCTGTTGTTAAAACCAGACCCATTCATTCAGTAAAGATTTCCTGAGAGAGCCTTCTAGACACTAGGGAAACAAAGCTCAGTAACGCTCAGCCCCCGCCCTGGAGAAATTCCCTTTCCGGAGACTCTGATAGGCGCCAAATCAGGGGCGGCCCCGAAGCGACGTGAGGCTGGGGTGGGGCAAAGACGGGGTGTGCAGGTGGCAAGGGCCTCGGAGACCTGACACTGGAGCACAGCTGAGGTTCGAAGAGTGACTTGATCTTGCTGATATATTCCAGCCCTATTTGGTAAGAAAATTAAGACTCAGGTGAGTGTCCCCACCGGGAGGGCAGACTCTAGAGCCCGTGTACTTTGCACCCACCCAAGACCTCCATCTGAGCCTTTGGAGGCCACTGGTTACAGGTGAACTCATGAGAGTACACGAGGTCACCCAGGGAGGGTATGGAATGAAAAGGTGCTGAGGTTGGAGTCCTAGCGAAGAGGAAAGGTCTCCAAGGGACCTTGGAGGAAATACCCAGAGAAATAGGAGGAACTCATCCACCCATTCATGTTTACCGACTAGAAGAGAAGCAGCATGGTCCTCAATGAGTTCGTATTCCCAGAGGGCTGCTCTGCAGGGCAGAAGTGAAACCACCACCTGGGACGGAGGCTGAAGCAGGGCTGAACAGGCACAAAAGTGAGAGCTGATCAGATCAAAGGGGGCTTCCTGGAGGAGGAAAACAGCACCACTCAGGAGCCAAGATCTGAAGCACGGGAGACCTCGCAGAGTGGGGTGGGATTATTCCCTTGCAATAACTTAAGTGGATTCCAAATGTGGCAAAAATTCAATGTCATGTGAATAAGCTTTTAGAGGTCGTCTCAGGAAGGTAAAGGCCTTAGTGGAACAATAGGAAAAAGTGCCAGTAAAGGGTTTTCATGAGGTCATTTTTTTTTAAGATTTTATTTATTTATTTGAAAGAGAGAGAGATCACAAGCAGGCAGAGAGGGGGAAGCAGGCTCCCCGCTGAGAGAGCCCCATGTGGGAGCTCGATGCCAGGACCCTGAGATCATGACCTGAGCTGAAGGCAGAGGCTTTAACCCACTGAGCCACCCAGGTGCCCCCATGAGGTCATTTTTTAACCGAATCATGAAGTATTGAGCAGTTCTGTTTTTATTTCCTAAAAAAGCAAAACTCAGGTGGTGACACAAGAACACAGCAAGTGAGGTTTGTTAGTTCCCTTAAAATGTTACCTGCCAGAGGGGATTGTGTACTTAGCTTCTGCGCTCAGCGTGTGTGAAATATCACCTGCATGTGCCCGATAGTCCATTGTCCTTTCGGCCTCTCTGCCGCTCCTTCAACCATTTCCGAGAAGTAAGCCTCGGGAAGTCAAATCAGAGTTTAGAGAAATGAGACTGGGCTCGGCGGTAAATAGTATCATTGCCGCTGATTTCATTGTTTCAAATACAGGATTTTATTTTGAGAAGAAAGTTAAATTAACCAGAGGTGGATCACAAAAGTCTTTGCCTTTTAAATCGTACTTTCTGCAAGATTTCACCTGTGAAATTCGCAGCCTTTAATTACTGCCTTGCATCTTAAAAGGGAGAGTCTTTCTTCCCAATGGGCTAATAATGTTATTATGGGAGATAATTACCAGGTGTCCGTGGTCAATAACACCAAAAGGTACCGACCGCATCCTTCTGATTTTTGAACGTGGAAAGTAATTTGCTCGAGACACACTGGCTCTCCCGAAACTGTGTTGATGTTTTGGATTTTGGGGTTTTTCTGGTCTTTTTTTTCCTTTTCGGGGTGGGGGGAGGGTTAGTGGAGAAGAGAGAGAAGCATTTAGAAATCAGACCTTTACTGGATGAATTTCTTCACTTCCCAGAAAGCAAGAAAACAATTGTTTCCTGTAATTGGACAGTTTGATTGGAGGCAGGTGGTGCTGAGTGGAGGAAACCAGAGCCACAAAGCCAATTTTGGCTTCAAGCACATTCCCTTCAGCTCTCGGCTCCAACAGTACAACATGTAAATTGGCTCCGCAGAAGCCGACTATAAATTTAGTTCCCATTTCTCTAACAAGCACCTTATCAGCCATGAAGAGTTTCAGCAATCGGGGACAGTGTGCAGATCTGACATGATTATTAAGCTGCCTCGAGATACCCCGGCATTAATTTCTCAAACATGTTCTTGCTGCCACAAACCAGGAATTTATGAGCAATCCTGGAAGCATCGTGGAGCCGTGCTTTTAAAATATGGCGATATTTTCTTTTTCCAGGTTAACTGGCCTTCGCGTGGTTCACGTTGCGTTATCTTGAGTTAATATTTGCTTTCAATATTTTTGAGGAATCAAATCAAGCTTTTTTTGATTTGAGGGCCAAATCAACACAGCACTGCAGATAACAAACACCGAAGGGGCCAAATTCAGAGGCGTGGGGATGGGGGGAGGGGTGTAGATTATTCCCCTTGATGCTTTTCATCCAGAAGTCTCCAAGCCTCCTCCTTCTTGCTCTTTCCAAGTGCTGGTTCATTCATCTTACCCCCTTGGAAGGCAGGCGACATGCATATTCCCTTTTCACAGATGGAGAAGCTGAGGCCCAAAGAGGTGAATCGCTCTCAGGAAATCAGGAGCAGAGAATAAGTCATAGGCCCCCAGACTGACTTCCCAGCCCACTGCCTCTCCGCTCCCCCCGCCCCCCGACCCCTGGTACACAGGCCTCTATTAATTTCCTTGCTACCGTAAGTCCGTAACACAAAACAGCCATTTTTACAAAACGTAGAGAGGCTCAAGAATGGCAGGAGGAAACTCATCTGATAAATCTATCAAATTATTGCCCTTTGAACACTCTACATATTAAATCAGTTACTTCAAAGGTCCAGCATATTTTATTACGAATCTCAGGCCATGCTTAATTTTTTTTAAATGTTAACCTAATGTTTGCATGCGTTTGGAGCTCCTTATTTATTTTTAGAACTTGAAAATAATCTTTTCTAATCCCAAGTGGATGAATGGCTAAAATAACCGCCTTCTCAGATAAATTTTACCTGTCAATGTACATATCCGGATAAAATGATTTTACAAAAAACAGACTGCAGAGTTTGCTTAGAGCCTCAAATTGCAACACTCTGTTTTCCAAGGTGATTACTTCAAAGGAAATACCACTAAGTTTTCCTTTCCAAGCCAGTAGATACCCATGGTTCACAATCCTCATTAATGAGAGTCTCAGAATAGAAATACCAAAGGTTCCAGCGCAAACAATGGCTCTTTCCCCAGAAGGGACACTTCTCCTTTTAATCTTCGGCTGAAGCTGTTCCCTAAAGACACATCGGTATGACCCAGAGATGCCACCTCTCCCAGCCTGTTCAAGTGAGAATTCTCCGCCCTTTTCCATGTTACAACTGCACGATTCCGCCCCCGAGACAACATCTCGCGCCACCCCTACCCCGGCGGGCAGTGGCCACGGGTGGCAATCAGGGTACAGAGGGACATGCACACAAACACCGCAAACTTCTTCTGGAAAGGACTGCACGCCGATTAAACCTGTCAGAAGGCAGACTGAGTTTGCACAAGGAGCGCCGGTTGATAGCTAACTCGGAGATCTTGGCAAGGCTACAGAACCAATATTTTTACAGAGGTGGCACCGTCGTGAACAATGTCCTCAGTGTGCAGGACACAGGCGGCCCATCGATGCATATCCATCCAGGGTGACTTTTTCCTTCACCTTTTCTGAACAAACAGGCTGATGAAGGAGCCAGGCGGGGGGAGGGGAGGGCTGGCCGTGAGAAGCTCGGCCGGGACACGGCGGGGGAGAGGGAAGCCGGGTCACAGCTCCCTTCCAATCGACACAGCTTCTACCCTGGCCTTGTCCAAATCTGGCCACGCCGGGTTCAAACAGGTTGAAGCCATCCGCTGAAACCAGCCCCACAGCCCTGTTGGCTTTTCCCAACGTGCAGGAACAGCGACGCGGACTTTAGTTTAAGCACATAAGGCCGAAAGTGCATTGCATTTCTCCTCAACCAGACCCGCACAGGCCCTAGCATCTTTAGTCCCTGCACCTCGAGGGACAGGCTCGGCCAGCAGAATGGCCTGCCCTCCCCGCCCCCTCCGCCCCCATTCCACCCGGCCTCGGCACCTGCTCCCCCCACGGGGACTCTAGCACTCTGTACCTAAAAGATCTCTTTCTTCGTATAATAGCATTTCTTCCCGACGCCTGGATCTTTTCCCAGGAAACAACAGCAAATATGGCCAAGCTGTGGATAAGCCAACCCATGATGCTCTCAGAACTGGGGGGCCTAACTGGGGGAGGGCGGAAACAGTGCGCAGCACGCCACCCCCACAACCCCGGAGGCAGGCAGTGAGCTGAGAAGCACCCCGTGCCACGAGGCCCAAGGCGAAGGCAGCAAGGCCAGAGAGGACGTCATCAGTGCCACCGATGGCCCCTGCGGCACCCATTTACCAGGGCACCCTGCCAGCTCTCTCCCACTGGTGGCTTAAAACCACACAAACTTATTCTTTCACGGTTCTGAAGGAAAATCCGAAGTAAAGGTGTCCACGGGGCCATAACCCCCCGGAGTCTGCAGGAGAGAAGCCTTCCTTGCCTCTTCCTGCTTTCTGGTGGCTGGCCAGCGATCCACAGCACGTGGATGGAGTGCTTATGTCCCCTCAAGATTCATACATTGAAACCCTGATCCCAGTGTGGTGAGACGTGGAGATAGGGCCTCGGACCCGCCCCCGCTGGCGCCCTGGTCTTGGGCTTCGAGCTCCAGAACCTGGAGAAATCAGCTTCTGTGCCGGACAAGCCACCGGTTTACTGCATCCCGTCAGCACAGCCCGAGGGGGGCAAGACGCTCACTCGGCCACCAGCTCCCACACTTGAGGCCTCTCCTCCAGGGTCGCATGGCGAGCTCCCTTCACGTCTGGGTCTCTTCTCCTCTCCTCACAAGGACATCAGTCATAAGGGGTCAGGGGTCCACCCTGCTTAGCGTGACCTGGTCTCAATTAATTACATCTACAAAGACCGTATTTCCAAATTAGGGTCACATTCCGAGGTGCTGGGAGTCAGAACCTCAACAATGTCACCCTTGACAGCCAGCAAAACCTTCTAGGGGCTGCTTCTTGCTCAGAGAATGAAGCCCAGAACCCAGTCTGGCTTCCAAGGCCTCCCAAGACTAGGCACCTCTGCGGACTGAGGTCCCAACACCGTCCTGAGGCACCAGCCCAAGGGTCCTCCACGCCCTCCCAAATCCGCCTCTGCACTTTGCTCACGCTGTTCCCTCCTCGAGGAGAGCCCTTCCCCATTCTCACAGGCACTTTCAAATCTGCCCACCCACGGCCTCCCGACAGCTTCCTCCTACGGCCTCGGTCACAAAGAAACCGCACTCCACGTCCCCAACCTTTATTCCTCGTAAGGGACTTTATTACTTTCTACTTCATATCAGCATAATGCATAATTTTATTTCTTTTCATTTCCTGCAGATTTGAGTTTTTACTTTCCCCCGTGGCCCCTGCCGAGTAGTAGCTGCATAAATGCTTCATACAGCTGAGGGATCTCACACATACTTAACCTAATACATCAGCGGACATGAATGCTTCCTGGTCTTAGACCAAAGAAGGCGGAGAGGGGTGGGAAGACCTCAAGAATCAGGAACAGTCTTACCTGGCCAATGTCTGTGCTTACGAATTAGAGCCTTCGGCTGGACAGCAGCGGGCCATCATGACCGGATCTAGGAGCGAGAACCCTGCGAGTGGACGGCCAGCACGGAGCCCTGGGAATCCTCCTAGACTCACGAACGGCCTGGAGGATTGCTGCGGACGTCCCTCACCCTGCACCCACTGCCCAGCTTTCTGCAAGGAATCCACTGGGCACAGAAACAGCCCCCCAGTGCCCCTCCTCGGGGAGCAGCTTCTGGCTGATGGCTCCGACCCCGGGGGGGAGGGCAGATGCTGAGCCACAAATGGGATGGCTGGCACCCACGTGGCGATCGCTCCCCAGTCCCCGCAAACATGAGAAAGAGTCTGTCACGCACCAGCTAGGGGCGGGCTGGAGAAAAGGGAGGTTCTGGTTCTGGCCCAGAACTCCTCGCTGACCCGCTGCATTGAGGGACCCACTTCTTCATTTTGTGTCCACTTCCTTGGGGTGGTGGGGACTGATCTGCCTCCCCGAGAAGCCGGTTTGCAAACAGTATGTGTGCAAAGCCCCGAGCACAGCACTTGCTGCAAGGCCAGTGCTCAGTAAGCCATCATCAGCCAGAGGGTTGTCGCGTCCCTTCCAGGGGTCATGGTCAGTCCAAAGTTCCCAGCGTTCTCAACCTGTCCAACGTGCCGCCTTGGGCTCCTGTGTGTCAACTGCGGACGTCAGTGCCCCGTTCCCGTCGGCTCCCTCCCAGAGCCCGCCCAGCCCCAGCCCCAAAAAGTCTGCGTTGTCTCCAGTCCTCCTCCTTGGCTTCCCTCCACCCAGCAGCCTCTCTGTGCGGAACCCTGGCCTCACAGCTTTCTAGGCGTCCAGATCCCATAGGCAGTTCTAGGCCCCTGAGCACATCCATTTCCCAAAAACTGTAACGCAAAGCAATCCTGCCCACTTCGGGCTTCTCACCTCCTGCCCCGGTCACAAATAGTCCCCCATTGTTACTGACCTCTTGATGTAAACAGATCTCCCTCTCCAGCTCCAGGGCAGGGGTGCGGTCTCAGGGCAGGACGCGGTTCTCCTGCTTCACCACCAGCAGCGGTGGAAGGTCAGGCCCAGGGCTCCCCATGACTGTCCGTCCCCTGACCAGGACCCTAACCACAGCAACCATCCCCCATTCCAGCCGCTTCGCCCACCATCCCTCTGCTCCGTGTGCAGCGTTCCTGACACAGCAAATGTCCTCAACGGGCAGGAGGCCGATGAGCAAGAGGGCTGCTGCTTCTCAGTGTGAAAGTCCCCTGCTGCCCACCTCAGGCCCGGGCGGTCCAGCAGAGCTCAGGCAAGGATGCTTCTGTGCTCTGGCTTCAGCCACACCACACTGGGGAGGCCCCGCGTCGCGGCGTCCTTCTCAAGCATTATCACCACGAGGCTATCTAACTCGGCCTGACAGTCCTCCGTGATCCCCCACGTTCCCCACCCAGGTTATTCCATTCTTAGTTCCCAGTCTTGGGAAGGAAATATACTATTTGCTGAGCTCCTGGTATCTGCCAGTGAGCCCGGGTGCCTCCGAGTATATTTTCTCTTTAATCTACGCAAGTACCTTGTGAGTTACCCGTACGTTACCATCTCCACCGAAGGTAAAGAGAAGCTCTGGAGAATTAAGGCAACCCCGGGCTCACACTGATACGTGACGCAGCCAGAATTCGAGAAGGCCTGAGCATGTTTCTCTTTGCTTTATTCCACATGTCTTATTGATCTCGTTATTAATAGGGCCCCTTATTTTGATTGAGCCAAATTTCTCGTGGTCTATTTTCCACCCTCAGACCTGTTCCACATCTTCGTCTACCAATAACAGTTTTCGTCCTTTCGTTTTTGGATTGACCTTCCTTCAGACATTCAGAAGTAGTCAGCCTGGGCCTCTGACCCAAACCTGTTTTCAGGGCCTGGCCCAGATGATGTTGTTTCTGCAGGCACTTTGATGAACAATGGAGGGACTTGCAAACTTGGGCCTGACGCCTCCAGCTCCTTAAAGCAGAACTTCCCAAAAGCCACGTACCCCGTACTTGTACTTGCTGCCCTGCCTGTCCTTCCACCGGCAGGTGCCTGGAGGCGTGGCTGGGGGCGTGGCTGGGGGCGTGGCCGGGGCGCGTCCTTGCATCTTGGGCTGCAAGCAGATTCCTGCTCTGCCTGTTATGAGCTGCGTCATCTGGAGCAAGTCACTGAACATCTTCGAGCTTTGGAGCCTCATCTATAAAATGGCGAGGTAGCATCCCTCACTCACGGGCTCCTTCAGAAAACTAAATTTCAGCCTGCAACCCCAGCGCCTGGCATATAGTAAGCACTCCATCCACGTAGTTATGGATCTTCTTCTTGAACGCAACCTACAGTATCGGTGCGTTTTTACAGAATGCCAAGCATGGTTCCAAAAGTCCAGGAGAAAGAAATGGCAGTTGGTTCCCCACACGTGCTAGCGCAGACCCCCACGGGGAAGCTCTGGTGTCCCAATGGAGGGGTCCACAGTCGGAGTGCGCACCCACTGGGGAAAGCTCTGCTCTGAGATCTGAGGCCAATGAGATGGGAAGAGGATGTATTTGAGCAGCCAAGCCGCTTCCTTCTGGATATTGAGAGTTCCTCACCTTCTCAGCACAGCGGCAGAAGAATTTCTGCAATCCCCTTTGGAGCTGGGAAAGAGGTTTTCTGGAGCCCGGCGACTCCCGTAAGAGTAGAACCTGGTGCAGTGGCACTTGCAGTGTCTCCCTTCGCCAAGGCCCCCCACCCTGTCCCCCAAGTGCCCACCTGCCTGCCAAGAGCCTCTCCTCCCTCTGGGACAAGTCCACTCTCCGCAGACGGGCCCCATGCTGTTGTCCTTTGCACAGTATGTCCCTTAAACGCACACCTGACAGGACCACACATGCCTCTGGGAGGACTTGGGGCCATCCTTGAGCACCTGCTGCATGTGGTCAAAGCCCGTGCCCAATTGCATTCCCAGCACACCTTCCCTCTCGGGCGTGTCCTCTAGACCAGAGCCCCTAAGAGCCAGGCGTCTCCGAGTCCTCGCATTCCCACCACAAGCACACGTTGCATAAAGGAGCACACAGGACAGAAGGGAAGATAAGGAGGGATGGAGGGTGGGAAACAGAACTCCTTCCCTAGGTGTATATTCCCTTTGTGCCGTGACCCTCTGCTGGCTTCATCCCTCCCTGTGACCTGTCCTCAGGGACTTTGCAGGGGCTGCAATTCAGCATGTGTTTTGTCGGTTTCCTCCTTCGCCTCTGTGGTTTTGGGAATAGATTTGTTGGGATAGTTTTGATGTTGCTATACCCAACCAGAAAAAAGAAGTTGCACTGCTGATTTCGCACTGCTTCTTGACATGATCCTTTGGCAAACAGTGGCCTGGAAGCCACGAGTAGCAGAACAGGGAGGCTGTGTACTCAGGCCGGGGAGCAAACCGCAAACTGAGTCAGAGAGCTGGAACACATGGGAGCTGGAGCTCAGGTTTCAACCGGGTTGAGGAGGAGGACAGAAGCACACAGCACGGCATTCTTAGGACTAACTCCTGAGCCCCGGGTATCGCACACCTGAGCCCTGATACTACTTACCTGACCCCTAGATATTGCACACCAGACCCCCAGATACTACACACCTGAGCCCCGCCTACTGCACACCTGAGCTGCAGGTACTACATACTCGAGCCCTAGGTTAATGCACGTGAGCCCCAGGTACTGCACATCTGAACGCAGGGTGCTGTGTTCCGCGTCCCAGATGCCGCTTCGCTCAGTCCCGGGATGCCGCACCTCTTGGCCCCAGGGTGCTGCAGGCTTGGTACCCACTGACCACCGGGCCCTCTCCCAACTCACGTTTCAGAGTCTCACGGGCTGTGAAGCACAGTCACAAACTTTCTTTGGTCCTCACCACAATCTCACGAGCCATCACTACCTTGTCCATGTTACAAATGAGGAAACGGAGGCCCAAAGAGGTTAAGCGATTTACCACAGTCCCCTGCAAGGAACAAAGCCGGTCGCGCGACCCTGGGCCCCTCCATCTCCTTTCCCACGCGGTAAGCAGGCCTGCAGAGCTGTGTAGACCCAGGCCTCCCGATCCGTCTGCCTGAGCCTCTTGCCCCAGCGCTGGGAGGACACGACGATGCAATGCTATGCTCTGAAAAATTGTCTGTAGCCATCTGCACCAGAGGATTTGAAATAAATACACTCATATGCTTTGACCCTTCAAGAACCTTCCAGGAATGCGCCCAAATGAGATATCCCAGCCTATGGAAATAAAGCTTTATGTGCAAAGATGTTCATTGCCTCGTTATTTACTAAGACAGTGTATTCTGAAAACCTGGAAAACACCTAAATGTCTAAGGGTAGGGGAATGGCACAGGACATTAAATTATGCGTTTATTTAAAAGACACACAAAAAAATAAAAATAAATAAATAAAAGACGCTAGTTAGAAAAAGAAGGTAACAATGTAGGAAAACACATTTAATTTTAAATGAGAACAGGAGGCTACAAGACTGGATATATATTTTTGTTCTACAACTTTACTTAAAACCACTCATTGAGCACTGTTCAGAGGAATACAACGGAAAATGAGAGAAATTTGGATCCTAGCTACTGAGGCCTGCAACCAAGTAAGAAAATCAGTATGTAGGAAAAAGACCAGAACGCAACATACCAAAGGTAACAGTAGCGAACTTCAGTAGCGAACTTCTGATCGTAGAAATACACGTAATTACAATTTGCAGCGACGAGTATTACTTCTTTAGTTAGACACATACTTCATTGTTTAAAGACCTGTGCCCCCTGTTCTACCTCCCACCTGCCCCACCCCGGTGATGCCCCGCTGTGAGCACCCCAGGTCAGGGACCAGGCCCCCCAGGTGAGGGACACCAGCAAACGCCCCGGTGGGGACAAGGTGGTCAAATGAAGAGGCTCAGCTTTGCACCAGGTGAATCGCAGCTCAGCCCATCCCCTAGCCACGTGGGTCCCCAAGCCTCTGTGCCCCTGTTTCCTCTCTAAGGGCCGAGCAGCCCTGCAGAGCTGGGTACACCCCTCAGGTAAATACACACAGTCGGCCCCCGGTCATCGAAGGTCACAGTCTGTGGAACTTAGCTGAACCCAGGTCATGGTCGGCAACTGCCCTTGTCCGATCTTGCTCGTCTCACTTCCATCCGACTCAAGTCCCTAGGCCCATTTTACAGAAAGGCCAGGCTGAGGTGCCCTGGTCTAGGAGGGGTTCTGCAGTCGCAGAACCATCCAGCCCCTTCCATGGAAGGCAGGAGAGCGCATCCAGCCCGGCCTCAGCCCCGTGCACCTGACGAAAGCCCCGTGAGATTGCCCCCCCTCGTCTGGTCCACAGACAATGCCGGTGATGAGGGTAATTTTCAGATGAGGCGAGATAAGCGTGTTTTTCTCTGACCTTTGCTGTCATTCTCACACAATGGGCGGATGATAACGTTTAACTGTTTCTAATAACCCCCACAGACAGCCAAGAACGAACCTGGCAAACAAGCAACTGCATCCAGAGAAGACTTTTGGGGTTTAGGCGCATTGTTTTCTCTGTGTTAGGCGCTTCTGAGTCTGAACGGAATTCTTTTTTCTCCTTTTCTGCTCCCTGCATGAGTGCAATCTGGGGTAAACACCACGAGCGGTGCTGTAAGGGGTGGCTGGTCCGGCATCAGCCCCACCTCGGGCAGACCACACTCCCCCCACAGACCCGAGAGTCTCATCCGTGAGACACTCAGCCCGGACGATGGCGCCTATGTGGGCTCCAGCCCCACCGACGGGACCCCCTGAGCCCCTAACGGCCAACTCCAAGGCCTCAGGCTCCCGGAACCCCTGGGGACCCAATCTCGTTTGTTCGCCGCCCCCCCTCCAGGGCGGCCGGCAGCAAAGAATGGTTCTGGAGGGGGAATTCCCGTCGGCACAAGGGTCGTGTGGTCCTGGCTCGCCAGAGACGCTCCAGCGGGGCGGCCGGGCCGCTTACCCAACAGAAATCCATTCTCGCACAGTTCTGGAGGTTGGGGGTCCAAGATCGAGGGGTCAGCAGGCTTGGGTTCTTCCAAGGCCCCTCTCCTTGGCTTGTGGATGGCCACAAGCCCCCCGGGTCCTCGCACGGTCAGTCGTCTGTGCGTGTCTGTGTCCCAATCCCTCTTCTTGCAAGGTCACCGGTCCCGCTGGATTAGGGCCCATTCGTATGAGCTCATTTTACCTTAATCACCTCTTTAAAAACTCACCCTCCAAATATGGTCCCATTCTGAGTCAGCGGAAGTAAGACTTCAGTGTATGAATTTGGGATACACAAATCAGACCACAGTATCATCCAAACTGTTATTTCACAGATGAGAAAGCCAGGCTTTTCCTAGAACTCAGAGCAAACTGGTGTTAGAGGCCAGAGTCCAGTGCTCACAGCCCTGAGCCGGCAGCCTCCGCCCCCCGACCATCTTTTAAGACGTGCTCTCTGCTCTCCAGAGCCCTATAATTGAATTCCACCCCAAATAAAGTCCCCACTCGCTCGTTTGGGGAAGAGCATTGGATTGGAAGACAAAAGGCTCATGGACCAGTGACCAGCTCCAGCCTCTGGAAAGCCATTTAAGAGGCGCCCTGGTCTAGGAGGGGTTCCGCAGCTGCAGAACCATCCAGCCCCTTCCATGCAAGGCAGCAGAGCACATCCAGTATTTAAAGCTCACCAAGCCTCAGTAGCCTCATCTGTAAAATGGGGAAGTCAATACTAAATCCCTAAGGCACAAAGTCAGCATTGGTAAGCACCTCGGGGTGAGGATAAGGAGGGATGGTGAGCCCGAACAAGGGAAAATATAAACGGGGCTCCCCACAACACGGAAGCTACCTGAAGACACACATTACACGTGCCTTGGAAGCTTTAATTTTACATCAATCCTATAAATTAAATCACAGATGATTCTGAGACATTGAAATATTCAAGTCCTCTGCCAAAGACCACCTCCAGACCAAACCCGGCCAGCCTCCGGGGACTTCTATGAGTTTGTGAAAGAAAATATGGACAGGGAGACCCAGCGCATAAGCCCTCGGCACCTTACCTGGGGGACCAGGGGCAGGTGCTCCGTAAGTGCGACTCTCTCCACGTGCCCGTGCGATCGTTCGTAACGAGTCCTGTAAATGCGTGGAGAGCAGGGTGCGGCTCTGCACGTTACATTAGCTTCCTCCCACGCGCCCTGGCGAGCAGGCAACCTACGCGGGGTCTACTCGGCTCTGGCCTTTGCAGATATTCTAATAGCCCCTGAAACGTGCAAAGCGCTTTGCAGTTTAGAAAGGGCTTCGTGGTGCCCCTCATTTAATAGGCAGTGAACTCCCTTGGATAGCACCTCACTGACCCCGCCTCACTGACTACGCAGACCCGGAGACGTGAAGTGACCTTCCGTAGCATCCCGGCCAGGCATTGAACTCGGAGGCCATGTTGGCCTTCAGACTCCTTGGCCAACCAAGGCTTCCCAAGTTCTCCCGGAAGTGCGTCTGAGATTCCTTGTATTCTCCTGGAGTGGCTCTCATTTCCTTCTTTTAAACCAAACGCTTCCAACTATTACCATTTTTAAAAAGCAGGAAGGTCATTATATTTTTAAACCCTCCATTTTTACCTGGAGGCTCTATTTCCCTGTTGCCTTAATGAGACGTGAGGATAAATGGATAGTGTCACCTTCAAGACTTGAGCGCTGCTTTCAGCCTGGAGCTAGTGAAAGAAATCCACCTGCCCCCAGAGTTCCCACCGCCCCATCTCACCCTCCTCGCAAGCATCAGGAGACAATGCAGGTGCGGCCTGCCTGGCAGAGGGGGCTCGGAGCGGGCTGCAGTCCCTCCTGGTCTGTGTTCCGCATGATGAGCCGGGCCGAGCCCCGCTCCTGTCCCCGCTGTCACAGGAATGGGTACCCCGGGCTATATTCACAGTTCCCTTTCCTCTCTTTGATGAGGCTTCTGGGAAAGATGGTTCCACCTCGAGCAGGTGCAATCCCTCACACTGGCTCACCTACTGCTGTGGGTGTCGGGTCCCAGGACCACGCATGGCATCAGCCCGGCCCGGCCCTCCCCAGCCCGCGAGGACAGTCACCTCCAGCTCCTCGGTGGGGGGGAGGGGCAGCAGTGCAGCAACTGGGCACTGCTGGTGTTCGCTCCACGGTTCGGTATTTGAGACTCATGGCTAAATTCAGTAATAACACCACAATCTCACCAAAAAGCATTATAGTGATTACTGAGTTATATTAGGAGCTTATTTAAGATAACATCTTATTTGCACAATGTAGTTCAAATAGATGGTTAGTGCAGCCAGTGCAATTGTTAGACTCCTTATGTACATTAGCATAATCACTCTGGATGTGCACGCCGCTTTTAAACATATGAACAGTTAAAACCGAAAGCATAAATATATGTCTTTTAAGGTGGTGGCACAGTTAGAATAAGAGGGTTTAGGTTTATATGTAAACAGGAATTTAGTTGTCTCTTGAGCAGTACAGAAGGATGGAAAAATCTCTCCAAGACGGCTCTCTTAAAGAAACCAAATCCACTATCCTAAACTGCTGTGTTTTATTAATAATAGTTTCTGTTTATCAAATACCTTCTGTATGTCAGGCACTGTGCTGGGCATGTTCCATAAATATCTCATGTAGTTCCCTTCTCCCTGAACTGATAGACATAAATAGTATTAGATGTTCCCTGGATGGAGGCTCGAAGAGGGGACATGGCTTGTTTGAGGCCACACCGCTAGAATTTGGGGGGCACTCTCCACGTTTCACTGCCCCTCCATCACGAACCACCAAATGTGGGGTGCCCCGTAGGTTCCAGACAAACAGCAAAACATAAGGACGGGCTTCAGGGTCTTGACAGGTCCCCGAGGTGCTCTGAGCGGCCCCGTGTTCCAGGACCCACACTCGGCTAGAGAGCACGACAGGAAGCCGAACCCGAGCCCGGCTTCCTGCACGTGAGAACTTCCACGAACCCTCCCCATTCCTCACCCCTGCTGCTGCCGGCGGTCCCCGTGTCCTGAGCGTGCACGATGGCTCTCTCCTGGCTGACACAGCCATCACCCTGGGTGGGGGGCATCCTCGCCAGCCTGCCAAGCCCGAGATGCTATACTTCCGTTGCATTCTATCATCCCTGGACTCCCCAGGTCATTCGAGAATAATCCAAATGCCAATCCCCAGGGTCAGGACCCAGCTGTGATCCTTCCACCCATCGCTTCCACAGTCCCCCTCTCTGCGCTTAGGGAAGATGCTAACCAGCAGCTACACTGACCCTCTGGCAAGAAAACAGTAGGGCTGGAAATTAACTAAAACAGCCATTATGCAATATACAATATAGTTAATTGTGCATTCTATTTCACATATAATATAAAGTGATGTCACGTGACCCACTGAGTTATATTCGGGGAGCAATCAATCCTCGAAAGTTCTTCGACAAGGTTTTTGTGAAGCCTACGGAGCATCCCTCAGCAAAACTAATCCCACTCTCTCCCCGCATGCTGCGTAGGTGAGCCTCCTGCTGGCCCATCACACAGAGGCTGATGCCACCTCTGGTCATATCCCAGTGCTGCCCTCTCTCCACTGTAAACCCTGGAGCACGCGTCTGAGCCCCGTCTGCAAACTGGGGGCCGTGACAGTCCAGACCCCACCCAGCTGCCACGCCGAGCTCCGAGCACGGTGTCCCGCACTCCGTGAACACAAACCTGACTCGTGCCTGTGTTTCTCTGGGAACGTTGCGTATCCCGCACAGCTTATTCTGAGAGACTGTGTCTCCCCCGAGCATCCCTATACACACTCCCTGACCCACCGTCCCCAATCTTTCTCACGCCACTACATCCCGGATATCCTCGGACCTTCACAAACGGACAGCGAGGTCTGTGGAGAAGCCTTTGCCGAAGTCCCCGGGCTGAGTCTGGTGTCCCTCCCCACCCCGCGTGCCTCCCACTCATCACTGCCACTGTCCTCATCGCTGTGCCTGCCTCTGCCCCAGACGGAGTCCCCGGCCGCGGCCGTGGCGCTCCTCTCCGGCGGCCTCCCCGGGGCTAGCACGAAGGGGTTTGACAAATGCTTAATTATTGAACGAAGTTGCCGAGTTTGCCCTGGCTGAAGACTCTGAATTTCGGTCGGGTCTTCCAATCGCCGGCCCACCCGGCGGATGGCAGACTGACACATGGGAACTCAGCCAGGCCCCACGCGGGTCCTGGAACAGTCCGTCTGGCCCCCGTGGTGACCAGAGGCACTGCCCCCGGAGTGGGGGCGGGGAGGACACGCTCATGATCATCACGTCTTCCGAGGGAGGCAGCATTAGCCCCACTTTAGAGACGAGCACACTAGCCCTCAGCGAGTCTAATTTGCCAAAGGTCACGCAGCTGCTAAGTGTTTGTCTAACTCGAAGGCAGAGAAGCAATTGGGGTCTGTTCTAGGAATTAGGAACGCTGGGGCTGACAGCACTTAAAAATAGCGCAGTGCAGTTTCCCATTCTTGAACCAGGTTTACTAATCAGGGACCCAGCTGAAAAAAATCCAGCACCATGACTCAGTTCCTAGCAATTTCTCCCCGTCATGTCGGGACAACCCCAGCAGAGCCAGCGAGCATAGAAACAGAGAAAGAGAGAAGGAGGAGAAAAAGGGAAGAAAGAATGCATTAGCTTGAAGGCCCTAAGCCATTTCCTCTCACTAGGCCCTGCAGCCTCTCTGTCAACTCCGGGGTGCTCACAAGGCAAAAACGCCTGCGGTAAAGTCAAGGGCAGGCTGGAGGGCTTATTTCCTGTCTTCTAAATATACTCTTGTTCCGATGGTATCTGGTCCCCTGCGTCATGGAGGATGGCCGCCCTTTACATTGCAAATGTCTCAGGAACTCCTCAGCCCAAAGGAAGCTCAGCAGGGAGAAAGCGTCTAAACACTTTCTGGTGTTTAGACACCTTCAGGAACAGCGTGATCAGGCTCCGGGCTCCTCCTCCTCCTGCCCCTCCCCCCCTCCACCTGGCTGTCCTCCTCCTCTCCAGCCAGGGTACTGCCAGCCCTTAGGGTGGGCAGTAAACACCCAGCAGCACAGCTCTCTCTGAATGTTATCAGAGGAAAACCTCAAGAAGCAATGGAATGACAGTGCCCTAAACCACGCACACTAGGACTTGAGAAACCATGTGCCTACCCCAGGCCTGGTGCATTTCCATGATATCACTTAACCTTTACACATGGGCCTCCTTCTTTCTCATAATCAGTATCAGTAAAAATGGCAACAGTTTGCTTCACGGCAAAGGAAAGCAGACCAAGGCCCAGAGAGGTTAACAGGCCTGATGTCACAGAGCTCAGAAGCGCCTGAGGGGGAATTCCAAGTCCAGCTGAGCGGGGTGGCCCATCTGAGTTCTTGTATTCTCAGCATCTTCCCCCGGGATGCCCCTGCAAGGGGGGCGGGGGTGCTCCTAGAGGCAATATTCCCAAGGGTGCCATGGTGCACGAGGCTCAGAACTAGAGACGGGGGAGGGGCCCTGGAGTCACCTCCTACTGGAGTCCTTCTGAGCTAGCCATGGACGCACCAGGCCGGGAGTCATCTGCTCTCTTCCTCCCCGCTCACCCCTGTATCCCCATGTTCCCCTCCCTCTCCCCCCCCCAGCAGAAGGACTCTCTGCGGTGCTTCTCCAACACTCTAGGGACAATCCTTGAATGTCCCCTGCAAGCCCCGGGATACCGGCTAGGTCTGGAAGAAGGGAAGGGAGGAGGAACAAGCCACAGGTGAGGGAGTATGAGCTTCCAGTAGGGCTGGAGGCATGGGGAGATGACGCCATGTAGGCGAGAGCCTGGGGGTCCTCTCCAGGCCTCAGGTCAGCACCTCGTCTTCCCCCTCCGGCCTACCAGGGGAAGGAGCATCACTCCCTCTGAGCCGTCCAATAAATGAGCTTATTCACAGAGCTGAGGCAACAGCTTTGCATGGGCAGTAACTTACTCCGTGAACTTGGAGCAGTCCTTGAGGTCATTGGTGCTGGATAGGAAGTCATTAGCGTGGTCCCTAAAACCATTCCTCTGGAGAACAGTCCCCACGTGGACTTTAGACTATCTTCCACCTCAGGGTGATGTCAGTGCCTCCTCAGGGCAAGAACCGTTAGGCCTGTCTCCACGGTTCTCGGGCTGGTCCCTCTTCACGCCTCCATGAATAATGGGGGCTTTCACCAACACATATGAGAGGGACCATTGATGTCAGCGGCTCGCTAAAGCCAGCACTCACCGGATGGCTGAGCCGAATGTGACCATTGCTTCCCAGATGTGCATTCGGTGACTTCTCAGGGCAGCTTGGTGAGAGGATTTACACCACAAAAATGGTGGTCGGTTGTTAAACATGGCGAATGTTTCCTTCGCCAGCATACCACTAGAGCCATGGCTAGACAGGCAGGAGGGACCCCATCCTAAACCTTTGATTCCCTCCCCTTTGCCTTTCAGAAGCGAAGGAGCCCAGCTGGTGGCAGAACTTCCCAGGAGACAAGGCCCCTCTCTCTGGCTGGGAGAGGGTCCCTCTCACAGGACCATTCTCCTCTCCACCGTCACATGGTCTCGGCAGCCTCACCCCTACGTCCCAGAGCCAGCCAAGCCACCTGTCCTCATCTACAAAAGGAGGTCACCCCTGGAAGCAGCAAAGGAGACATCCCGGGAGGCGGGGAAGCCGAGCATCTCACAGCAGACGCGGTTGCTCGGACAACAATCCCCTTCTGCTCGGGCTTTACAGCTTTCCACAAGTTTTCTTCCTCCTAATTTCCTCCTAATGAGCTCTCAGAAACCATCTCCCACCACCCCACCCCCGCCACCACCTACTCAGTGAAGTGCCCTTTAAAGTCTGGAAAACCCAGGAATAAAGAGTTGCTCTTCACAGAGGTGTTCAGAAGCCTAGCTTCCCTCAAGACCCAAAGCGTGAGCGAAGAGATACCGTGAGGAAACGCCCCGAAGCCCACAGCCACCTGCGAGTTGGTCACACACCTTCGTTTGACAATTGGGGCAGCTGAGGTTTAGTTCAAGGCCACATAGGAAATATGGTAGAGCTGAGACCGGAAGCATCTAGAATCACATGTGGAAACCTGGGAGAAGAGGTTCCTTTTCATCATTTAACCACCCAACGCATAGGTGTTTCTGAGTCAGGCTTTTCCCAGAGAATCAGGGGATTCTCACCACATCCGCCTCGGCGTCCAGCATCCGTTGACATTGCCTGCGAGCTGGACTCTGGAGTGGCCCAGTGGACCTTTCCTTCTGTCCCAGGCAAGACTTGAAGGAAGTCCCCAGGCCTCCTGCAGCGGCTCTCCTGATGGCCAGTTCTGTAGCCTTCTAGGCGTCATTCCAGTAGTGCAGTCTGGAACCTGCTCTTCCAGCCCTTTCTAAAGACCAGACCCTTTTCCAGCTAACATATCTGGAGTGTTTTCTGTGTCGTGCAGTGAGTTCTGACTGATACACTTGCCCTTTGGTTCTCAGATCTAGGCAGTAGGTAGACTTCATAGTTTAAGGAATGGCTACCAGAAAAATCTTTGAGTCTCTATATAATCCTTCGTGGACCCTACGGCCAATCCCACTATATTGCTAGGGGGCACAGGGCACCCCTCTCCTCTGGCTTCTCCATTCATGAGCCTCCAGATTCACACGATGCTGAGCTCTTCTTGTACACGCAAGCAACTCACAGACACGCTGGTATTGACTGATCCTTCGCCAAAGGGAAGTTCTAAGGGCTCACACTAAGTATATCCCAGCTTGGACTTGATGGGGAAGAACCACCAGATAGTTGGATGGAGAGCTGGGGAACCATTCTGCAAAACCTGCAGCTCGATTTTAAAAGCAGGTCAAGGCCAGCGTCTTCCATTCCCCGGTCCCCATGGAGGTCCTGTCCGGAGTGTCCAGGACACATCCCTGCGCGGGGCCATCACAGATCCCTCGCGGGCAGGAGAAGACGCAGTGAGCACTAACCGGGGCCGTTGGCCTCCACTTCACTCGGGACCTCGCCCAGGTGTGCCGCAGCACAAATGTCCCCTGCCCGCCGGAAGTGAGATCACCGGCAGGATAAGCAAAACCACACGGTCCTGCGCTCTCCTCCAGGGTCATCCCAGTCATCTGGTTCAAGGACTGATTCAGCTCATCTTCCCACTCCTGCCTCATGGTGTGTCCTCCATGACATGTGTCCAGTTGGTGAGTGGAATTAGAAATACACGTCAGTCCCTACGGCGGGACAGGGATGGATTTTCCTCAGAAGTTAGTGTCGAGGGGCGCCTGTGGCTTAGTCGGATAAGCGTGTGACTCCTGGTTTCAGCTCAGGTCATGATATTGGGGTTGTCGGATCGAGCCCCACAACGGGGGGTAGGGGTGTCTGTGTTCAGCAGGGAGTCTGCCTCTCTCCCCCTCTCTCCCTCTCCCTCTGCCTCTCTCCCACTCATGTGCACACACTCTCTCTCTCAAATAAATGAACAAATCTTTAAAAAAAAAAAAAAGTTACTTTCAGATGCTGCCCACTAAAAGAGGAGGCAGAAAGAAAGCCATGAGCGTGCACCAAGTCAATGTTTGGAAGATGAGGGGATCTGGCTCTCCCAGCCCCCTCCTCCGCACCCCTGCCTCCCTTCTTTCCCCGCTGCTGCTGCTGACCTGGTTGAGACCTGCCCTGTCCTCTGCCCCCGCAGGGGCCTGGCACAGGGGTCTGCCTCCCAGCATCAGCAGCCTGCTCAGCCAGGCCTCAGCCACAGGACCCCCGTCCATGGCCAGTGGCCCCGTCCCAGGCAACGAGATGTGGGGGTAAACTGGCCCATGGCAGGCGAAGGAGGGTCCAGGGGGCATCTGAAAAGCTCTCGATTTCCAAATAATAATAATAGTAAAAAAAGACAATTGTGTCTGGCATAGACCAGTCTCCTTCCTCACTCCTTGTCCTTGGATGTGGTGTTTGTAGTTATAGCAGCCACTTTGGGACTGTGAGGAAGGGTAAGGACTTACAAGCCAACGTGTTCCATGGAGTTGGCACAGGAGAGAAAGAACTCAGGTCCCTGAAAACCTTGGTAAGAAGCAACTGCTTCCCTCCAGGTGTGGGGTTACATGAGAAAAATAAACCCTTATTTTTTTTAACCAGTATTAGTTGGGTTTCCTGCTCCTTGCAGGAAGAGCCATCCCACATGATACAATATCCCAGCACCATTTGTAGGCTCCCTTTTATTCAAATGATACCTAGTTACTTGGTGCTCTGCACTTGGTTTTTCTCACTCTGCAATGTGTGGTTGCAATGTTTTCCACCCCAATTCCTACAGGCCTATTTTATTCTTTTCAATACGCCCGGAATATCCCATCGTACAGACCCAGATAAGCCCGATCCCCAGCCAGTGGACATCTTCACTGTCTCGATTTTATCCCACTGCAAATGCCGCCTCCTCAAACTTCCTTCCACACACATGGGAAGACGTCTACACAGTGACTCCTGCGACCGTAGGTACAAAAGGGAGGCCAGTCGGCCTGTCCCCTTGGATCCCACCCTTGCTGCCACACACTCCCACGCCTGGGTATCCTGAGCCCTCCTTTGCTGTCCTGGGCCCGTCCACACCGAGGCTCACATTTAGACCCCCCTCTCCTTCCTCCCTCCCCTGACAGCCCAGACCCCTGGAGCACCTCGTGACCACAGCCTGGGGCCCCCGCTAACCTGTGACCTAGTGAGGGTGAGGGGTGAGTGGACTTAAGCGCCCGGGCTTGCTCTAAGCAGCCCTCCCTGCAGCCCCCCCTCCCCCAGCCACCCTCCCGGGTGCTAACCCAGATAAGCTGTGGGCCACTGCTCTGCCCCCCAGCCATGCCCCAGCCCCGCTGCCAGAGCCCGCCCTCCCGATCTGCCCCCTTCTGCGCTGGTGAACTGGCCCACATCACTGACGGGGCCCAGCGCCCGCCGGAAGCTCAGCGAGCAGCCACACCCGCCGACGGCCAGGCCTGGCCCCGGTTTCAGCACCTGTAACCTCGGAAAGTCACACCAGAAACCAACCTCATACCCCAACCCAAATCCCGCTTTTCGACAGAAGCCGACAAATAGCACTGTGGGGAGAGAAGGACGCACCACGCTGAAGGGCCCCACAGCTAAGAACCGACGAACCACGCGGGCTGCCCAGTGAGAGCACACGCATGTTCCGTCAGAGCGGGCCGGCTCCTGGTCCCCAGCGGCGGCCCCGCAGGCTGCGGAGGGCGATGTGCCGAGTCATGTGCCGAGTCACGCGCCCGTTACATTTTCAGTATCACATTTAGTGCAAAAAACCATCTTCTCCGCTTGGCAGATTGCAAAGCTCACTCTGATCTGGGGCTGGGGCTGGCCCCGGGGCCGGGCTGCGGGCCCCTCTCCGGTCCTCCCGCCCCCACCACGCATCCCCGCCAGCCGACTGTCCCTGAGCCCATGTACGACGTCAGCAAGGGAACCTCCGAGGCCATCCGGCCCGGTCCCGATTTTACAGACCGGAAAACTGAGTTTCAAAGAATCAAAAAGATCACGTAATCACTGAGGGACGGAGCCAGGGACAGGAATGGCAATGCTGCCGTCTCTGCGTACCTCCCGTGTGCCAGGCTCCTGTGGTGGCCTCGGGACGTCCTCGTGACCTTGAGCTGCGTGGGGTCGTCTCCGTGTCACACGTCGGAGGCTGGAGGCTGGTCCTCGCGGTCACGCAGCTGGTGGGGAGCGGAACTTGGGGACAGACTCGGCCACCTGCCTCCCTGTCCGTGCTCCTTTCACTACTCATGATGCCACACTCACTCGGGACAGGAGCGAAAACTGTGGGTCGGACAGGAAGAGAGAGAGTGTGTTAAGGAAAGAAATGAGTGGCTATTATTAAACAGTGAAATGCAAATAAAGCGACTAAAACAGAAGCCAGCAGGGGGTCAAGTAAAGCAGTACCTTCTTCTGAAGTAAGGAAGCACCCAAAAACCAAACGGATGGGAGCATGTCCCAGACTCCGGAGCCAACCTGAAGGGTGGAGGGCCGGGGGTGGGGGTGGGCACCGCTGGGTGGAGGTGAGAGCCAAAAGAAGGAACGCAGCCCAAAGCTTAAAATAACTATCTACCACACCCGCGCCGATAAACGACGGCACGAGTAACAACAGGGAGAAGAAATGATTCGCCCTTACAGGCAGATGCTGCACCATCTGTCAGTACTGCCCCCCAAGAGGAGGAGGGACCCGGCCTCTTGCCGTGCGTGTGGGCTGCCTGTGACTTGCCCCCCGAAGAGGACGGTGTGGAAGGGCGTGGGGTGACCACGCTGGAGACCCCAAGCCCAGCCCGCTGCTGCTCAAGGCCACGTCAACAGTATAAAGTACCTGATGGGATGTTCCCTCCACACAATGTCTTGAAGGGACATTTGACCTCTGTGGTCTCCCCTCCAAACCCTTAACCCCAGTCCAACCATGAGAAAAACATCAGACAGGCTCAACGTGGCGGGCGTTCTGCAAAACGCCTGACCTCAAAACCCTTAAGGTCATCCAAAACAAGGAGGGTCTGAGAAACGGTCCCAGACCACAGGAGGCCCCAGAGACGGGGAAACCGAACGGGCTGCAGGATCCTGGAGAAGATCCTGGGGCAGAAAAAGGAGCCAGGAAACACGAGTGGATCCCGAGGACCCGCGCAGTTCCGCTCACGCTGCTGGGCAGGCGCTGGTGCCTGGATGAGAAAACGCGCGGCCAGCGGGGCGGCGGCCAGCAGGGCGGCGGGGGAGGAGCTTCTCTGCAAACGCACAGCTATTCATCAATCTGTCAGTAAGCCCGCAGGGGTGTTGGGCTCCCCCTCCGAGGCCGTTGCTCTTCACTGCCCGCACAGGACGCGGATTCGGAGTTTCCCCGGCCCGGCCAGCGCCCACGAGTCAGGCACCCAAGGCCAGCGAGTGTCCCCTGCAAGGCAGCTGAGGCCTCTCGCCGGGGCGACACCCGAGGGCTTCCCTGGAGTTCGCGGGGATTCTAACCAAGTTCTAGAGCCCCTCTAGACCCGGGCTACAGGGAGCGGAGTTCCTCGCCCACCCTCTGTGCCTTGCTGGCCTTCGGCATCGCTCTCCCACTCCTGCGTCCCGGGGGCTGTGATCAGGTGGTTGCGGAGTTCGGATTTCCTTTCGGTGTGAAAATGCAAAGCAACTTGGCCGGGAGGAGCAGAGCAGGTGTCCCGTTTCACCCAGCCGGGGTCGCTGTCCCCTAGGAGCCCCCTCCCAGCCCCCGGCGGTCCCTCCTGCCCCGCGGAGGTCTCAGTCCTCCCGCTCAACAGGGCTTGGCTGGGCTCCAGGCGGTCGCCCCGGGAGCACCGCTGCTGAACAGGCCCCAGGAAGGCCCGACCTCGGAGCCGCGCGTCGCGGGGCAGGCTGGCCCCCAGCCAGCCGGTCCCCAGCTGCCATGCAACCCACACCTGAGCGGGGTAAGAGAATAGGTGTGTGTCAACAGTATTTGAAAAAGAAAATAGCTGTACAAATACGGCACTTGTTAACACAGGTGTTTATAGGTGGAATTATTTTTCCAGGGCTGCTATCTCCCGACCTCCTTTGTAAGCCCCAGCTTACACCTGCAGGGACTTTCCTTTTAGGTGAAGGCACAAAGAGGAAACAGAGTTCGTATCGGCTTCGCGAAGCAGGAGGTCAGCGATCGGCTTCAGGCCGGGCTAGTTCTCACCCGGTCTCTTCCTGCTGGAGGTACTTTCATTTTTTTTTTTTTTTAAACCTGCTCTAACAGGATCTGGCCTGTTCAGTACTTCCTGCTTGGCAAGAAGCGGCCGGTGACCCCCTGAGGGCAGCCGTGGGGAGATGCGCCTTTCCTGGGGCTGGGGGGCACCGGCCGCTGTCTGGGCATCAGTACTGTACCCTCTCTCCCCAGGGGAAGCCTCGCTATTTAGAGTTCAAGGACAAGAAAGACACTTGTCCAAAGTCACGGAGCTCCAAGCGGAGGACTCTGGGGCCAAGAGAATCCAAAGCTTCAGCTGGAGGGCGCTGCAGCCGCGTCCCCGAGGTGACGCCACCCGAGGGCAAGAGCGCCTCTGTGGAAGCACAGGGACACTCGGCCACGAACGTGATTTCGTTCTGCCTCGTGGAAGGAGGTAGCACAGTCAGGTGTGAACAGATATTAAAAATCGTGGAAGAGAAACTTCATTCCATTGATCTGCACGCTCAAAAATGGTTAAGCTGGCTGGGCGCCTGGGAGGCTCAGTCGGTTAAGTAACTGCCTTCGGCTCAAGACGTGATCCCGGGGTCCCGGGATCGAGTCCCGAGTCGGGCTCCCTGCTCCGCGGGGAGTCTGCTTCTCCCTCTGACCTTCTGCCCTCTCATCCTCTTACTCCATCTCTCTCTCGAAAAAAAATTAATCTTTTTAAAAAATGGTTAGGATGGCAAATTTTGATGTTATGGGTATTTTGCCACAATTCACAACATTTCTGGAAAAGAAACCTACCACGGAGGTCCTGTCGTGTGTGGAGGGGGACCTAACACCCAGCAGGCGACTCTCGTTCTCAGTTTGTTCTCATACCTGCAGCAGCCAGACGTCCGGAGCGAACCCCAGCCTCGGCGGAGACGGGCCCTCAGACGGGCCGCTCATTCCTGCAGACGGGCGGCGAGCGTTTCCCTGTTGTCTGAGGGGAGCCCTACCTGTGAAATACCCCCAAAAGCAGATTCTTCCGGGTGAGATGTTGAGGCTCGGATTGCCAGGCTCCGCGGCCGCAGGGGCGGAGGGAGAGGAGGAGAGGGGAGGAGAGAGTTAGTTTGGGGGCAGGCGGGGTGAACACAGCGGCTTTGGGGGACTCTGTCCCTGCTGGAGCAGGGCGGACCCAGACTGACAGACAACAGACGCTGTGACCCGCCGGCCAAAGGGGCACAGGGTGAGCAGAGCGGGATGGGGAGAAGCTCACTCCCCAGAGCACAGACGGGGCTCAGGCGATGCCGCGGGCACCGTCTCACTACGTCTATGACCCGGGGGCCCACGTTATTGGTTTTCGCAACAAAACCCTCCCAACTGTCTTGAAAAACGAGATTTCTAGAAACTTTGCTTAAGAACTGCTGTTCTTTCCCTGCTCCCTCTTTGACCTCCGTTCACAAACCAGCTCCACTTCACAGATAAAGCAGCCAAGGGTTGGAGAGACAAGGGGCATTCGCAGGTGGGCCTGGGGAGCGAAGGCTGGCTGGGGTAGAAGGTCGGGTGTCCTGGGCCCTACTGTGGTCTTCCATCCCCTGTAACACTGCCTCCTGAAGAAAAGGATCCCCATGAGCAAACGGGGAGTCTGGCCTGCTCCAAATCCCTCCTGTCTCCCCCCGGGATGCCTCTCCCTCTGTGTGGCAGATGGGTCAAGGCGGGAGGGCACGTGGCCCAAGCACCCACTGGGGGCCAGCAGCCGGTCCCCCCTGTCACCCGCCAAGAGGAGGGGCATAGAGAAAGGAAAGAGGAGCACAATTGAGAGCTTTATTATTTTACTTTATTTTATTTTAAAGATTTATTTATTGGAAAGAGAGAGCATTGGGGGGCAGGGGGAGAGGGAAAGAATCTCCAGCAGACTTCCTGCCAAGCACGGAGCCTGACACGGGGCTCAATCTCAGGACCCCGAGATTGCGACCTGAGCCGAAAGCAAAAGTCGGTTGCTCAACTGACTCAGCCCCCCAGGCGCCCCGACCCCCGACCCCCATTGAGAATTTCAAAGTTCCCCACAGAGAAGCTGAGAGGTTTTCCATCTGAATCGATGACAAGCCTCTAAAAGGTGGGACGGTGCCAATAAATAAATAAAATAAAAGATGGGACGGTGTCTAACTAGACATTACTTGATGTCATTCCAATTAGGATAACCTCGCATTCTAGTGACAGAGCTGCTCTGTTACTTGGAAATGATGGGAATGCTGGAGGGTACTGTCCACCAGCCACGCTGGGGACCCCGGGCCGTATGCCGGCATCCTCGACGCCAGCAGCCTTGGGAGGGACAGCGGCCCAGAGGTGAGGGGTGAGCGGCACCCCTTCGGCTGTGTCTCAATCGATGAGCGGCTATCTGGTGAACCCCGTGTGCCAAGAAAGTGCATCAGGCAGAGAAATGGACCTTTCTTCCCCCTTACTGACACCCCCAAGTGTAGAATGCAGAATGCCCGCCCATACACACACACACACACACACACACACAGACACACAGACACACACACACGCTAGGACACACAGACTCACACCCCGCGCTCCCCCCCCCCCCCCGCCCTGTGTCCAGGTTTAGACCTAGCCCTGCACACACAGCGGGCCGTCTCTTCTGACGCTGCCTCCATCCCCGATGCCTGCCTGTCACCCGCAGCGTCCGGGGTGCCCGAGGGGGGTCCGTTCACTGGAACCGTGCAGGTGTCTTCCAGGTGACCACTGCCTCGGGCTCGGGTTCTAAGGGAGCGCCCCCTCCCCTGAGCTTCCCTTGGACCCGGAAAGTCGCCCTGCGACATCGGCCCAGGCATGGGGCACAGCTCCAGGGTGACCCGGGGACGGACAGGCTGGGCCCCCCAGCCGAGGACAGTCTGCCGGGCTCCGGGATGGCTAGGGAGCGCCCCACGACGAACCACTCTTCACATCTCCCGGCGCCGACTTCTCACTCTGGGATGGGGTGACACGGACGCCCGTGAATAATCACGAAATAAAGGGAGATAATTAATATTTAGCTTTGCCAGAGAGAAGCACTTGGGGGGAAACCACCATTTAGTCGGAGGGGTGAGGGCTGTCAGCTGGAGGGCAGGACTAATTAGACGCACGGGTGCCAGCCCAGAACAGCTTGCCGACGCCAAGGTGACGTCCA
>CM052811.1:4580321-4701027 GCA_028533885.1 Nasua narica
GGGACGACGACAGGCGCAGCGGCAGAGGCAGAGGCCAGCCTGCGCACGGCCGGGTGTTCCCTTCTCCACATACCCCCTGGGTCCCGAGGACCGTGACCAAGGTCAGGGCCACGCCGCCCATTACCGGTTCTTTCCTAGGAAGCAGTTGGATTGGTGGCCTTATGAGAAAAGACCAGAGCTCTCTCTCCGTCACCTCCTCACCGGAACCTGACCTGCTGGACCTCGATCTGGACCCCCTGCCATTAGGACTGTGAGAATCTCTGCGATTCTCAAATCACAGCAAACCTTCGGCAATTTGTGCTCTGGAGGGCAGCCCAAGTTGACTAAGACACCCTCCACCTGCCCTCCCAGGACGGAAAAACCCTCCAAACATCCCCGCTAAGAGGCCATCTGACTGGGCTTGATTACTCCCAGGGATGGGGTACTCACTCCCACTCCTTTAGCTTTGGCACAGCAGAATGGAGAGAATTCAGGACTTTGGTTCTCAAAGTCTTGCATGCGAAGCCCCCTGACCCCCAAGCCCACCTCTCATCCGTCTGTACTGTCCCTTCTATCCTGGGGAAGGGACTTAGTGCCCATACAGGCATGCTAGGCAGAAACCCGAGGACCGTGTGCACACCCCCTTGCTCTCAGCCCTCACATCCAGCCTGTTCCCTGGTCCTGGACATTCTGCCTCCTTCATCGTGGGCACCCATGTCCTCCCCTATGGCCACTGGCCCCCACCAACCGTCACTGGCTTCCTCCTGGCATTTTGCGATGGCCTCCTGACTTCCCCTCTCACTGCCACTCCCGCATTCACCCTCCAAACTGTTCTCAGAGTGAGCTTCCTGAAACACACTCCTGACCACGCACTTCCCCGCTTAAATTGCCACTGTGTCCCCACAGGCCCTGCAGGAGAAAGGGCAGACTCCACACCGTGTCCTCGGCGCCTCATCCTTGGTTTCAGTGCTTTTTCCTGCAGAATCTCCAACCACGGTGTGAATTCCTCTCACCCAGCCCCACCCACCACGTGCCCGGGCACGCACGCACACACACTAGACGGAGGTGCACTCCCATGCACACACGCACACACATGTGCACGCACACACGCGCGTGCACACACTAGATGGAGGTGCACTCCCATGCACGCACACACGTGTGCACGCACACACGCGTGTGCACACACATCCCCTCCAGCTGTTCCACCTGCTGCCGCTTGCTCTGACCTCCAACCACGGTGCGTGGGCCCCAGCGGCCCTCTCCTGACTGCATGACCCGCAACAAGTCACCGTTGGCTCCTCGCGTCTCTGCTTGCCCATCTGTGAAATGGGAACAATCAAATCCTCTCTCTCTCTCCCTGGGGACTTAGGAGCTCTCTGTGGAAGGACGGGGAGGACTTCCCGGTGCAGAGTCCGACATGTGTGAGGATTTTGATGAATGTCGGCTGCCTTCTGTCCAAAGAAAGCCAGGGTTGTGTCTTACAGCCCCAGATCGGGGCAGGGGAAGTGGGAAAAGGGAAAGAAAGGCAGAGGCAGAGGGAGGGAAGGCGCAGCTTCGGAAGGCAGCCTGGAAGGTGCAGGCGCCCGCCACCATGGGGAGACAGACGGAGCTGTCCTTAGAGCCCCGCTGGCGCAAACGCTAATTATTCTTCCGATAGTCGGATTAAAATATTTACACGGCAAGCACAGCTGAAACAAAAACCATAATAATTTTTTAGACTAATTTGTTTGACACAAGAACAAAATCCAAGTTGCCTACAAATGAAAAGGAAGGAGGGTATTTTTTTCCTTCCACCTGTCAAAGGCTTCTGGGCACCAGCGCGCGGATCGGGGAGCAGAGGGCGGGCGTCCAGCACTCAGCGGGCCGCCGGCTACTCTTACGTGCCGGGCCGAGTCCTGGCGGATGGGCCTGGAAGGGGAAGAGATCTCTGCAGAGAGCCCCCGCTGTCCTCCATGTGAGGGAAGGAGACCTCTGTCACAGCAAGGTCCCCTCCCTGGTGGTGGACGGCACCCACCGGGGTCCGCACAGATCCCTGCTCCTGGCGGGGAGTGCGGGGTGGGGGGGTGGCTCAGAAGACACACTGAGAGGCAGAGAGACGCGAGTGACAGAGCCTGAGGGACACCAGGAAACACGGATGGAGAAGAGGCTGAAAGATTGAGCTAAGCATAAAAAAGGCACGGACAGACAACATAGAGAGGAGAGAGGGAGGGAGGGCCAGAGAGAGAGAGAAAGAGAAGCCAGGGAGGGGCCTCCTGCTGGTTGTGCCCACCCTTGTCTCCAAGGAAAACTGCCCTCCCCTTTGCCAAGGCGGAGCTCAGCAGGTCGGGCCTCGCACGTGAGACAAGAGCTCTCTATTTCTGGCCAAGGCAACGAAAAGACGAAAGTGCACTGACGCCTGCCGCCCCGGAACCGGGCAGGGTGGCGCAGCAGCCGGTGGGGGGGGGGGGGGTGTTGGCGGGGGAGAGGCTCAGCGTGGCCAAGGCTCAGACCATCTCCTTGGTGAACTGGCTGCTTGACTCGATTTTTACTCCCCTCCCCCAGAAAGCCGCCGTCTCCTCGGAAGGCCGCTGGAGGTCTCGGACGAGGAATCCCCCACCAGACACAGCCCGCCCTGGCCATCCCCCCGGCCCCCCGTCCTTCCCGGGCCCTAATTACAACTCAGGACAGCAGTAAGATGAGCAGCTGGGGGCAGAGGGACAAGTCCCAAGAGGCACCAGGACTGGGCCCTCACATGTGGTTCTGAAAATTCAAACAAGACAGGAGAAAAGTCCAGGTCAGTCCCTGTCTGGTTCCTAAGGCTGGCACACCTGCTCGACTCGGCAGGAGGAAGGCTCTTCATTCAGAATCCTAGTCCAGCTGGAGGGGGGCAGGGAGGGGACACAAGAGCTAGGCAGAAGCCCCAGGACCCCATCTGGAGGGGGGCAGGGAAGGGCAGGGAGGGGCCACCAGCCGGCACAGAGAGGCAGGCCCAGGGTCATCAGGGGCTGCGGGGATGACATGGAAAGCGCTCGCAACAGAGGCCGGCACACAGGTGCTCAGCCGACCACCAGGAGCTTGGGGAGAGCGTCTCCCTGGCCGCCCCGGGAGAAGCGGGCCCTGCAGACACCTTGACAGTGGACGTCCAGCCTCCAGGAGCACGAGCGCACAGATCCCTGCTGGCCGAGCCACTCGGTTGTGACACGTTGTCATGGCAGCCGGAGTGAGGAGCTTTGATGACACCTGTGTTACCGCTGAGGAAACGGGAGGAACACCAAGAACTTTGCCGAGGTTCCGTGGCCGGAGGGGCGCCCCTGGGGAGAGCCTGGCGGGGCCCCGCCTGTAGGCTGGGGCGGGTCGCACCTGCACCCTCGACCCTGTGGACCTCAGGTGTCACTTGTCTCTTGCGCTCCCTGAGGAGGAGGCCTCGGGCCAGAGCAGCTTGGAAACGCACTTGACCCCTGGCCACGGTCACCCCTGAGGAAGCAGCTGAGTCAGTGGCACCGCTCTCCGCGGGGTAGAAGGGGAGCCGGAGGCCAAGGGCAATCAGGAACTAGCTCCCTTGCTACCAGGGCCCTGGGAGAGCTCTTCACCCTCTGCCACTTCCCCACTCTTTCCCCTCCCGCACCCACCCTTCTGCCCCTCCTGGTTGCTGACTAACCTCTGACAGCAGAGAAGGCCGCCTGGGCCTCCAGGGGTGGGGTCGCAGAGGCAGGAGCCGAGGAGGGCTCCGCCCACTGCAAGCCAGGCCCGCCCTGAGGGCCCCCACCGCGGGATCGGGGCACCAGGGGGAAATGAACTGTCCCTCCCTGCGGGGCCCCGGGACGCCACCGGGGTCCAGGCGGGAGTGACCTCAGATCGTGACGTTGCTCTGTCGGCTACTTTCAGGATGGGAGGGCGCAGGGGGACGTGGGTGAGCGCAGAAGAGGAGCAGAGCGCTCCCCGAAATAGGCAGCGATTCATCCCAGCCCAGAGCGCCTGCTGGTGGACGTGCGCCTGTGCGAATGCTGGTGGCATTCGCGTAGTATTTCTGAACTAAAAATACAATTTTTTTACATGCGTTATCCCCCCGATCCTTGCAGCAATCCCACGAGGTCGAAACCGTTGTGCTAATACACAGATGGGGAAACTGAGACTGGGGCTTGGCATTCAGAGCCGGGGGACCCCGGGGGACCCTGCACCTGTCCCAGAAACCAGACTCAAGACCAGTCACCTCCGCAAGGCGGCAGCGACCCGCCTCACGGTGGCCTCACACGCGGGGCTCCGGGGCTTAACGGTGCTGGCAATCGCCCGTCCTTACCTCTAACCCAGCCCTTCAGCTGCCGCCAGAGCCCGCTTCCTGTGTTCCGTCCAGAGCAGAAGAGAGAGAACCACCCACTCAACACCCCTTCTGTAAAAACCCTCGTGTTCCTGCACACGTCACAGCCATCCTGCAGGCCCCGCTTCCCCCAAACTTCCCTCCTGCTTCTGATGCTCCAGTCTTTACCGATCTCTGGGGGTGGCGCTCCGGGGGTGGGAGGAGGTGGGAGGCAGAGCCGCTCTCTGTAGAAGTTGGCCAGCGTCCTGGGGCTCCCGCGCTCCCGCGCTCCCGCTTGTGATGGGGTGGGCCGGTGGAGAGCCCCGCTCCGTGCTGCACACGCAGCGCACAGGCGAGGCTCGGCGGCCCCCAGCTCCATTCTGCCGTGGGCCCCACTCCCTCTGCTCTATTTCCCTCCATCTCACAGCTCCCCACTGTCCATCAGCAGCCAGAACCTCCCTGCCCCGCCGACCCCCCCACCCCGAGACCCCTGCCAAGTTCCCAGCTCTCCATCCCAGGATCGCGCTCCCATCAGGCGGGCCTGCGCCCTGGGAGGCCACTCCGAGACCCGGAGTGTGGCGGGGGGGCCCTTGAGGAGTCTGGGCTACCCAGCGTGGGACCTAGAGATCAGAACAAACATCCCTCCCACTTGCTGGCTGGCTGACTGTAGCAGGGCAATGGCTTAACCGAACTCAAGATAGGTGACATCTATCACCTCCCTGCGATCTGCAAGCTTGTCACTCGGCCTGCAAAGATTAGATCAGGGAGAACCCCAGTCATCAGAAAAGCCAACTCGAGATACCTAATATCTGGTTCTCTTTCGTCTGTGCCCACAGCGCCCGTGAGGCCAGGTTCGTGGGCAGTTTTTCGAGTGTAGAAACAAGACAGGCAGGCCCCCTGCTGTGCAAGCCCCCCCCCCCGCCCCACCCCCAGCTCCCCTCTCAGCCCCACACCATTAGCTCCTGCCCAGGGGCCTTCCAGTTTCCCAGCCCAGCTGGCGGCCCAAGCCTTCAGGGCCCTCCTGCTGGCTGGTCATCACCGCTGCCTCTGGGTGTTCCGGAAAGACTCACAGCCCCATGTGTCTCTCGCATGTCTTTGCCTCGGCAGCAATACAGGCCCCCAATCCTCTCCCGGTCCGGACCTCCCCTTCCCAGAACTGGTCTTTCCACAGGGTTTGAGCAGTGAATGCTGTGTCCTGTTTGCATTTCATGCAGTCAGAGAAATGAAGAAAGAAAAGGTCTTCGCACTGACGGGAGCGGACAGCGTCTCTGGCTTGGGTCCGACAGGCCCGTCCCACCCTCCAGGGAGGCACCCCAGCCAGGCTCCCTGGGCGCCTCCCTCCTGTTGGCACCCCAGCAGCAGCCCCGACTCCAGTGTCGGGGTGGCCAAACCCCAAGAGCTCACACGGCCCCTCGGCCGTCCCAGCTGACGTCTCCAAAGCCCGAAGTCCCCCGAGGAGTTTCCGTTTCAGTCTCAAAGTCCGGGAGCGCCATGTCCCATGGCGAGGCTGCAGACGACGGGGCGCGCAGGTGGGGGGTGCGGCCCGTTCTCACACCCACCCTGCCCTCGCGGCACCCCGCGGCCTGCACCCCTGCCTGCACCACTCCCTGGCGTGAGCTCACCTGTCCTTCCTCCCCAGTGCCAGCCTGGGGCGCAAAGATCTCATCCAGGCAGAGACCGGCCTGTCTAAGGGGCTGTCATCTGCGGCCCGAGGCCTGGGCTGGACGTAAAGGGTGAGGGGGGGAAGGACATGTCATCGCCGGGTAGGAGGGTGAATTCCGGGACTTTCCCGGGAGATGCAGGATGGGTGTTCCAGAACCATCAGCCAGCTGGCCTGGCCCCTCCTGCAGGTGAGCCCCTTTCCGGGTCCCGGGCTCCCCACGGCCTCAGGTGAGAAAAAGAACCCCGACTTAAGTGGAGAGCAGACCTCCTTGGCATGGGCTCGGACATTCCTCATCTTCAGCGGATCCCAGCCCTTCATTCTGTGCCTCGTTTTGTCAAGTCTCCTCCTGCCCCCGAACTACAGCAGGTGAATGCCTGGGAAGTTTAACATTCTTGGGAAATAGCACAGCTGTGCTCCCTGAAACCACTCGTGCCCCCCTTCCTTCTCCCTGCCTTGCTCTGTGGGTCCTTCTCCTTCTCCAGCTCCTTACCCCCCTCCCCCCTCACTCCCCCCTCCTTCCTTCTCCCTCTTTCCTCCTCCCTCTCCCTCCTTCTCTCCCCCTCCCCTCCCCCTCATTTCCCCAGAGAGGTTTTCTCTGGTTTCTCTTTCTGTGTCTGGGGGGAGCCCTACTTTCACGGACCCTCTCCCCAAAAGAATGTCTCAACATCTACAAATATTAGCTTCATTAATTTGGGGAGGATTCATCAGTGCAGAGGTTAATTGTCTCTCCCTGACATGTTTTTACTGAATACATCTGGGTGACAAAATTAATTTCCTCATTAGCTATTTTTAAAAGTGGAACAAGCTAAGGGGGAAACTGGTGCAGGGAGGCTGCAATGCGAGTTGTCCCGGCCTCCAGGCTGCCACGAGCTCTGCCCGGGCTCCCCTCCCAGGGTTGCTCCCTCAACCCCAGAAGCAAAAGGCACTGAGGTCAGGGCGCGGGCGGGGGTGCCTCCCGAGGCCAGGGCTGTGGGGAGGCCTGAGGTCTGTGTTCTGGGGCGAAGCCTGGTCTCTGTGGTCCCAGGAACTCCAGGCAGCGGCCTGGGTCCCGCAGCGCACAGCCAGGACCCGCCCGGGCTGTTCCAGGCCCCCCTCCCCTCCCCATGAGGGAGCCTCCTACTTGGAATCCCAAATAATGGCTCTCTTGAGCTGCCGGAAGACCGGCAGGTAGAGACAGAGATCCATTAAAAGAGCCCGTGCTCCACCACCTGTGGGGCTGGGCCCGGAACGCCAGACCAAACTTCTCTGAGGTCCACGGGCTCGGCTTCCGCATCAGGACCCGAGAAGCCAGGCCCCCCCGCGTGCTTGTGACAGCGGCTTCCGGCCCAGATGCCCCAGCGGAGTGGCCGGAGGCACCTGCACTAAGGGGAGGCCCCCTGCGCCCAGGGGGAAGGTCAAGGCTCATTCATATGCCCTGCCTTGGAATCCAGAATCCAGACATCCCAGGCCGCCAAGTGGGGGGCCGGTGGTGCTAAGTAGCGGAGAGCCATGGGACCTGCGCCAATCCCTCCATGCCTGTGGTCTCGGGTTCCTCGACCAGGAAGGACACTAGCTGCCCCACTGCCTTAAACCCTCTGGGACCGGAGGCTTCACTCTCAGAGACCCCAGGAACTTCCCAGCCACCAGACCCCATGGCTGTCCCAGCCTCTCCTCACGCTGGGGGGACCCCCCACCTTCCAGAGTTACCCTGCCCCTCGCTTGGGGCCCAGGACAGAGGCCACCGGAACTTAGCGACCCAGCAAGAAGCAGAGTCCAGAAGCTCACCGAGCTGAGCCGGCACCCACCCCAGCTCCTCCCAGACAGTGGCCGAGTGCTCTGGCCTCCTTGTAGCAGAGAAGAAAAGAGCGGTCAAAGGCAGGTCGGGCCCAGAAGCCCCTTCCTGCAGGGGCCCAGCCTCAGGCCATCAGCCCGGTCCTTTCTAGGAAATAAGGCAGCGTGGGACGTGGTGCAGATACAAATCCCAAATTTCCTGTTTCTATAAACTGAGAAAACACACGCACACACACGCACGCACGTGTGCGCGCACGCACACAAGCCACTCCCCCACGGCCACTTCTGACCTAGCCCAGAGAAATGACCATGCACAGCAATTCCAGGAACAGGAAAAACCAGACCTAGGGAGCTCTCTGAGTGTCACACGCTGTCAGCCTGGAGCAGGAAGACGACGGGCTGCCAGCGGCTCCCCTCCCAGCCTTTACCTCCTGTGTGCTTGGGCCTTTCTCACCGCAGCTCTTCCTCCCAAGGGCAGCCTCTCGGCTCGGGCAGAAGGACCCTTGGCACCAGGCGTCCTCAGCCCTTCTCCTGCCTGCTCTGACGCCCAAGCACCCACGTGGCTGTGTGCTGAAATGACAGGCAGGGGTCCCTCCCGAGAACGATCCCTGGGCCACCCAATGCCCCAGCGGGACGTGATCACAGATACAACCGGGAGCCCAGAACCACAGTCCCAGCAGCTCCCCGCTGCTTTCCGTCTGGAAGACCATCTCCCTCCGCCTGTGCCCCCCTGTCCCTCCCTGCTTCCGGCCTGCCCAGCCCTGGGGATGGGGGGCAGTCCTGGAATGGGAATTCCAGACCTCCTTGCGGGGGAAGGAGTCTGCAGGAGAAATGGGAGGAGGCAGGCTGGCTCCTGCTTCCCCTAAGCATCCCAGGCAGCCTGGCCTGGGCGTGGGGGCAGGGAGCAGGCCTCAGGGCCTCCCAGGGCCTCTGATGCTGAGCCTAGGGATGGAGGGAATACAGGGGTCCAGGGAAGACTTCCCAGAGGGGATGAAAGGAGCTGGGTTCTGAAGGATGAAGAGGAGTTTGCCAAGCCGATCAGAAGGGAAGAATGTGCAGAGAGAGAACAGTGTTTGCAAAGGCCCTGGGACGTGAAAAGGGGCCAGTCTAGCTGGGGATCTTGAAACAGCTCTGAGCTGCAAGCACGTTGCCTTCAGAAGGTCAAGGATGGTGGGCCAGCCCTGGGTGTGTCTCTCCATAAGTGCTTATCAGGAGTGAAGCAACAGAGAGGCAGAATCTGACTGTGGACTGGGAAGAGCCCTTGGGAGGCAGTGCCGAGTCGGAGCTTAACCTCGAAACCAGGGAGCCCTTCTAATGTCCTCGCTTCCTCTAGGAAACATGGTGGAAAAGGCAAGGGAAGCAAAGGCAAAAATGAGCCATTTTGCACAGCAAAAGGAACAGTCAACAAAACCAAAGATAACTGACAGAATGGAAGAAGATATTCGCAAATGACATATCAGATAAAGGGCCAGTATCCAGAATCTGTAAAGAACTTCTCAAACTCAACACCCAAAGAACAAATAATCCAATCAAGAAATGGACAGAAAACATGAACAGACATTTCTGTAAAGAAGTCATCCAAATGGCCAACAGACACATGAAAAAGTGCTCAACACCACTCAGCATCACGGAAATACAAATCAAAACCACAGTGAGATACCACCTCACGTCAGTCAGAATGCCTAAAATTAACCAGTCAGGAAATGACAGGTGTTGGCGAGGGTGCGGGAAAAGGGGAACCCTCCTACACTGTTGGTTGGAATGCAAGCTGGTACAGCCACTCTGGAAAACAGTATGGAGGTTCCTCAAAAAGTTTAATATAGAGCTATCCTATGACCCAGCAATTGCACCACTGCATATTTACCTTAAAGATACAAATGTAGTGATCCGAAGGGTCACATGCACCCAAATGTTTATAGCAGCAATGTCCACAGTAGCCAAACTATGGAAAGAAACTAGATGTCCATCGACAGATGAATGGATAAAGAAGATGTGGTATATATATACAATGGAATACTATGCAGCCATCAAGAGAAACGAAATCTTGCCATTTGCAACGACGTGGATGGAACTAGAGGGTATTATGCTGAGTGAAATAAGTCAGTCAGAGAAAGACAGTTATTGTATGATCTCTCTGAAATGAGGAATTTGCGAGGCAGGGCAGGGGGCTGTGGGGGTAGGGGGAAAAAATGAAACATGATGGGACTGGAGAGGGAGACAAACCATAAGAGACTCTCAATGTCAGGAAATAAACTGAGGGTTGCTGGGGGTGTGTGGGAGGGAAAGGGCGGGTGGGCGATGGACACTGTGGAGGGTACGTGCTATGGTGAGTGCTGTGAAATGTGTAAGACTGATGACTCACAGACACGTACCCCTGGGGCAAGTAATACATTATATATTAATAAAAAAATAAAAAGAAACACTGTGGAGACCGTGTCCAGGGGATTCTCAGAAAACCTCGGGTAGCATGCTAGAAGGGCTGGTCCCCGGCACGCTGGGTCCTACCAGTGAAGTGGTTTGCCCCCAAGGTTTTGTGGAACCAGGAAAGTTAGCTCTTGCCCTGCTTGAGAGACGGGGAAACCGAGATAAGGGGAGGCTGCGAACCAGGCAGTCCGTGCCTGTGCCAGGAATAGTGCTCCCATCGCCCTGCACTCCCACACTCGGACCACACGCTTTTGATGTGGGGACAGCAGCTGCACGCGTTTTCCTGCAAGTGCACCTGGGTCGCCCGTGTCACCTCCGAATGTGGGGACTGGGGTGCTGCGAGGTGCCCCACCTGAAAAGCCGCCCCCCACCTCCCCGACTTCCGAAGCCGGCAGACAGTTGTGCAAAACCTAGGGCCAGAAAGGGGAGCCGTCGGAGAGCAGACGCTGGCCCTGTGCCGCTGCCGCACCGAGGCCCTCACTCCTCGAGGGCCTTCCGGTCTGTCCTCTTCCACGCCTTTGAGCCACCATCTGCTGCATGAACAGCGTCTCTCCCGCTAAGCAAAGCACGCCATGGACGGGCGCACAGAAGGTGAACGGCATTCCTGTGCGGGCTGGATAAAGCCCGTCCGGGCTGAGGCTGCCTGAAATGGAAAGGTGATGGAGATGGGGCTTTGCCCAGGTCATCCCGAGGGCTGCGGCGCTTCCCGAGGGCTCGCCTCTCCGCAGCTCACAGATCTTCGGAAGAACAAATCCCGGTTGGCTCGTTGCCTCCCCAGTGCCCAGAGCGCGAGCCAGCAAGCGTGGAGAGCAGGCCACCCGAGTGGGGACTCCCAGAGCCGGTCTCCGCCCCTGCACAGAGGGGTTTGTCAGCCCCCCCAGGACGCACGGGTTTCGAAAGCCAAGGTTTTCTTGTCTTCTGGGCCCTGTAACCCTTCGGAAGGGAAAAACTAAAGCATTGCTTGGCGATTTTGTTCTCCGTCCAAAGGCACGTTGCTTTGGAAAGTGGTCAGATTCTGCATTTGTTGATGTTAGGATCCAAAAATATGGTCATGGAGAAAAGGGAGGCATGCTTTTTAGGATTTAAGATATTTTCTCAGACACATCTTAAACATGATTATAGCCCGAAATATTAGTGGCATGTGGGTCTTCTGCTCGACAAAGAGCTTCTACAGGCCTGCGCGTACCAGGCATTTCTGGGGCGGTTACAACGCTCTGCTCCCATCTCCCAGCTGAAAACCCTCCAATGCGCCCCCGCTGCCCTCAGACGCAAAAACTATCACTGTACAGCATTCAGAGAGGGCTGTGCTCAGCGCTCTGCATGCATTACCTCACTTATGTCTCAGAACAGTCGTAAAACAAAATATCATTAAACCCATGATACAGATGAGAAGACAGAGGCTTCGCACAGAGATGTGTCTCAGCTTACCACCCCGTACGTTGTGAGAACGGGGATGAGCCCGCAGTCCCGCAGGCCATTCCCAGCAGCCCCCCACCACCACTGCACTCTCCCATCCTTCTCCCTTCCCTTCCTCTAGTTCCCACCTCACTCACTACTCCACTGAGCCCTCCCCACTCCTCCCCAGACGCCCCTTCCCCCCCACCCGCCAGCCCGTGTCAGATTAGGGAGCTTCTCCAGATGAGGCGGCCTCCTTGCTGGGTCCCATTGAGAGACTGGGACCCACGAGGGGCGCAGCAAACATGCACGGAAGCAGCAGCTTCATTCTGCATGGGGGGGAGGTGCTGTTTTCCTTCTTCACAACCCACATCTTTATTAAGAAATTAATAAAATCTACTGACGACGCCAGGCTTGAATGCGAGACAGGACCACCTGTGGAACCTGGTGGAAACCCAGACTGCCCGGGGTGGGGTTTTTCGTCCCACCCAAGCTCCCAGGTGCCCCTGCTGCCTGTCCCAGCCTCGCCCTGCCCCCCTCCAATGCCCACTCCCCATTCCGGAGCCCACCCCGAGCAGAAGCGCCCTGGACAATCATGACGCTTAACTCAGTGCTAATGAACATCTGGGACCTCTTGGAACCCCGGGCCCACAACGCAAAATAATTAATGGACCCATTCTAAGTTTTCCATGTGAAGGAGTCATTCATTGCAGTGGGGGATTTTCCTCTGCACTTTTAGAAATGCCAGGAAATAAAATTTTCAGTGTGACTACCATAGCCTCACATGGGGCACGGCAAGCTCACCGCAGTTAGAGCTCCGAGAGGACCCGGGGCTCCCTCAGCCTAGGGTAACGCTCTTAACTTCTCACAACACGAGACCACTTATTTAGGCTTCGGCACATTAAAAAAAAAAATTCCCTCCTACCACACACGTGCGCATGCACGCATACAGCAGCTTTCGGTTCACAATGAATGTGTGGGTCTTTTCTGTGTCTCTGTCGCTGGGGAAGGCCCGGGGGATAGGGGCGGGGCTGTCCCGTGCAGAGGAGGGACAAGCCCCCTGCAGGGCAGGTCAGCGCCCCACTGTCGGCCGGTGAATCACGGAGCCCGCGTCCTTTCCCAGTGACTGTAGCTCTCGGCGCTGACTGAAAAACCAGTTAGCAGCTGCAGGAAATGGGTAAGAGCACTGACCACAGATAAACTGTAGGACTACACGGAGCAGCAGCAGCCAGACTCCGGGACAGGAAGCGGCGCTGTCAGGCCACAGCCCCACGCCCGCTCGCGGGGCACTCCCGGGGCCGCCGGCAGCTGTGCACCCCGATGATGCTCGGGCCGCAGCTGGGGGGTGGCGGGCAAGTGCAGAGCACGCCCGCCAGGCACCGGCCCCCAGCACCCCCCACCCCCACCCTGCGGGGGGAAGCAGTGGTTAGAGGGAGAAAGACACCAAGAAAGCCCCTGGCTCGGGAGTTCCAGAGGTTTCTGTCATCAGCGGGGGGGGGGGGGGGGGGGGCTGGGGGCCCTGGGGGGGCCCTGCGGGGGCTGATCGTCGGGCCCGGGCTGTGCACCGGAGATCGAGTCGGCTGCTGCCCCCGCGCCTGCTGGAACAGGGTCCCTACAGCCAGGACGGCAGGCTCGCAGGAGGAGAGGCCCAGGCCCCGTGGAGAATATGCGGCAGGAGGTGCTGCCTCTCGGGGTCACAGACGCGCAGTTTTCAGATATCCCCCAGCTTTTTAGCCAGTTCAAACAATAGCCCCTGTGACCGTCATACTGACAGAGAACACGCCGGCCAGGCATTGCGCCAGCTCCTTCCATTCGTGACCCCATTCAGGGCTCGCAGACCTCCGAGGAAGTAGGTCAGACTGTCTCCCACTTTACGGACGAGCAAACCAAGGCTCCGGGCAGTCAGGACACGGGGCCCTGGGTCGCAGAGTCTAGAAGGGGCGGCGCCCACGCTCATGACCTGACTGCAGTCTCCGCAGTGCACAATGGGTGAGGTTTGCTCCATCCACAGGGAGCCCCAAGGTGTGGAAGCGAAGCAGGGCAAAGAGAGCAGCGGAGCAAAGTGTTTAGCTGAGAGCCTGTGCTCCAGTCTTAGGAGCATCTTCCTAGGGCCCAGGCGGGACGCCAGCCCAAGCAGCCCGGTGACACGGGGCCCAACCCCTTGGCACCCCAAAACAGACCCAGAGGTTCTTCCTGGGACCTCTAGGTCAGGGTGGTGTCCCACCAGCCCCCTGTTTCTCTGCGCCAGGCTTCCTGGCAAGTCCCAGTGGGAGAACCCTCCGGGGGAGGGGCTCAGCCCAGAAGGGCTGGCTTGAGCCCTCCTGGAGCCTTCCTCAGGCTCTCCCCCTGCAGGCAGCACCTCTGCAAGAGGGGTGGGGGGTCCCTTCCAGTCTCTGAGAAGCAGCTAGGTGCATGGCCCCTCGGGCAGGCGCAGCCCCCTCTGCTGGCACTGGGGGCCACCTCTCAGGGCAGCAAGACAGGAGCTCAGCTGGGCGACTGACTCACCCTTGTTCCTGGAACTGTGTGAAGGCGGGAGAGGATGCTGTGGGTAGGTTCTAACTGTATCATCTGGGCTGGGGCCGGTAGCAGATGGTCCTTACAAAAAAAAAAAAAAAAATACTTCCATGTGGGCTTAAAATAGCCCAGCACTCACCATCAGCTGAATGGGGAAATGTACGGGCCAGTCCGTCACGTGGGGGTGGGCGCGGCTGCTGCAGGGTGGGACGCAGGCTCCGGCTCCTCCAGCCTGGACGGCAGGAAAGGGAAGCCTCGGCCCCCACCGTCTGCCTGGCCTCGTGTTAGGCAGGTGGCGCATGTGGCCCCCCTCGAGCCCCATGACCGTCCCGAGCCCATATGACCCAGGGCCACAGTGACAACCTCGAGCCCGAGACACACGCAGCTGGCAGGGTGAGAGCAGAACGCAGAAGCAAGCCCGGGGGCCTCCCGAGGCGGCCCTGGAGTAAATCTCAGGTCTGCCACTCACTCTTAGTGCCCGGGCCACCCCTTTCTTTGCCTCCGTTTGTTGCTCTCCAACCCCAGGGACAGCAGAGAGTCTCCGTGCCCAGGGCCAGGATCTCCAGACAGGCTCCCTGGGGCCTGAGGGAGCCCACGGCCTTTCCCCCCTTTTTTGAAAACTCCTTTTGTGTCCTTATTTAAACCATGCTGCATTCTGGCAAGTAGAAGCAGCAGCTCTGAAAACCTGGGTCTAATATCCCACCCTCTGGGCTGGTGCCGTGAGCACTTGGGGTAGAGGGGACAGGGGACCCCAGGAAAAGGGCCCGCAGGCTGTGTGCCACGCAGGAATGGCGGCCTTGGGACTCCCTCCTGCCGTCCCCCTAGAGCTCCGCCAATGGAACCCCGGTGGCCTCAGAGGGAGGAAGACGCACCACCAAGTACAGAGCAGGTGGAGACCCTCCAAGGGAGCCAGGAGGCCGTCGGGTCGCTCGCCCGACACGGAAGTCTTGCCTGAGATGGAGGGTTTCTGCAGAGCTCACCTTGAGGTCCTTCGGGGGTGAGCAGGGGGCTCTGCCGGAGACTGAAAAGGAGCCCTGATTTGTGCCAACTCTGGCGACATCCGTGCTCCCCCCTGGCCAGTCCGGTCCCCACAGCGGAGCCAGGAAGACACGGCGAGGACCCGGCCAGCCCTCCCCCGAGAGGCCCGCGGGCAGCAGGTGAGGGGTAAGATGCGGGGACGCTTCGGTGACCTCCGTGGTTAACTGTGTCCGGCGGGAGTCCCGCTGTTTGCTCGCTGCGTGGCCTCGGGCAATTACACAACCACCTGGGCCTCACGCGCGGCCTGAGCACGGCCGTGGTACCAGCTCGTTAGCAGGGCGGTTGTTTTGAGGTGACGAGCCCGGCGCCACGAGCTGGTCCTGGACGCGCCGTAACTGAGGTCAAGCCCGCGGCCCTCCTGGCCAGCTCCGGGCTGGACGGGGCCTGCCTGAACCCCCCAATCAAATCCACATGCACCTCCCCCGACCCTGCAGCCCGCTCACTACCGCTTTCTCTCTCTTCCCTCCGGCACGTCTTCAGAGGGCTCAGGCTGCCTCCGCTTCCCGTCCTCCCGCCCACGTGTCCACCGCTGCCCCCGCGGCCCCCGCGTCAGCGCTTGCCAACGTCACCAGTGGCCCCACTCTCCAAGTCCAAGACACGTTACTCAATCGCCCTCTTACTCAACTTTCCAGCACCATGAGGACCTGCTGACCTGACCCCTCAGCTTCGAGGACGTGCGTGTCCCTTGGCCTCTGTGACAGCTCCCGCTGCCCCTCCCCCTCCCCATTCTTTCCTCCGCTCCTCACATCAGGGCACCGGGGCACCGCCAGCCCTGACGGGTTGCGTCTCCCCTTCTGCCCTCTCTCTAGGCGAGCGCGCCCACCCCTGCAGCCTGTGTCGCTCGGTGCTGCCTCTCCCAGACCCCGGCCCGGCTCCCCCCGCCCCCGCCCCCACAGCGACCCAACTGGAAGTCCATCGCACAGACACGCTGGGCTCAACTCCTGAGCCCTCCGGGCCTGTTGTGCTTCCCGAGTCCGCAACTTCCCTGATGGCACGGCCCGTGTTTCTTCACCACCCCTTCTCTTGACCCACGAACCTGCCCTACACTCTTTCCCGCCCCCGGCAGCTGGCAGACCCATCTTCCGTCTTCACCCCTCCCCCAGCGAGAGCCAGCCCCATCCCTGGGACCTCCACACGGCGCCCTCCAGGGCTGCAGGGCCTTCCGCATCTCAGATGCGGTCAGTCACCCTCCCTCCCACAGGACACTCCTGGACACAGACCAGAACCCCAACATCCCGACACGGCCTCCTGGGGCCTGCAGGCATGACTAGCCTCAGCCCTAGCCTCTCTCCCCCCACCCCCGCCCCCTCTCCCTCTCCCTCCCCTCGCACTCCTCTCTCTCTCTTTCCCCTCCATCTTCTCCCCACCTCACCCCTGCCCCTCCATCTTCCCCTTATCTGCCCCAGCCCGCACCCCTTCAACCCAATGTCCCATTCACCTTCTGATTTCAGCCTAATCACTGCTTTCTCAGGAAGACCTTCCTTCTTCCCTGCGTCCACCTCTGCCCCTGCCACCCGCACACAGATGTCTCCTACTATCCCCGCTCTGACCTTCCTGTACCATTGTCTTCATGGCTGTTAATAAGTTTGGAAGTATCCACTTATTTGTGTGGTTAACTGATTAACACTGATCTCTCCCCCGGGCTAGTCACCCCCAAGCCCAGTGGACCCCGGGGCACTGTCTGTGGCTGCGGGAGGGCCGGCCACACCTCCCAAATGCGGGTGGCACTCCCAGCCACTGTGACGGCAGGGAAAGCCCCTCCACACAGCCTGGGAGCCAGACCCCGGCCTCCTCTGCAGGACTTGACAGTGAGTCTCGTCTCCCTGCAGTCACCTCATGCTGCCCACCGTCAGCCCCCCTCGTCATCTCACCGTCTACGGCACTTGGGGTTCGCAGGGTGACGAGGTTCATCCCCACTTGACTTTGTGCCCAGGGGGAAGCTGCTGCTACCTTTTCTCTGCTCGTCGCCACCTCTGCCTTCTCCCTCTCTGCGGCCGAACGTCCACGCGGGCCTGGCCAGCGAGCGGACTGCCAGGGAGAACGGAGCTCGCAAGCACAGCGCCGGCGAGAGCGGGCATGGCAGGGGATGGGTACCGCCCGAGGTCCAGGCCCCTGGCTCTCGGCTGTGTGCTTCCTCTCACAGGATGAACCTCTTTGCCCACCAACCAAGTTCCAATCACTTCCACCAGATCTGGTGAACTTCCACGGAGTCGGTGGAATTCACCTCGGGCTTCGTGTTCCATGCAAGCGACAGTCGTCTGTCAGGTACGCCCTTGGTGTCATCGGGACCGCCCCGGCAAGGACTCCCATGTCCCTCCTTGCCGTCATCCCCTACCATGCATGTGTGTGTGGCCCGGCTAGTGCCTCACTTATGCCCATTCCCTCCGTCACTGTTCCGGGATCGCTTCAGCGCACCTGGGTGGTGCAGTCCGTTAAGCATGACTCTTGATTTCAGCTCAGGTGATGATCGCAGGGTTGTGGGATCGAGCCCCGAGTCAGGCTCCACACCCAGCGAGGAGTCAGCTGGCCCCTCCTTATCTGCCCCTCCCCCTGCTCATACTCGCGCTCTCTCTCTCTAAAACAAATAAATAAAATGTTTTTTAAAAAAAGAACCACTTCGCACCTGTTCAGTTGTGCTGAGACAAGGCTTGCCCTGGTCACGCAGTAACTATTAGTTCCACGTGTCCCTCGCCACAAGGAGGTCACTTCTGAGCCTTTTCCTTCCTCAACTGCCTGCCTGTTTAATCCCTAACCCCTTTCTCTGCGTCAAGCACTCTGCGGAGTCCCGGAGACACTTGTGATTCAGGAAGAGTTTCTACAGCTGAGACGGTCCGAGGACAAGTCAGAGGGTTTCAAATGGAAAGCAAGGGTGTGACGTCCAGACCAGATGCCGCAGATGCTGGGAGCGGGAGAGGCTAGCACGGGGAGAGCAGCGCCCTGAGCTCGCAGGAGGGAATAATCACAGCGGTAGCTGATACTGAGCCCTAACAACATTCTGACCAACGTATAGGGGCTGTCTTCCTAACGCTCACGATCACCCCACCGCAGCTGTTCACCTGTGCTCCCATCGTGGAGACGAAGAAAGGGAGACACACAGAAGCAACTGGCTTAATGTTGGGCAGCTTGTACATGGCCGAGCCCGGACGTGAAGCCACACAAGCTGGCCTCCCACAGTGCTCTTCGACACCACCGAGACGGTTCGGGTGTGTGAGCTATCCACGGCTGTGTAACAAACATCACCACGTTTACCACAACATCGGTTTGTCGTCTTGCGGTTCCTGTGGGTCAGGAATCTGGGAAGGGCTTAGCTGGCTCCCCGGGCTGCCACCCTCTCTGGAGCCGCAATCAAGATGAGAGCCTGTGGTGAGGCGCCGGGGCGGCTCAATGGGCTAAGTGCCCGATCTTGGTTTCGGCTCAGGTCGCGATCTTGGGGTCATGAGATCAAGCCCCCTTTCTGTGGGGCTCCCTGCTGAGGATAGAGTCCACCTGAGACTCTCTTTCTCCCTCTCCCTCTGTCCCTCCCACTCATGCTCTCTCTCTCTCTCAAATAAATAAATTATAAGAAAAAAAAAGATGCGAGCCCACGGCAGCTCAGAGAGAGACTGGGACAAGACTGAGCTCCCAGCTCTCTCTCTCTCTCGGCTGCTGGCAGGCCTCAGGTCTCGGCCAGCGGCTGCTGGAGACTCACTCCCTCACGTCGTGGGCTTCCCCAGCTCATTCTAGAGAAGCCACTCCTCTCAGAGCGAGGGATCACAGGAGTGAGGTCAGTTGACTTGTAGTCCAGTTACAGAAGTGACGTCCCAACACTTCTGTGGATGTCCGCTGTCTATTCGTGAGAGGCAAGTCGTCAGGGTCCAGGCCACACCCCAGGGAAGCATATGGCATGAGGACATGGACCCTGGAAGTGGGGGCTGTGGGCCGCCTCCCAGGCTGCCCACCATGTCCGACTCATAGAGGAGATGGGCGTCCACAATCAATGTGAGGCATAAGCTCATTATCTGTCCTTTGGTCCTCCCTCCAGAAATCCTAACTGTGTGTTCTTAAGAAGAATAGCCTCGAAGTGAGCTAAAACTTGATTCCCAGCCTGAGAGAATTCTTCCTCCTGTTCTTCCCAGAAACTAAGTGCCAAAGAAGACGAGCACTTCTTAAAGATCAGCGGCGCGCTCGGCTATGTAAGGAAACACAAGTGTATTTCACTGGCGTTGGGCTAAAAACTTGGCAGCGGCTTTCACTCCCACCCCCTCGCCATACGACTTCAGTTGGTCCCCCTGGAGCACTTCTTTCTTCCTCTTCTTCTAATGAAGAGACACCCCAGTGGTTCCAGGGCTAGAGTTTCTCCTTGACTCACTTCCAAGCATCGCCATCACTGTCACCTTCTTAGAGCCCCGACACATACGGTCCCCGTCACCACTCGAAGACCATCTGTGACTCCAAATTCAGGTCTGGAGTTCAAGACCTTGGATTCTGTCACCCCAACCTGCCCCCTACACAACTCCTTTGCTTGGGCTATGCTGGTTCACATGAATCTTCCTGCTTCCATGCTTCTGCGCACCCCACTTCCTAACCCTTGCGTGTGTTTCCTGCTCCTCTTCACCTATTCAAATCCAACCCCATGTCGTAGGAAACGGCTTTCTCCGGGCCCCACATGTCTCCCGCTGCCCGGACATTCCCAGTTACTCCTAGCACTTCCATGCGGGGTGGCGTCTGATTTATCGCTGAATCCAGAGCAGCGTGGAGACATGGTAAATATTGTCAGGAACGAGGAAGAAGGTGAAACCCCTCATTGATCGGACTCCCCTATGAAACACCCACCAAAGATGCTTTACTCTATTTCCTTCGTGCTCCAAAATACAAAGACACCTTTCCACTTAGAGATCTCCCAACATAAACTCAGCCCAGTCCTGACAGGGAGGAAAACCGGGGGGAGGGGTCCCCAGCACACCACCGCTTGACCTAACGGAGCTGCCGAGCCACGGAAGCTAGGTACCCGAGGCCCCGTGTCCTGACAGTCTGGGGTGACACAGGCCGGTGCAGACAGGACAGGCTGACGTGAAACGGGCTCGAGTCGCCGTGGCCCCCGAGTCCTCCCGGGAACGCCTCCCGCTGCCCAGCCACGGGACATGACACCCACATTACTCACTGCACATTCGCTCTTGAACTTTATATTCTGCTGTTCTCTTTTCGCACATTGTTCAGAAATAAACGCTGGTGCCACATTACATTTTGCTTTGAAATAGCCTGCCACAGAGGAGATTTGCCCAGGGCTCTCCAAGCCACGCTGGACGGGGTCCAGGCCCTTTGCACGGGAGGCAGAAGTTTGAGCTGCTGCGAGTTCCCAGGTAAGGCAGGTGGAGGCCCGCCCCTGCTCCCAGCACGGCCGTTGCCAACCAGGGGCCTTGAAGGGAGCCTCTTAACTGTTCTCAGCTAAGGCTAGCTTTTCCAAAAAGCCCCTGATGTCAGACGTTTTGGTCTCGGGACCACTTCATACTCCTAAAAAGTACTGAGCATCCCTAAGGAGCTGGTGCTCATGTGAGTTGCAGTTGTGAAGATATTTGCTGTACTAGAAATATAAACTGAGACAATTTTTTGAACGTTTTTCAACTTGCATCAAAAATCACAATACAGATTCATCACAGAATGGTGTAAATTTCACATTTTAAGAAAAATAACTGTATTTTTCCAAAGCAAAAACAACATGAGCAGAATGGCAACCATTTGTATTTTCTGAATCAGCGGGAGACCGCTGGATCCTCACGTCTGCTTCTGCTTTCAATCTGTGCGTCTGTTGTTTTAGTTGAGGTATGTGAAGAAAAATCAGTTGGAAAAGAGAAAACAGCTTTGTAATAGGCTCTTCCGATCACTGGGGCTGTTCTCCTTTATACTCCACCAAAACTCAACAAATGCTACTCTGTTAAAGGTTAGTTGCAATGTAGAATCTGAAACTATATCAATTAATTTTGCAAACACTGTCCCATTGAAACCCACTATCATGTACTTTGAATATTTCTTTTTTTTACCTCTTCATGAATCTGCAACAACGTGCATGGGTCATTTGGAAAATACTGATTCATTGAGCTATGCAGACCTAATGATATGCTGACACATTTCATTGTACAACCTCTGGAAATCGTAGCATTAAGATAACCGCTAATCTCATTCAGGACTACCAGGCTCACAGGAGTGGATACAGGTTTTCTAAAATTCTAATTTTCACTTGGAAGTTTCAATTTTACAATTGGCAACAAATATTATCAGTTATTTTTCTTGAAGAAACAGGCTCGCTTCATTTATTTTCAAGAAAATGTCTGCGAAACACCCAGATTTGAATCTCCTAGTGTGTCTGTCGATTGTCCCATAAACGCCACGCCGCATGGAAAGCCTGGACCAGAAGCCAAGCCCCTTGCCGATGGCCAGCGACATCTGGCCACGTGAGCCGAACTTAATTTGTACCTTGGAAGCAACTGAACTTAGCAGGGAAAAAAGGGTTTTTTACAGTGTTGGCAAACATTTTTGTTTATGTATCCAATGAATCAATGGTGATCTTAAAAGAAATGGTACAATGTTCATGGAATCAAAAATCAATGAAACCATTCTGGTCATTTAATTCTTCTTCATTTAGTGATATTTTTAAAAGTCGATATCGTGCTTCCTTCGCCCTTGTTTTTTTCCTGTGTGAGGTGTGGGAGAACGGCGAGGGGCGACATGCGGCCACGAACCCTGGCGCCAGGCTCTCGGCGTTGGAACCCCGGCTCTGTCGCTGCTCAGCCGTGTGACTAGGACAGTGTCCAATGGCTCTATGCCTCAGTGTCCTCGTCTGTGTAATGGAGAGATAATAAAGCAGCTGCTGGGTGGCGTTGCCGGGAGGACCCAGCGAGCTCCTGAGGACGACGCCGTTGCTACAGGCATGTGGGCGCCCGTGCAGGCGGGCTGCGGCCCGGGGCCCTGCGCTCGGGGGAAAAGCCTCCACCACCGGCTGGCTTTCCCACCCCCACCCCGAGGCAGCATGGCCCCTGGATCAGGCGACAGCACGTCCAGGAACCTAGAAGAGTTCAACCACAGACAGTCGTCCCATCTCTCTCTCTTCCTGTCCATGAGGGGTGACAGGAGTGAGGAGAAAAAGGCCCAGCAACAGGCCCCGACACCCAAGCCCTTCGGTCTAGAAGCCTGACAGGGCCAGAGAAGATGGAGGTGGAGGGAGGGGGGCCCAGGACCTCGTGATCCAGGTAATCTGCCATCATCCCCTTCCAACTTGGGCTCGTGCGACAGGACAGTGGCCTGGAGAGCGCCCACAGGCTCTGGTCCAGCAGCGGGGGGTGACGCAGGGGGGCCTTGGGGGGAGCTGAGTGGGAGCTCCATGTGCGGAAGGTGGCGCCCCAGCCCCCCCGGCCCAGGCGTGGAGGAGCAGTAAGGGGCTCTCCCCCCCAGGGGGGACCCCGTGCACCGCGGGGCAGACCTCATGCCATGAGGTACAGCGTTCGGCAGAGGGTAGAGGAAAGGCTGCTGGCCATCTTCCCCTTAGACTCTCAGCAAAGAGTGGACCCAGCCCTGGTAACTCAAACAGGAAGTACCTGAGAAACACGTACTAACACCTAGAACCAGAACACGCACGTGAACGTGGGATCTGGGCAGTCATGCAGCCACTCTCTCCCTGCCCAGGAGGCCCTTCAGCTGTGCTCTTACCCGAGGCCTGTCCTACCCAAGGGGTCACTCACGAGGAACTCTGGTGACCCTCATCTTGTAGCAACCTTAGACCCAGTCTGAATTTCTTTTGCAGAGATCTTTGTCAATGTTGCCTACAGCTCTTTTCCTACTGAATGGGAGAAAATATTGCAAGTCATAGATCTGATAAGGGCCTGACATCTGAAATATATAAAGAACTCATGCAACTCAATAGCAAAAAAAAGAAAAAAGAAAAAAATCCAGTTAAAAATGGGCAGAAGATCTGCATAGACATTTTTCCAAAGAAGACCTACAGATGGCTAACAGGGACCCAGAAAGATGCTCGACATCACTCATCATAATGGAAAAGCAAATCAAAACCACAATAAGATATCACCTCACACCTGCTTGGGTGGCTATTACCAAAAAGACTAAAATAACAAGTGTTGGCAAGGATGCCGTCGAAAGGGCATCTTGAGCACTGTTGGTAGGTGTGGCCACAGTGGAAAACGATCTGGAGGTCCCTCGAAAAATTAAAATTAGAGCTGCCCTATGATCCAGCAATTCCCCTTCTGAGTATTCATCCAAAGTAAATGAAAACACTAATTTCAAAGGATGCACACCAATATTCTTTGCAGCATTATTTACAATTGCCTAGACACAGAAACCAGCTGGCATCCACTGATGGATGAACAGGGAAAGAAATTGTGATAGGGACACCTGGGTGGCTCAGTTGGATGAACAGCTGCCTTTGGCTCAGGTCATGATCCCTGCGTCTTGGGATCGAGTCCCGCATCGGGCCCCTTGCTCTGCGGGGAGCCTGCTCCTCTCTCTGCTTCTGCCTGCCTCTCTGCCTGCTTGTGTTCTCTCTCTGTTAAATGAATAAATAAAATCTTTAAAAAAAAAAAAAAAAAGAAATTATGATATACCCATGTAGTGGGATGTTTTTTGGCCAGAAAGAAGAATGAAATCTTGCCATGTGCCCCATGAATGGACCTCAAGGGCATTAAGTGAAGCAAGTCAGACAGAGAAAGATACATGATCTCTCTTACAGGTGCAATCTTAGAAAAAAATTAATTTAAAAAGCCCCTGCATGTATAGATAACCAAGATCATAGAGAACAGATGGGCAGTTGCTAGAGGTGGGGGCTAGGGAGTAGAGGAATTGGGTGAACCGGTTTTGGTATTTCGTTTGCTTGTTTAAATAAATTGAGGGGGGGGGAAGAGCCTTCCCCTCAAGAATCTGACACTATAGCTGGGAGACAGATAATGAACAATAAACAGAATAGTAAGTAATTATATAATAGTTCAAAAGTGCCATAAAGATCTATGAACACAGCCACAAAGATTAAGAGTTTGCAGTTTTAAATGTGGGTAGGCTTTACTGAGAAAATGACATTTAAACAAAGATGTGAAGGAGGTGAGGTAGTTGTTTGTGTGAATATCTGGGGGAAGAACCTTCCAGATGGAGGAACAGCCTGTGCCAAAGCCCGTGGTGGACATTCATCTGACCAGAGGGAGAGCAGAGGGGTAAGTGGACCTGGAACTGAATTAGCAATGGGGAGAGAACGGGAGGGGACGTGGCGCCCAGGCCGTGTGGGGCCTCGCAGGACTTCACCTCTGCTCACGGATGAGTGAGACAAGAGCGCAGGGGTGTTGGAGGGTCTCAAGCCCAGGAGTTTTAATAGGATGGTCTGAAGGCCATCACTGAAATAGCCACACCCAGAGGCAGGAAGACCAGTGAGGACACTACTTGAGTCACCCAGACCAAGGAACATGGCGGCACCAGCCAGGCGGTGACAGGGTAGGTGGCCAGAAGTGGCTAGGACCTGTACATGGCTTGAACATTGGTTCAGTGGGATTTTCTGGCTTTCTCCACTTGGGGAGAATGCATTCACTCTGGGGTTAGTCCAAGTCAAAAAAAAAAAAGTTACTAACAATCATATATTGATATTAAAGCAGTATCCCCCCCAAAAAACCAATAATGATGTCATGTTGACAAAGCAGACATGGAGAAGCGCACAAGAAAGAAGTGCTATTATGCCAACACTGGGGTGGAAACTGGGGTCGTCTTCCTGGAGGATGATTTACGGAATCTGCCAACAGGCTAGACCGTAAGCCCTTTCACCCGGCGCGCCATTTCCACTTGCCTGCCCCACGGAAACATTCCCAGACGTCCAAACAGGCAAGAAAACGTTCGCAAAAAGACAGTCATGCCCACACTGTCCGTAAAAGCAACCAACTGAAGTAAACCCACATGCTCATCGGTAAGTGATCGGCGGTGGGCAGACACACCGCGCGTTTCCACACGTGCTTTGAAATACTGAGGAAAATATGCACCTACATCTGGTAAGAAAAGGGCCGGGGAGGTGCCCTGAGTTGTCCATAGGGATTACTTAAGGGAGAAGGCAGCTTGAGCAACAGAATTAGAGGAGAATTACGTCCTTTTTGTCCCAGGTCATTCCTCATTATTCCTCCCCTTACAGGCGTAAGAGCAAATCCATGCGTGATTTGTGTATTATCAATATATGCTTTTTTTTTTCTCTTTTAAGATTTTATTTATTTATTTATTTATTTGACAGAGAAAGAGAGACAGAGAGAGAGTGCACACAAGCAGGCGGAGCATCAGGCAGAGGGAGAGGGAGAAGCAGGGAGCCTGATGCGGGGCTCGATCCCAGGACTTTGGGACCATGACCTGAGCGGAAGGCAGACGCTTAACAATTGAGCCACCCAGGCACCCCTCAATGTGTGCTTTCAGGCTCAGGTACAACAACCTCGAAGACCCCGTCCTGAGCACCCACAGTCTGCAATCCTGTATCTTCTGGACGCAAACCCGCCCCTTCTCCCCTCGGGCAGAGGCCAGTTTCTCATGCATTTCCTAAAGCTAAACGCTTGAAGGTCTTTACTAACCCAGGCCCTTTTTAAATGAGTAGTCATTTTGTGTACCTGACACTATGTCTTAAATTTTGTATTTTCATCTTAAAGAGGAGCCTAAAAAGTGTCAGCCCCATAAACCCGCATCTGTCCCTAATAGCTGCTCAGACTCACAGCCTCCCTCATCTCTCATGAAAGCCCTCTGCAGGTCTCCCTACAGGCTGAGCGGTGACAAGCAGAGTCGGAAAGGGGAACTAAGAACCAATCCCCCAAAAAACAAAGAACTGCCAACGGGTAGGCATAAGCTCGGTGAGACCCCAGAGTCCTTTTCGGCAGCGCGCTCAGAGGCTTGGGAAATTTTACACTAGACACCATTAGCCTGCAGACGAGACCAGCCACCAAGACAGATGAAATAGGGAGAAAGTCAAGCCAGTCTCTGCGATGAGTGCCCTAACTAAAGGAGACTGTTCTTTAGAGTAGGGAATCTTTCAGCCACGGAAACCCAGAAAAATAGGGAGCCGGAAGAGAAGCAGGTCTGTCTCAGGAATGGGTTTTGACTCTCCGGTCCCCACGGCCGGCGCCCGCCACGACAGAGATCGGGGAGAGAAATGCACGGAAGCCCGATGTCACTAAGCGTTCAAATCTGCTAACCTGCTCCCGGGCCCTGATCCCGCGGTCACCAGTCAACTGCCGGATGAAGGAGTTTGCCAGGTAGATTCCCACACAGACTGGGGTAAGCAGAAGACTCGGCTCTCTGGAGCCTTCGACAGATGGAGTTCTCGTCGCAAAATAAGACACTGACATCCAGCGTAGACATCATCGCTGGGAGCGTGGTTAGTGTGAGTCTGCCCCAGAGAGGGGGGTTTGGGATTTGGTGCACAGCCAGTCCAGCCCCCCCACCCCCAGGACCGTGAGAATTTGCCCACCGCCCACACGCGGGCTGCTGGGTGACCTTTCACACAGCTGTCATCCAAATTAACTCTGTCCAAGCTGAGTCGGGCACTCGGTGACACGCTGTGGCTGGGGGCGTGGGGGGCGGTGCCGCAGGGTCCACTCGGTGGGACTATATACGGCTGACTGGCCACCACGCGAGCCAGCTGGCAAGTCTGCGATGCAGTGTGACGAGGCGGTCCAGATCCGAGGTCAAAGCCAACTGTTTGCTGGTGTGTGGCTACCTGCGCTAGGGTCTGTGCCCGGACAGGCACCCACAGAGGCGATCTCCTTTCCCTCCCCGTCCCTGCTAGAAACGGTCACAGGAAAGGCACGAGGTGTCATGTGTTTCTCAACTCCCACAAAAGGAGTCCTGCATACAGGGCAGGAAATCACATCCCTGGGCAGGGCTGTCTTCAGAGTGTCTCCATCCTCCATCCGTGATCTCGGTGATTGTGATCAGGAGATCCAGGGGGAGAACGAGAAAGAGAGGGGGCCTGCTCTGGATTCCGGAGAGGGCGGCTGCCCTCCGGGCTGGGCCGAGGAAGAACAGAAAGAGCTGGAGAAGAACTGCAGAGGACGGGCGCCGAGCTGGCGCCTGAGAAGAAAGTTCGAGGGGCGATGTCAGTGACTGGTCACGGCTGGGTCCTGCTCAAAAACCATGACCGACAGCTCGCTGGACGGCAGGGAGATGCCACTCCCCACTAAGTCATGACAGCGCTTCCTGAAACTTGGCTCCTTCTGTTCTCATGAGCACAGGCATTTTCCTTGTTTCTCATTCAAAAGAGACAAAATACAGAAAAATCAAAGAACAGATGCAGAAGCCATGCAACGCCCAGACGGGGATTTGCATCTGCTCAAGGTGATGCATTGGCAGGCCAGGCCCGAGTGGACTGGGAGACCCGGGGTCCACGTCTCTAGAGCAGGACGTGAGGTCGCTCCGGCTCCGACACCTGTCCCCCTGCTGATCACCAGCGCTGTCCAGGCTGATCTGGCTGGCTGGGTGGGTCCCCCGCTCCCCGCACCGCTCCACGTGCGTCCCTCCCGAAGCTGCTCGGAGGGAGGGGATGGCCTGCCCTGAGGGAGGAGGAACCTTCTGGGCTCAAGGGTACAGGAGTAGCTGCGCTCCCCTTCTAGAACCTTCCAACAAGCTCTTCGGGCCCATTTGTAGGAGAGCATGGGGTAGTCAAGCTTCCACGACTCTAGACGCATCCAAATGAGACATGGCGGGCCCCTGGCGCCGGGACTCGCCCCAGCCCCACATCCCCGCTGTCTCCACGGCACTAGAAGCCTGGGGCCCAGTCTGCCCTGCGTCTGGCCCTCCACCCTGACCCCTGAGGGCCCGGGGCCCCCGGCTCACTCACAGTCACATCTCAGCACCCACCTTCCCCCTACACGGGACCCTCAGGGCACAGCAGGTCACCCAGGGGCACTTGTCATGTTAAAATGACCTCGAGGCCTGCTACAGAGTCTGCTCCTCGTGGGATTTTTTTTCCTAATCACCTTCATTTCTTGAAAAGTCCTCGAGCTTCCAACGGCGTGCTGTGGACAGATGCTGTCCCCCCACACACACACAACGTTTCCCCACCTCACCCGATGCCCCGAGGCACAAAATGAAGTCAGCTTTGGAAACCGGCCCCTGGAAGGAAAAGACCCCTCGCGAAAATTTCCCAAGAGGGGCCTTGCTTGCCTCCCACAACCGTAAGTCGCAGGCCATCCGTCTGAGCCACTGTGCTGTGTGCTTCCCAACCGCGGGCTGTCGCCATGGCAACGCTCACATCTGTCATTACTGCGGAGAGAACACCTTGTCAAAGAAATCCACTTAGCAACATGTCATAGTAACTTGCGTGCTTCTTACGGATTCGCTCAGGAATCCAGGCCCGAGTGCCCCGGGATAAGGGGTGCCTCTGCGAGCAATCTAGAAGGCACGGCCACAGCCCCAAGTGGCCTCTTCCTCGACCTGCCCCCACCTGTCCTTGGATGACTCAGGGGCCGGGGCCACCCCGAAGCCAGAGCGCACCGCCGTCACACACAGGGCAGCAATACAAGCCAGTTGTTGTGAACAAAATCGCCGTCACCTTGGCATCATGCACGCAGTCTCCTAATCCTCGGGCCAGCCTACTCAGCAGGCGTTCCCGCCACTTAGCGACCGGGAGCCAGGCTCCAGCAGCCCCTCCCCCACCCCATGCAGCCTCTCCAGCCACACCTGGCTCCCGACACACCATCCACACCACGCGGATCTGCGAATTTCCCCAACGACTCAGAAAAGAGGATTTTTTTTTTTTTTATCATCTCCATTTGATACAAGAGAAAACCATCTTGGAGAAGCAAAGGATCTGGTCCGAGCTCCCTCGAGAGGACAGCGTAGGTGCAGAGACGCAGGCTGCCCTCCTCCGTGGGAGCCTCGGGACGCCCCTCTCTGGACCCAAGAAGAGGCCACCCAGGGCCCTCTCCCGCCTCTTACAGAAGAAAGTACAGCCTCTTACACCAGCTGAAAATCTGCCCAAGCAGGCTAGTCCACTGGCCAGGCCATCAATTCTTCCAGACCTTATGTGGAACTTTCTTGGGTCTTTGAAGGATATAAGGACAAGGGAAGCACGTGTGAGACTTTCATGCACCAGAGTCCCCCGGAGACCTTGTCAAAATGCAGATGTTCACTGGGGAGGCTGAGAGTCTGCCTTTCCACCCAGCTGCCAGTCCTCGATCCCACCTTTAGGGAAAGGGAACAAGGCCCCTCTGTTTAGAAGAAAAGATGGGGTGCTGTCCCCAGGACAACCCAGAACTACTGCAGGCTGCATGTAAGACTGCATGTTGCTAAGGCAGCCGTAGAGAACGGGAAGGGAGCCGGGCTCCTCAGGCTGAATTCTAACCCTTAGGAGACTGACTCTACACCAGGGGCCCCTCTCAGGCTCTAAGTCACTATGATAATAGGATGTCTTCATTCCTGATCCCCCATTGCCTGGCCTAGTACCTGGAATACTCTAGATACCCAATAAATATGGAAGGAAAGAAAGAAGGAAGAAGGAAGGGAGGGAGGGAAGGAGGAAGGAAAAGAAGGGAGGGAAGGAAGATTTGGTAAAAAAAACAAACTGACTTGCAGCAAAGAAGACTTTGAGGTGTGATCTATTTTATAAATTATGTAAGGCTTGCACTGTCCAAGATGGGCACAGAATGGCTCTTGCATGCCCAATAATTTAATTGATAGAAAAAATTCAGCCTTGCTCATAAAGTTTTATGCATTTCTGTCACTCCATGGGATCTGGAACCTCCCTTGCATATATTAACTACATCAGCCTCTAAAACCAAAGAAACTTCTGGATATTGGAAAGATGTAATTGTGTGTCTGTTTGACTGGGCACAGATATTTGGTCAAACAGTATTCTGGAAGTTCCTATGAAGATGTTTACAGATGTGAATAACGTTCAAATTGTTAGATTTTGAGTAAGCGGACTGCCCTCCATAATGTAGGTGGGCCTCGCCCAACAGTTGAAGGGCCGAATAGAATGAGGACTGACTTTCCACAAACAGAGGGACATTGGCCAAAGACGGCCTCTGGACTCAAAATGCAACATCAGCTCTTCCCTGGGTCTCTAGTCTGATGACCCACTTTGGAGATTTTGGCCTTGCTAGTCTCCTTAATCACGTGAGCCAATTCCTTAAAATCTCTCACTTGCTTTCTCACTTTCTCACTCTTTCACATATAGTATATATGAAATTATATATATAAATATATTTCGATGTGTATAAATACATAAAAATACATTAATAAACAAATGTATAAAATATATATATTATAAACACACACACACACCCCTTATCGGTTCTGTTTCTCAAAAAAAAAAAACCGCTGGCTAATACCGGGGTGAAAAATGAACTACATTTTGCAGCAGATGATAAACGCTGCTTATCCCAAAAGATACCTAAGTGTAACACACAGACTGGAACAGAGGCTGAATATACTCATGGCTGATGAACAAACCACAGAACATCTCCAAACCCAGGGGGCATGGGGCTGTGCCCTCTAAGAGTGACCGTTAAACTCCTACCCCCACCCCCTACCCCCACTGGACGCTCGGATTACTTTTTGAGAAGTACTGTGGAACAGGTTTCCTTGGAGGGACAGCCTCGGTCAGAGTGAGGCAACCACTGTCTTCTAAGATACAATATGAGTCCGCTTTCTATGCCTTCAAACATTAGACAGACCATATGAAACCATATGTGATCCTCTTGGGCCTATAAAATGATAATTTTATATAGTTGACCTAATACATCTACTTGAGCCTCATCCTTTAGACCACATTGAATAAAAAGCCCCGTTAAACCCAGAGCCCTCTCTATGCCAGAGCTTCTAGAATGTTCTCTGTCTCACCATTCCATCGACATGGGCGGCAGGTCGGGGCTGGTGAGGCCGGGGCGCGCTGCATGGGTGGGGGGCGAGTCCCTTCCTCTCCCAAGCCTGGGTCCTGAGCCACACAGAGCTGGTGGTCACGGGGCCGCCTCCTTGGGACCAAGGCGGCACCCAGATGAGGGGGTGCCTGGAAGAGCCGGTGCGTTCACCTCGCATTTTCACCTGTGCCGCTACAGGACCTCATTCTTTGTTGAAAGGTGCTACAGAAACACCCCGAACCATTGTCTCCTGAGACACACGGGCTGCTGGAAACTCTGGGGCCTGGGCGGACCCCGGGATTACAGCCCCTCCTGCCCCAAGAAGTCAGAACCGTCCTGGGGGGGGGGGGGGCACGCCACATTCGCTGTCTCCCCAGGGCCCGACATGAGGCCTAAGGCACAGCGCAGGTGACGAGTAAGTGAAGAAAGGAAGGAAGAAGGGAGGGAAGGAAGGAAGGAGAGTCGTGTCCCGGCCTAGATCCCTGCTGACCGGTCCGGTCACCCACCGGTCTGGTCCACGGATCTGCCCCCCACCTTCCATCTGAGGCTGTGAGGCTGGCCCCCACCCCATGGGGAAGCTAGCTCCCACCACCCTTCCCTGGTGCTGCCGCCAACTTACCCGTGGCCATGGCTTCCGCCACCCACGTGAGCCCAAGCCGGCCCCCCACCTCCCCAGGGCCACACAAGCGGCAGATTCCCGGAAACCGGCTCCAGCGCTCATGCCTTGAGCACCCTGTTCTCCAGCAGCCTCTGTTCTCCAAAGCCCTGGGCTGGCCGGAGGGGACAGCATGGCCGCGTGGCCTCCGCACCCTTCCCGAGGCCACACACAGTGACCTGGGGCCCTCCCGTGGGCACCGGCGGCCCAGCCTCAGCCCTGCCTCGTCTTCCTCACCGGCCTCTGGGAGCCTCACAGCTCCCGCACTCAGGCACGACCAAGAGGGTGAGCCCTGGGCTATTCACCCGAACGCACACTCCTCCCTCCAACCAGAGGACATCACGGCCAAGATCTGCCATGTGCCAGGGTCTGGACCCTGCGGCGGGAACCAACATGAATGGGCCCAAGACAGCCATGCGGGGGGCTAGGGTAGAGGGAAGGGGCTGATGGCTATGTCCGAGGAGAGAAGCCGCCCTTGGGGACGAGAGGGCGTCAACTAGGCGACCCGGCCGGCTCTCAAGCCAGGCTGGGTGGGAGCGATGTAAGGACCTAGGAATACAACACTCCACCACCTCATTAATGATCATTTAAGAGGCAAATATCCTTACAGAAGACTTCTCTTTGGTTTTGCTGAATAATTACTATTTAAGGTCCGCCCCGCACGCGCGCGCACACACACACACACACACACACACACACACACAGCAGACGCTGCATATGACTTGTGTTTCTGAGGAAGTTCAAGAAGGGGAGGAAAGGAAGATCACTGGGGAGAAGAATTCATGGCTTGAGTCCAAAACCCAAAAATGACTCCAAATCTCAGAAATCCTGTTTGGGCAGAGAGCACCAGAGCGTGGGCCACCCTCGCGGAGAGGAGCGGGGTCTGCGGCTGGAGTGTGCCTTCCTGTCTCAGCCAGAGGTTCATCTACCCACGAGTGGAGTCCCACCACTGGGAACCCCAAAGCTAGCCATGTGGGGGGACGGACCCGCACCACGGACCTCACACCAGAGTGTAGGCCCTGGCTTCGGACGTGCCTCCACCAGGAGAGTCCCTCTTACCAGGAAGCAGATGTAATTCCGGTGGCTTCTCCTTCTGCCAACATCCTAAAGATGGGGGCTCATGGCCCCTTTGGCTCCTGGAAGGCCCCTGAGGGTTGGGTGGCCGTCTCCGGCAGAAGTGAGGCCTGGCTCCCTGGGGGCCTGGGACCCCCAGGTCAGACCCCGAGGTCAGCTGCTGTGCATTCAGGGCTGGCTGAGCGACCAGCCCTGGGAACCCCGCAATCAATGGCACAAAACGTCATTGGCAGCCCTTGGCCATGCGGGCGCGGCATCCAGACGATACTCGCTTGATGCTGCGCCCGCTAAGAAGCACATTTCATTAAGCAAATCAAGCACGGATTTGGTAGCTTTAGCATCTACAGAAATGCGAGGCTTTTCCCAGCGGAAGGAGCACAGCAGCTTAAACCCTAATCCTTCCCCCGCCCGCAAAGTAGCCATAAAGCCTGAGAGAAATTAGAATAGGTTGAAGGGAAGGGACAGTCCGGATAACTGAGCATCATTCTTCCTCATCCTGTTCCCATCCCCTCCTTTGTCTTTCTCTCTATTTCGCCCACTTGTAACGTCTGTCCCATTCGGCTATTTGATAGCGGAAAAGCCCTCCAAAATTGCTTCTTGGAAAGGGAGGAACATGCCAACGTGGGAAAGGAGATGAAGTGACCGATGAGCTGTCGGATCGCCACCCAACCAAGGAGGGAACTTGGGCCCCGATGGGACGTCCCTGCCCACATGCCCCTCGGAGCACGTCCCCCCAGGGCCCGTGGAGATTTGGGCGGGAGCCCTGTGTTCTGACCCTGGCCCGATGCCCTCCTCCTAATGCTCCCCTCCCTGCCTGAGTCTCCCCCAGGGCCCAGGACATCATGGGGACCTCACTGGCTTCCCCCCCAGCCCACCAGCACTGCCCACAGCCTCGCGTTAGCCTGCACTGAGCCCCAGACAGGGTAGGTGGCGAGTAAATGTCTCTTGAACTAACAGAGGGGTCTTTATTACTGTCCTCCAGGACCTCACTTGCCCCAAACACACAGCTTGTGACAAAGCCCAACCAGACCTCTTCCTCCATTCCAGTTTGCAAGCTACGTGCATTTCCACGTCTCGGAGCCTGGTGCCTGCCATCCCCCCTCTTCTCTCCCTCAGCTTGAATGCCACCTCCTCCAGGAACCCTTCTTTGATTTCCTCTTATTCATTCAACAAACACGTCCTGAGAGTCCACCCTGGCTCGGGCACCTTGCTGGGCTGAGAATAAGCCGAGAACAGGCAGGAAGGGACTGTGCCTGGACCCGCAAGGAATGGCCAAATGTCACGGTGATGTGTGCCCCCGGCCTTTCCCAGTAGCTCTGCCAGAGTCCTTCTTCAGAGTCATTTCACTCCTACGTCCCAGAATTACATATCATGCATGCAAGACGAATGTGCACAACGCCCGGCGTGGCTTCTAACAGCAACGAGCAGGCATTGAGTCGTGCTCAAGAACGCACGCACATAAAAGGATGCATCCCTCCAGAAAGGTCTGTCGAATAAAAAAGCATAGAAAGAGACAGCAAGGAGAATCTAGGTGAGGCTAAAAAGGAAGGCTAACACCCGTTAAAACCACAAGGAGATACCACTACACCCCAATCAGCATGGCCCAAACCCGGAACCCTGCCAACACCAAGTGCTGACGAGGACCGGGAGCCACAGGAACCGTTACGCGTCACTGGCGGGAATGCAGAATGGTGCAGCCCCTTTGGGAGACGGTTTGGTGATTTCTTGCACAACCAAACATACTGTTACGATATGATCCAGCAATTGTGCTCCTTGGCGTTTGCCTGAAGGAGCTGAGAACTTACATCCCCACAAAAACCTGCACACGGACGTGTGCAGCAGCTTCACTCCTAATTGCCAAAACGTGGATGCTCCCAACATGTCCTCCAGTGGGTTAGACGATAGACTGTGAAATATCCAGACAATGGAATATTATTCAGCACTGAAAGGAAACGAGCTACAAGCCAGGAAAAGACATGGAGGAAACCTAAATGCATATTTCTAGGTGAAGTAGTCCAATCTGGAATGACCACATACTGCATGATTCCAACCCTGTGACATTCTAGAAAAGGCAAAACTGCAGGCAGGAGCTCTAGCCGACCGCAGCATGGGGGCCTGGGCTGGTCATGGCAGCCGCCTACGACCCACTGGGGACTTCAAGAGACAGGAGCTGCCGAGGGGCCTGGGCCACGGCGTGTGCAGCCTGGGGAGGGATACCGGCCAGTAGTCTCCGAGGGTGGGGACGTCCTGGACAGGGTGAGGACTGGGGACAGCACAGGCCCTGGTGTCCGACTGCCTCGGTACAAATGCGGGCTTCTGCCTCCTGCCTGCTCGGTGACCTTGGGCACCTTATTTCACACCTCCATGTCTCAGTTTCCCCCTCAGGAAAATGGGGTATCACGCTTTCTACGTTGTAAGACTGCTGTGCCGTCCACAGGGGGTGACACTTGCAAGCACCCCGTGGCACTGGGAGGTAGGAAGCCCGCCATGGAGTCTGCTGTTCTCACTATCAGCTGTCACTTCTCAAGCCCTGTGTCAGACGCACAGCATGCCTCGGCTCACCTCGTCCTCGCCCCACCGCCAAGGAAGCACAACGGTCCCCACGCTCAGAGGCCTTCCCAAGGCCACCCAGGGAACGAGAGGGATCTGGACCAAGGACCCTTGCCTCCAAAGCCGCTGTGTCACCCTGCATTTGGGGGCGAACAGCCCATGTGGCGGGGCATCCGCCCGTGGAGAGGAGCCTGGCCTTGCTGACTGGTGCACACCTCGGGTGCTTGTGACCTGGGGACAGTGAAGTCCCGGCTGGGGGGGGGGGCGCTGCGGAGGTTGGGGGAGAGGCTGGACAGCAGAGCCCCAGGTAATGTAAATGGAAACCCTAACCGACAGGCCTGCACCTGGTGTTTTTGCATTTCCCAAGACAGCTGAAGGGACTGTGTCTGAAGCCTCACACCCCGGAGGAAACCCGGCTGTAGCCATCGGAGCAGCCGGACTGGGTCCCGAAGCCACCTCAGGATCGGGAGCAGCCCCTCGGGTAACCGGGAACCCACCTGGGGGGGCCCTGACCCAAATCCCAGCCGGTGGGGGGAGTGCGCTCTTGGATCCCGAAGAAGCAGCGACGCCTGCTCCCCACAGGCCCCTGCGGCGTTTAAGGGAGACCCCAAGGCCACTTGTCCGGGCTGCACGTGAGCTGTGCCAGGGAGGCCGCCCCCAGGAACCCCGAGGGTCTGGCTCCTTCGGGCACCAACTACGCGGGCAGTCTACACCAGAGATAAGGGTGTCACGCGGGAAGCGGTGCTCCAACGGATGACGACGTGCGCCGCCCCAGGTCGCACCGAACTGGAAGAACCTGGACTCGGAGCCAGCCCGACTCCGAGGCTCTGGCACCTTCCCTGAGCCGCTGGGAACAGGAACCTCAGCCCTGCCCCCACACCCGGATGGCAGAAACCGGCCCTAATGTGTCCCCAGGCAGTGGCCCCTCTAGCCCAGAGCACAGGCCGAGGCCCTCCGGGGAAACCCCAGAAGACACCAGAAGACAAGGTCTGTGGCCTTGAACTACATAAGTTACAGGACAAGCGGGGCAATGGCGCGAGTGACCGGAGACAAGTTCCTGCGTCAGCAGGGCTGGCCCAGCTGTCAGACAGACAGACAGGCACGTGCACAGCGGTCAGGGGCCCGGCGAGGCTGAAGGGGGCCTGCGCAGCTGGGCGGTGGCGGGTGCGGCCGGCCAGCAGGCACCGGTCTATAAGGGCTGCTGCCCGCCCCAGGTGGCCGCAGAGGACGAGGAAGTCTGGTGGCAGGCCGAGCCAAGGCCAGCACCCCGCCCCCCGCCCCGCCCGACACAGGAAGAACATGGCCCGGAGGCCTTCCAACGCTGGACAGAAATTCTCATTTGAAACCAGAGGCGGGTGGAGAGAGCCCTGCACCCGCAGGAGAGAGACACAGCCCACGGTGGTGTGGGACAGACGGCCGGGATCTCACGGAGACCTGTGTGTCCCCGCGGGCGGCAGGCACACGGGGACTTCCCACTCCGAGGAAGCCCCCAGTGCCCCACTCTGGTAAGCTGAGCTGCAGCACCCCAATCTGGGTCCAGCCCCCCACAGCCTGAGCCCCCGTGCTCCCCAGGCCCCAGAAAAAGTAGAGCAATGTTCGCTTGACTTACCTATTTACCACTTCCCCAGAATAGACTCGTGCCCGTCGGGTGTTCCAATTCCGGAGGCTGCTCAGACCTGAGCTGCAAACCTTGTCCTACCTCCCGAACCCTTTCTGAGAGGCGCCTCTCTGAACAGGAGCGGCTGTGACAACTAGTCCCCCAGGAATAAAAGGCTCGAGCGCTTTTTAAAAAGGTGAATCAAGGCCAGATGTTGACTAAGGGGCTTCAAGGCTAAGAGGCCCCGTGGCCTCTCCAGGCCACCCCACAGCTGAGCTCAGGCAGACAGGACCCCTGGCTGTCTCTTCCAACCTGCTCCCCTAAACTGCGTGCCCCTTGGCCTCCCAGCCCCTAAGCCTGTGCCTGTCCTCTCACCAAGCGTGCTGTCCCTGCACTCGGGGTCCCTGGTCACCTGGTGGATTCAGTGGGCACGACTTCCAAAGGGGGTGGGACCCCAGCTCAGCAAGCAGCGGGAACCTTCTCTCTGACACCAGCACTCTCCATTAGGCAAAGCGCCAGGAGCGGCACCCACAGGGGAAACGGGCCAGGCAACACGAAAGCAAGAACAAAACCAGAATCGGGTGGGTTATTTTTATCATGCGATAGACTCGCAGCAGAGACCCGACAGCTAAAGGCATTGGGCACGTTTCTCTCCCCCTCTGCCTGCTCCCAGCTTCTGTGCCCCGAGCCCCCTCCTCGGGAAACCGAGAAAGTGGACCGGGTCAGAGCGAAACAGTCCTCATTCTGCCTTCGCCACAGGAAAAACTAATGAGTCGCCAAATATTCGGAATGGGTAATTGCTACCTGAATTAATAAGGGCAAACAGCCGGCGAGAAAACAGTGGTTTACTATTTCTGAGAGCGTGCCGCTCCTAACCCCGAGTCCGGGCTCGGCTGGGAGGGGCTGGCGCTGGGGAGACCGTCTCCCACGGGCAGCCAGCAGAAGGGGGACGTGGTGGCCAGTGCTGTCCCTGCGCCTGCGGCAATTCAAACACTCCTGTGGCTGGGAGTCACCCTGTCTCCTCTGCCACACAGCCCATGTGTGCTCACACCCGTGCACACTCAAATGCTCCCTGCACACGCTCACACAGCACACACCAGGGGCATCCAAGGGCCCAAGGGGAATGCATCAAACCAGATCCTCACCCGGGGTGTTCGCCAAGTCGCCCCGAGTTCCTCGGCTCTGATGGGGGAATGTGGACCAAATCAAGGGGGTGCCAGCAGAAGGAGGGAGAAGAGAGAGAAGGACAGTGGAGATGACCCTAAGGAGAAGAAAACAGGCACGCGGGAAGGCGGGTGCAACCCCAGCCCACCCTCACCCTGGCACAGGCCCCAGAGTCCTGCCCAGAGGGCCCCCGGGAGCCTGCTGAGTCCCACCACGACCTTGCTGTGTGACCTCGGACACATCATGTTCCCTCTCTGGGCCTGGGTTTTAGCTGGTGTAGAAATGAAGTGAGTCGGTGCAATCATTTGAACAATTCCGAGGCACTGCCCCCCAGGAAGCCTTCAGTCCACAGTTGGGGTCTTCCCTGCCCGCGGCCCCTCCCCCCGCCCCTGCCGGAGCACTTACCACAGGACTTCCCCTGCACAGGGCGGCAGGCAGCTTCCTCCGGCTCTCTGGAGGTGTCCCAAGGTCACAGGCAGCCAGAGACAGAGACATCCAGCCACCGACGGTGCTGTCGAAGCCGCACAGGGAACTCGGGGCTGCGTCTCCAGGGGCTGCCGGTGCCCAGCGTGCATCCATGTGAAGCTGCCACGGAAATTGAGTGTGTCCGCACAATGCACACGATCTGTCCTTCACTTTTTTTTTTTTAATTTAATGACATGTAAGCAGCTCTCGGGGCCGTACACGGACGGTTCTTTCTGGAACAGGCACACAATAATCCTACTGAAGGCTATATCAGAGATCCGACCGAAGCCCCACCCGAGCAACTTTGTTGCAGGTGTTTCCAGTCTTTGGCTTTTATAAACATTGCTCTAAGAACTCATTCTGCAGAAATAAAAAGTTCCCTGCGTGTCCCATATCTTTCAAAGCTCCCATTCACCTAGAAACGAAGCCTGGCGCTCTACCTACCAGGTCCTGAGCTGCTCCCTGGTTGGGCACCGGGTCAGGGAGGAAAACTCGAGCTTTCTGTAAGCAGTACTTCATACCGTTTTGGAAATGCAATGAGTAAAGGGGAAAATAAACAAAATGCAGTCCCTGTTGAAGCCTCTTTAGAAGTGGTTTTCTTAGCGGCTGTGGATCTGGCAGGAGCAGAGCCGCGGAAGCACGGAACGAAGGGAGGAAGATGGACAGGTCCGGCGGAAGGAGAGGCCGGAGCCCCCGCCTGGTCCTGCTGGGCCGGCTCTCCACCACGCTGGCGAAGACGGGACCTGGGTTCAAATCCTGCTCTGTGCACTCGCCTGGCCCCTGGGTGTTGTTTTGGTCCGCGAGGACTTCCATCTCCCCGTGTATAGAACGGGACCCCCGCCAGCAGGTCCCACGAGACCACCAGAGAGCGCCTGGCACAGAGGGGCCCCAGGCATCTGTCCCATCTGTCCTGCCATCTTCTTCCTCCCGGCTCCAGGTCCTGAGAAAAAGAAACACTGAATCTCACAGCTGCTCCTCAAGTCCCCATGCCTCTCCAGCCTCCCCCACGGCCCCCAGCCCAGTCTCGGAGCTTACCGACCCCACGGCCTTTCTCCCAAAGAGAGAACCCCTGCCAAGACGCACCCCTTGGGCACAAATGGGAGCACGTCTAGAAATCTCCACATGATTAATAACTAAGACAACCAGCCCCTTTTGTCACTAATGCTATGTGGCAATAAACCTACTGGCCGATGTTTTTTGCTTATTTGTTTTTCCCGGAAAACACAGTAAGCCCAAGAACACAGAAATACAGCAAGCCTGGGGTTGAGCCTTCAACCCCAGAAGGCAATGATCCCCTTCACGTGGGCACACCCTGGGTCAGGGGTCAGGACCCCCGCAGCTACGAACAGGAAGGGAGGCCTGGGGGCCAAGAACCAGGTCACCAAAGGCTGAGCAGCACACACCCCTGCCGGGATCCACGGTCACCTGCACCCGGCCAGGCCACTGACCGATCCCAGCTCACCTAGGGCCAGGTGACCTCGGGAATCAACAACTTGAGGCGGAAGCCCCAGCTTCAGAGACTCCCATGAGATAAAGTCGACCGGCCACATTCCCACAGGTCTCAGGGGGCTGTTCCCACGGTCAGATGGGCTCATGTCTGTGAAATCGTGTGAGGACATGAAAAGCGGGGCCTTTGGTCACCCCCACCCCCAGGAGCCAGCCCTGGGTCCCCAACCAGCCGACTCCCCAGGCCTGGGAAGGATCGCTATTAGTCACCAAAGATTCTGCTCCCAGGCTCCCCAGAGGCCTGCCTCCTTGCCCCGAGAGCAGTCCGGGTTCCCAGTCCGGGAATCGGCCTTTGGACCTCTCCCTAGAGACACGCCAAACTTCTCTGGAGTGCCTTCACTGCAGGGAACATCAAAGACCACAGCAGTTCCCACTGTGTCCTTCAACCCAGTGACCTGTGAACATCCCTATGACCCGGGAGCTCGGCTTTCACCAGGGAGCCCCTGGCCCCCCCCAGACCGCAGGCCCCAAATCCGCTGCAGGGGCGGGTGATGTGGCTCCCCCAGTGGAGGGGCTGAGATGAGTTCTGTCTGGGATTTGCACCTTTACACCACTCAGCAGAGAGCTGTGTCTCCATAAGCCTTTCCTCCACTTTCTTACGGGCTAATGGGTTAAACATTTTTAACTTTAGAAATAATTGCAAACAACTGTAGAGCACACACTGGCCCAGTGTCCCCCAGCTCACGATCCCTCCATGCAGGGGGGACAACAATATTTGTAGGCCTATCCCAGTTACCCACCTTGGCTGCAGAGGAAATATTAATGAGAGGTTACGCTCGCAGCCTTCCGAAAATGATGACTCGAGACAGCAATTATATTTTCCCCCGTTCTGTGTAATAAAACTGCACCTCACTGCGCACTGGGAATTAATCATTCCAAACCCTGTTGTTACCGAGGCGGCATCAAAGCGGAAGGGAAGGCGTGCCCATGAGGGAAAACACACGCATGTTGAGACCCACAAAGAAAGTGGGTGACTTCAAAAGAGCAGCATTCTATATTCAGGGCTGGGATCCTTTCTCAAGGTCATTAACAGCTCGAGCTGACTGGAAGAGTGGCCCAATTACAAAGCACACAGAGAAACACAAATTAGAACAGGACGTAGCGACAGCTCCAACCCCGGGTCACTCCGCACGGCCTGGCAAGGACCTGGAGCCGACCGGCCAACTCCCCCAGAATCCCTCCAAGGGACTCAAAAACTCGGGACAGCCGGCTGAGTCCAGAGCCAAAAGCTCAGGAGCTTCCCGGGCAATTTCCACGTGAGAAGAAAGAGCCTGCCGTGGCGCCTGGAAGAACAGCGGCCATTTATTGAGCACCTACTATGTGCCAGGCAAGAGCAGCGAAGCAGCAATGCCCAGCCTCATTTGACGGCTAACAGAACGGCAGCTCAGGAAGATTCAGTGATCTGCCGCGGGTTACACAGTAAATGGCAGAATTGGGATTTGAACTGACGTCAAAGAAGGTGAGGGCAGTCTGTGTCTCTGCCCCTTTCACTTGTGTCCCCCCGAACCACCCAGCGGGGTACATGGCACAGAGGAGGTGCTCAACAATTTGTACTAATTTAACGAATTAGTCCATGCTCAGAAGGCAAAACTCTGCCCCTTCTCGACAGACTCGAAGAGAAAAACCAGTTGCGACTTTCGGTGAGTCTCAGCGTTGAGGGAACTGGGGTAGGTGGGGGAAAGGGCAGGCATGAGATCTGGCACATCCCGTGACAAAAGGCTCCCATCATGCTTCCCCCCACCAACGCATGCTCTAACTTCACCCCGAGAGATCAAATACTTTTCCTAAGACAGAATATAATCACGCACTAGATTAGTGGGATACGGTGTGAAGCAATCAGGGGTTCCTCTTGTTCTGTGACCTTATGAAAATCAGAAATTTTTCATGATGCTCCCTTAAGGAACCTCGGTGACGAGATCGGGCTGAGACCCTTGGGAGTGGGGGGCTCCCCACCACCCTTCAGCCCTTTAGGTAACTCTGGGGCAAATGAAGAAACTTAAGGCCTTAAAGAACAAGGCCACAGGTTGCAGGCAAACCAAGACTCTGGTAGCTGTGACGGGGCTCGGGATCATGTGGCCGGGAGCCGGGGGCCCAACGGGCAAAAGAGAAAATCTGCTGACCCTACCGGAGGGGGGGAGAGCTGCTGAGGCAGGGGGAACAGAGCTGTCCCAGGGTCACTGAGGTGGGGGTGATGAGGCCTTCCCCCTTGGATGGGGAAGAGCAGGGGTTCTCAAGAGCTGTGCATGCAGAGAGAAGGGCCGAGGGAGGCCAGGAAGTGGGCAGCAGGGGGGTGGGGCAGACTGCCTGCCTGGTGGGTTCCTCACGCCCCAAGAGTCTTCTGGAAATCGCAGCACCTCTGCGTACATGTGAGGAGCTGGGGCAGCCCTTTGAGACAGGAAAGCCGGGAGGGGAAGGAGAGGAGGTGAGAGGAGTGTGGGAGACACTCGGGGAACTTAGCTCCTCAAGCAGAGGGAGCTAGCCAGGCGGACTGAAGATTCCTTAGAGCAGACAGGCAGGCTAACGGGAGCCCGGTCACCACCCAGAGCCCAGGCTGGCGACAGGGCCGGCGGGCAGCAGCCAGAGGAAGGGACACCCGTTTGCTGAGTGTCCCGTACGTGTGCGCGGCGCTCGGTGCGAGATTCAAGGTCAGAGAACGCAAACACAGCCCGTGAGGGTCATGCAGCCACGTGACAAGGTCAGCCCAGCCCAAGTGCAGCCTGATGCAGAAACAAGGCCTCCCCCGAGGCTTGCAGGGGAATCGGGACAGAGCTGGGCACCTCGGCAGCTCCTCAGAGGACATGGCCTCCCCGGGGCGCTGCTTGCACAAAGTGCTCGGATGAAAGCTACTGCGGTCCCCAAGACAGCTGCCGACCCAGGGTTCTGTGAGACCCCCAGATGACCCTCTAGAATGAGGACACCCTGGTGGGAAGCCTGAAGAACACCACGGCCAGTGGCACTGCTGGAGGGAAAGATGGAGAGAGGGTCCCACCACCTCCAGAAAAGGGCCAGAGTGCCTGCCTTTTCTGACCCAGAACGAATCCACTGGCACTCACCCTCCTCAGTCATATGCGGTCTCAGAGCCCAGAGAGTCGCTGCCCAGGGGAGGCAAGGCCCCAGCTTCCTCCTGCCCTTGACCTCTTAGTCCTTCCCTGCTCAGCAGGGCGAGGCCAGAGAGGCCACCCCGAGAGAAGGCACAGTGGCAGAAGAAGGAGAGGTGGCAAAGGAAGCTGGGTCCTGGGAGCAGCCCCGAGTCGCGGGATGCCATTTACAGCCTAAGAGAGTTCCTCAGGAAGCCCCCGGGGCCCTCGCAGGCCTTCCTGACCTGCCTCTGAGTGGGGGCAGGGGTCAAGGAGGCAGAGGACAGAAGGGCATGAGAGAATAACCAGGCCTACCCGGAGCCACCGCAAGGGGCAGCCCCACCTGAGCTGGGCCAGGGCTGGGATCCCTCTCCGGGGACCAGCTCAACCCTGGCCTCGGTCAGTGTTAGTCACAGATGCCCCAGCCTTCACGTGCAACTGAGTGAGTGGCACCTGCAAGAAGAAGAAACGGGAATGTTCCAAGAACCAGATCCTCCTACCCTCTTCCAGAAAATTGGGGCCATTTTCCAGGAAAGTCAAAGAAGAAGTCAAAGAAGCTGCTTTCCTCAATCCTGCGAGACAGGGCACTGTCCCAATCACAGTTTCCAGCAGCAACCACCTGCTCCGGTCCAGGCCAGGAACACTGAGAGGCTGGGGCCAGGGCGGCCTCCAGCAAGCCCCCAACTCCCCCACCCCAGCCCCGCCCAGATCTGTAGGAACAGTCTTTTCTCAGCAGTGTTCCTGACTCTTTCTCCCCCTGAGGCCTCACCCAGCATGGGGGCAGGAATGCCTGAGGTTACAGGGAAGCACACCTGAGCGGTGGCCACCTTTCCGCCCAGGATCTACCGGGAGAGAAGCACCCCAGTGGTCGGAGGCTTGGGCGGCCACCTGGTTGCGGTCATGGGGGGAGAGGGGGTTGAGAAGAGGGGGCGCTCCGCCTGGTTGGGGGCACCACACGCCCAGGCATTTATTCCATAACACTTACTGGATGCCTCACGATGCACAGTCTTAAAACAGAAGCGGTCTCAGAGGGGAGAGAGATTTGTGATTATCCGACCCAACGCAGGGAGACGGCCAGCCCAGGTCAGGACACGGACATGCGCGGGCAGAAGGACGTCCGCCCAGGCCGGGAGCGCGGGCTGGGGTGCAGAGCAGGGAAACGGAGACGGGGTGCGCAGGCCGCGGGAGTGGGGACTCAGCTGCGGGAGCCTCTCCAGCGACTGGATTGAGGAAGTTGGGGTCAGAGCTCCAGACAGGAGTCCTTGTTGCTGAATTCCCCTTCCAGACATCAGAAGCAAAGAGGAACACGCATTCGAGACCACCTGCGCCAGCACTTCCCGCTGGGTCAGAAAAACGGGTCATCTCGTCTCCAGCGCTGGCTGCACCGACAGGTTCCATGGCGACCCCAAAACCATGGCTGCTGGGAGAAGGCTCTACCCCCGGGGCGGGCCCGGGGCGGAGCTCCGAGAGGCCCCGCCCACCGCACGCACCCTGCGCAGCCCCGTCTGGGTCCTCCTCCCGGTGACCCTCCCAGCCTGTCCCGGACTCCAGGCGCGCGGTCCCTTCCCTCCGTGCACCTTCCCACTTCTGCCTCCAGGTATCTCCTGGAACTGTCAAAATCACCTCTTTTTAGGTCCGTTTCATTGCTCAAGACTTTTTTAGATGAAGCCTTTCATTATTCCTGGCCCAGATAAAATCTCTTTTCACCACCCCACCTCGACCCTCCCAATTAGTGCAAAAAAACCCGCTGACGGGACTGTATGGCCTCCTTACCCCGGGCACTGGCAGGTCCTTAAGGGCTATCTGTGCAATGGAACGACAGAGAACTTGCATCCCTTACCCAGCAAGCGATTCCTGCTTCACCCTAGCCTTCGCTTGCGGACCGTCATGACTTAGAAGAGGAACCCGCGCCCTGCCTTTGGGATGAAATTTCCTCTGTCCTGACACGAGTTGTCCTCTATCTGCAGGACTCGCTGTGTGCCCCTGGGAACCGCCAGGCTCCCCTCCCCACTGCCGTTTTGACAGGCAGTTCAGCTGGCCTTTGGTGCCCCTCGTATGCCCTGGGTGCCAGGCAGAGCAGCAGGAAAACCGCAAGGCACTGTGAAAGCATGTGCTGCAAGGTGGGAAGAGTGTCAACCCCAAGGTCAGGGGGACCCATGCTCCAACTCTACCTGCCTTACACTGTGGTTGTGCTTAGGCAAACTCTCTGTGCCTCAGTTTCTTCCGCTGTAAAGTAGGGGCAGTAATCACTATCTTGCAGACCTCCTGTAAGGACTGCAGAAAAGCATGAGCACCTATAGGTTCCCTGCACACATTAGCCGCCATTTGATACCCAGGGCAGGGCGGGGATGAAGAACACAACCTCGGGACCCAAATTAGCTGTGTTAAACCCTGGCCGTGCCAGACAAGCTTCCTCACCTTTTGTGCCTCAGTCTTCCCATCTATGAAATGGGGATAATATGCTTAACAGTTACACAGTTTCTGTTTGGGGGGGGATGAAAAGTTTGGGAAAAAGTGGTGGCCGCTGCACAACACTATAAATGTAATTAACGTCATTGAATTATATGCTTAAAATGGGTTGAATGGACATTTTTATCTTATGTATGATTTATCACAATTTTACAAAGTTAGTAACAATGGCACATACCAAGAAGCAGTGGATTATAGGCTGCGAATCATATCTCAATAAAACTGTTGGTAAAAAATAAAAATAAATAAGGATAATAGTATTACCTGCCTGATAGGGTTGTTGGAGGGGATTAAATGAGTCCGTAGAGTACTGAGAACAGGGTCCAGGCTGCTGGTGAGCACTCAGCCAGGGTTGGCTAGCATCTTAAATAGACATCATCCATCATTTAATGTAATCTTTACAAGCACTCTCCAAATTAAAAAAGTATTTTTACTCATTTTATGGGTAAGAGAATTGACGATATATACATGCATGCACGTCCTATCGGCTATTGGTTGTTTCTCCAGGGGACCCTGAGCGAGACAAGCTGCAAATTCCCAGGCGCATTTGGAACCAGAATGACCCACTCACCGCGGCCATGAGCTCCAGCCACAGCCAGAGCGCCTGAAACGTGCCAATGGCCACGGCCACACCTCAGTAGCAAGAGCTTGAAACTCCAACACTTTCCCGAAGGAGAAGCACAACTGGGTTTGGGGATCTGTGAAAGTTTGGGTTTTCTGGGGCCTTTTGCATTTTGTTTTAGGATCCTTTTTTATTAGTACTGTACAAACCACACAGAAATGTCTGAAATTTCCACTTCTAAGCTGGCTGTAAGTCACCTGACAGGCACCGTGCGAGGTGACAATGGAAGATGTTGACATTTGAGAAGCCATCCTGCTCGGAAACGGAAGGAAAGGTCACTGTGTCGAAGGTGCCCTGTAAGTGATTACATTCCTGGCCACTGAGTGTAGAACTTGGTTCCCCAGAGATAGTACCAGACATTTCTAGAAGCTTCTCCTCACGATGTCTGCTCCCATGCCCCTTCTCTTTTCCCTTTTTTTTCTTTTTTTGTGGGAGGAATTAGATTTCATTTTTTTATAAGCATAACTTATTTCTCTACAGTGTTATGTTTCAGGTGCACAGTATCGTGACTCAACACTTCCATGCCTCACCCAGTGCTCATCACCCCCCTTCATCTCCATCCCCTAAGTCACCCAAACCTCCACCCACCTCCCCTCTGGTAACCGTCAGACTGTTCTCTGTAATTAAGAGTCTGTTTCTTGGTTTGTCTCTTTCCCTTTTTCCCTTTGCTTGTTTGTTTTGTTTCTTAAATTCCACATCTGAGCGAGATCATATGGTCTTCCCACACCCCTTCTTCCACACAGCCCTGGGCTCACAACAGGGGCCCAGCCCTCGGCTGCTGGCAGAGCAGGAGACGAGGCTGGGCTCCATGGAAGGGGCTGACGGCGCTCAGAGGCCGGGGACCAGAGGCAAGGCTGGGAGGAATGGCTCATCTCCCAAATGGATGTCGGGCTCGGCTTTGCCTGCCTCTTTCTAAAGTTGAACTCACATTTGCTCCCAGGGTAGAGAGGGGGTTGCAGCACTGGAGGGTGGGGGGTGCTCAGAGGGCAGAGACAGACCTGGGCTGGGCGTGGTGGGGGCAGGGGGGCAGTCAGTCACTTCCAGACAGCAGTGGGTGGTGCCAGCCGGGGGCCGGACCCCACAAGGGCAGCGGTCCTGGGTCACCTTTCTGGACCCCGATTGGCTCATCTCACACCCAGACGGGGCAGAGAAGAGCTCAAGCCAGCATGCCACAAATCTTAAACCCGCCCCAGATTTGGGGTAGGCTTGCAATCAAACCCAAAGACTGGAATTTGGAAGATCAAAAAACTTGTCAAGTTTACCCAAATTTGCTTTAAAGTGTGAACAATGAGATTTGAGAGTGGACGGGGGGCTCATGACCTGCTGTGTGAATCCGCAGGATTCTAAAGGAGGGAAGCACTTGAGTTCCAGGTTCCCTCCTCTCCCCTCTCCCCAGCCCCCCACCAAGGCACCTGAAGCACTGTCTCCTCCCAGGGCTGGGGGCCAGGGGTGAACCCCAGACAACCCCAGACGTCCACCTGGCCCAGCTGGAAGGGCACGTTCACCCTCTGGGGCTGTTGGCTTTACTCTGGGCCGAACCGAATCAAGACCCGAAGGAGTACGGGGTGCTGAGTGCGCACCAGGGAGGGGAGGAAGTGAGCTGTCCGACTTCTGCTTCCTCTCCCCCTCCGGCCTTCCTGGGGGGTGGGCCCTCCCCCCTTGTGGGGGCTGGGGAACCTGGCCTTCCCCTAAAAGCTCTGCCCACGAGAAGGATGCCAGGCGGGATATAAGCAGCGGCAGCCCAGGACACAGCCCCCTGTACTCCTAGGTCCAGCATGTCCCCTCAGTCCCAGCTCCTCGTCTCACTCAAGGTGGACTGCGGCGACAAATGGCACCAAAGCGGCCAGTGCTCCCTCGCAGGCCCCGACGCTGGGTGCCACGGAACTGTGGCAGGGCTTTGCAGCAAGCCTGGGGGCCGCAGGGCCTGGGTGCAATCGGGGAAGCCCTCCGGCCCTCTGGTCCCTCCCCTAAGCCAGGCTTTAGTCCTGAGCACCGCCCTCTCTCCCAGTTCCAGTAGTACAACCAGCCCCCGTAAACACCAGCTGGGCACACGGCACTAAATGCCTAATCTCTCTAATCCTTGAGCCAACTTGGTGTGAGGTCAGCCACATTTTACAGATTTGGAAACCAGAACCCAGAAGGCAGTTAGTCAATGGCAGAGCCCGTCGGAAGCCAGGCGCACCTGCCCGTGGCCTCGTGCGCCGCCCCTCAGAGCCTCTGGCCTCGAGCGGCCGCCCCACCTCCTCTGCTCCGGGCGCACTCACCCCACTGGCTTTCCCAGAGCCCCCATGGAATCCCACAGGCCCTCAGGTCAAAAACCTCCAAAACAGAAAGATCTTGCAACCCAAAATAGGACTCTAGAAGGAGAGAGGCAGAAAGATGCACAGGCCTCCCGCTAGCCTCCAGGCCCCCTTTATCCTCTCTCCCATCTAACAACCGCTTCATGGGTGCGGGGTGCAGGGGTGAGCCCTCTGTCTGCCTAGCCACTGGGTGATCCACCGCTGTTATTCCCCTTTTGCAGATGGAAAACGAAGGCACACAGAGGCCACATGGGCCACCCGGAGTATTAGTAGCACTAAAAACTCAAGTCCCAAGAGCTGGCTTGGGCCCAGGCCATGCACCTCCAGGCGTCTCCCTACAGACAGCACTGGCTGGTGTGATGCATCTCCGTAGAGAGCTGGGCCGCACACGCTGCTTCCCGCAGGGAAGGTAAGGACAGCGGTGCAAAATCCCGAAGAGCCATGTACTGCCTTTTGGACACCAAGAATAGCATCCTGTCCTGCCTGCTGGGAACAGTCATGGGAGAGCCTGCTCACGGGTCTACAGACTCCCACTGCTCCCAGCGATGAGGCTGGAAGAGGCAGCGGTCACCGGCTCGTAGGATCAGGAGGACACACACTAGAGCCCGTTTCCGACAACCCAAGAAGAAGCTCTCGCATTAAGCCGTCAGACCAGCTGGCTCCAGTACAAATCCAAGCTAAAGAGACTCGCCCAATAGCATCAGCACACGGGGAGAGCTCGGGGAGATGTGAGGCACCGCTACGCCCGGACTGCCGTCGGAGGTGGCCAGCGCCCAGAGAGACGTCATCTAGCTGCGTAACAGACCACTTCCGACATCGTTAAACATCTGCACGCCGAGAGGTCACAGTAAGAATGAGTCAAAGAGCGAAAGTGGTAGGATTCTCCCCTGGGAAAGGATGCTCTTCAGATGTGGCCTCATAGCCTTCTCTCTCCCTCGCCTCCCTCCCATCACGGGCCCCGGGACAGGCACCGTCTCTCCCAGCTCCTAAAGTTTCATCACGCTGCTTTCTGGCTTTCTGGACGGGTTCAGAGGGAGTTGTTATGTGTGTACGTTGTAATTCTGTATTGTCAAAATCTAGCGCTTAATAAAATAACCATGACTGCTTATTTGCAATGAGACTTGATGTTCTGGAAGGTTCCTTCTTATAAATGGAAGCTGGTTCTTATAAATATTTGGTTAATTAGCCATACTATCTGAAATAAATCATTTGCTCTCAGTTTTTATGGTGGTTAACAGTCTGTGAAGCAATTTTTACATATATTAGCCAGTGGCTGGAACGTTATCAGTACATATAAAAGTTTATAGAATTGAGAATTGAGTTATCCGATCTGATTTTCACAAGGGCTATGAGGGGTTAGATTTTTGTTGGCAGAAGGGGCTGCCTTTTTTTAAAAAAAAAAAAGTATTTATTTATTTGGGAGACAGAGCATGAAAAAGAGAGAGCAGGGAGAAGGGGGAGAGGGAGAAGCAGACTCCCCACAGAGCAGGGACTCGATCCCAGGACCCGGAGATCATGACCTTAGCTGAAATCAGACACTTAACTGACTGAGCCACCCAGGGCCCCCAGGGCTCCCTTTTTAAAAGGAAAATCTCATGTGCCTATATTTGGTCTCTACAAAAGATCATACAATCTCCAGGGAGTCTCTAGGGAACTTCCCCCCGCCCATTTCACAGAGACCCACACTCTCTAGATAGAACCACTGTCTACAGTTTTCTGTACATCCATCCAGAAAGTTTTCATCTACACAAACATATACTAATACCTCTTTGCAAAGAATAGATGTATATCATCATCGTGAGGTTTTGCCTTTTTGTTTAAATCAAGTAATACACCGCATATTTGCCATACAAACTGTACCTTACTTATTTCAAAGGCAATATAGTATTCCATTATAGGATGTATCATAATTTACCTACCAAGCTTCTAGTTTTATCTCATTTCGAATCTTGCTGTAAGGGAATGACCTTGCTCATCCATCTTTGCTTGCATTGAAACATTTTCTACTAAATCCCTCTGCCCACAGGCCATCTGAAAAGAGAAGAAAAGGTGTTGACTTACCTGGGAACTGGACTGAACACCACCTCTCTGGGCTTCCTGTTTTTCCCCAAAAGAAAGAAGGGCCCAGTCACCTAAGTGTCCGCTAACCTTCATCAAAAGGCATCCCCTCTTGGCGAGCAAAAGAAATTGGGTAAGAGATGGCCTTGGGAATCCTTGTGTCTTCTCAGCCCAACAATACGGGATCTGTCTCCTTTTGTTTTGTTTGTCCACTTCTCCTTTTAACATTTTAATCTTCACTCCACCTGGACGATAATATTCATGTGGTTCGAAACTCAAAAAAATAGAACCTGGTAAAGTTTGAGAAATCTGTTTCTACCTCATGCCTGATCACCACCCCCTCCCTGCCACCACATTCCTCCCTTCATAATTTCTCATCCCTTTATTGTTCATAGTTTTTATCATCAAAACAATAGGGTTTTCTCTCATTTTCCAAATTTCAAGATACGTAATAGTGCACTGGGTTTTCTTTTTCTTTTCTTTTCTTTATTTATTTCTTTATCTGACACAGAGAGAGAGATCACAAGCAGGCAGAGAGGCAGGCAGAGAGAAAGGGGGAAGCAGGCTCCCCGCTGAGCAGAGAGCCCGACGCGGGGCTCGATCCCAGGACCCTGAGATCATGACCTGAGCCGAAGGCAGAGGCTCTAACCCACGCCCCCCCCCCCCGCCCCCGCCGGTGCCCTGGGTTTTTCAAATGATCTTTGACTGCTTCACACCACTGCCCCACCTGGAAGGCATTTTCTTTCTTCTGGACAACCCTGGATGAGACACCTTCAAAGTCCTGTCCAGAACTACGAGCATGGGATAAAAGAGAAGGAGCCAGAGTCCAGCAGCTATAAAAAATTGTTTCAAGGGGCGCCTGGGTGGTGGTGCAGTCGGTTAAGCATCTGACTCTTGGTTTTGGCTGGGGTCGTGGTCCCAGGGTCATGAGATCGAGCCCCACATTGGGCTCTGACTTAGATCAGAGTCTGCTTAAGAGTCTCTTGTCCCTCTGCTCATCCCCCTTGACATCTCTCTCTCTCTCTCTCTCTCTCTCTCTAATGGGTAAAGGTAAATAAATCTTTTTTAAAAATTGTCTAAGCGCCCATATTTCCCAGTAGGGAAATTGTTTCTTGGTGAGTGGGCGCCTCATCCCTGATGGTCTTCAAGGAGACGCAGTCAGGGACAGTGTAGAGAGGTCTGTGCTTGTCCTCCACATCCACGACTCCATGCTGAAATTCATTCATTCATGTATTCCACAAGCATATAGAAAGCTTCCTCTATGCCTAGCCACATGCTAGGAATCACCCCCAGAAACCGGAACCCCAGCTCCTTTCCCACATTCGGGGGGATACGGTCTGGAAGACGATACGTACGGAGTCCAGGGCTGTCGTGCTCAGCTGGGCAGGTGTTGCGATGCGCAGATTTCCAACTACGTGGAGGCCCTGTGGCAGCCAGCCAGCCGGCAGACGCAGACACATACAAAAAAGACCGTCTTTAGATGCCGAGAGTCAACGGAAGGGGACGGGCGGGGAGCAGACCGTAAGAGGAACAGAGCCTCGAGATGAGGGCTCTTGGCTGAATCCCGAGCGACAGCCTCTCTTTATCCACGTGCCTGAGCGGCCTCCCTGCTTATCAGGTGCCGGCAAGGTGGGACTGACGGTTCTCAGAAGGGGCGGGCACTGCTGGATTCTGGGGCTGTGCTAAGAGGCCTGCGTTCTCTTCCGGGCTCTGCCTCTGAATGACTTCAGTCCTCGGCAGCCACTCAGCTTCCCTTCCACAGCCTTCTCGCTGATCCCTGGTCCCTTCTCACTTGTGCAGGTGTCCAAAATAGCACAGGGCTCTAAGGCCCAGTAAAAACCCATCCTTGGCGGATGGTCCATCACCCAGGCCCTGCTGAAGGAGAAACGAAGCAATAATTCTATGAGAATTCTATGAGAATTATCGGAAGGCCACTGCAGAGCCTGTGGCCCCTCAGGACTTGCCCCACATTGAGGATTTATCCCAAGACACAGTAGAAGGCCCAGGGTGGGCAGCAACGGAAACAACACACGCAGCGTCTCACCTGCACCTCACTTATTCTGGGCTGAACTCTGTCAAATTCCTAACCCCCACTACCTCAGAATGGGACATCTGGAGAGAGAACCTTTCAAGAGATAATCTAGGTAAAATGAGGTCCTCAGAGTGAACCCCTGTCCAATGTGACTCGTGTCCTTACAATAAGAGGCGATTAGCACGCAGACTCGCACAGATCACGTGAGGACACAGAGAGAAGGTGGCCGTCCACACGACAAGGAGAGAGGTCACCAGAGACCAACCCTGGTGACACCTTGACCGGGGACCTCCAGCCTTCCAGGAGTGTGACACAACACACCTCTGTGGCTAAGCCCCCAGTCTGTAGCATTCAGTCACAGCAGTGATGGCAAACTAACAAACCATCATTTATCACCTCCGTGTTTTTAATCTCTTTTTTGAGCCATCGGTGGCTGCCCCCGTTGCAAGAGGAGATCAAGAGCCCTTAGAGGAGGAAGCCACAGGCCGTGGGTCTCACACACCTGTGCAAGCACAATACACACACACACACATCCATCCCTCAGTAAAGTTCACTCCCGGCAGTTCCAGGACTGCTTCCAGCCCACGGGGAATCCTGATTGAGGCTCCACCTCGAGAGGGGAGAGCAGCCTCCGTGTCTCTCTCCTTTCCTCCTCAATGCCCACTTCCACCCGCCCTCCCAGCCCACCCCACGGAAAGCTCGGCCCCAGGTCATGGCACACTTGACCAAAAATGGCCACGGCCACGCATTTGGAGGAGATAACAAATTTCCCTTTCCTCCTCAATGAGTAATGATGTGTATATGACTTTGGGAGCAGGGTCCTGCCATGCACAGAATGTGTCCACGCTTCCGTTTCCTGTCAGCTCCGAGGACACGCGTCTGGTAGGCTGCGCTCACTGGGCGGCCCCCACTCACTGGGCCCCTAACTGGGAGCTTGGACAAGGCCCGATGGAGGGGGTGCCAAGCTGGGCCAGCACCTCCTCTGTAGCAAGGCAGAGAGCCCCGCGGCTCTTCCTGAATCGCCCTTCACTTCCTTGTCCTCCCAGAAGAACACCTCAGCTGAGCAAGGAGGTCAGAAGGGTCATGGGGCCTCGGAGGCCATGTTTGTTCACAGAAAGAAGCTGCTGTCCTGCGAACAATGGTCAGAGAGGAGGCAAAAGTGGGTCTACCCACCAAAACCCTGAGAGATCTCACGATGGCTTCTCCCTCTCATTAAGGTTTCAAAACCTCAATGTCATTTCGTCCAAGCTCTAACGTGGGCTTCTTCCTTTCTGCATCAGCTGTACCTGATGAAGACTGTTTCTCCATCCAGTGAAAACCCTTGAAAAAACGCCCCATAAAAATAAATCTTTCTTTTTCATGATGTTATCTTATCACAAAAACAACAATACAATAAAAGAATAAAATGAGAATCCAAGACTAACATCGCCTCGCGGCCCACATCTTAATAAAAATTAATGCTTCTCTTTATTCAAATGATTCTTGTCCATATGCACACTGAGTTTTCACATACAAAAGATAAACCGTTAAATAGTAAATAACAAGTAGTTTGTTTTTTCTCTTCGTAACAAATGTGTTTGCCTGGGAAGGACATGCGGGGACTAAGATGAAAATGAGCATAAAGCGTGAGGGGTGGGTGTCATAGAGTCGCCAGCTGTCCTCAGAGGACCTGGGACTGAGAAAGGGCTTCCCGCTCTGCCTGCTACTCACGCTCGAGCCCCACCGGCAGCTCCAGCACCGGTCACCGGAGTCCCTTACAATGTGGTCAGCACCCCGCCCTCCGAGACACTGTGCCCTATGCGCTCCCGCTAGATTACGGACGTGGGCTGAAGCGTGGTCCTATCTGAGAAAATCTCACCGCCCACCTCCGCAATCTCCCCCCACACGCATCCCTTCGCTCCTCACCCGTATCTCCGGATTGGTCATTCGGCCAGCAAGCCAGTTCCAGAGAACTAGAGGTTAATTTTCACCCTACCCAGGACAAGCGGTTTCCAAGTGCCCTTTTCTCCAGCACGCTGTCGCCGGCAGCAGCACAGAGCCCAGGATGGGAGTGGGAGGCCGCTGATCCCGCAGCCTCTCCCTGCGCTGCTTCTGGGCTGGAGTTTCCCTGGGACAGGCTCCCTCCGGCCCTGAGCTGCGGTCGAGACAGTAGTGTGGCAGTGAGGACGCCGCCCGACACCCACTTAGCCGCTTACCGCTCCTCCCCGCTCGGCCCCAGGGCTGCACAGAGCCCACCATGTCCTCCTGGCTCCTTGAACAGACCCCCCCCCCCGCCCCGTGCAGGGGCAGCCGCCCCGATGCCTGACTCCACGCCCCACGTGCAGACCCGCTCCAGCCTCCTCCCTGGGGACTGGCCCTTGGTCTCTGCTCTAGGCCAAGTCTTCAGCATGACTCACCCCTACTCGACTGGGGCTTCCACTGGAGCCCCCAGACTCCTCGGAGAGTGGGAAGGGGAGAGGCAGGAGGGGGATGCAAACCAAGGAAGGGGTAGAATGGTGGCCCTCAACCATATCCTAGGCCCCATGGCCAATTCCAGATCATCACAGACCAAGTCAGAATGGCAAAGCACGAGCCTCGAGAAAAGGGTAAACCTTTCGTACCATGATCCCAGAACTCAGAAGTATTCCAGAGTGTTCCCCAAGAACCTTTTCATTAGGCACACGACACTCTAGACTCTCCAAAAAAATGCTGACACGAGGCAAACACACGCACAGACACACACGCAGAGGCAGACACACACACGCACACACACACACACGCTAACACTTTCGTCAGACTCCATGCAGTCACGTGTCCAGAAATTGCAATATTCGATAAGGACAAGGAAATTCAATGCTTCTGATTGACCAGAGGAGGCGTGAAGGGATGGGGGGCATTCGCCCAAATACGAGACCAGGTATTAATTTTGCTCAAGGGAACCTCAGGCCCTGCAATCAGCATCACCCAAGGGCAGCCTGCAATCCTGCTTTCTGTCCCCTGCTCTCCTCCTTCCTTCTCTCCTTCCCTCCCTCACCCAGAAGACAAGGGTGTCTCGGGCATGTGGTCGTCAGCCTCCTAGGAAACTACCCGACTGTCTTGAGACACGGCTGGCAACTGGGAATCATGGGCCACGGAGGCGAGGGCACCGGGGCTGACTCCGCCCCCGGGTGGCAGAGGCTGTCTGTGGAGCAGGCTGGGGGACCCCCCGTGTCCGGGGCCAATTCGCCACCAAAGGGGAAGCGAGCGTGTGTGACAGCGTGGCCCCCGTGCACAAGAGCCCTGGGGCATCATGTGGTGTGTGGCCACATGTGCATGTTTGCCATGAGTGGCTCTCACGTGTGCGAGTGTGTAAGTACGCATGTGAAAGACTGAACAATCACACGTGTGTGAAGAGTGTGTGAAAACCGCTTGAGGGTGAGTGAGGGTGAGTGAGGTTGCAGCCGTTGTGCGTAGGATGCGTGGGAGGGAAGCCGCGGGTGGAGGGGTCAGGGTGCCCGTCTCCAAGCCGGAGAACCATCGCACACAGTGATGGGGGTTCAGAGGAAGTTCCCTTGTTCCCTTCTTGAGCCCTGTGCCCTAGCACGTCGGCAGGTCATCAAGGCCTGGTCATCAGGGATCCCCCAGCCTGAGAGGAGCAGAGTGAAAGCTAAAATCAATTGAGAGAAACCACATGGAGAAGTGAGGTCGAAGGAAAGTCCCCAGCGGCCGACCACAGGCCCATAAAGACCAGGCACAGTTAGCAGATCAGTGAGGGGCAAGGGGACAAATGGGATGCCCTAATAGGGGCACGATGCAGACCTATCAGTGACTCCCGAGGGCACGGAGTCCCCTGGCTCTGGCGTCAGAAGAAGGGGTCAGACCGCGGCCTGCCTCACCGGAGCTGCGGGACCCTGTTCTAGTCGGTCCCCGCAGCCGGGCCACCTAGGAAACTAACCAGACTTCCCTCGGACAGTGGTCAAGGCCCGGGCTCGGGTCCACCGGGGCACTCTGTGGCCGTCACGCGCTGTGCAATCGCGAGTCCCCGGTTCCAGAAAGGACCCGCAGCTGCTCCCGACAGAGCGAGGCAGCCGACGCGTCTAGAAGCCTAAGAGGGAGCGGCGACCCCGAGGCCAGGCAGCGTGGCATACAGCATGCCGTGGGACATGTGACACCCCGAGACTCCACAGCACGCAGCGGGTGAGCTACATGTGACCAACATACAACACACAAAACACGGCGCAGACACAGCTTTGTCCCGCTATCCAGAAACAGAGCGTTTCTATGAAAATGTCCATAAGCCGAAACGGCATAAAGCAGAGATTACTGTTAATTTATATGGAAAACAGGTTGAGCATCCCTAGGCACCAAAAATCTCCTCTCTTAGGCTTTCCTGATACCCTAGAACACATCTTGCAAACAGATGCACCAAATAAATCAAATAAATCGCAGATGCTCAAGGACACAGTTCGAAGCTCTGTGGGCAGGGGGCGGAGACGAGGAGCGTGGGTCCCAGCACTAGGGAGCCACCTTCCCCGCGTGGGAAGGTGCTCGGCCAGACCACGCGCGCTGCTCTTCTGATTTCTTTCAGTTAATGAGAAAAAGCACTAATGTGCATCCTGTACATCCTTCGTGAAGCAGGGAACCTCTGTACAATATCCGATGGAGTCCTGAACCCGGGGGCAGGAGCAGAAATGCGAGGGGCGGGCAGCAGTGTCCTGAGAGAGGCGTGTCCAGGACAAGGTCACCGGCAGGATGTGGGGCCTCAGTGGTCTCTGATCTGGGAGACAGCCAGGGCCACAGTGCCATCTGCAAGATACGAGGGTGCGACTCTAGGAACAAGCTAACTCTCCCAGCAATGTTGTGTCTGCCTCCTCCCGGCAGCCTTCCCGGGAGCCCAGCTCAGTCTTCAGACCACTGCTCCCACCCCTGCTGCCGGTAAGGAGAATCCACGGAGGCCTCGCCTGCACGCAGGTGAGCTGTTTGGTAGGAAAACACACCCTGCTCTTTTCCACTCCAGAGGAAGAACCAGAAAGGACCCCATTCCCTGCCCCTGCAGTGGGGAAGCGCCAGGTTCACAGAGTCTGGCACTGGGCCAAGAGGCCTCCCCGAGGCGACCACATTGGAGAAGCCAGAGTTCAAGTCCACCCATGGCGGCAGGGAAGACCTGGGCTCAGACAGACACAGGTGCCCAGGTGGAAGGCAGGATGAGAGACAGGAGGAGCACACACAGCACCTCGGACCCAAAACTGGCTGCCTCCCAGACAGATGCCATTCTCACCAGGACCGAGCACAGGGGCAGCCCTAACTTCTGTGTTTCCGGGTGAAAAGCTTTCTTCCTCGATCAGGTCTGCAGGACCTGGTCAGAATCCAAACTCCTGGGGCCAGGGCCACAGAGGCCGAGGATCGGGGCCATTTCAGCAAGCAAAGGAAGCAATGTCAGGAACCAAACACGTGCTGACTCTTCTCACGGCTTCCACGGACCACGGAGGCTGCCCCTCGATGTTACTAACTTTCCAAGAACACAGCCTCCTTTCTTGCAAAGCTCCCCCAGGAGCAGGCGTCCTCCTTCTCCTCCAAACCCGCCCAACCTTATGACCGCCCTGACTCGGCGGAGCGTCCCATGGTGACCACGGGAGAGCAGGTTTCCTGCTTCTGAGGTTCAGAGCACAAACACCCTCCTGGGCCAAACCTGCCCCCAAGGCCAGACTGACAGAACATTCTAGACACCAAGAGCTCTCAGGACAGCAGCGGATTCTCATCAAAGGTCTGGGGTGTTGAGTCCCCCCACACCACAGCCGAGGCAGGCACATCACGGACTGGGTAAATCCGCTTTCCTCAGGGATGAGAACCCAGCCAAAGGAATTCACCACAGTAACGGAGAAACTGGACACGCACGGCACTCAGAAATGCCCAGAGACCCACGTTTGCAGTCATGGTTCACCATCTACGGCCATCAGGGGGTCGGGAGGGTGTGGGCTGGTGGCAAGTTTATGGTTACAAAACCATAAAATGGGGAGAATCTTCATCTCTGGAAGAACACTGCCTGGAGAAAAGAAATTGAATGACTTTTTTTGAACTTGGAAACTATGTCGTATCTCTCCGCGCACTTTAAACATTTCACAGTTCAGAGACCATGAGCATCAGTCCTTCCAATAGAGGATAGCCTCATTATTCCGTTTTACTAAAGATAATCTTTGAAACTTCATTCTCTGAAAAGAAAGGGATGATGAGAAATATGCAGTCCACATGGAGAATAAAGAATCATTCTTCAATTTAATTCTAAAAATTAAACATAGCAATAAAATAGAAGGTAACTTTACCCTCCCCTGACTCAAGAACCATTTACTCAGACTCTTTGCTGAAACATTTAAAAAACATTTGTGGGAGTGAAGGTGTGCTTGCCTGGTGACTGGGTCTTCACACACTCCTGAAGGCAGTGCAAACTGTCACAGCCTTTTCCAGAAGCAGTGGAGCCATATGTATACCTCACAACGTTCTAACCGTTTGACCCAGAAACGAATCCGCTGGGAACCCGCCCTAAGGAAACGGTTCGGAAGAACTGAAATGCTATACGCACAAATCTGTTCACTATAGGGGCACCTGGATGGCGCAGTGGGTTAAGTGTCTACCTTTGGCTCACGTCATGATCTCAGGGTCATGAGACCCAGCCTCTTTTTGGACCCTGTGCTCAGCAGGGGGTCTGCTTGAGATCCTCTCTCTCCCTCTCCTTCTGCCCCCCCCCCCCGCTCATGTGCTCGCTCTCTCTCTCACTTTCTCTCTCTCAAAATAAAAAACTGTATGTACCCAAATTATGGAACATTGTGCTTCTAATCACAACTGTGATGTAGATAAATGTTTCAGATATATTAGATGACTAAATCAAATTACAAAATCAATCTTAAAGTCTGACTCCCCTTTTGTAAAATTACATATTTTGTCTTTAATTTTAATGTCTTAACTTTTTTCTTTTATAGAATAAAAAATATTTTAAAATGGAAGAAGTGTTCCCACAGCTGAGCCTAACAATTTAAGCATAAAAATATCTGAGGGTTAAGAGCTAAAACTATAAAGCTCTAAGAAGAAAACATAGCTATACATCTTTGTGACCTTGAATGGGGCAATGGTTTCTGACATGTGACAGTGAGAGCACAAACAAGTAAAAAAAAAAAAAAGGTAAACTGCACTTCATCAAAATTAAAAACTCATGTGACAAAAGACTCCCAACAAGAAAATGAAAAGAGAACCCACGGAAATGGAAGAAGATATTTGCAGATCATGCATCAGAATATACGGAGGAACTCTCACAATTCAAAACTGGGCAAAGGGTCTAGAAGACATGTCTCCAAAGAAGACATACAAATATTCACCAAGCGCATGAAAACATGCTCAACAACATTAGTCAGGGAGATGCAAACCAGAGCCACAATGATGGGGTCACCGGGGGATGGGCACTATGGAGGGCACTTGATGGAATGAGGACTGGTTGTTACACGCAACCAGTGAATCCCTAAATTCTACCCCTGAAATGAATAATACACTGTGTGTTAACTAAATGGAATTTAAGTTAAAAGACATTGTTTTAAATTTTTTAAAAGATGGAAAAAAGAAGAGTCACAATGAGACACCACTTCACACCCACTAGGATCCTCAAGCCAAAAAGACGGACAATAGAAAGCAAGGATAAGGACGAGGAGAGATTGGAGCCCCCACACGTGGTTGGTGGGAATGTAACAGGGTGCGGCCACTTAGGACACCAGCTGGGCATTTCCTCAAGAAGTTAGACATTGTCAGCATATGACCCTGCGATTCTCCAGCAAGTTTCCTACCCAGGAGAACTGAAAACATACGTCCAGACAAAAACGTGTGCGGGAATGTTTACAGCAGATGCATAATGGTCAGAAAGTGGAGGAAACTCAAACGCCCATCAGCTGATGAACGGACAAATAAAAGGTGGTATGTCCATAAAATGGAATATTATTTGCCCATAAAAAGAAGGAACAGCTGACACACAACACAGCACGGAAGAACCATGAGAATATTATGCTCAGTGAAAGAAACTAGACATAAAAGGCCATAGATTACATGACTTGATCATAGGAAATACAGCAAATCCATAGACAGAAACTAGATTTGTTGCCAGGATGCCAGGGCCTGGTGGGGAAGGAATGAAGGGTAACTGCTTACAGGTATGAGATTCCTTTTGAGGACGTCAGAAATGTTCTGGAATTGGATAGTAATGATGACTGCACAATTTTATCAATATACTAACCACCACTGCATTAGCTTCTTCTCTAAAGGAGCAGATCTATGGTGTGTGCATTACATCTCAACAATATATGTATATATATGAGTACACTGGAGCAAATCATTATTTACAGGTCATTTTTAACCCCATATAGCAGAGCAAGACTCTACACCCTCATACTTGTCAATGTCTCACCGACAGCCACAAGGGAAGCCCTGAGATGACCTCAGCAGATAGCAAACAGAATGCCCTCTCCTTGAGTTATTAACACAAGACAATGTTTGCACAGAGATTCCAGATCTGTTGGTGATTTGGGCGGGGGGGAAATCACATCAGCTTTAGGAAAATGGGGACAAACACTAGGTTTAACTACTCTATAAACGAATCAAAGACTGGGATATAGAGTCAAGTGGGAATTTCCAAATCTGAATTTTTTTTAATCATAAATCTACACTCTTGGCTGGACTAATTCTTGGGAGGACAGTGCAGCTGCTGCAAGCACTGCTCCTGACCCCCCAGCCTGGACTCTGCCCACACGCCGTCCTGCCTCCCGCTTTGAGCCAAAGGTCACTTCCTAGGATCCAAGAAAAGGTACGGCCGGGAGGGCTGTCCTCAGCAGCTGAGCTGGGCTCGGACCACCTAAAGCTCCGCCTTCGCTCCCAGTTCACTTTGTGTTCTGAAACCCCTCTCAAAGCCATCCTGGCCCAGCGTCGCCTTTAGGGGACCGCACTGTGTCCACAGGCTGCCACAGACCAGGGGACAGACCTCACCATGAACAAGATGGACTTTCCCCCAAAGCGCAGGGTCCTTACCTTCTCTTCGGTTTAACCCAGAACTGACTCCAGGAGTGACGTCGGCTTCGCTGACCCAACGCCAGAGAGGACGGCGGGGACAGCCAGCATCTGAGACAGAGGGGACACACCAGTCATCGATCGGGTCCAGCCTGCCATCCCCAATGGCAGTTGTGGCCCCAAAGCGCCCCCTCCCCCCGGCAGATGGTCCTACCGCCCCTGTGGCACTAGCCAGTGTGGAAGGAGCCCACCCAGCACCCCACAGCAGCCTTCCCCGCTCCAGGCCGGAGCTAACTGCCCGACAGATGGGACTCCTGGGCTGGGCTGAAAGTGCCTTGCTGTGACTTCCCCCAGAGCAGTGAGCCTTCTGCTTTGAAGCAGCAGGTATGAGTCTCCCCTCGCTCCCGTGAAGGTTCTTCCAGTATGAACACGCCAACCGGCTCAGCCAGCGGTTCAGGGGCGCCGAGAGCGGATCCAACCAGGGAGGAGGGAGTGAGCGAGGCCAGATTCCAGCCTACATCTCCCTGGTGGAGCCGGACGCTGGGACTCCGTGTTGCCCACAGACAGAGCACTGAATACCACCTCCTCCCCAGCACCGCGATGAACAACTTTAGGGGACCCTGAAGACACCCCATAAAGCGCAAAGCCCATTTCCTTGGTTTTGTGTGTTTGTTTGAGAGGGAAACTCCCCGCTATGTCCAGGCTAGCGAGCCTGCCCGTGGCCGAGGTTCCCCACGTTCCTCCCCCGGCCTCGCAGGTGCTAAGGCGGGATCCTCTCCCACGAGCCCTTCCGCGTTTCCTGACAAGGGGCCACCGCCCACTACATCTTGCGTAAGAACCATTCATGAAGGACATCGGTGGGGTGTCTGCCAGTGGGCCGCGTGCTCTGTCCCCCCGGGGCAGCATCAGGGCTGCGTGCTCTGTCCTCCCGGGGCCCGTGCTCCGTGCACTTGTCTGGAAAACGGCTGGGATCTGAGACTCCTACGGTCTCCAAGACTCCCCAGTCTCCTCCGCCCTCCCTGCCTGCTGATGTGAGGTCCCCAACCTGGCCGTGGATGTGCTCAACACTGTCAATGCTAAATTGTCCCAATGGCAATGACGGTGACTTCGGCAGAGCCAAAACCCATCACGAGTCAACGAGGAGTTGCCCGGCCAAATGAACAACATAAGCGGCTTAGTTGATTTCGCAAGACAGTCGCTTCCTTTATTTCTTATAGAGGAAAAAGATGTCGTCATTCTTAAACTCATCTGACGGCCAGCCAGGAACCACTCATCCCACGCGGGTCCTGCCACAGTGTCATACAACTCTGGAGGGAAACTGAAGCACGGCAGGCCATGGACCAGGCCCCATTTCATCTCGGGGTGCTCGCAGGAGATATCTCGTGAATCTGGGGGCTCGGGCCTGGGCAGCAGGTGGAGAGTTACAGCGGGAAGCACAGGGCGGAGGGCACAGCCCAGGGCAGGGAGCAAAGGCCTGGCCAGCAAAGCCAGGGAGCCAGGCCTTCCATCCCGGTCCTCCAACTATTAGCCCTATGACTCTGAGTGCTGGGGCACATGAAGCGGGGGTGCTGCCAGGAGCCCCGAGGACACCAGTCAGAAAGCTCTGCCACTACTGGGCCCCTTGCAAAAGATACCTAGAGTCAGTGTCATGATTGACTGAGAGTAATCGCACCCGCCCAAAGTGTCTTCAAGAAGCCCAGCCCTGAGATGGCCAGCAGGGGAGGTGATGGTAGAGGCCGTTAGGATGGGAGCTTGCAGGAAAGGTCTCTGAAGACCAAGCTGCAAGGCCTAGGGCAGAGTGTCAAGCTGGCCTGGCCCTCGGCGGCTGATAGGGACCCATCAGAACCCAAGGCAAGGCAAGAAGGGGCCCAAGAGGAGCCACCACGGAAGTCACTCAGAAAGGTGAGTGAGTGGCAGGGTCTGGGGTCAGGCGAGGAAGGGGCCGGAGGGTCCTTACCGAGGAAGTGACTAAGCTGTCTAAGCAGAGAGCCAGATGGGTGGGCAGGAACCAGAAGCCCACCCTGCTGTCCCCTGGATCGGGTTCAACTGTCTGCACCAGCCCGAGACAAAGTCACTGGCTCTCTGAAGCAGAGCACAGGGCCTGGCACGGAGAAGGCAGCAGTTTGCGGGAAGGAGGGTGCCACGTGGGTGGAAGCCAGAGCCTGCTAGGGATCGCATTTTACTAAAGGCCACTTGTCTCCAAAGTCACCTCTTAGGCCCTCCCTGGTCCTCCCCGTCTCCCCGCAGGCTTCCCAAAGCTCATCTCCCAGCCTCGAAGCTCCTGGAAATCGCCTTCAGACACAGGGCGCACCTCAGGCTTTAGGCTGATCTTCTTTCCATATCCATGACCGCATGTCAGCCTCGCGAAAACCCCGTGAGGCTGGTCTTGCTATCCTCATCTTCCAGGCAAAGAGGCCAAGGCTGAGCAAGTTCGTCAGCCTGCCTGAGGTCACCAGTCAGCGAGAGGCAGTACAGACGCGATCCCCTCCGCGGCCTGCAGGAAACACCATTATGGGGCACCTTCAAGGCCCGAGGCGCCCAGATACCGTGTCATCAACTCCCGTCTCCTTCCCTCTGCGGCCAGCGTTACCATCTTCATTCAACATCGGGAAACGCCGAGACACTGAATAACCCGTCTACAGTCTTTCAGGTAGATTCGGAGCCAGAATCCAATCTGGATACACCTGAATCCAAAGCCGGTGTTCTCCTACTCGCCTATGCTTACCACTAGCCACCTTCTCCTTCCCGGCCCCCTGTAAGTTGCAGGACCCCCCCCCCAACCCCCGAACAATTTCAGGGAACATTCTCGGCCCGCAGGCTTGGGCTGGGTACCACCAGCTCTTGGAGCCTGCCAATATTACAGGAGCCGAGTGCACCCCCTTCTCTCATGATGGTGGGCTCATCCTCCCGCTAACTCTGCCACGCCCCCCCAGGTGTGTCGCCACCCCAGCAGGAGCCCTAAACTGGGCCCTGCGAGGTGTCATGCAGGCTGGAGTTTCTGTTTACCTACCCTTCGTCCTGGGAAGGGACGATCAAGGGACGAATCCCCCGGATTGCCTCTCCTTGTGACAAAATCACACAGAATTCCCTACTGATACGATAACTTCGGTATGAGAGAGAGAGAGAGAAAGAAGTCTGAGGAGAAAGAAGCTCCCGCCACTCCCGCACGAGGGCCCATCCGAGGCCCTCAGACCTGCGGGCCTGCTCCAGCCCGAGGAGAAGTCCAGGCAGACCTCTTGGGCCCAGTGCCTTGGTCGGCTCCACATAAACCGGAATTTTCCACCCCGGGGTCGCAACAGTAGGAGAAGGGTATTGGATCTTTGCACATTTTAAAAATATGCCAGAACATCAAATTATTTGGCCTGCTTGGGTAACAATGAGGCTCCATTTTTAACCAGTTTCTTTTTTTTTTTTTTTTTAAGATTTTATTTATTTATTAGAAAAGAGAGAGAGTGAGAGAGAGTATGAGAAGGGAGAAGGTCAGAGTGAGAAGCGGACTCCCCATGGAGCTGGGATCCCGATGTGGGACTCGATCCAGGGACTCCAGGGCCATGACCTGAGCCAAAGGCAGTTGCTCAACCAATTGAGCCACCCAGGCGCCCCTTAATCAGTTTCTTTTAGGCAGATTATACAAACATGGTCTCACTCATGTGGCAAAGAAGAAGGTCAATAAAGCCACATTTTTGCCATAGCTTGAGACCCCTGCACGGCGGGTCCGTGAGGATCACACGCTGGTGTGCTCAGGTGAACTGAGGCCCTAAGGGCTTCCACACCGGCCGCGGAAGGGCTCCGGTGTCGGAGGAGTGGGCTCAGGGCCGCCGGCATCGTGCGCACTAGGAGCGTGCAAGGAGCCCGGGCCCCGGGCAGCTGACACTCAGAGCAGCACGAGGGGGGCGGGCCAGGCTCTTCCCGCGTCCTCTTGCCACCTGCGTGACCTTGGCCAGGGCTGGCCTTCACCTCTGTCTCTCCAGGATCCCTGGAGAAAAGGGAGAGGGGGTAAAGGGAGAGGAGCGGCACTGAGCTCACAGCGTGATGGAGGGGCCGGAGGGAGAACACGCATCATGGACCGTGTGCCCCCCGAGTGCCGCGTCCCTGTGCATTGTGACGGTGACGTGCTGAGCTCAGGGGGGGCTACACAGCATTCCCCACAGAAAACTGCACCCCGATGTCCAGACTCCCCCAACCTCCCCCCAACTCAACAGAGGCGCCAGTTATCAATCAGTAGATAACTCCTGCCACCCGGGCGCTGGCTCTGCTTAGTCAAGGGTCTCACTTGTCCCCACGACGACTCTCCTGCATCTCTGGGTTGCAATGGCGTGGCGAAGGGAACAGAATCCGGAAAGTCGGGTTGCTTGCATAAATGTGAGGAGGCTAGGTTTGAAGACCAGCTTCTTCACGCAAAGAGAGGTCCCATTCAAGGGAGGAGAACCCGGTCCCGCTCAGAGAGGCCCCGTTCCTGCCTCTCTTCCCTTCAGCCCCCCGCACACGAGGCCGAGGAGGCAGGCCCGGGGCTGGCGCACACCACGGGCGTCTGCCACATCAGCGCTCAATAAAGGGCAGGCCGCAAGCCTCAGGTTTGTTCTGGAAGCACCGCGCACGCTGGCCGACTCTGGGGACCTGGGAGGTTAGGGGCTGGCTCCAAGCTGGCTGAAGCCGACCCTGATTGAGCGGGTCGGCCTCGGCGCCCACAGGGAGGCCTGGGCTGCCCCCGGGACTGTTTTCCATGCACTGGCTGGTTTGCTTTGGCTTCTCTAATGGGGCATGTCTCAGAGCTACTCTGAATAGAAAGTGCCCTTGTTCTGCTTAGAAGGCCCCGGATGGCCTCCTTCCTCCCTCCCGTGCATGACCAGGAGGTCCCAGCTCAGCACTCAGCCGACGGGCAAAGACCAAACAACGTTTCACTGAGGATGTTTCCAGCTGAGACGTCACTCTTGTTGCTCTTTCAGATCCCAGGAGAAATGCTTAGCTTGCTGACAGAGATAATAAAGTTTGTTGTCAAATACGGAGAAGCCAGAGGGAACCAGCGATTGGGGTGGCCTTGACCGCCAGAGGCCTTGTGCTGCCGGTGGCCCAGAAGCAGTGTGCCCTCCGAGCACGATCCCGTTACTGGTTCTCGCGGAGCCTTGAAGCTCTCACGACCCGGGGTGATCCGGTCTGCCCCCCATGTTGGTGATAAGGAAACTAAAACTGGGGGTGTGGGGGCTGGGCCAAGGTCACGGAGGTGCTGGATACAGAGCTGAGAGTGGTCGGGGCTTCAGTCGATGCCTGTTGTGGGCTGCACTGGGTCACCCCAAAACTCACAGGTTGAGTCCTGACCCCCAGTCTTGTATTGGAGACAGGCCTCTCCAGGAGGCCATGAAGGTAAAATGAGGTCATGTGGGTGGGCCCTAATCCAATGTGACTAGTGTCCTTAAAAGGAGACGAGGACGCAGAGAGAAGACCCAGTAAAGACACAGAAAGAAGGTGGCGATCGACAAGCCGAGGAGAGAGGCCTCAGGAAAGCCAGCCCTACCAACACCTCGATCTCGGACTTCGGGCTCGTCTTCGTTATGGTAGCCCCGGGACGCGAATACCGTGCCCTTCTCCGCTTCCCCATGACAAGGCAGCCGTGTAGGGAATGGGGATTTTAAAGTCCGTCACTTCTGCACTTACTGAAATTAAGGCTGTGCTGGAGGAGGCACGTTTCATTACGAACATCTATTCGGGAGAATCCCGGGGATGTTGCTCGTACGCGGCAGCTGGTGATGCTACAGTCATGGGAACGGCCCTTCCCGGTGACTGGTAGGCTGTCTCTGCAGCCGGTTCCCAAAGAAGCCATCCAGAACGTTCCAGGCGGCGAGGACACCCCCGGAGCGACTGTCTAAGGGCACGAGTGCCCACTGTTAGGACAAGATCGTTCATTCTTTTGAACAAAATAGAGGAGTGAGAGTCTCATGAGTTTTTCTTACCTCTTAAGACCTGAAATGGAACAAAAAGTGAAGACTGGGGAGATTTCTGAAGGAAATATGGAGGCAGGCAGAGGAGAAGGTTGAGGAAAACCAGAAAATGGAACTCTCCCACATGGGCTTCTGACAGAACTTTAATGGCCAGTGTTCTGGACAGAGAGACAGACGTGAAGAAGACGCCTCATGGAGCACTGTTGGTGACAGTGTGTGACACTGTGTGACAGAGGCCACTCACACAGGCTAAAGGACAACCTGCCTCCAACACTTGCAGGCTGTGCGAGTTTGTGCAAGCTCCCTAACCTCTCTGTGCCTCAGTTTCTCCATTATGCTTTTAAAGAGAGCTCACAGGAAAGCTGTGGAGACCCAATGAGTTAAACACGTAAGGCTCTTCTTAGCACGAGGTCGGCACACGGAAGCCCCGCTCATCTTCATTCGGCGGGTCAGGGCAGCCTCTCGGAGAAGCAGGTACAAAGAAACGCAGCACGGGTTCTAGCGAAGGGCTCTGGAAGCCCGGAGAAGGGAGCCAGCCTCCCTCCTCTGTCTCTGTCTCTCTCTCGGCCGCGGCGAGCTGGCTCTACCAGGCAGATCGGGGTCTGTGTTATGGAAGAGAGACCAACGTAAGGGGAAGGTGGGGGACTCGAGAAAATCTCACGCTGTTTGGGGAACCGAAAGGGGCCTGTGGCCTCCAGAGCTGAGGAGGGTGCTGGGAAATGAGAGCAGAGGGCTGAGAGGGGCCAGGCACCAGAGGGCCCCCCGCCCCGGGTTGCTGCTAAATCAGAAAGATGACAGGGCCCTGGCCACAGGCCCAGGTAGAGAGGGCAGGGGCTGAGACAAGGGCCGTGGCCGTGAGGGTGGCAGCTGAGGTAGAAGGACAGGGGGCTCGGCAGAGGCCAGGACAGGGGCAGCAGCTCGTCTCCTCCCCCACAGCACACAAGGCAGGTGGCCTGGGGGCCCTGGGACTGCGTTCTGGTCAGTGGGATGGGGCAGAGGGGACAGTAGCCTCTTCTAGGCTTCTTGCAGGACCCTCTGGTCCGCTCTCGCACTTCTGCTACAACCCGAGAAGGCGTGGGCTCCGGGCGCGCAGCTGCAGCTGGAACCCCCGATGGCCTCCCTGGAGGACAGCTGCTGGGACTCAGGCCCAGGCACGAAAGACGGCACACGGACAAGAAACACACATTTACCACAGCAAGCCACTGAGATCTCGGGGATCTTTGTTACACAGCAGAGCCCACCTGACCGTACAGGGGGGATCAGGGCACTGGTCGCTGGATTGGCCGAGGACAGGGGTGAGTCCGGGATGAGTGCGCACTGCCAGGGGAAGGTGGTGCTGCGAACTCGGGCAGAAGATGCTCGACGCTAAGTCTCTGCTTGTAACTTAGACACGACCGTTTGGGCGCTTCCGGCAAGAAGCAGATGACCACCAGCGACGTGTATGTGAAACAACGTCAGGGAAAAGGCCAGAACCACAGCTGCAGGCTGGAGGGGCGTGGGCTCCAGCGGTAGCTGAAGTCCTGCAGAAGGAAAGAGAGCATGTGGGCGTGTGTGGCGAGGAACGCTGAGAGCTAAAAGAAAGGAGACGATGGAAGAACGGCGATCAGCCGGGACAAGAGGGAGCCAAAGAGGTTTCCCTGATGGGAAGACACTGAACACAAGGGACAGAGCACGGCAGGAACGGGGAAGGGAACCAACAGACCCCCAGCACCGCGCCAGGGGGCTCTCGGTGCCCCAGGTGGCGGCGGGCCGCAGACGCTGCCCCCTCCCCAGAGCGCAGCAGGTACCAGAAACCCAGGAACAGAGTGGGGCTGCACGGGGCTGGATCCGGCCAACGGATAACCCTCGTGCAGGGAGACAGCAGGTGTTTTCAACAGTCGCCACCCTTGAGGCGCTAGCGGCAGGAGCAGTGAGATAAGGCAGGTTCAGAAATAACTCGCTGGAGGCAGACAGACGGGAACAATCTAATCGGCTCCCAAAGACTCCAATACCATCCCATGGGGGTAGGGGATGGGGGAGGGGAGACACAAGCCTTCAGTCCCTAGCACTCCTAGATAAACCCCTCCTGCTGGATAAGGAGGACTCCAAGAAATAAGCCTCACTTCCCAGATCTTCTAAATATTCGATCAATTCAGAGCATGAAGGACATCGATGTTTTTTTCTCAAAAAGAGAAGCAGTTCACATAATGACTGGATAGCTGTTTATTTACAGAACATGTAAGTTTTTTTAAAATAAAACTGAAATGGGCATAAAAATCAGTAGCTTTTGAAAAGTCTTTTTTAAAGTTTTATTTATTTATTTTGAGAGAGAGAGAGAGCATGTGAACAGTGGGGGGAGAAGCGGAGGGAAAAAAATCTCAAGCAGATTCCCCGGGCCTGCAATCACAACCTGAGCCGAAATCAAGAGTTGGACGCTCAATGGACGGAGCCACGCAGGCGCCCCAATTTCTAAAAGTATTTCCGCAGGGCACCTGGGTGCCTCCGTCCGTTAAGCATCTGCTGAGGTTGTAATCCCAGGGTCCTGGGATGGAGTCCCGCATGGGGCTCCCTGCCCAGCCGGGAGCCTGCTCCCTCTCCCCACCCACTGCTCGCAGTCTCTCTCACTCTCCCTCTTTTTCTCAAATAAATAAAATCTTTTCTTTAAGTATTTTTGCATCTCTCAACTTGATTTCTTCTCACACTACCTTTTGGAGTCTCAGGTGAGAAAATCAAAACATAAGGTTTGGGATCGACCTGAGGTCACAAAGCCAACCGTGGAAGGACAGGCTTGTTTCCAAAACAGCGCTGTGGGAAACATGCCCACGGTTCTAGAATAATAGCTCTAGTTGAGTCGTGGGGAAGGGGTTCAGAGGAGACAACTCCTAGGCGTTACTGCTTTGCCACCGCATGCACCAGCCTCCTGAAGACAGTGCATACCTCCAGGGTTGAACCCTTGAGCCACACCCTCAACAAGGTCTGAGGGCCAGGAGTGAGGGAGGAGGGAGGCCTGCCGATGGCTCACCCTCCACCTGTCATCCTAACGGGATATCACAAACAGTGGGAGGTGAGCTGAGCCTAAGGAACTTGTGGAGTTGGATGCCACAGTCCCCAGGAGGGGCTGCAGGTCTCCCCAGTAAATCAAAGCCCACTTTCTGCCAACGCAACCTTCCTGCTTTACCCTCTCTGGGGGTCGGCATCTCCCCTCGCCCAGAACTGAACTTCTTCTAAACTTAGAACGCCTGCTGGCTGCTTCCTCCCCAAGCACACGCACGTCCCAACCTGTGGGGGCCTGCTTCCGAGGCCCTATCCCCTCCGTCCGCAAGAGCAGTTTGCATGGAGATTACCGTTTGGAAGCAGAAGCGTGTGGCCTGGTGCCTTTTGATTTCGGAGTTGATGAGCTGGAAAAAGGTATTTTGCAGGGCGCAGCGGATGGAGACATCCCCTCTGCTAGCCACTTCGCAGACATATGGCCTGCTTTCCCACCAGTTAGGAAGTGATTACAGGAGCAGCACAAACAGATTTTTTTTGTCAAAGTGGAGGTGTGATTTTCTCAGGTTTTGTGAGAACACACACATACATATTTTTACCAACCCAATCTGTTTTCCAGCAACCCAGTGGCCGCAGGGTCTGGGAGGCCAACTTAAATATATGGGAGTCACAGAGGGTTGCCTGGTGAAGTCTCTAGAAGCTTCAAGCATACCTGAGCTGACAGGAGGCTGAGCTAACACAGATGAAGCCAGCTGGCCAACGACCCGTGAGCAAGGAGGAAAGGGGGGCCGCGGCCAGGAGAACGGGCCTGGAGGCTGGGGCCCCATGTCCACTCCGTGCCCACAGGCAGCCTCTCCCCTTCCTACCCGCCCAGGCTCTCCTCTGTGATGGGAAGCACCACCGCAAAGCCGCCTCGTGCACACAGAACCCTGGCTCATCGGCTACATGGGGCCAGAACTTTTTTTTTTAATTCACTATTGCTGGTTTAGCTCTAAGATCTCTTTGAAATAAAATTTAAGGCTTGCAAGAGACATTAGGGTAAAGATAGCAGATGGAACCCATTCCTTTACTTCCATTACCTCCCTAATTACCTTGAAAACAGAAACTTTGTGCTGCTTTGCAGTATAGATCTGTGCTGCCCAATATGGTAGCCAAGTCACGTGTGTCACATTGCGCTTTTATTAAATATATTTGAAAATTTAGTCTGTCGTTGGCACAAGCCTCATCTCACGTACCCAACAGTTGCGTGTGGCTGGTGGCTCTCATACTGAAGAACAGAGATAAAGAACAAGCCCATCACCACAGAAAATTCTATTGGACGGTGCTGGTAGAGACCCCCGCGGAGCAGAAGCAGTTGGGGAAAGCACAGCGGGAAAATGCTGGGACCCGGAGGCGTGCGCTGGGTAGTAACTGGCGGGACAAGGGGAATAAAGCTGGATCCCAAACCAGAATCGGGGGTGCTACGAAAGCCGCTGGCCCTTGACATTTGTCAGGTCTGGGCAGGACCAAAGCAAGCCCCGTGCTCTAACTCTCTGGAAAAAAGGCTAAACCGAGGTAACAAACTCTACTGAAAGGACGAAAAACTACTGTCTCTCCTCTACCTTGACAAACATGCCTTCTCGATAATATAAGAGGACAATGTATTAGCTTGCGAGGACGGCCACATCCAGTACCACAAAACAGCACAGTTCTGGAAGCTGGAAGTCTGAAATCAAAGTATGGACAAGGCTGGTTCCCTCTGAGGGCTTTGAGGGGTAAATGGCCCCGTGTCTCTCTCAGCTTCCAGTGACAGCCAGCAACCCTAGCATCCCATAGCTTATAGATGCCTCCATCTTCATGCAGCTTTCTCCCCACATCTCTGTCTTCACATGGCCTTCTTGTGAACACACCAGGGGTACTGGCTAGGGACTCTCTCTACTTCAAAATGACTTTATCTTAACTAATGACATTTTACAAGGACCGTGTTTCTATAGGTCACAATTTGAGGTGCTGGGAGTTAGGACTTCAACACAATTTCCTGGGAGAGCATAATGTACGACCAGATTCAAATCCAGGTTCTGCATCAGATTGCCGCAGCACAAGAAGAGCCCCTGCTCCTGACCCTTCCGTTCTTTCCCATGACCCACTCTTCCATGTCTGAGGGGCCCTGTCATTGCTCCATCCACACCTTCCACAAACCAACACCTCTCATTAGAAAGATCAGAAGATAAAAGAGACGAAATAGAGCAAGACCCAAAGGCTTAGTTCAACAAGTCCAACATTTGGAAGGAGAGTTTCAGAGAGAGAGAGAGAGTAAGAAATCAAGGGAAACAGAAAAAGAAAATCATCAGGATATAATTTAAGGGGCAGCTGGGTGGCTAAGTCATTAAGCGTCTGTCTTCAGCTCAGGTCCTGGGATCGAGCCCTGCATCGGGCTCCCTGCTCAGCAGGAAGCCTGTTTCTCCCTCTCCCACTTCCCCTCCTTGTGTTCCCTCTCTCACTGTGTCTTTCTGTCAAATCAATAAATAAATCTAAAAAAAAAAAAAAAAGATCTAATTTAAGAACACTTCTTAAGAACTGAGAGACACGAGTTTCTAGCCCAGGACCCCCTAAATGCCTGGCGTGATAGAAGAAAACAATCTCACCCCAAGACAGTCAGCATGACATTTAAGAACGCTGAGGACAAAAAGAAAATCCTACAAGATGGGCGCCTGGGTGGCTCAGTTGGTTAAGCAACTGCCTTCGGCTCAGGTCATGATCCCGGAGTCCCGGGATCGAGTCCCATATCGGACTCCCGGCTCTGTGGGAAGTCTGCTTCTCCCTCTGACCTTCTCTCCTCTCATTCTCAGTCTCTCTCTCTAATAAATAAAATAAAAAAAAAATTTAAAAAAAAAAATCCTACAAGCTGTCAGGGAGATAAAAATAGGTCTCCTACAAAGGATCAGGGATCAGAATGATTTTGATTCTCAAGAGTAACCCGGATGCTAGATGACAGTGCAACAAGGTCTTCAAAAACCTGGGAAGAAACAATTTTAAAACCAGATTTCTGTACCAAACCAAACTACCAACCAAGTGTGAGGGTACAACGAAGACAGTGTTACTCATTCAAGGTGTCAAAGTATTTACCTCCCACATAACTCAAGAAGTTATTAGAAGATTTGTTCCACCAAAAGAAGAGAAAAGAACTATGAAAATAGACATGAAACCCAACCCAGGACACAATCAAAGAGTAAACTTCAGACTTCCAAGCTTAGCTCCAACATGTAAATAACTTGGAAGTTGTCACCCACCGTTCTTACAACAGGAAAGATCTAGAAAACGGAAAACAATGACTTTTCTTGGACTCATCGGAGACTGGTGTTGCAGGACAAATCACCACCCCTGACAAGAGAGATAAGGTGTAGCCAGAATCACAGCCAAGATCTTAGATAGAGCCAAAGTCACACACTGGAGTCATAAACTGGTAGGGACAATTAAGTGATCATTTTGACAAATCGCTAGAGGCTGAGTGTGGACTAGCCTAAAAGAGAGAAACTCCTGGGGCTACAGGATTGGTGGGCTTTCACGCTGTGGGGCGCTTTACTTCCAGGAACCCCATGAGGTTCTGACAATGAAGAATTAAGAAAGATCCATGCCATGGTTCTGACAGGAGGAAGGAAGGTAGTCACGTGTAATATGCTCCAAGCATTCTCCATGACAAATGCCAATTCTCCAAGGAAGAAGACTGCCAGGGCTCTCCCAGCTGGGGAAGGGGTACTTCCCCCAAGACGGCACCCTCTAGCCTCCCTGTATTTGCCTAGCAGGGAAATGGTGGGGGAACACAGTTAACAGGGATCCTTGCTTCGCGGAAGTAGATTGGGGACACAGACATAGCATGCTAACACTAATCAAAAGAAAGCTGGAATCGCTATATTAATTTCCGACAAAACAGTAGACTTCAAAATAAGGGAAGATCATCAGGGATAAAGAAGGGACTTACTTAATGATAAAGGGGTGAATTCGCCAAGAAGACATAAAAATCCCTAACATGTATACACCTAATAACAGAGCATCAAAATACATGAAGCAAAAACTTACAGAAATGCAAAAAGTAAATACATCAACTGTTACAGCTGGAGATCCCAACACTTTCAGTCAGTAAATGACAGATTCGACAGGCAGAAAATCCATAAGAGGAGAGATGACCTACAGTGTCAGTGTGAACTACCAGACGTTTATAAAAGACACCATCCAACAACAACAGAACACATTTTCTTCTATAAAAATATAATTCAGTTCTACGAAGGTGAAACATAGCAACAATAACCTGTGTTCTTAGAAGTGAGGACAGCGGTCACCTCTGGAGAGCCTGAGAGGGATGGTGACTAGCAGAGGTGTAAGGGCTGCTTCTAGAGTACCGGGAAAGTTCTATTTCTGAACAACTGCATGTGCACTTTGTGATAATTCTTCAAGATGTGTATGTACTTACGCTCTGCGCACTTTTTTCTTCACAGATAATGCTTTGGTTAATTTTTCCGAAGAGAAGCAGAGGAATCCCCGGGGTCCATGGAGTTGTCGGGAGGACACACAGCACAGCTGCCCAGAGGGCGGCCAGTCCGCAGGGAGCAGCTCAGGAGACTCCAGAATGAGTTACCCCAGGAAGATGAAATTGACCTGCTTCAAAAACATCTGGAATCAGAAGGAGGGGACAAATGTCCCAAAGAGATGGAAAGGGAGCCGTGTCTCCACAGATTGCAGAAGTGTGGATGCTCTTAAAGAATTTTCTTCTCTCATCAAGGAAAGAAGGGTGGGGCTAGGGAGACGGTTGACGACTTTGGTCAACACTCAGGGCATATGGCAGACCCGAGAGGAGCTCCCAGGCTCCCTGGTGTTCTCTCAACCTGTAAAATGGAGTCTGAAGGAATAGAAATTTTTTCTTTTTCTTTAACATGCTTCCTTTCATTAGGGCGTATTACCTATCACCATGTGACTTAGTGGGGCTTGTTTCAGGAGAGAAAACAATGTCCCTACTCTAATTTCTCAAATTCCTTGAGACCGGTGTTAATTCCAAAGTCAGTTTCAGTATATAGCTAACTGCACTCATAACCCACTTGCTTTCTCTTTGCATTCCCCCCACCTCCATGGATGTTATAAATAGCTTATTTTCAATTTCCATGTTTCATTATAATGGGCAGAGGTCAAGAGAGCAGAGACAAATGAAATTATTAAATGGTCTCTCTCCCCTCTTTCTCAATCCCCACATGTATTCATTCATCTGCCTTTTCACTAAAGGTTTGTTGATGACCATAAGAACGAACCCGTGAAGAAATGGATGATTTTATCAGAGCTGCCAACTCGTAACAAAACTGAACCCCTTCACCTGCTTGCTGCCCCTTTGCCCCTGTCAGCTGCTGATGCCGAAGAGCCTCTAAATGGCCTAGCTTCCTACATCCAGCAGACGGAAGAGAAACAGACAAGGGAACTCAGCAACTACAGAAATCAACCATGAAAAATTAGGAGGGTTTTTCCCCCCCCCGGAAACATTTTTATAATTAACCTACAAACCTAAATTCTGTGGAAAAGAACCCAATGCAAAATCCCCAAGTAATAATAAAATTCCCACTTCTTAGGTTCACATTTCAGGCATGCTTCAATATTAACTTCTCATTTCCTCCTCTCCTATGCTAATCAGGAGTGAAATAAAAACAATCTTCAAACCCGTGGCCTTAAATTTAATCCCAGGTCTCTAGGGGGCTTTACTGCTTTTCTAGTCTGGCCTCCCTCATTCCACAGATAAGAAAACCCAAGTCTGGGGAGAGAGCAAGCTGCCCAAGGTCACCCAAGGTCAGAGGTGCAGCTGGGACCAGAACCCAAGCCTGCCTCTGCCTTTACCTACATCACCTCCACAAGAGGAATCCAAGTGTCACATGATCCCGTGTCCCTGCAGCAGCCTGATGACCTGGGACTCTGCTGGCCCAGCCCCGCTGCCAGCCCCCAGAGAGCTGCAGCAAACCTCCTTCACCTCTCCTCAAAGGTCAGAGCTGCCTCCTCCCTCTGCCTCCCGCATTTGGCTTCACCTCCAGAGGAAACCAAAGCCGGCAGAGGGGACTGCCCTCCAGCATCAGCCCCAACCCTGCCCCACTACAGGCCTACCTCCATCCTCCTCCCCACAGCCAGTCCTGGGAGCCTCTGCTCTTGACCTCCCCCCTCCCCACTCCTCATGGCCCTTGACCCATGGATGGGCCAGCTCAGCCTCCAAGCATGCTGGCTTCTCATCTTAGAGAGTGGCATATCCGTGCTCTGGGGCTCTCAGCCCTTCCGGGTCGGCCTCCTGTGAGAGCTGCCTGCCCCTCCCCGACAACTCCCCTTCCTCCCCTCCAACCCCACCTCTGCCCACTGCCCCTCCCCACCCCCCTTAACTCCAAAAGATCCTCCCGAGTTCTTTGCCTCTAATCTGTCTGGTGAACTGCACCCTATGGACCACCCCTCCATGGATCCCTCTCCCCCTCTCGGGGTCTGCTTGCCCCTGGGTCACCCTCCCTCAGTGCACCTGCCCAGTTTCATCTGCAGTAATCCTGTGGCTGGGTCCTGGCTCTCCTCTCTAGTTTCACCCTCTCCCCAGAGGTGAGCACCCCCTCCATGGCCCAAGTTACCATCCACTCCCTCAGCCCCCAACGTCCAGCCTGAACACACCTTCCGTATGCCGCACTGATCACCCCCCAGAAACTTCACACTCACTTTTCCATATGCTCCATGCACCTCTACACTTCTCCCTCCCCTACAACCTGTCTGTCCCTCAGTTTCCTCCCCTGCATCACTCACCCCTCCCTCCCTTGTCCACTTATCTCCAGTTATGCCAAATGGTCTGGACTTGGGACTTCACACATGCTGTTCCTTCTACTGGAAACACTATTCCTCCCTTGCCCTCCCCTCCCCCAACTGTTAAACGACAAGGTGCTAACTCCCAGGCCTCAGCTGAGTTGCTACTTCTTCCCCAGCCCTCTGCCAGCTCCCCAGGTGAGCAGTAGGAGCCCATCCCCTGCATCCCCATCTCTCCCTGCCTGCCCCCCGACCCTGGAGCTGATATCTGGGCTACTCAGTGCATGAGAATGTGAGCCCGTGTCTACCTTGCTTGCCACTACATTCTCAGCTACAAGTGCAGATCTGGTTCAAAAATGTTCCAGTTTGTTCAACTCTTGATTGCATGAAATAGGCGTTCAACTCACTGGGTCGTCCTCCAGGCCAGAAGCACCTGGGGGGCAGAGACTCGGGTCCAGCTCTGCGTCCCAGAGCCTGGAACACAGCAGGCTTTGGTGAACACAGCTTCTGGGCCACCACGGCCCGTGGGCGCTGGGGCCTGCCGGGCTAACCAGGGTGCCCCGATCCTCCTGCAGTCGGAGAAGAGCAGCAGCTGGGCTGGGTGACAGTGATTTGGGCCAATTGTGCGCGGTCATTTCACAGGGGTGCCCGAGCTCCAAAGAGATGAGCTCAGACTGATGATGTCAACTCCATTTTCAGCAGAAACACGGCATCCTGGCTGCAGGGGCAGAGAAATGCCCTGGGGAGGACATGCGGGAACAAGGCCTCCTGTCGTCAGACCTCCCGTGCTGCCGGCGACAGGTGCCTGGGGAACGCCCAATCCGTCCCGGGACCAGACGACCAGGGGCCCGACTGCCTGTGTGGCTGACCTTCAGAGCACCCGCCAGCCGGGCACCACGGCAGCACCCTGGCCTCGAGCCCCAGCCACACGCGCGATGCTGCAAACTGAAGAGCCACGCGATGACCTTCAGGCCTTTTGCTGGCAAACTCAGCCACCGCATGCCCGGCTACAAAGGGCTGCTCCAGTGGGGACCCACTTCCAACTAGCTGCCCTGAAATCGAATTAGCCTCCAAGAACACAGCAAGCAAGCCCCTTCTGCCGAATCAGGACACGGAGAAACCCTCAAAATCAAAGGTGAGACTCCAAGCCGCTCAACCCGGACGCGTGCACCTGCTGGAGGGGCTGAGGGCTGGCGGTCGCGCATCCGCCCGCGGACGGCCCCAGCCGCAGCTGCTCACCGCCCCTCACAGATGGCATTAAAGCATAGGGGTGGGGGTCACACGTACCCCAGAGAAACACTAGGTCACTCTCCTGGGAGCACACGGCCCCCTGACGCTCTGGAGGGGAAGCGACACTGCACTGGAGACAGTGGAGCAGAGGTAGCAGAGGCTTCCGGAGTGGGCAGAGCCTGAGCAGCGACCTCGTTCACAAGCCGCGAGTCCCTGGGTCAGTTACATAAGCTCCCAGATCATCAGTGTTCTTGTCTTTAAAATGGGGATAATGATGGAACCAAACTCACAGGTATAAGGAGAGAGGTACCTCACTTATGCATGGCAGGGGCGATACTCCTCCTCTCTCGGTAAATTGGCCATATTTTTATTGTCCCAGACAAATAAAATGGGTTGATTTCATGTCCTTTTGACAGACCTAGTATATTTCCATCAGTTGCACACTATCTCCTGCCCTGGGAGAGGTCCTGGGGAGAGGAGGGCCCCTACCTGCCACCGCCAAGCTTTGGCCCAGAGAGTCTCTCCTACTCACTGAACAGATACTAGTTGAGGTTCTGCATTCTAGTAGGGAGAGGTAGATAATAAATAATAAGCCTAAGACATAAATAAGTTACGTAGTAGGTTAAAGGTCCCGTGGATTCTGGGGGGAGGAGCAGGGAAGGGGAAATGGGAGGAGGGGGGTGGTGGAGGCAGGCTGTACATTAAATGGATCAGTCAACATGCACCTCACTGAGAGATGAAGTTAGAGCAAAGCCTGGGGTCAGAGTGAAATCTGTGCAAAGACCATTCCAGATGGAGGGAATTGCTGGAACGAGGTTTGAGAGGAGAGCGTGCCCAGCATGTTTGCAGATGCCTCCTCAATACAGACATCTGGTCTACTTCTTGACCCCTGGTTCTGATTCGAGGCTTCTTCTGGCAGCCATGGTAGAGCTAAGCCTTGTTCATGACAGTCCAAGCCTGGCCATGTCTAGTCCCTGAAACCTTGCCTCCCTGACCTACCCAGATTTCTCTGTATCACCTACTCCTGTGGGGAGATCCCTCAGAGGGATCTTTACATCCCTATGAGATGCAAAAAATGCATCTTTGCTATTTCCCCCCTGAGCTTACACTCTGAACAGCCTGCAGTATTAGACTTCCTCCTCCAGTCTCCAGTGGGGTCTCATCCCAACGGCCTCTTCAGATCCAGCAGGAGGTGCTACTGCGTGGTCCGTGCACCAACCTCTCCTCGGATGCTGTGGTTAACCAGCTCATGCAGCTGAGCCCATGCAGCCAACTCTCCTCAGTCACAGCTCACAGCCACCACGAGTGGTGGGTGGAGTAGAGGTAGCCTTAGAAAGGGAGGGCTGCATGGTAGTGAATAGACAGTGGATGGGTGGGTGGAGAAGTGTGTGGACAGATGGATAAAGGACAGATGGACTGCTCACGGATGAGCTACCTCCAGCAAAGAAAACAGCCCTATACTTCCCCAAAAAGCATTCTGAAGAGGAATGTTCTTTCACCTCCAAAGCACTGTTTCCAGGACCCCTACCCCCACAAATACAGCCATCTCAGTTTCCAGCCCTCCACCCAGACTCACACCCAAAGTGACTTCACCAACTTCCCTACACCAGTGGTTGTGGAGTTGGGGATGCTTCATACATACTCCCCAAGTGTCTTAGTGCCAACTGAGGTGGGCCGGTCATTTTCAAATCTCTTTTAGCACTAGAATTATTTCTTCAAAAGAAAATTCATTAAAGAGCCCCAGGAGACAAAACAGAAATGTGAAGCTGGTCTAACTGAACTGTAAATAAGGAACATGGCTAGAGCACCAACCCTTACTCCACCCAGTCTACCCATTTGCCCTGGATTCCACAAAGCACGCTTTACAAACCAGTCAACAGACCCAAGGGGCTCTAGGAGAAGCAAGAGTCATGGTGGCCTGTGGCTCATAGCTTAGAGCAGAGTTACAGGAGGTGGCTGGAGACTATGGATAGTGGAGTCTATGAGGAGTGTGTGTGTGTGAGAGAGAGAGAGAGAGAGACTGTATGTGTATGCGAGAGATGTGTATGAGAGACAGAATGTGTGTGAGAGAAAAAGAGTACATGTGTGAGAGAGAACATGTGTATGAGTGTGTAAAAATGTATGTGAGAATGTGTGAGTGTGTGTGTGAGAGAGAGAAAATGTGTGAGAGAGAATGTATGAGAGAATTGCGAGGGTGTATGTGAGAGATGTATGTGTATGAGAGAAAGAATGTGTGTGTGAGAGAGAGAATGTGTGTGAGAGAATGTGTGTATGAGTTTGTGAGAGAGAATGTGTGAGAGATAGAACGTGTGAGTGTGTGTGTGAGATAGAATGTGTGTGAAAGAGAACATGTGTGAGAGAGAAAATGTGTGTGTGAGAATATATGTGTGAGAGAGAATGTGTGTGAGAGTGTTAGAATGTGTATGTGTGACTGTGAGTGTGACAGGGCGTGTGTGAGAAAATGTGTGTGAATTGAAAGGATGTCTATGTGAGTATGTGAGAGTTTGAGTGTGAGTGTAAAGTGTGTGGGTGTGAAAGAGTATGTGGAAATGTGAATGTGAAAGGGTTGTGTGTGAGACAATATGTATGAGAATGTGTACAAGAGTGTGTGAGTGTATAAGTGTGAGTGTGAAAGGGTTGTGAGTATATGAGTGTGAAAGGCTGTACATATGAGTGTGTAAGAATGTATGAGTGTCAAGGGGTACATATATCAGTATATGAGAGAGAGTGTGAGTGTGTGTGAGAAAGAGGGGTGCTGAGATCTCAATACATAATTTAACTCTACACAGGTTAAACACACACAGGCTACAATCATAGCCATTTCACCAAATAGCCATAAAACTAAAAGATAAATAGGAAATCCCTAAATTGCATGGATTTTTCTGAGCAGGGAGTGGTGCAATAAAGTGCTATCAGAACTAAGTCAAGCTTGCAGTGACCCCAGGGGAGTGGGCAAACAGAGAAAGGACTTGTTTTTCCCCAACAGTTGCCCCATAAAACCTTCTCCAAGGCTGAGAGCCTGGCTCCTGAGGCCCGGGTCAAGGACTGGTCTCCGTGACTGAAGAGCAGGGAGCCTCCTGGAAATGGGCCCCCTCAGTGGGGGAGTCGTCCTCAGTGGGATCATCTGTGAGTGTCAGGTCAGACTTTAGAAGGAGGAGCCCTCCCAGTGGTCACTCAGCATCTAGCAGGGAGCTGAACCCAGGCCTTGGGTGCCAGGGGGCCCAGAGCCTGCTCCCCCCAGCCAGGGTGCTGTGGCTGGGAGCCCAGACCTTCCTGTGCCCCCCACCTCATCGAGCACCTCCTTCTCCCTCAGAGCCACCAGGACTTCATAGACCAGCACAAGGAAGACCAGCACAAGCAACTTTCTAGAAACCACCTGCCGACAAGTGGTCAGACGTGGGTGTGCCCCGGGGCCCATGCTAGAGCCACACTCCCGCTGCGTGGGTAGAATCTCGCACCCCGGGTATCTATCCAGGAAATCCTTCACTGAAGGAACCACTGAAGGAGAGTTGAAGAGGCAGCAGTCAGCCCTCCATTAACCGTCCACTCAGGGACGGGAGACTAGGCCGGCCATGCAACACCGCACACAGCCCCCACTGTCTGGGCTCCAGGGGCTGAGCCAGCTCTCCACAGCAGCCAGGAGCAGGGACAAAGTCCGCTCTGGTGGGAGCCGCAGACAAGCAGGTTCTCTCTCTGGTTCTCTGGTGCCTGCTTTCCAAATGATGTGGTCAGAACCTTCTCTCTTCTGTCTCCCGACAAGACGAGTTAGCCAGGTGCCTCCAGCTTCCCATCCCCGGGACCTTCCCAGCCTAGCCATGCACTCAACTTCTCAGCTTCCCAGGGGGACGGGTGTCCACCACTGAACCACCACATAAACCACTATTCTTTTCATTTTTCCACAAAAAACGAGGCCTTGGATTTAGGAGCCTGTCTGCCGCAGCCTGTGTGAGCTCCGAGCAGGTCAAGGGGCCGGGGACTTTTCCTGCCCCACTTGCCCTGGAGGGCGTCACTCGGGGAAGCCACTGCTGCTCCTTCCCCCAGGCCTCCAGAACCCCACCTCTAGCCTCGGTGCTGTCAGGAGGCCAGGGCCAGCGAGGGGCTGTCGGAGCGGGGGAGCCCACAGAGAGGAGGCAGAGGGATGTCTCACAGCGGGCAAGCACCAAGCACGGGACAAGCGCCCGAGACAGGAAATCAATAGAAGCAGGAAAGGGGGTGGGGAAGGAGTAACAGTTTTCTTAAAGATAGCAGCAGAGTGGTGAAGAAGTGACAAAGTGACATTCTCATGAGCACCTACAAATGCCAGGCTCTGGGTCAGATGCCTAGCGTCTTCCTAAGAGTCTTCTGAGCGAGACTCATCATATCCATTCGACAGATGAGAGAACAGAGGTTCAGAGAGGTTAAGACCCTTGCCTAGAGTTAACCAGCTAATACGTTCCAACATTGGGATTGAACCCATCGAGAGAGTCGGTGGACCAACTGGGGACACAGAAGACAGGGACAGAGGGCCACAAGGGCCTGTCCTTTGTGGCCCGGGTGTCCTGCTGAGTATATGAGGGCCTTGTCCCCCAGTGAAGAGTTTCCCCTCAAAGGACAACTGAGATCATGCGGCAGGCCAGGACCCAAGGTCTGAGAGTCACGGGCCTGAGTTCCCAGTGTCCAGGACAGAGTGGGCCTCCCCTCTGATAACATACTGTGTCCAGCGAAGGACTGAATCTGCCCACAGTTTTCCTGTTTTCGTTTTGTGACAATGAACTCACTGAGCTAGTCGTACTTGGAGAGCTGAACTTCTCACAACCCCACGGCCTCCCCCACGTCACACAGAATGTGCAGACACTGTCAGCAGGGGAGGGAGGGGACCAGAGAGCCGCTGGCCAGGGCGAGGTGCAAGACCCGAGCCCCGGGAGCGAGCGATGGGCCCCTGGGAGCCGGGAAGTGGGCAGGCACCAAGCGAAGAGCCCCGATCTAGAATCTCTACTACAGCTGACTCAACATCAGCCCCCTCACAGGGTCTTAGAGCGCACATCCGAGCAACAGGGGAGATGGAGGTGGGCAGCTGGGCACTCATCCCGTGGTCATTCAGGGGCAGTGAGAAACCCTCCACAAAACACTTCTCTCTCCTGGGGAATGACATCTGGGGGACAAGAGTCATGCCCTCTTTTAAAAAAAAGCCCTGAGGCTGATTTGAGAGAAAGCCATTTTCCCCAAAGTGTTTCTGAGAGAGAAGATAAACACCGTCACTCCGCCTCCGTCATGTTCTCTGTGCCTAATTAACGAACACGGACCCCGAGAGGTTGAGAAGTGCCGCCTATCACCTCTAGATTTTTTAAAGTGTGAGAACATCCAGAAACCAGCGTGATTCTAATTTCTGCTTGGCAAGTCATGGCAGCAAATTTTAAAATGAAAAATGTGTCACAGTCAAACTGCCTTTCCCTCCCTCCACACAAACCGCTGGTAGAAATCCAAAGTCCCACTCCCTCCGGGCACAAACTGGGAGGTGCTGGGACAGGCCACCCATCAGACCACGTGCTCCTTCCGGCCACAGGCAAGGCCAATGCCTGGCAGGGAGCCGTTTGACAAATGTTGATAGAAAGCCCGCTCTGGCCCAGGGTAAACCATTCACTGCCCTTGGCCTCCCTGCCACCTGCAGAGAGGGGACGGACCGGTGGGGACAACGCAGGCCTGGATTTCCAACCACCATCCGCTTGCTGTGTGAAAACAAGACACCTAGCAGAAAACTCTGATTTTATCTATCTTACCTTAACAGTTACTTTATGGGAATACAAAGGCAAGAGGCAAGGCATACGTAATTAGTTAAGAGTCTCTGAACATTACACTTTGATTTAGAATGTATATTAAAGGCTGCTGAACTGTCCTTATCATGTATTAATAGCCTTATAGGAGGGACACATTCACCTTTAAGGATCCAGGGAGCAAGACTTGTACTCATGATAGAGTGAGCGCCGATGAATGTGCTCTCTAGGGAACACTGGGACGGATTTCACTGATTTCTCCACTAAGAAGTCTTAAAAAGCTTACTTTCAAAAACCATTTACTTTTAGAAGTCCTCATCCCTGAATGTGCCTAAAAAATCATCAACTTCATCCAACATGACGTATCCGTCATTCCAGAAGCTGCAGGTGCACAGGAACCCATTGTGAGATGCATGGAATGAGGTCCCCAAGAAAACAGGTCAAAACCCAGGGCAGGATCAGGGGAGACTTGGGAGAAGCTTCCGAGAGTGAAAAGTTCTCCCAAGGCAGCCTTGCCCCTCCATGGCCGCTGCTCTGCCTTGCTGGTCTGCCCCCCCACCCCCACCCCCACCCCACCCCCGCCGGCACAACCCTGCCAACCCCGAGACTGTTCCCTCCGCCTCCCACAGGACTAACCCGTCGTGCTCACGTCCTCCGGCCGCTCACGAGGCTCCTTCTCAAGACCACGGGGCTCTCTCTAAACCCCAGGTAATCCTCCCACACAGGCAGCCAGGCCCAGACGAGAAGTGAACCCAGGAACCCCGAGGCGTCACAGAACGAGGCCACGCCTAGCTCATACCACGAGTCCACGGGGTGAGGGGCCAGGCCACACATGATCTACGTCCTGAGACCTAGCCTTGTCCACACGTGGCTTCCAGGTAGGTCTGCTGGACGGCGAGAAGAAAGCAGAGACCACACATCAGCGCTGCTCACGGCCGGCTTGCTGGCCGCCGCGGCCCCATGTCCCAGCTGGAACAGAAGGCTCCCTGAGTGTCCAAGGAGAAGAGAGCCGGGAAGCTGGCTCACGCCTCTGTGGTCTCGCCTATGGAGCCAGAGCTTCTGAGCTTCCTCTTCTAGGCCCTTCCCTCAGACCGTCCACCGTAGCGGCTTCCGTGCAGACCTGCCTCCTGCTCCCGCCTGCCCCTCAGCCTCAGTGGGGCTCCTCCGTGTCCCACGTGCCCTTCTGCCCACAGGTCGCGCCCCACGCCCCTGCCCCCAGCACGCCCTCGTGCGGGATCTTCTCTGCACCTGCCTGTCCCTGGCTGGACTGAACACGCTTAGGACAGGCACAGGACCTCCCACCTGCCCCCTCCAGCCCCCACGCACCCCTCCCCAAGCCGGCAGGCCCACCTGTCCAGCTTCCAGAGCCCAGCGAATACTCACCTGCCGCGCCTGCTCCCGAGAGGCTGGAAGGAATTGTCCTAAGCCGGAGGGCCACGCGCCCACCAGACCGACAGGCGCGAGAAAGCTCCTGGCTGTGCGCGGAGGTGTCGGGGTCCCGCCGCTGGGCACACGGGCACCAAGTCCCCAGGACCTGCCGGCTCACAGAGCCCTCGCTTCCCGGACACGGGCACGTGGAGAACGACTCTCTGAGACACGTCACGAGGAAAGACGTCACCTGGTAATACTCATTTTCGGTGGCTGCTCTCACAAATTATCACAGACCTGACGGCATCAAACAATACAAGTTTATTACCTTATGATTCCGGAGGCCAGAAGTAACAAAGGGGTCTCACTGGACTAAAAGCAGGATGTTTGCAGGCCTCCTTCCTTCAGGCGCTTCCAGGGCACAATCGGTTTCCTTGGGTTTCCCAGTTTCTGGAGGCCGCCCACGCTCCTGGGCCCCTGGCCCTTCCACCGTCAAAGTCAGTGACGGCCACTGGAGTCACATCCTCACCCCAACAGTGACTCGGCCATGCTTAGGGACCCTTGGGACTACAGTGGGCCCATCTGGGTAACCCAGGATAATCTCCTCACCCAGTAACCCCAGCTCGACCCTATCTGGGCCACAGCCACGGGCTCTGGAGATTAGGGTGCAGGTGTCTTCATTATTCTCCCCACCTCGGTCCCAGGAAGGCATTCCCCTGGGACATGCTGTGACTCAGGGGACTCCTACCGCTCCCGGCCAGGGGGTGGCCTCTGGGGCCCACCCGTGTGTCATCACTGTGATCACCGAGCAACACCCGCCTGGCAGCCGTGGGCTTAAGGACCCGGGGAAGGACCTTCCCAGGAACCGGGGGTCCCGTGTGCAGCAGACAGAGCGGGGACCGTCTTCTTCTGTAGAAGTTTTGTCCAGGAGGCGGCATTTCTGCTGCTCTGCGAATCACATGAGGAAAAGAGCTAAAAGGGATGGGTCTGAGGAGTGGCCGGGGCTCCCCATGAGGGAGAGGAGGCTGGAGGCCCTGCGGGGCTCCAGTGGAGGGAAGCCTCAGGCAGCGAGGACATCCTGGGGGACCTAGAGGAGGGTCTCCGAACCCCTCTAGACTCAGGGGGGAGTGCTGAGCCCTGGGGAAGCAGAGGAGGGTCTCCAAGATGCCAGCGCCTCTGTCGGATTGATGGTGGGACAGACTCCTGCTGCAGACCCTGGAGAGATGGGTGGCAGGGGCGGGGCACTGTGGGGCAGGGGCAGAGGCAGAGCCGCCCTCCGCAAGGTTCGTGGGAATGGAACGGAGCTGGCCGGGCTGGAGCCGCAAATAAGGGAGGCTCTCGGGGCGCTGGGGGGCACCAAGGCTCGGCCTCCGCAGGACCGGCTCCTGGCCCAGAGCCCGGAGACATTCTTTATCCTTTCAAACTCCAGAAATCAAGAGTCAGGCAGTCCTGGGATGGGCCAGCATCCTGCAACGTCATCCAGGCTGCCCCACCTGCCAGAGGAAGGCACCGTCCTCCCCTTCACAGAGCCCGCGAAGCCGTCCAAGGCCACACTGGGGGGGTCGCGGAGATGCCGGACTGGCTCCCCCCGCTCCTGCTTCATCTCTGATGACCACTCGCGAGGGGCAGAGCAGACGCGGGATCCGGGCCCCCTGTTTCTTGCCAGGGCCTGCAAGCCTCCTCTCCGGCAGCTTTGGGAGGCTGGGGGAGGCACGGGGAGCCCCAAGCCTGGCTCGGCTGCCATTTCTAGCAGCAAAGCGTCTGGCGGCCACTTAACCTCCCCGTGCCTTGGCTTCCCCCCTGGAGGCGACAGCCAGGGAACTCCCACCTCACAGAGGCGGCAGGATTACCTGAGCCCTCCTCTCCCCTCACCTCTGTCCGCCTCCTCACCAAGCTCGCAGCACACCAGACTGATCTTCCTGATCAGCCCCACTAATTTCCCGTCCTGGCAGTTTCCAAAGTAAAATGCCTTGTTGCTCAGGGCTGCAGTCCGAGCTTCCTGAGGTCTTCCCGTGTGGGCCACGTAGCAGCGGGGGCGGGCGAGGCGTGGGGTCAGCCCGAGGACCCCCAGCGGGACCCATTGTAGCGGGGCAAACAACATAATGATTAACTCTCCCTCCGGCCAACACAGCCAGCCTCCCACGCACATTCATGAGATGCTAAGGGCTTGGGCTCCCTCCGCAGAACTTGGCCGCTCGCATTACAAAAGGCCCAACATACTTGGCTTCTGAGTCACTCACGGACACGATCTCTCATGACTTCTCAGGGTGATCTCTCATCAGGAATCACAAATGATGTGTGTGTCAACAACTCCCGCACCAGCTTCACTTCCCTTGGCCTCCTGTTGCCGCGCCGCGCCTGCCCAGGGCTGACTCTGTTCCTTCTCTCTCCCGTCCCTGCCTCTCACCCAGATGCCCTGGTCCGGGGCTGACTCTGTTCCTTCTCTCTCCCGTCCTTGCCCCTCACCCAGATGCCCTGGTCCGGGGCTGACTCTGTTCCTTCTCTCTCCCATCCTTGCCCCTCACCCAGATGCCCTGGTCCTCCCCGGGCACCCCACCCCCCTCCTAGACAGCAGCCCGCAGCCACGGCCCCTGACACCAACACGGTCCTTCCTGCCCACCCCCTCACCGCCTCCCTCTTAACACCCCTGCGTCCTAAAGGGACTCTGAGCCCGGTGGAGTAATGGGGAAGGGCTGCTTATTCACCCTCATCGATCCCTTGATGAGGCCCAAATACTCCAGACACTATCTTCTCACTCTTGTGCTTTCGCCTGCACTTAGGCTTTGCAAGCTCCCTGCTATGGGTGGCCCCAAACGTCCGTCCCTCCTCTGGTTCTCAAGACCTTGCAGCATTGGGCTCTGGCTAGATGTGGGCAGCAGCCCACCCCTCTTCAGCCTCCCCCGTGAACCTAACACGGAATTGTTCAATGACGCAGCAGAAGCAAGGTGAAAACTTGGGGTATTCCATTTCCCGTGCTACCGTGACAAGTTCCTACAAACTGTGTGGCCAAAACAAGAGATTTACTTTCTCCCAGTTCTGGTGGCTAGAAATCCAAAATCGAGGTATCACCAGGGCTATGCTCCCTCAGAAGGTCTAGAACAGGATCCCTCCTTGCCTCTTAGCTTCTCTGGGCGCCAAGAATCTTTGGCTTGAAGGCCCATCCCTCCAGTCTCTGCCCCGTCATCATATGGGGCTCTCCCAATCTTCTCTGTGGATGTGTCCAACTTCCCCTCTTCTTACAAAGACGCTCATGGTTGGATTAGACCCACCCCCATGACCTCCTATTACTTCGGTTATATTTGCAAAAACTCTAGGCCTAAGGAAAGTCACATTCACAGGTACCAGGGGTTAGGATTTGAACTTATCTTTTTGAGGGACATGGTTTCTACCTGCAACACTAGTCCCATTATCTGCCTGAGCCTGGTTTTCTTATCTTTAAGATAACACTGTCCCCCCCAACTCCCCACCAGTAAGGTAGGGTGCAAGAAAGAAGGTGGAGCCCAGATACTTCCTGGCACAGATTTCTCAACCTTTTTCTGGCAAAACCCACAAGACAATCTTGCAGGAATAATTTCCGGTCCACCGGCTGCTTCTCTTCCTTCTGTCTTTCTCTCTCCTGAAAAATGTATCGGAGCGAGAGTGGCAACACTAGACAAAGCCTAGAATCAGTGCTAATTCATACATTTTTTAAAATTAAGGAATCATTGCCAAACTTGGCCACTTTACAAGGAGTGACAATTAGCTTGAAACATGGATTGTTCTGAAACAATCTAGAACCATCTGTCAGGGCAGAGCACAGAGTCGCTCCACAAGCGTCCGCCTGCCCCGCCTTCCACACGGCCCAGCAGAACCGTTCCTTGAGGACTCAGGTCTGGGGTTGGACGGTCGGGCCAAATCCCAGCTCCCCGTGGGTCAGCCCCACCGCGGCGAGCCAGTCCCGTGACCTGGGCCTCGGTCTCCAGCGCATGAAACACGAGCAGCCCCGTCGAGGCGCTGCTGCAGGGACGGAGTGGAGTCTAGGTGGGGAACGGGTCGCACCTGCAGATGCAGTGCCGGCCCATTTGCTGCTGGAGTTGTGCGATCCCTTCCCTGCCCGGTGGAGACCTCAATGCCAAGCCCGAAGTCGAGGCCAGAGGTCTTCTCTTCAGTACCTGACTCTGGCTCAAGTCAACAAGAGGCCATTTGCTGAGTGTTTGCCGGGCCCTTGGGGGCTCCATAAAGCCACCTGGGGTCAAGTCTCTGCAGAAACTGGAGATCGGGGACGGGATCTCAGAAGACTCCCAGCCGTCCTCCAAGCCGACACCCAGTTAAATGGAGGAAATGGCTCCCCGAGGGCCCCTTGTCTCTCAGACCTGTCCCCCCTCCCCCACCACTGCTCAGAGGGTGCCAAGATTTCAGGGAGCTCTGCAGGAGTAACCCCGGCCTCAGAGTCCTAGTCAGGCCATGATGCAAACATGTTTCTAACTCCAGTGAATTCAAACTGATTTGTTCTGAAAATGCCACGGGAGGATTTGAGAAGTCGAAGACTCCAGGGTGGTTGGGAATTCAGACCAGCTGCCTCTGGTTCTCTGCGCCCCCCACGAGTGCTCCTGCCTCACCCCCCAGGGTCTCCCTATGCCCAGTTGGCCTCCAGGGATCCCCCAGCTCTCAGGGTTCCTCTGCCCAGATTCCCTGTTTTTAAAGTGTTTTAGAGACAATGCTAATTTCTTTCTTCCTTCGCTACATTCTCCTCCCTCGCATTCCTAAAATGCTCTCCACATCGCCGTGGCCCGCGCTGCTTCTGTTGACATTGCACAAAATTGGAGACTTTGGGAAGAATTGATAAGAACGGACACAGGGAGGAGAGAGAAGCTAACATCTTAATTAGATGTTAACGTGTAGCCGACGGGAAATGGTCCTGGAGCTCGGGGTGTGTGTCCCAGAAACACGGCTGTGCAATTACTGACCTCTTCCTTCAGCATCATTCATTCAACGTCTTCACATCATGATTTTTCAAGCTGGTTCCTAGTCCACCTCATTAGCGGCGGGTCGTTTTCTCCAAGCGGATGTGGTGTTTTGTTGGTGAGGGGAGTTTGCTCCCTTTTACAAAAAAAACTTTTTCTCGCTCTGTAGATGGGAAAGTGAACAGACACAATAAAAGCAGATTTCTGAATACTGAGTGACTCAGGAGCACTTTTCAAGTGGGCTTCCCTACAGTGCCCCCCACCCCCCAACAGGGAGGCGCAAGAGGAAACTAGTCCTCTCAGAAGGGGAGCAGCTCAGCTCGCTTTTTGCACCTGGGGACGTGGCCATTGCTGCTTTCTGCCTGGAGGTGTCCGGCCAGCTGAGCCCTCCCTGGTCAGTGACCAGGGAGCTGACACAGGGGTCCCCCAGTGCATAGGAAGGGCTTCTCCCTCAGAGTGTCCAAGTGCTCCCTTAATGGGGGGGGGGGGGCGTCGCTCACGGCCACGGATTCCTAACAGTAATGGGCACCTTCTAGGGGCCCACGCAGGTTCTGGAAGCTGATTGCCTTCTGCTCCTCACTGACCAGCGTTAAATCAGAGCAGCTGATTTTTTGTCCCGGATTCCTGAATTCAGAATCAAAGAACCGACAGGATAGAGCCTCAGAGTCTATAGGAAAAGGCATCATCAGCTCGGTGCCTCCACATGCTACAGCTTCTCCGCGCCCCCACTAAGCCTCAGTATAGACTTTGCAGGACTCAAGCAATCATGGGGCAACCTGACCCCAGACCCCCTTTCCCTCCATGTCTGCGCCCTTCCCTTCTGTGGGTGCAGGGCACGCCTCCCTGTGACCCCAGGAGCCACTCCCTGAAGGGGTCCCCTAGAAAATGTCCCCAGGAAACAGACCCCTCTGAAGCCTCTAGGGGCTCCAATGCCTGCCTTTTAAAACTCTCCAAAAACCCGAGGCGGGTAATCTAACACTCCTTTCTGATAAGAGCCCCTGTCCTGTCCTTTGCCCAAATACAATGGTCCTCATTAGCTTTCAATTGGGGCTTTGAACTCCACACAAAACCCTGGCCTCCCAGCCCTGCCCTGCCTGCCCGCTGGAGCCGCCTGGGGCCCCGCTGCCCGCTCAGCATTTCCTTTGTTGCCGCCTCTGAAGGTGTTTATAATGGAGCCTTTTTTTCTGCCCCTATGCAGCCCCGTAGGTGAAATCTCAGCCGAGGAGGATGTTCTGCTTCCCAAACACCAATGCCTGAGCCGAGGTTAAGCTGCTTTGAGCAGGACCAGCTTCTAGCTCCCCCCACGGCAGGGACAGGTGAGCTGGGAGGAAGGCCCATGCGCTTGCGCACCAGCGAGCAGTCTGAAAGACCCAGTGGGAACAAGTCTGGAAAAGGGGGCCACTGGCACCGCTTCTCCCTCTGGCCCCCACCTACCTACAGTCTAGAGGCTGTGTTCCAAAAAGTCACTGGGAAGTTGCATGACTCACAGGCAAAATACCCTTGTCCCTCAGAAGCCGTGGGTAGCAGTCATGGGGGTCCCGCTCAGCCACAGAATTTTGTCCTCGGACTTGCTGGCCTCTCTCACTCATGCTGTCATCGTGCCTGCCAAATCCCAGGAAGGGAGTGGTGTGGCTCCAGACGGAAGAGGGGCCAGGGTCACCCCCTCCCCTCCAGATCCGGGGAACATGGGAGGCGGTGCAGGGCGGGCACCGCCTCCAGTGAACGCTCACCCCTCCCTGCCTGGGCCCCTCCACCCGCAGGCCTCCGCTCTCCCTCGAGCTAACCTTGCTCCCTGTGGCCGGGCCCTGGGCCCTGTTGGGTCAGTGCAGAAGAGGAGCAGCAGGTGCGCGGCCATGGCCCTGCCCAGGCGGCCGAGGAACAGCCGGCACCGCGAGCTTTGCCTCCGTGGACATTTCCTCCTTGGTGAGACGCAGGCATCAAGGCCCTAGGCCTTGCGTGCGTGTGCGTTTTTAAAAAGAAATTATTAGCTTTGCGCAGTGGCAGTATCGTAGCCAATGAGGTTTATCCGAGGCGCGATTATTGCTAATTAAAAAGAAATTATTGTGAACCCAAATGAACACCTACCTGATAAGACTTTCAGGCAGCGCGTGGGGCGTGGTGATGTCATGTGGGGGCGTGGCGACGTCACATGGGCGTGACGGCATCGTGTGAGCGTGATGACGTCACACAGTTTAGAAGCGGCTGCTCTGAGACCCGCTGCGCTGCAGCACCCTCTCCTCCACTGTCCCTGGTTTTCCTGGCGGCTTCCCCTTCCCACCCCACACGTTGCAAAGCCCCGTGCCTCCCCTGATGCTTCTTAGGTCAGTGCTGCCCCAGCTTTCTCAACAGAGGAGGCGAGAGCAGAGTGGCTGTCAATCCGTGCACTGGGGCAGCTGGGACCGCCCGGGCTCTGGGAACCCCCGGCTCTGCACACAGCTGAGGAAGCACCCCTCCCGTCGCCCGGGTGGGGCCCCACCTACTGATCTAATCAGTGTAACCAGCCCCGGGAAGAACTCTTCAGAGCGACGCAGATCGGCCACTGTCTGTGAATGCCCCGAGTCCCCCTCATCGTATCGACTCAGTTCCCCCCTGAGCTCCCGTCCAAGCGAGTAAGCCACGTGTAATGCGATCACAACAGGGCCGCGCTACCCGCGGGAGGCCGCTGGGACCTCCCCGCGCCTCCTCCAGAGCGGCACCTGCTGTAATGACGGCAAACCCGGGATGCAGAGGAAGACGCTGGGCCACGACCCAATTAAACTTATAGCAGACTTTCTCTGGGTTTGTTTTTAGTAGAAAAGTATATATAATGTGTGCGTAACACATATTTCATAAGTGAATGCTTATCATCCTAAACGGGCAACTTTTCAGGAGTTGTTATCCCAAAAAGCAAGGTGTCCCGCAAGGACAATGGAGCAAATTTGAAGAGTGGCAGGGCCTCACTTAGACACCTTAGGAGAGGTTAAACCGGGCAGCCGCCTTCCTCCATCAGCAGGGCCCAATCCTCCCATGGGACTAAGCCTACCCAAGCCTTACCCCATAGCATGACACGTGAGCTGATTTCTTTGGGCTGCGGATTGTTCCAGTTTCTTTTTTCTCCTGCTCCCCCCCCCCAAGTCCAATAGCAGGGAAATGAGGGCATTACAGGGAAAGACCCCGAAAGCATGCAGCCACCTACTGTTTGGACAGCCTTGCCCATCCTTTCCCAAGTCCTCAGCACCATCACGACACTGGCAGGCCCTCCCTCAGAGGCCCTGCGCCCCACACCACACCTCCTGGGCAGCTCCCATCACCCCAGGGCTGGTGACTTCTCTAGTTCAGTAGTTCTCAACCAGGGTGATCTTGGCTGTCCCAATGGGAGAAGGCTGCTCTTGGCATTTGAGGGGTGGCCAGGGATGCTGCTGAGTGTCCTACAGGCAGAGGCTAGCCCCTACAGCACAGAATGATGTGTTCTGGTCGCAGAGATGAGGCGAGGCAGGCACACCCGATCCCAAAGGGAACCCCATCCAGCATCAGGCCCTGATCATGGATGCCAGACTCTGAGAGCCACTGCGGCCCAGGGGGAGAGGGAGGTAGAGCCTCCCAGCCGCTCCTCTGCAGAAGGCGAGAAGGTTGAGCTACTACAGTTGCCAGGGCTCTTTCCCCCTTCCTCTCTTAGACATAAAACCTCCTGCTCCCACAGCTTTAAATTAGGAATATTTGGTGGCATGATCATGTATGTTTAAAACCAAACAGAAATTTCCTGTTCCCCGGCGCAAAATAAAATTCAAGTTTATAAAAGGGCCTGTAAAATCTCATAATCAAGCCCATTAGCCAAGCAAAATGCTCCACTTTGATTCTGTGCTGTTTAGCTTTCTTTTCTTAGCACTGCTTCATTAGCGCACTTTTCCAGCCTGCTTCTCAAAATTGCTTAAAAAGAAAACACACGACTTGAAAGGACAAGATACGAGGGAAACACCCCTCCCCCTTCCAATGTGGAGGATCTGGGGGAGCGGGGAAGGTGGGGGGCACCGGGAAAGGCAGAGCGGCCCCAGGGCCCCAGACTCCGTGCCTTGCCCCAGCGCCGGGGATCTTCTCCTGCATTTTTGCTCCCTGGCCTCATTGCTGGCCTCGCTAATTTCCAGCTCTTTGCTGCTTCAGAAGACCAGATTTTCTTGATTAATAACAAAAGGTTTTGTCCGGCTCAGAGCTGTTTCCCACCATCTCTATGCAAACCCCGGCAACACAAACTGTGTACATTAGCATTTCAAGGCACTTCCTACTACGGATGGCCAGAAAAGCCCCTCTTGGTGGGTAAAATCCATTTTGTCCTCTCTTGTGGCATCTGTTCGGACTTGTAAAACCAGAAAGGAAACTAGATAATGCCAGAGTCTTTGATTTACAGCTCCTGCCTTCGGACGCTGCGCACTCTCAAAGCATCAACCTTTCCCGGCCTCTCACGGGTTCCCTGAACCCCAGAGGACTCGGGAAGTTCTTCCGAGCTTGTTCAAACTTTTCATTGTCTTTTTCCTGATTTCTTAGTGACCTCGTCAAGGATTCCCGAAACTCCCAAGGCCGGCGATCTTAAAACGCCATGTTTCCCCCCACCCCAAAGAAAAATGTAAATGTTGATGGCGCCCGTGCTCCTGCCCCTGAGCTGCTTGCCTCTTTCTCCCGAAGCTTCGCAGGCTTTAGGGGCGTGAGGAAATGGAAGCACATTCGCTCAGGCATTTGAAATGTGTCCACAGAGATGGAGGAAAAGGCCCACAAGCGATAGGATAAAAAGGGAAAGACAGAAGCCCATCAGATGGCCGCCACCTCCTCCCATCTGCGCCGTGAGCTCCGGGGTCCCTCACACTGGTCAACCCCGAAACAAAGCTGAAGGCAGATTCCAGCCGGTTTTCCATTCACTATTCATTCAGGGGTCCATCCGCTCCATATGCATTCAGCCAACTGCTGTGTTAAATCGGGGCCTTCTCCCTGGATTGGCATGGTAATGAAGCCACGGAGCGACTCTGTGAAAAGACCGCCTTTTCACCCCATTGAGGCCTGAAAATTATCTCATAACATCACATCTGTGCACAGGGCTCCTGCCTTTTGGAGCTGGGCATGCGTATCGCGTGGCCAGGCTTCCCAGGCCGGCTTCCCGCTCCTGCTCCTTCCCCCAGCCGTGGTGCTCCCAGCAGCCTCCCCCAGAACTGAGGCCTGGATGCTGAGTCCCCCCGAAATTGCTGTTTGAGCGTTTCTGGGGTGTTCAAGGTGGGCTGCAGAGGTAAGCTCTGGCCCTGGAAGTTGCTGTCAGACAGCCTTATAATTAACTGGCTAAGGAAGTCACGCCAACGGCGGGGTGCTTGCTGGGGGAACGGGGAGGAAGAAGTTAGTGAATGCATTTTGTTCAGACTCCAGCAAATGACATTTGCTCAACTAATAAGTATATTTGAACTTTATTTAAACTGGCCCAGGTCAATAAAATCTAAGGGGAAGCGGTGAGGTTGGGGGAATTTATAGAAAGACTACACCATCTGCAACTTATATGTGTTCTGCCTGATACAATGATTTCATTTAATTTGATTTGACATTTAAGAGCCTTTTTTGGAAGAGAAAATGAATATTTCTATATTCTATTTGCAATAACCTCACCTGACTCCACACACAGCCAAGAAGAATAAATGTCACATTCGTGGCAAACAGTCGTGGGCCCTCTTGGAGGCGGCACCGGGAGGCGGCAAGCTGAGGGCCCTCGGGGAATGTTCCCGGGGCCTATCCCGGGGCCTATCCCAGGGCCCATCCCAGGCTCTGAGCGCTCAGGTTGGTTTTGTTTTGTTTTTTCCCTGGGTCTAAATTCAAGTGATGGTTTGGATAGAATGTTCCTGACCACGCAGGAGATGGACAGAGGGCGGCTCGTGCAAGCAGGCAGCCAGGAACCAGGCTCATGGACACACGAGGCCAACGTGACCCCAGCCCCTCACTGACACCCCGTTCTCTCTTCAGTACTTTTCAAAAGCCCTTAGGTCAAGTTCAAACCATTCTGACATCACAAGACCTGGAAATGCAACCCTGGCAGATAATTTTCCTTCGGCCATCCTCGAAAGAGAAAAGCTGTCGGCTCGCTGACACCCGAGGGTCCCAGGCTCAGGAGACAAGAAGGCAGGAGGGAGAGGCCTCTGGTGGTGATGTCATTCCTCTGGGCCTCTGCCCAGAACCTGGGGATGAGACCCACAGGACACACCTCAGAAATGTCTCTGAACTGTGCCCACGGCTCGTTCCCCACTCACGAGCTGGGCTCACCTGGGAAACCACACCAGCCCCTAAACCGGATTTCCTGAGCCGTCCGTCCCCCGACTCAGCCTCCACCGGGCAGCCCCGCCAGGGGCCCGAAGTCACGCCCCACAGACCCACAGCCAGACAGGACCTGGACCGCAGACCTCCAGCCCCCAGAACTGTCCGAGAATTCCTCCCTGTTTTGCAAGCCACCCGGTCTGTAGTTACAGCAGACCCAGCAACTCCATACAGGGTCTGTGGGGCCCAGGGGATCTGCCTCTGGGAGCCCGTGCCCCAACTTCAAAACCATGTCCTGAGCACTTGGGACCCCAGAAATCCCACCGTCAGGGGTCCAGCAGACCTCTTCACTCGGTGTGTCCCAGGCAGAAGGACCCCAAGGCCAGAGGATCTGTAGTGGGCTGTGGGTCTGGAGTTCGGTTCGAGGGCTGCTTGCCAGGCCCTTCGTGAGTGCGCAGACCCACGGCGGGCAAATGAAGGGTGGGGGGACTATTGGCCAAGGGCCTCTGCCACCCCCTGGCCCTGGGCCTCGGGAACATCAGAAGTGGGTCTGCTTCTGCTAATGGCGTGCCCTCTGCGACAGTCCCCCTCCTCCTCAGAGCAAGAGTGTCAGGGCCGAGGGAGGGCCCGGGGCCGCCTGTCCCAGGCCTCAGAGGTTCTTTCCAGGGTGACAGGGAGCTGCGGATCTGGAGGAATGTCCTCATTCCCTGCTTCCCTGATACTCTCCCCCTGGTCATTACTTACTCAGGACTTGCTTTCCCTCACAATGGAGCTGTGCCCTCGGCAAACAAGCGATGCTGGTCACGGGCGGCCGAGGACCTTCTGGACAGCCCCCGACGGTCAGCAGGCCGGGCCAAGCTGCCCTCCTTGTGCGAGCCCGGCAAGCACGAGCCTCGTTTGGGGGATGGGGGCACCCCCACGGGGTCTTCCACCCAGCGCCCCCCTTGCCCCGGTCCAGTACCTTCCACAGCCTCTGCAGACGGCGGCCATCGGGAGCTGAGATCTGTCTTCTCACCAGGCCCCACCCCAGCCAGACTCTGCCGTGCCCACCGCGGCCACATGGCAGACCGCGGCCACATGGCAGGCCGCGTCCTCGGAGGTCACAAATGGCTCAGGGTTTCACCAGAACCCAGAACCCCCAGCCGCCCTGCCTCCTCCCATCAGCAAGCCCCTCTTCCCCTGCATGCCCCCCACGGCCTTCCAGGCCCCAACCCACCTGGCAGGAGCCACAGAACTGACCCCGGCAGGATCACCTGACCCCGGCAGGATCACCTGAGGTGATTCCACAAGTAGGGCCCCTCTGGGTCATCCCTGCGCAACCGCATCACCTGAAGGCAGGAGGGCGGGAGTGCCCTGGTGACGGGCGTCTGCTCAGGGGCCAGTCCCGTCCCCCTCCTTCCTGGGTCTGAGAGCTCACACCTGCGTCCAGCCCTCCTGCAGGAGCCTCACCCACGACCACCTTCACCAGTGGAAGACACTCACAGGGGTCCACGCCGCTGCAGACAGCCTGTGAGAAACGCAGGGGACACGAGCCGGGGGGGAGAACCACACCTGCTAGGCCTCCAGCCCCAGTCAGGCCGTCCCCAGTTCCAGACCCCGCGCACCCGGCCCCACGGAGGGGGGCTGCTGTGGTCGGCAGCGTGTCGGAGCACTTTGCTGTGGAGTCCACCATAACCGAAGCGTGGTGACACGGGCCTGAATCATTTCTCGGATGCCGACTTACTTACCCGTGTTTCTGTTTGTGTTTTTTTGCTTTCCCATTTTATGACCTGCCTAAATCATTGCTCACTACTTCTCCAGAAGTCCAGCTTATAATAGCCAAACGGTCTGTGCCCTGTAGTCTCATTATAAAACCTATTTATCTTCCTTAAATATCCCAGAGCAGTAAAACTAAAAATATTATCCAGTTATTTTGGCTGGAGTTAACAATAGACTTTCCACCGCATTGAACTTCCTCACTTCTCCGACCTGCGTTTAAAGGAAAAAACATATGTACAGATCACCCTGAAGATGTACTTTCTTGGGAAAATGTCACATAATCATTATTTCCCTGCTTTCTGTCCGTATCTTCCCTTGTTCAGGTGCTCCCGTTCCTGAGTCCCCTTCCCGCAGGTCCCCTGCCTTTCCTGAGAGTCCCCTCCCAACGCAACTCTACCTGTGATCGGCAACCCACTTATCTGTCCATCACCCAAACCCAGTCATCGGTCGGCAAGTATTTGCTGAATGAGCCATATGTGGTCTGTGCCCTCCGGAATGCCTCCTCCACCCCCATCCCCTACCCTCACCAAGCAGCCACAAGACTTCCTGTTAGGACAGTCCCAATTTTCCAAATTCCTGCACTCCCAGGTGTTAGCACCTCTCCCAGCCTGGCCCGCTCCATAAGCTGCCCATCACTCGCCCCCTGGAATGGTCCCAGGGGCACAGGAACAGGGGAAAGGACTCACATGTGGCCACTTTCTTTTTTCAAACTCAGAATGTATTAATACTTAGCAAAACCACGTTGGCAACTAACAACTCCATTTTAAGCATTCATTGCATACTCACCAACCACACGCTAGGAAAACCGTGCAAGACATAAATAAATAAAGCCTGGTGCCTGACTTCAACGAGCTCCCCACCTGGTGAGGAGGACAAATGTGCATGTGGGGAAAATTCACACTTTGGGAGAACAGGGTTGAGCACACATGTTGTGGGGGTATGGCCGGGAAGAAGATTCTCCGCGGGTGGGAAGAAATTCTCCACTGTAAAAGGTTCACAGTAAAGGACACATCTGAGCAGGCCCTTGAGGGATGGGGAAATGGTCAAAGGAGGGAGAAGGGGGCCCAGGCAGAAGGCTCAGGGGCGGCCTGAATGAACCTGTGTCCTTTCCCTCCATCAGTACATCTCTGCCAAGGTGGCAGTGACAGCTAAGGGCACAGTGGGTCACCCTCGGGCCAGGACTAGGTCGGGAGGGTTGGGGCACATTGAGTGCAAAATCGAAGGGGATGTCCAAAAACTCAGTGGTCAAGAGAAATCATACTTAAATGCAGTATTTAAGAAATAGAAAGTAATGCAAAAATCCAGGGTGAGCAAAACAATTTGTATGTAAAGATAGGTTCAGTATTGCCAATGTCTCCTCTGTTTCCAGCTAATTTTCACTATGAAAATGCAACTATGTTAGTGTTCACAGGCACGGCTCTCCATGCACTTGCTTCCACCAAGAGTTCCCTTCATTTTATTTCTGGGGAAAATGAGAGAAAAGAAAAAAAAAAAATACAAGAAGATAGCTGGAACCCAAAAACTCATTCATTCCTGTCTTGGTCTCCAGCAAACTCTTCTGTTTATGAATTCCCCCCACCTTTTGTAAAATCAAAATACTTTTAACTGCATCCTTCAGTTCAAGAGCTGGAGGCTTTCCTTCATGTGGAATACTATTTAACACCCTCTTCTTCTGTTACCCAAGGAACAAGTAAATGCACACGCCAGAAGCTTCAAGCTGGCCTGGGACCCGGCGGATGTGTGTGCATCCTGCCAGAAGCTGCCAAGCTGGGCAGGAAACTGCAATCACCAAGAGGGCTGGGCTTCTGTAGAAGCTTCTAGAAGCAAACCAGGCCTTATCAAAGGAAGGTGCATGGGGGCGAATCTGGTAATTAACTGCATTGTAGGTTTCAGAGGAAAAGGAGGCCACCCAGCTCTGTTGGTGCCTCAGCCTTTTCCCTAACGGCACAGACAGAAATCCGAGACGTAGCCACTGGGCAGGTCCACCAAAGCCCATCCCTTTGGGAAGGGAGGACACAGCAGAAAGCCTGCCCAGCGCTTACTCCTGACAAGTTACCGTCAAAACCCTTCCTCCTCTACTGGGACTCCCTTCTTCACTTTTCCAGAGAATTATCATCTTGGATGAAGTTTCTTAGTCTTGGATCCTAGCCCAAAAGTGTACTTATTTTTAGACTTTAAGGAAGATTTTTACATTTTTCTCTCATAGGTTCCCATTTCAACCAACTCTAAACAAAACTTAGCAGAAGCAACTAAATATTTAAAATGCGCGTTTCAGTCAAAACTGAACGGGTTCAGTTCTGCAGGCCTGAGAGTCCCACACAGGAGAGAATCGGGAGTTTGCCGAGAGCTGCACCGCCTCGAGCTCTACCCTGAGGGAAGGCAGGCACGCACCTGTCTGCTATTTACCAGAGAGTTCTCTCGGGACCCTGACAGCAGCCGCCGTGGCCGGCCACACACATGAGCTGATTTGCTTTCTGGACCGTTGGTTAACGCATGTGAGCCAGGAGCCTGGGCTCTCTCCATTCAAAGCCCACAAATGCCTACTGAAGCAGAACATAAAGGGAAAAGCTCAGAGGAAAAGGTTTCTCCCTTCTGTGACCCTGAAAGAGATCCAATCGTAGCCCGCGGGGCTGGATGGAAAGATTTAGACAAAAATCACAGAACTGGGAGGACAAAAGGTCACACTCAGTTTCCGTGGTGTGATGGAGATCCCATTCATCACGGAGTCAAGAAAGCTGTGCTAGAATCCTACAATATACCTGCTGCATTTCTGAGGTCCACTCGGAGCCTCGGTGTCCTTGTTGGAACAAGGGCTGGGACTGATGGAGTGCCTCACATGCCCTCCCTCCCACCTCAGCTCACTGCATTCCTCGTGCCCGGGCCAATGCCTCTTCTGCAACTCCTTCCAGGCAACCCCTCCGTTCAGGCTCCAGGGATCTCTCTGAAGAGCCCATCTTACCTTGTTCCTCACCTGCTTCAACGTCACCCCTGGGCACTCTTGTCAGTGCCGATGTGCAAGGAGCACCGGTGCCCACGGGGCCAGCTGCACACTCCTGAGCCCCTCCCCCGGACGCCCGTGGGAGCTGCAAGCTCTTCAACGCCCTCCCTTCTTTTCTCTGCTTGAATTCCCCTCCTAAAGCTCAAACCACCCTAGGGGAGATAGCAGTGCTCCTCTCCCGAGCAACAGGCACATTTACACAGAGGTATTTACGACAGGCCCCTGGCACGGGGAGTGTTATCTCTGACCTCTCCTCCTGCTCACCGTCCTCACCGCCCACCATGGGCCGCCTTGTAAGGCCCACCTTCTGGGGAAGCCTCATCGCCCAGCCCCGCCCGCTCTCCCTCCTCTGGGCTCCCCAGCCCCCAGCTAGCCTCTGTCCCAGAACTTACCACCCTGCATCCGACGTACACCTTTGTTCGCCGCCCTCCCCCGAGAATCTGCACCTTCCTCTACTTTTCCATTGTAGGAGTTGCCGCAGCACGGACCTCACACTGACTGACTGAATGAATGAATGAATGAATACACACATCTATCCCATGTGGGCGCTCTGTCGTCGGTTTATTGTTGAGTCTCTTCTCAACAATAGCAGACGACGATGTGACTTCTGGCCGCTCTGCGGCTCTGGGACGACGACTCTTCCAACCGTGTCCTCTCCGCCACAGCCCTCGCTCACTCCTCTCCTTCGCCCACAAACACAGCGGAGGGATGAATCTGGGTGGCTCCCGCTTTCGACTCTCTCCATCCACCCCAGAAGCCGACCTTCTCACCACATCTTAGTGCTGACGCTTCCCGCCAGCGTGTTCACAAAATGGGAGGCCCGATGTTCTCTACAGGTAACGTCTTATGCATCCCCATCAGAAAGGAGGCTTGGGTCCGATTTCCCGGCCATGGCTCGGCACGGCCCCTCTGCTTCGGGACTAGCGGGCGTGGGCCGGGAGGTCTCCTGAGGTCGCACCCCCCCCCCCACATCTTTCCCTTGGTAGAAGCAGAATAGGAGACAGGCAGGTGGACACCTTTCGTGATCCTTGATGATGGTTCCCGATCGCTCCTGACCCTTCCCCCAATTAAACAGCCTCAGTTCTTCAAAAGGATCATGAATTGCTCATGAACTGAGCAGGAGGAGAGAAGTATCTGGAGCATGGAGAAGGCAAGGAGGGAACCTGACTCGAGAAAGATCCAGCAGGATTTGTGAGCAGTGTTGTTTTACAGGGGAGAGGAGGAGCCCAATGTGAAGATTCAGGGCAAACATCATTTTAGTGCAAAACGTCAGGGGTACTGCCCCCCTGGGGCAAATTCCCAACTTGCTGATCGATCGATCGTGGACCAGCTCTGAAAATGCTGATTTCCATTAGGAGATAAGTCAGAAATTTCAGGGCAGCGACGGAGAGTTCCCTGGGAAGAAACTTTGGAAGGAGCGACGTTAAAACTAACAAAAAGGAAATGTGTTTTCTCCCACCCTTTTGAAATGACAGTGATCACGTTCAAAATTTAGAGAGATTTCCAGCAGCATAGCAGGTATGGGCCACAGGAGGGAGCAGACACGTGTCGCCCAGCCACTCACCTGTGCCCCACCTGACTGTGCTGTCCTCTCGGGAAATGAGTAAGTCAAGAGCCCCAGCAGGAAGCTAACTTCCACCTCCTGCACTCTTATAAAATCAATTGATTAGAGCAACGAAATACCAGCCAACCTTTGCACTTTTCTCTCCCTGCTTTCTGGGTACCACGAATGCAGAGAGAACACGTGTCTCCCCACTCAGGCCCTCCGATGGTCCAAAGGTGCCACACGGCCAGCACACCAGGTGGCTGGGCTCTGGATCTCTCAAGGCCAAGGTAGAGTACCTTGGAGGTAAAAGATTTGTGTCAATTAAATAAGTCAATCAATTTGACATCATTCTTCATTCCAGAGAAGAGAGTAGATACATGTGGGTCTTTCTGATTCTTATGATGGATACTGGTGAGTTGGTGATGTTGTCTTTTATTTGTTATCATTTTATTTCTGCTGAGAAAAAAATACATTCGTTCATTTGTTCATTCGATGAGTATTCATTGAGGACATTTATGTGCTTGGCCGGGCCTAGGTGCTGGGCACAACAGGGAACCAGAAGTACCAAGCAGATGTGGGAGGAGCTCGCTGTGTCGGCCGTGTGCCAAGTGCTCACCCAGAAGGTTCTTCACACCGTGGGGGACCCTACAAGGGGGGAGTGGGGACTCGATGCAGGAAATGGCCTCTTCTGATGGAAGGCTTGGGACACAGAAGGTGTTGCAGATCTCGGTCTGCAATGGGAGATCTCTCGCGAGGCTGGGGAGTGGCAGAGATTGAGGGATATGTGGGAACTCCGGTGAGCTCTGGGGGCACACTTAGGGCCTGCAGGGGGGCCTGGAGTCACCTGTGAGGGACTGAGCCTTGAGAGGCAGGATGGTGCTTGGAAGTCAGGCTGAAGAGGTGGGCAGTGGGCCACTGTCCATCCCCAGCCCCCAGCATCCCTCCCAACTCTGAGATTTCTTAATGTCCCTCCTCCCTATCCCTGGACGCCACTGGGGAGCGGAAGGATCTCCCCCCGTGGAGATATGTAGGAATAGAAAAGTTAACCAGTTGAGTAGCTAATCTGGAAGCATCTGGTCTGTGATGGTTCCCGAGGGGCACAAGAGGTGAGTAAGAAATGCGTCTCTCTCCCAGGTGTCCCTGTGGTCTAACCAGGCAGACTAGAGGCCCCCGGAGGTGGAAGTGCAAAGAGGGTGCAACCCCTGCCTGAGGGCGACCAGAAGGGCCTTTCAGAAGAGGCGGTTTGAGAAGCAGCTCAATGGCCTCCTGTGAAGAAAGAGGCATTCCAGGACCTTCGAGCAGAGGTACAGGGTCATAGAACCTGGTGACAGACCCGGGGGGTGACAGCAGGATGGGGGCTTCCAAAGGAAGTCCTATGTCTTTCTGTCAGTGGGGAGGAGCTGTGGAGAGGCTTGGGGCAGGAGAATGGCCAGATCCCAGTTCTGCTAGAAGAAAACGACTCTGGCCCCGTGGGTGTAGAATATAGAATATAGACTGGCTGGGAGGACACCAGAAGCTCCCCAGAATTGTGACTGAGAGCCCACGGCAAGACACGGACATCTTCTAACAACCGGGTGCCGTGTCCTTGATTGTTGCTACGCGTCAGTGGAAACCTTCATAACCACCCCATCCCAGTTCATAGATGGCCGCGCGGCACATCTGCCCGGGACAGCCGGGGCTCACCCCTGCTCAGGCTGTGGCCCTCGGCTGTTAATGGTCCCCCCATAGCTCTCACATACGTCCTGCTTTAGAGACTAAATTACGGGGTCACCCAGTCCTGACACCATCACCTGGAAATCTGATCCCTGGGTTTGTTGGGGGGAAGAAGGGAGTGCGTGTGTTACACGTGTGTGTCCCTCGCGTGGCCTCACTTACGTGCTTTCTGGAGGAGAGAGACCCAGGCCCGCTCTGCTCTCCGCCGACATTGCAAATCTCCCCTTTGCCCAAGAGTTGGGCAAAAACTGAAAAAAAAGGGAGCCTTGCACCCCAAATTCACAGGCAGCCTCCAACAATTGGGGTGGGCCTGTCTGGAGGTGGCAAAAGCACTCGTGACCCCAGCACCCCACCCCCAGACAGCCTAGGGGGGCAGGGGAAGGGGGTGGGTCACTCCTGCTGGGAGCCCCTCCCCCCCGGCTCTGGGGGGTTCTCTACCCGCAGCTGAGCGGCCCCAGACCTGGCTGCTCAACTGTGACTTGAAAAACCGCACAGAGCGACCTTTCGGGTTCTTTCTCGGCAACCCCGTTTTAGGAATCTGTACACATGACACACGGAATGTCTGGGCCTGATGAGACAACCACCACCCCAAGAACTCAGGGAAACGTCCTCCGCTTGGGCCTCAGACTTCCGCTTGGCACTTCCGGCTTGTTGCTTCCCTCGACCAGGTGCTCATTAACAGCGCCTTCCAATCCAACCAGGGTGTCGGGCTAGAAGCCCCCGTGGGCCTCACAACCCCCTGCAGGGCTGCTCAGAACAGACCTCTGGGTCCCCTCCCCAGAACCGACGCAGCAGGCCTGGGGTGAGGCCCGAGAATTTGCAGAAAGGTTTTAGAGGACATGATATCAGAGGCTGAAGGACAAAAAAGGCCAAGCCATGAAAGGGGGGCGCTGAAGAGAGTCCTGTGGGAGCAAAGCCCACCCCGCACCCACAAGAACTTCGTGTCCGCAGGGGCACATACCCGTGGGGGGTGCAGGTGGTAACAGTGGGGGCTGGAAAGTGGACCCTGGTCGAACCTGCTGGGCCGACGGGCCAGTCAGAGTCGGACATCGTCCAGAGGGTGGGGGCGGGGAGCCCCGAGGGACGGGGTCCGGCTGACGACCAGACCTGGGCCAGGGCGGCCCGGACGTCCCAGAGGGAGCAGTCCCGAGAGCGGGCAGCCGCAGCGATCCAGGACCGAGAAGGGCTGGGCGGTCCTCAGCTCAGGCGGATAGAACAACATAGCACAGACTGGGCGGCTTAAAAGACAAATATTTCTTCCTCACCGTCTGGAGGCTGGAAGTCCAAAGACCAAGGCAGCAGCAGCTTCAGTGCGTGGCGGGAGCTCTCGGGCTGGTCTGCCTGGGGTTGGGGGAGCACTCTCGGGTGTCTCTTCTTATCAGGACACTGATCCCACCCTGGGGCCCCACCCTCATGACCTCATCTGACCCTGAGCAGATCCCAACCTCCCAATACCATTGCGCTGGAGCTCAGGGCTTTGACATCCGAATCTGGGAGGACACAAACATTCCGTCCGTAGCAGGAAAGATGGGAGAAAACTCAGGGCTGACACTTATTTACATTTCCCAAATGGCTTCAGTAGGAAAGAAAACACTTATTTAGGAAAAATCATAACATCATTGAGAAATCCCGTGCTGTCTGTCCCCATCCATCAGTGATGCTCTTTCTGGTAAAGCCACACGTCACCCCTAAATATGATTTTCTCTCCAGAAGCAAACGCAAGGGAGGTGCTGTCGGTTAAAAACACAAAACGGAACTCAGACCATGTGAGTGTCACAGTTTTTTGAAAAGCAATCAACTACTGGTTTTCTCCTGATCTCTACAGGATCAAATAACACTCAGTATCTATCGTCCCCTGACGGTCAAAATCCACTCGTGAATGGTCACACACGTCTGTGCTTGGCTCTGATGTCCTGCACTTCGGTACCCGCTTCGGAGTCTCCAACCTTTCTTTCTGCTCGGGACTCCTCGCTCAGCCAGACATCTTCCAACACACACTCAGCCCTCCTCATTGTCCCTTTCCCTCTGATTTGGGCGCAGCTGGAGCCACTGACCTCTTATTTTAAAATGAGAGTCCCTGGGGCGCCTGGGTGGCTCAGTCGGTTAAGCATCTAACCCTTGGTTTCGGCTCAGGTCATGATCTTGGGGTCCTGGGATCGAGCCCCGCGTCGGGCTCTGTGTGATCAGCCTCTGTGATCAGCGAGGAATCTGCAGGAGATTCTTTCTCTGCCTCTCCCTCTTGTCCCTCCCCACCTCCCCTCTTCTCTAAAAAAATAAATAAATAAATCTTTAAACAAGTAAAATGAGAATCACTGAACAGAGACGTCGATGCGGAGAATTTTCATGATGCCAACTTTTCCCACCATCTGTGTGTGTACCCTTGAGCTCCGGGCCGCGCACAGCATCCGTAGTGGGTACGGGGTACGAGGGCTGCGTGAGGCCCTGCTCCCCCGCACTCGTTAGAGGAGAACACTCCAAGGGTGTGAGTAGTTGTGTGAGTGTGAGCTCACACAAGGGTGTGAGCAGAAACCCAGACAGGTTGGCGGGAGGAAGAATGAGTGCGTGAAGGCCTCAGCGCGAACCCTGAGCCTCAGAAGGAATCTTCCTTGCCGCCCCTTAGGACAGGTCAGACGCCCCCCGGGGACCCCTCCATGCGCAGACCCTTCACCCTCATCCCTCACCCCCAGACCCTGCAGACGTGCAGCACATGGTCAAGACAGGCAAACGAAAAAAAACCCAAAAACCCTTTTCCGGTTTTCCAGCTCCACTCTATGACCTAAAAAGCAAAATCTTTCTGAAGCACAACAAGCCACTTCAGCTGAAAAAAAAAAAAAAAACGCCGAACTTTAAAAGGCGAGGAATCCAGTGTGAGTTCTATGTCACGTGAAGGCCAAATACTGTCCCGGGACGAGGAGGCCGACCCAAAGCAGCTGCAGAGAGGCCGTCCTCTCCCGGCAGGCTTAGTACGATGACCCCAGGAAGGCTGAGGGGAACCAGGCAGCCAGCTCCCCAGAGCTTCCCGGGAACCAAGGCCAGTGTGACCCTCCTCGCGGGGTCCACAGCACTAACGTCCCCTTGTAGAGACGGCCCCACATCTGCGGCCTGCACGGCCTTCTTAAATCACCACAATGTCGTGCCACTGACAAAGAGAAAGGACAGAAGCTAACGGTTCACTGAGCTTAAAAAATGGAGATGAACTGTATGTCTCCCCCCAAATAAGTAAAGCTGAAATGACCATGGAGGCGGCTGCCCCAAAAGTTTTGGGCTGTGTCCCTGCAGCTGGCTGGCAGTTTCCAGCCAAGGACAACATACCTCCGTCAGCCCCTCTCCAGGGACACGGAGGCTGCTTGTCCCGGCTTCTCTGCTCTCAGGGCCACAGGCCACCTCGGAGCCACAGCTCCCCGCGTTGGCCTCCGGGAAACGAGGGCCCTCCGCAGCCTCCGGTTCAGGTGTGAGGGGATCTGGGCGTTTTTTTCCCTCGTGTGTTGGATTTACAATGATTTTGCTCAACAGCACGGAGGTTTACCATATACTGCTTATGGGCTCCCCTGAAAAGTCAGGCTGCTGAGGCCAAGCCCGGCCCCCGGAAATCCTGGGGGGGTCGGGGTCATGGCTGGCAGGGCCAGCAGGCCAGGACCCCACAGGTGGCTGACGCACCCCGGCTCTTACGAAACAGCGAAGACTGTGTCTGCTGGCGCTTTGCCGGCAGAGAACAGCAGGAGGAAGAACTACAGAGACGTGTGGCTAGAAATGGTACGAAAGAAAAACGAGAAGCAGAACGTGAGCACCATCCAAACACAAAGATCACTTCGATTTGGGTTTGGGGGTTTTTTAAAAATTATTTATTAATTTAATTTCCAGAGAGAGACACAGCGAGAGAGGGAACACAAGCAGAGGGGAAGGGACGCAAGAGGGAGAAGCAGGCTTCCCGCAGAGCATGGAGCCCAGCTCGGGGCTCGATCTCAGGACCGTGGGATCAGGACCCAAGCTGAAGGCAGACGCTCAACAACTGAGCCACCCAGGTACCCCTCAATTTGGTTCTTTAGAAATTCGTTAATTGATCTCTCCTGTACTGTGTGGTCTGAGTTGAAAAGTGAACGAACGAAATGATTTTGATGATAAGCAATGGTGCTTTTCAATGGAACATGCGTGAGCTTGAGTGGTTATTTCCTGTAGTACCTTCAATGTCCCCAAACACCAGGACCTTCCTTACACGACCAGATGGCCACTTCTCATCACCATATGCTTAGAACAATCGCCTGGGGGATCATATCTAAAACGTGGGTTCTGGAGTCACATTTTCCACCTCTGCTAAGAAGCTGGGGATCCGGGGAGCTTAAAGCCCAACCCCAGGATTGCCTCGGAATCTTGTGGAAAAAAAAAGAAAAAGAAAGAAAGAAAGAAAGATGAAAGTCCTGGCCTTATTCCTCATCCCACCCCCAGATTCTTATGGAATAGTTAGGAGTAGAAAAGTCTAATAATCCATGTTTTCCAGAAGCTTCCAGATCATTCTAGTCAGGTCTTCTCTGGCAGTGCTTTCAAGAACAAAATGGCACGGTCCCACCACTGCCAGCATGACTCTCAATTCCTGAGCAGACATGGAAGTGTGGCCTGTGGGTCCTGTTAACCTCCTCTACTTGAGAATCATTCTCCTTACTATTTGGCTGAAAGAAGCAGAAACGGTGCATCCATCACCCCTGGCTTTGCTCCCTGATCCCCACGCTTAGTGGCTCTGTGACCTCAGACTTGTTACTTAACCTCTCTGAGCCTCGGCTTCTTACTCACGTTAGAATGGAACTTCTAAAGCTGAAGCTGCTTCCCTCAGGTTGTAGTTAGAATTCGGTAGACCCCCTGTTTTTGCTCACGGATGGTCCCTAAGTCCCTAGGAAAGTGCCTGGAGCCTACTAGGTGCTCGGAGAACATTTACTGGCTGGACAGAGGGATGGCTGGACAGATGGATGCCTCTGAGCTCCCCTTCCTCTGTGCTTCCACTCACACCGGCTGCAGGTCCTGAGCCCGGAAAACCTGTCTCCTTTCCAGCCCGAGGTCAGATCTGATTGCTCACAGGCCAGCGGCTTCCTCCTTTAAAACCAACTTTGTTGTTTTACGACCGACATGTTTTCATCAGATCTGTTTGCGCGTTCATTAACTCATGTAAACATTAATAAAAGAACCAAGAAAACACCTTCCTACATGTTTCCTCTTGCTTTCTCTCAGGTATAAATTACGGGAACGCACAATACACGATATAGGCCAACGCACGATCCTCTCTACAGGGCTCCCGGAGGAAAAGAGAGGACACCCAGATGCCAGACTCCGCGTCTCCCTTCTCCCCCCAGGCTGCTCTGCCTTCTGCAGAGTTCAGGGACCTCAGGTAAGACAGCCGCTACCGAAGGCCCTTCCTGCGACAGGGCTGTGGGCCACGCCCGTTCCCGCTCTGGGGCAGCCTGGGGACACACTCCGATCCCTAGAAAGGGCTCGTGAATTGTAAGGGGATGTTCCAAAGTGGCCATTTCTTCCTCCTCTGCACCTTCTCTGGAACTTTCCCTGATCACCTGCCCTCCCCGCCCCCCCGGGGCCACAGCTCTGTGACAGCCCGTGTGCCCACAACAAGACAGGTCTCCCCGCACTAAAGGTCACTGCGAAGGAGAGAAGCCGGCAGGCTCCACACCAGCTCCCTGATCGCCCGGCCACACTCGGGCTTCCCGGCCTCCCCGCGGTTAGGCGCGGCCATGCCATCAGCCGATTTTGCTCCCAGGGGGACACTGCGCAACGTCTGCAGACATCTTCGGTTGTCACAACCGGAGGAGGGAGCAGAGGAGGGAACATCCTGCTCAGGACAGCCCCACCACAAAGAACGGTCAGCCTGGAAGGTCAGGAGGACTGAGCGTGAGAAACCCCGGCTGACCAACAGCGGCGTGAGCCCGCTCCAGGCCTGATCCTTAACAACCACCCAAGGGGTTCTGCATGGGCTTCCCCACGCTCTCCGGTCTTCAGGCTCTTCCAGACGTTCTCCAACGTTGCGGCCAAGCGACGTCCCCTGGGGGATTTCTGGACGAGTGAGTCCCTCCACCCAGGAGAGGGGTCTGGGGGGCGGTGCATTTCCTTGGAAATCAATTTACAACTGACACTCGAGGAGCTCCCATGTGCAAGACGCGGGGTGCCTGTGACCGAGGGAAGTCTGTGAGGGACTTCGGAAATTGTGACCTCGAAAGAAGGCCTCTGAGGGTCACGTCTGGCCGTTCCAGTCCCAGAGTTTTTACACTCCACATTCTGCAAGTTTAGTTAAGGATGTTTTCTCTTGCTCAGTTATCTTAACTCATCAAAACTTAATAAAGAATAAATGCAAATTCCTCGTTTTTTTACAGATGCCTTAACTCTGTCAAGAGGCATGGTGGCTGCTGTCCCAGTGATCCTTTACGAGGCTGTATACCAAAAAAAGTATCCTTATTTCTCTGAAATTCCCACTTCAACGGATGTGTCGTGTCTCCTCTGACCCCGGAGGAGCGTATTTACGGAGCCTTCAGACTCTTCCAGGTAGTCGGCGGCTCATGCACTGAATGTTCAAAATATCATTTAGAGGGAGATGCTGGTCCGTCGCAGTTCAAACGGGGAAAGGACATCAGAAGGACCAGGCGCTCTCCCCAGGTCACAGGCCACCCGCAGCGCCACCCATACGCGCTCAGAAGGTTGCCGCCCACGGGGTGAGCTTGGGGACGCTCGACCTCGGTGTCCCTCCTTCATCCCCGACACACAGCATGACCTTCTCCCCGAGGGCCGTCCTCAGGGTACAGAAGCCCATAAGAGAAGCCGAAGACACGCCAAAAAAGGTATCGTTAAGAATATTTTACTTCCAAGGGTCCTGTTTCAAACTATCATAGAACACCCATGGTGAATTTCCCTCTTTTCGAGGGGACATGTTGCCCAGAGATAAGTAAGTGGATCTGACCCACTTGCAGAAAGCTTTAGGAGGTAACCGGGTGCAAAGATCTGACGTTGACGTCAGACAGGCATGGGGGCCAGCCCCTGCTCCCCCATCCCCCCCCACCCCCCACCCCCCGGCTATGCAGCAGTTTCCTAACCTGTGACAGGGAAAGACGGGGGAGGGGGGCTCCCCTCTGGGGGTCTCCAAGGGTAGGTGGGATCAGGCCAGACCAGCACTTACTCTAGGCCTGTGGCGCAATGAGAGCATGCCCCAGGATGCTGATCGTGGGGTGCAGTCCGGGGCCGGGGTGGGAGCTCCATCCTGCAGCTCCAGGCCCTGTGCGCTCAGTCCCGTCACACCCCCACCCCTGCATCCGTGTCGGGAACGGGTCTAAACAGCCCCCCTAACAGCCGCAGTGTCGTGCACAACACCCAGACTTGCTCCCCACACGAGGCCCCTCGCCTGTCCTCCCTCCAGAGGCATTCCCTGGGCCACTGCGGTTCGACAGCGACAGGAAAAGCACCCTGAGCCTCACTCTGATTCCCAGGTGACGCCTGGGCCCCGTGGCAGTGGGCTCCCCTCTGCACTCCGTCACTCCGGCTGCAGATGGGAAGGACGCTCCCTGCCCTGCTGGGCCCCGTGAAGTCACAGGTAGGGTCCTTATGTCTGCCACATGCTTCAGAGACAAGCTGTTGCTCAGAAAAGATGCCATTTTATTTTACTAAATAATTTTTTTAAGATTTTATTTGTTTGTTTATTCATTTATTTGAGAGAGAGCTCAAACAGGGGGAGGGGCAGAGGAAGAGGGAGAAGCAGACCCCCTGCTGAGCAGGAAGCCCAACGTGGGGCTCGATCCCAGGACCCTGGGACCACGATCTGAGCTGAAGGCAGATGCCTAACCCACTGAGCCACTCGGGCGCCCCAAAAAGATGCCTTTTTAAAGGTGAACACGGGAGCCTTCGCACTAGCTCACTCTTGCCGCAGCTTCTGGTAGAACTTCAGCTCTCTGAGCCTCGGGCTTTGCGGGGCAGGAGCAGCTCTGCCTCAGTAGGTCTGGACCGGAGTCTGAGACTCTGCATTCCTCAGTGCACCCGCACTGCTGGTTCCCCGAGCACATTTTGCAGAGTGCAGCTCCGAGTTTAAATGCTCTGTCCAGTATGCCATTGGATTTAAGCATCAGTGCACAGGTGCAGGAGACAGGAACCCGGGGCTCTGGGCGACCCACCTGAGGACACACTGCAGCCAGGGGGACAGATACTCAAGGAGCATAAAGAAATAAGGGGCTGGGGCAAAGCCACCCCCTCAAGGACAAGGGCTCAGACTCAGGGAGGGTGGAGTGGCCGGAGCCCTCAGGGCTCTGAGCCCCCCCCTCAGCCTCCCACTGGGTGCTCCCCTAACACACACACACACACACACACACACAGCAGGAGCAGCAACCAGAAGAACTTCAACCCTTTACAGCCAGCGAGCGGTGTGCTCTTCCGCATTTCTACAGAGGCTCCCCGGGAATATGGGCTCCCGACTTCAAAGCAGGACTTAATGAATTGTAATTGCACCAACCCACTCCTGACTCCTTTCTCAGGATCTGAAATGGCCACACCGGGATAGTGTCACAGGGAAGACAGAAGCTTTTGGGCTGCTGCCAACAGCTGCTGCCTGCAAGGCTCCCCCCAGCTCCCCTCTGGGTACAAGCTTTGGAGTCTTCATGCCAAGGTGTCTTCTGAAGGATAAACAGTATCCCAGGGGACCCTGGAAGCTAAATCAACAAGACAGTCGGACAGACAGACTCATCCTAACTAGGAAGCCTGATCCCTCCACACTCAAAGTCTTCATGTTGTATGGAGAAAATAATGTCAAAATCTCCTTAAAATCTTGGTGATGAGCAGTGATACCACTGAGATGCTGCTGCTGTACAGTTTCTGGAATGTCTGGAGGCACGATTCTTACTCCGCAGTCTACTTCCAGTCACCCTCCGCCACCACTCAGCTCTCCCATCCTCCTCGGGGCCCTAGACTCAGTTGGACCACTAATCCTACTCGGTTGGGGGTTCAGAACATATAGTTAGCACATATGGTTCTAAAATCTGTACCTTAGGGAAAAGCTGGTAGGGATTCTGATTGGTTAAAGAAAAGACCCACACTGGGGCCCCTGGGTGGCTCCATTGGCTAAGAAGCTGACTCTCGACTTTAGCTCAGGTCATGATCTCAGGGTCGTGGGATCGAGCTCCGTGTTGGGCTCTGCTCTCAGCAGGGAGTCTGCTTGAGAGTTTCTCTCTCCCTCTCCCTCTCCCTCTGCCCCTCCCCCAACTCACACATGCATGTGTGTGCTCTCATGCAAATAAATAAATAAATTTTTTTTCATTTAGAAAATAAAAAAGACCCACACTATATACCTGAGTATATATTGGACACCAAGATGTCAAATAAACATCACTCATGTCCTTTAAAATTAACACTCCTGTTCGATGTGAGATATGCTATTTTACTACTTTATGCACTGTAATTTGTTATTGTAAAACTTTTTTGGGGGGAAGCATGAATAATTATAAATAATTACAATTACAATACATATGCAAAATTATACTTAAAAACTTTGATCCCCATGACCCCCCACCACACCCCCCTGCCATGGTGCCTTTTCTCTTTTGGTGGCCATTTAGTTATCAATGTAACAAACCACTCCAAAAGTTAGTAGCTTTAGACAACACTTTCTTTTCTCCTAATCTTAATCTTATTGTTGGGGCTCCAGTGAGCAGTCTCACTTGGGGTCTCTTGCAAGGGTGCAGTCAGGTAATGGTTGGGGTGAGGTCAGCTCAATGCTTCTCTGAGCATCAGAAAGTTCCTTCAACGATCAATTACGAACATGCTCCCAAAAAGTAGAGGAGAAAAATGAAAAAGAAAACCTCAGCAAAGAAATAGAAGATATAAAGAAGAACCAAATCGAAATTTCAGAGCTGAAAAATACAAGAGGCAAAACAAAGAATTCATTGGATGAGCTCAAAAGTGTAATGGAGTGGACAGAAGAATCAATATGCCCGAAATTAGAACAACAGAAACATCCCGATCTGAACAACAGAGGGAGAGTAGACTTAAAAAAAATTAAAAATGAAAAAAAATTAAAAAGCATAGTCTCATAGACCCCAGAGGGAGTATAGCCAAAGATCTAACAATCATGTCACCAGGATCCCAGGAGAGAAGGTGGGGCTGAAAAAAAATATGTCAAGAAATAGTGACTGAAATTTTTCCAAATTTGGCAAAAGATTTAAACCTACAGATTCAAGAAACTGAGAGAACCCAAGCTGGAAAAGCACAAAGAAATCCATGCCCAGATACATCATAAGCACACTTCTGGAAACTAAGGACAAAGGAAAGATGGCGGAGACAAAGGCCACCTTATTTACAGAAGAAAACACAATTTGAATGACAGCAGATTTCTCATCAGAAACCATAGCAGCCAGAAAGAAGTGGCAGGACCTGTCAAATGCTGAAAAAACAAAACACAAAACAACAACAACAAAAGAACTTTCAACCAGGACGTTGAGCTACAACAAATAAATTCTTCAGGAATCAAAGGGCAAGTAAGACCTTCTCAGACGCAGGAAATCTAAGAGAACGTGTCACCAACAGACTTACCCTGAAAGAATGTCTAAAGGACACTCTTGAAGCACTCTTGAAACACCTATTTTGTGTTAGGAAATAAAGGAAAGAATTGGCATATCAAGAAGGAAGAAAGAACAAAGTAAAAAAGTAAAGATGTGGGTAAATGTAACAGACTTTATTGTCCTCTTGGGTTTTCTAAAAACAAATGTAGCGGTCCTCCACAGCTCCAAGATGGCTCATTCTCACCTCGTAGGCGAACTGTGGCAATTGCAGGCTTGATCTGAGAGGTCAGTTTACCAGAAGCTTCTCAGAATGTGGTCCCTTCACCATCTGCATCAGCATCTTAGGACACTTGCTCAAGAGGCTGTTTCCTAGGCGGTTCAGCAAGCCCACTGAATCAGAATTTCTAGAGTCTTGGGCTCCAGGACTCTGTGTGTAAAGACGATTCTTTCATACGCTAAGGTTTGAAAAGTCCTCAGATCATTTGTTAATAAAGGGTCAAGCTCACTCAGAGTTAACTTCTGAGGAAGGTGTGAACAAAGTTCTTTACAAAGTCTGAGCCGTGGGCAATCCAGCCCTGCAGGACTGGAACAAAATTCAAGGTAAAAAAAATGAATCAATAAGCCCCTTGAGGTCAAGGTCACACCCTTCTGCATTGTCACAGGGTGATGTCCTAGGGAGTGTGGGCCCACAGTCGGATCTGTCATCCATCTGTGCCTCAGTTTCTCCTTCTGTAAAACCGGGATAGCATCTGCCTTTCCTAACTCATGGAATCAAGATGGAGAGCAAAACAGGTGAGCTGTGAACGGCTTGTAAATTATTAGTTATTCTACCCAATGTGAATGTTTAACCTCCCCTTAAAGAGACCCATTGTGTTGCCCTTTTTTCTTTGAAACGGAATGTTGATTTTCTTCAGACTCTGGGAAAGACAGGATGGTTAAATAGAATGTACAACTTAATTCGCCCCATCTTTCCTCCAGCATCCGGTGCAGATGGCCAAGGCCAGCACTGAGACAGATGATGCCCCTGGCACCACTGGGTCAGCGGTCCTGGGAAGATGGCAGGACCCCCAAGACCTGAGGAGGAGTACCCAGGAGCTGCTCCTTCAGGGGTCTGCAGGTCCCCGCATCCCTCGGGGTCCCCAGCACTCACCTCCCAGAGGACATAGCCCTAGGTTGGCCCCTCCAGCCGCCAGTGGTAGCAGTGACAGGAGACAGGTGTGCATAGGGGGAGGGGGGAAGCTTGCAGAACCTTTGCTAGATTTCACTCTAGACTAGAAAGAGGAGGTCTGTAAATTGACCTTTGGGGGGTGGCGTGTGGGAGGCAGAATCTGGGAGTGAAAGCCTCAAGGTCATGGGTGGGAGGTGAGGGAGAGAAGGGTGACCTATTTTATAAACAGAAGTTTCTCCACCAGCCAACCTGAGAGGGCAGTGATTAGAATTACCCGAGCCGGCGCTACCTGGGTGCCACCAGGGCCTCGGGCGATGGACAGCCCCGGCCTCCCGAGTCGCAAAGGGTCTGCGCCTCGGCCCCAGCCCCGGTCCCCGCGGACCTCCCCAGCAGCGGGGAGGCCGCGGGAGCCGGGCGCGCACGTGGTGCGCGGCGGGCGGGTTCCTCCCCACTGAAGTCATGGACTTGGCGCGCTGCGTCCCGGCCGGCCAGCAAAGGCGGCTTCCTTCGGCCAAAAAGGGGTGGGGTGGGGGTGGCGAGCGCACAATGTGTTTCTTGTTAGGGCCCCGCAAGCCGGGGCTCGGCTGTTACTTTTGGTGCCGCATTATAACAGGAAGATGGAGCGCGGTTCCGGACCAGCCTGCCCTTGTCGCCGGCTGGAGAGGGCTGCTGCGGGTTCCCACGGACGCCGCTGCGCTCGGGCGCGGAGGGCGCGCGGCGGGCGGCCGCCGGGGATCCCTGCGGTGACCCGAGTTCCCCGCGGGGGCCGGACCCCGCGACGCGCGCCTCAGACTCCGCGACGCCAGCCCCGCGCCCGCCAGCTCGCGGGCGGCCCGGGATTGTTTTCTAAGACCTTATCTCTTGCTCAAGTGAATTTTCTTTTTTAATTTGGTGACCGGAACAAAAGTCACAGGACGATCCTTTGTGAAAGCCAAACGCGGCCACCAATCGGGGCACTTCACAGCATTTGTAACTAAATATTTGCTGGGCCGGTCGCTAAACAGGCCCCTCCGCCGCCTTCCAACTCCCAAACTCTGCTTTTTTCTTTCTTCCTTTTTTTTTTTTTTTTTTTGAACTGAGTTGAAAGGTGATCTCCCTACAAGGAGATCAGACGGTGGAAAGCAATTGGATTTAGCACGGCGTTTTTCCCCGGTGCTCTTGGGATCTCTGGGCAAACAGGACCGCGCGCCGGCTCCCAGAAGGAATTAGGGCCGGGATCCTGGCGGGCTGGGATGTCCGTTAAGCCACCGTGGTAGCTGAAGTGCTTTGTTAATGCAATTCATTAGCTGTGTGCGACAAGAAGGAGAAGAGGCTAGGCAGGTCTTCAAAAATACCCGAAGGGCGAAAAATAAACATCCTCTTGTTTGCTTTTTGTGGCTTTACTCATTTTCTTCCCCTCCCATTGCCCCTCATCTAAGGCTGTTTTAAACCCAAATTCGGTTATCTGGTTTCAGGGTAAGGGCTCCCTCTTGCCAAGGTATTAAATAAACAAGTAAAGCAAAAACTGGAATCCTTATGTAATCCAGATGCTGTTTCCTCGAAAACCACAACAAACTGCGAAACCAGATAACAGGACCGGACAGTCGTGCCCCCCCCTCCCCCCGTTTTAGGGCCAGCACAGGACATCCTCCTTCAGGAGCTCCTCTCCAGGACAGACGATAAATAATTGCTGCTAACACTCTGAACTGCAGATGAGCACCCTTGAGGGATCCGGATGCCGTAAACTGTCCCGGAATGTTGGCATCTGGTTCTTAAAATGGAACTTTCCCTGGAGATAAAGCCGGGACTGAGCAGGCGTCTGCGTCCGCGGGCTGGCTTGGAAGTTTCTGGCCTCTTGATGCTCTCAGTTGAAAACGCAGCACTGGAACGGGGCGGCTTTGTAGTGGTAATGAGGCCGCAGGCGCGGGTCGGCTGGCGCGTCGAGGCTCGGAGCCGCGGACCCGGCTGCACATCCTTCCACCTCCCCCGGGGCGGAGGGCTGGGGGTGCTGTTCTTGAAAAGGCTGAGGGTTTTTTAGAGCAACCTCCAAGGCTTCTGCGGAGCCAGGCCGGAGGGGGGGGCGGGGCAGTGGGGGCGGGGGGAGGGGTCCTTCAAAGGTATTTTTAGGAGTCCAGCATCGAGGTCATCCCCGCGAAGATCCAAAGGAATAAATAAATCTCGCCATCCGCTAAGACAGTCACCTTCTCCCCATCCGTTCCTCCCTCGCGCCAAGCCCCACCCTGAACGCCTCGGTTGCAAAAACAAACAAAATCAAGCAAAACCTCTTGCTTTGGCAACCTCTAAGCCACGTTATGCCTCTTTTGGTAAAAGGAAGATTTCTTTCTTCTCGCTCTCTCGGTTTTTTTTCTTCTCTCCCGACTCCCCCCCTCCCCCCCTTTCCTGTTCTTCTCGGTCCTCTTTCCTTCCCCCAAATCGCTCGAAACTTAAGACGTGCGGCGGCTGCAGGTGCGCGCGGTCCGGGCGGCCGGGCCGGGGCGAGCCTGGGACGGCCCGGCCTCGCAGGCATTGATCAGCTGGGCGCGCGCGCTGAGTGACGGCGCGGTTGCCATGGCAGCCGCCTGAGCGGCGCCGCGAGGACAAGGCTGCAGGGCGGCGTGAATGGGCGGCGTCACGCGCCTGGCGCCAGAGAGTCTGCTCCGGGGCTCCGGCTCCGGCCCCGCCGCGGCCTGGCCCGCGCGCCGCCGCCGCCGCCGCCGCTGCCAATTCATCACCTGTCAGGGATCACTCGGGGGGTCACGGGCCGGAATGGACACAGCTGTGAGAACAAAACCAGGGGGAAGAAAGGCGAGCGCTCCCGATTGCGCCAGATGTGCGGGGAGGACCTGGAGCCTCCCCCCCGCCCCCCGCAGGCTCCTCCCGCCCCCCGTTGCATCACGCGGGGATTGCACAGGCGGCCCGGAGCCCGGCGCGCCCGGCCCGGAGCTGCTTCTGATTACGGCGAGGGGCTGGCTGGACGCGCTGGGAGCCGCCGGCCGGGCCGGGAAGGAGACTGAGTGAGTGAGCCCGGGCACCTGGTCAGGGGAACTTCCAGGGTAGGCGCGTGGCTTTAACCGGGGGGCGCCCCGCCGAGTAAGCCGCGGGGACGGTGTCTCCACCCCCACCGGAAGTCCTTCACACCTTCCCGCCACCCACGGATCGAGCAGATCCAGGGCCCCTTCTGCAGCTGGGACCATGAACTTTAGAGGCCTCAACTGCGAAGCCACAGAGACGCCAATGGACAGATTTTTCAGTGTTGTGCCCCCACCCCGAAAACGCGCCAACACCATTTTCTCCATGGAAGCATAATCTTGAAGGTAATTTCGTCTTGGGCTTGCAGACACAGACGCACTAAGAACTCGGGCCTCTTTTTAATCATTAACTTATACGACCTCCTAATCCCCTTAAAATGATCTTTAAATGAACGTCGAACCGGGTAGCATGCCCGTCGAATCCAACACGATCGGGCCGACCGGACTCTGACATGGCAGCTGGAGAAAGAAACCACGAACCTTTCACCACATTTGGCAGTTTCACGGCATCACGATCATGGGAGAAGACACTGCCTTCATCAGCTTCGCGAGTGTGCAAAGTAATACCGTACAACGCTCATTACGAACCAGCCCGGAGCCTGGCTGTTGGGATAATGAGGCTGGCACGGATGTTAACATACGGTGTCCTTGGAAAAAGCTAGGAATGCGTCAGTATCGCAGAGCTGCAATGTCCAAGAATCACAAGTAATAATTTGAGAATCCCAAAGATGTTTGTTTACATTGGCTATTATTGTAAAATAGTCAAAGTATAACATCATGAACCAAAATAGTGTCAAAACAAAATCTGTTCCACTGTGGCACGTATGTGACAGAAACACATGCACACAAAGTACATCAAAAGGCTCGAACTGTGGGGGACTCGGGATTAAATCATTTCCAGACTTAATATCAGAAGAGAGGTTGTTAATCGAACACTCGGGAAGAGAGTAGCCGGCAGCTTTCCCAGCAGATCAGGCCCTCCAACGACTCCTATGCTGGTCAGGAAGCCATCCACCTCCACCCTCCAAAATGAAGTGCCTTGGTTTTCTCAAAGTGACACGTACCTCAGTAGGACCCGCTGGCTCCCTAAAGAGAAACTTCGGGGCGCCCCGGTGGCAGCTGGTGTCAGAGACTGGCCCACCAGCTGAGAAATTAATCATTAATTGAAGGACACACTACAGGTTCCCCATGATCAAGCTTTGCTTTTTTTCCTCTTCTGCCCCCTTCCTCTTTCCTAAACGCAAAGAAGGTGACCACTGAGACACCAAGTAAACAAGATGCTGACAACAATGACAT
>CM052811.1:4711468-4834327 GCA_028533885.1 Nasua narica
TCATACCTGGTGGAGATATTCTAAGGACAAAAAGAGCTGCAAAGAAATCATAAAGTTCATTTAGTTGTCATATTGTCAGTAATAATCTTGGTATTGTTATTTTTAAACTGGTAAATATATATTGTAAGGTAAGCGAAGAAGTAATTACACTTCATGGTATTAGGGACCAAGATTTTCACATAAAAGAAAATAGTTACAAGTAAAAGTTAAAGAAGAAAAAGCCCGAAACCTTATATTTGAATGGCAAATATCAATTTAAACTCACTTTTTGTCTTAAAAAATATTTTTTAAACTATGAAACTATTATTATTCAAATTCTAGTTTTTTTCTCCCCAAATATGTTTATTTTAATTTTTCAGTGTTACAAGATTGATTGTTCATGCACCACACCCAGGGCTCCATGCAATACGTGCCCTTAAAAAAAAAAAAAATTTTTTTTCTAATCTTCCACTGAAAATGCCTGGAAGCAATGGTGCCTTGGCACCGATAAGCAGCGCCCCATCCCAGCTCGCGCTCTCCAGGACAACCTACCCCTGGAAGGAAGCGGGGTTTCTTGGAGAAATGGCTGATTCCCACCGAGGACAGGAAATGAAAATAAAAACAAAAATGAAGAGGAGACAAAAATAGAATAAAACTCTCTGGGTCCCAGGGAAGGCTTCTAGAGCCCCGACTCATTTAAAAAATGTATAATTAAAGGGAAATGAAGAGTCTTTGTGTCCCAAGTGGCTCAGTTGGTTAGGAGTCCAACTCTTGATTTCAGCCCAGGTCGTGATCTCAGGGCTGTTAGACCGAGGCCTGCATCGGGCTCATGGGCTGGGTGTGGAGCCTGCTTAAGATTCTCTCTCCCTCTCTCTCTCTTTCTCTCTCTAAAAATAAAAAGATAAATAAAATTAAATGTAAAAAGCGTTTGTCCTACCTTCCCAGGATACGCCCTATGTCCGAAAACCGCGAGAGAAAGACAAAATTAGCAAACCGCCATTCGCAGTCCCTCACGTCACAACGAACGTGAGAACTAAATGTGTGATGACCAAGGTAGCCGCTGATGCAGGCAGGGCTCACGGGTGTTGAGCGAAACCACGAGGTCAAAGATTGACTTGAACCTCCGAGTCGATCACTACAAATCCAGACAAAGGATCATGAGACGCGTCCCGTCAGAAGGACACAGCATCACTCAGGAGATCCCTTTAGGAAAACATTTTTTCTAATAACCCAGCTTAAAATAACATAAGGCCTTTCGGTCTGACTTCCTGTCTGTGGGAAACAGGGGAGAGCCAGCGAAATGGGAAGCGGGCGCAAGTCCAGAATGGGGGCTTCCTCACGACAAGGGGCCCGGCTTGGTCGGCACATCGGTGGCATTGAGACAGGGCGCGCAGGAAGGACGAGGGAAGAGCTACCCTTGATGAAAACAACCTAAGAAATACGACAGTCAAGTGCAAGGAACGGGTCTTGTTCAGCTTCCTAGACTCTAAATAGGCAACTGGTTTCCACAGTTGGAGACGTTGGCACGAACGTTAGGCATTAGAAATTACAGAATTAGCTCCGTTGATGTGAAGTTGGATTATGTTACGGAGGAGAATGATCCTGCCTTTTTAAGATGCATACTCAAGTATTTACAGGTAAGGTGACAGGAGTCAAAGAATCGCTCTAAAATATTCCAGAAGTGCTCACGATGGGTAAGTTAGACGTTCCTTTCTCCAGAGGCTCTGGCCTCCCGCCGTGTGGCCGGGCATCCTCGTTGCCTCCCTCAAGATTGACCTTGAACTATAGAGCAGTTGAACTCTCCTTCCTCACCTGGCTCAGCTGCCTTTGCCCCACCAAGAAGAGTCGCCGCTCTGTGAGCCCAGGGACCCCTGAGTCTCACCGACAGGCAGCAAAGACAATCTCTACAAGGCCCACACACGTCTTCCTGCCCTCATCCTCTCTCTCCTCCCCACTGTCATTAGCAGAGAATAGTATGTGTATTTCCACATATATGATTACGCCTTGCTCTTAGAAGACAGTCCCTGTTTTGAGTAAGCGTCCATCTAAAGACAACGCTGCAAGACGTATGTTGCACATATAGTTTTCTAAATAAGTTCCATCGGTTCTGGAAGAAAGTTCTCAAAAACTCACACATTCCTTCAAACTTCTATGTCTCAAAAAATCCTACAGAAGCACTGCAAACAAGGGAAAAAGAAAGGCCATCCTTAATGTTTTAATTTTACCAGAATTTGCCAAAGCCTACCAGGGGGTAGAAATATTCCAAAAATGCTAACAGAAACATTAATTCCCCTAAAGTAAAATATTTGAAGGAGCAGAAAAGAAATCTCAAATTTAAATTTAATCCGTACCAGTTGAGTCAATCCAATTTAAAGATGTCTTCAGTAGGAAAGAAATTTCTGAACAAGTTTGCCAAGCCCTGGATTTGTGGCGGCCAATGACTTCAGAGAATCATCCCTAAACGCGAATGAGGCCTGGAGTATGATCTCTGCAAACTCCATTTGATGAAGAAGCAGTTGCAAATCACTCAGGGACAAGGGAACGTGTCCTACTAGTTCTCATTCCGTGTGCTGTTGTCTATGAGAACGAACACTTCATAAGCTCCTGCTGAAACAAGGAGACGCTTCTTTCCAGGGACCAGGCTCTGATGCGTCAAACGGGTTCTGTTTATTAATTCATTTATTCCACAAACACTGATCGGATGCTGCCTATGCACCGGACATTGTTCTAGGTGCTGCAGACACAGCGCAACGAGGGTCCCTGCCCTGGGGAAGCCCGCGTTCCAGCAGTGAGACTGAGATCATACACAAGTAAATTCCAGCATATATGAGGGGGTAAGGGCTATGAAGGAAAATAAAGTAAGGAAAGGCCAAAGGGGCTGCAAGATGAGCCACGGACTGAGTTTCTCACTCTGGGCTCCAAGTCTACCCCACCATCCTCAACTCTGTGGTTTGGTGGCTCTGCGGATGGGCGGCCTCTGGGTTAGGGTGGCGAGGGAGGGCAACGGCGGGGGTGGGGCAGCGGGACTAGAACTGCTCCTGGGACTCCCGGCAGCCACACCCAACATGTCTGCACCCAGCCTTCCTGCAGCAGCCCCCCCACCCCCCGATCCTGCTTACGGCTTTCAACTCCCAGAGAGACCGCCGACCCACACCCCTCCCAGCCTCCAGCACCAGCAAGCATGCTCCTCGTGGGATCTGGGGCCCAGGCGCAGGGCACCCCCTCCGGCTCAGCGACTCCCTCACAGTGAGTGGCACCCCTCCTCAGAGATTCTGAGAGTTAATGACCCAGCCCCCCCTCTTTGTGTCCTCAGCCCAAGGGTGGAAATGCTCCCTAAGTAACCACCTCTGTGACACCTGAGAGCTCTTTTCTCGCTTTTTCTGTTACCTACTCAGTACTCGAGTACTAGTTCAGAGTTTTTTTCTCTCTGCTAAAGTTTGTGACCGGACCTTGACCGGTACACTGGACTCTTCAGCCCCTGTGTCCTCCCCTGTGTGACACGAAATCCTCACTGCTCAGAGGACAGATGCCACGGGCTCACCACGCCTTGGAGTTAAAATAGAACTTTAGTTATGTTAGTTCTATACTGCTGCGTAACCAAGTACCCCAAGTTTTAGTATCTTAACGCAACAACTGTTTATTACCTTGCACGGCTTCTGAGGGTCAGGAATCGGGAGTGGCTTACTTGGGTGGCCCTGGCTGAAGGCTTAGCGACGCCGGGGGATCAACTTCAGACTCACTCATGTGGTTGCAGCAAGTCTCCTCACCCGCTGTTGGCCAAGGGTCTTAAGTTCCTTGACATATGGGCTCCTCCATAGGACTGTCCATGACATGGCAGGTGGTGTCCCCCAGACTGAGACAGAGAGAGAATGTCGGAAGTGACATACCACCATGGAGGGACCCACTCTGCTACAAGGGGAGGGACCACAAGGGTGTGGGGTGTAGGGTGGGGGCCACCAGGAGTGGGTGATTCCTGACGCCATCTTGGAAGTTGGCTACACAGGCTCTTTTCACTAGAAACTTTGGGCCCTGGGGTGAGGTGGGATCAGAGCCAGCCCGAGTGTCCCGATTCCTGTGCTGCTGGAGAAAATCAAGAGATATCCAGGCCTGGGCAGGAGCTACAATCCATAGGTCCTACAAGTGGGATATGGCGAAGTCCTTACTGCAGGCACCATTTTAGAAGCTCTTTGGAAACATTTGGTGAAAATGGCAGAGATAATTTTGGCTGCGTGACTCCTCCAAGCATATCTTGCTTTGTCACTAAAACTCTCAATTCAATTTAGGAATTATGCTGGCATTTTCTCCAGCTGCTGAGATGTCTAGATGTCAATGGCTTATATGTGTCTTCCATAGTTATAGCCAAAATACTTCAAAGTTATTAACCAGACTACAATTAACTTGGCTTTTTAAACCCAAGAAGTAAATAGCATATGAAGTAACCACACAGCACAGAACATCATAACTCCTTAGATCATTTTCCTTTTCCCATTCCTCCAAGTTGATTAAACTTACCTATTATTAAGTAAGTTATTATTAAGTAAGTTATTACTCTGAGTTGACTAAACACCCTGTCATAAATAGAACCTTGGACTGAGGCAAATAATATTTCCACTTTCACAATGGCGGGGATAATAGTGGCAAATCTGAAAGATTAGATACATTGATGTAAAACCATACTCTTTAATGTTTTAGACTTGAAATGATTATTCTACTAATACATGGAATGGCAAGGTGTAATAGCCCAGGATAAAATCCTGGCAGTCCTTGCTTCCGCCCGCCCCGCCTGGCTAGAATATGTGTGTAGCCCGTCTCAGGGGAAATATTTTAATTATTGGAAGGATAACACACAATCGATAGTGTTCTTCGGATCCACCAGAGAAAGTGACACCCTTCAAGTAGTTAAGGAGATAAAAAGATTGAAGTCCTGGAAACGTTGAAAGTGGCTCTTGGGCCATTTCCACACATTTATACATAGGGCGGTGGTGGCTCTGGTGTAGCGTCTATAGAGATAAAGATAGGCGACTTGAATCCTAAATGTTATGTTGATGTGCGATCTGAAAATAGTATATATTGAAGATTTTTTATACACTTCCACATTTTCTGTGTAAGGCCTTTACATTCTTAGTTATAGGCAAAGGCCCAAGTTCTCTGAGATTCCATAGCCAAATCATCAGTGAAATAGAAGGAAAGGAAAAAAAAAAAAAACCACACAAACCTCTTGCTGGAAGCCATATGCAAGAGAGAAATGGTGACAGTGTCTGAAAAGAAAGCCATTTCTATTTTTTACATCTTTTTTTTTTTCCACTATAGTAAGGGTGTAAATTTTCACTGACATTTTCCAAGTCAGTGGAAATCAATCCTGGGGGACGAGTGGACACGGTTGGCCACCAAAAGTCCATTGAGGGCTTCGGTGCTGAGGGGTCAGCTCTGCTTGATTTCACAGGTCTCCGGCCAAGACCGTTTCCTGCCCCAGGCAACCCTCGCGGGTGCCCCGTGGAACCCAGAGCTGGGGTCGAGCCCGAGGAGAGCGGCCGGCGGCAGGTGCTTCTCCCTGGGCCCCCGGGGCAAGCGACTGCACTAACTGGCTGTCGGGCCTGTCGGAAGCAAAGCGTCAGGTCCTTTCAGCTCCAGCACGCTCTCTGGAATTCTCCTGTACCCGGGCGCGTGCGGCACGGAGCGGAGCTAGTTTTCCACCCGTGTTCCGCGGCGATGGTACCACAGGGGAGTGTTTGCCTTCCGGATCTCCACACTGATCTGTGGCAGTTTGTGCTCTCCAGAAAGCCCACAAAAATATTTCTGGTCCCACATCCTCTTCCAGAACCTTGCTTACTCCCATAGCAAGGGGTGGAGTCTGTCTCCTGCCCTTGAACCTGGGCTGGACTTTGAATGCAGAGGAAGGGATGCTCTGTGAATTCCAAGGCTGGCTCATAAAAGGTCGTACGACTTGCCATGGTTCTCTTTCTCTCTCTCTCCCTCATCACTCTTGGTATGTAGCTGCCATTTTGTGAGGAAGCCCAAGCTGCAGAGAGAGACCACGTGTAGGTATTACCACCAACCCCTGCCGTCCCAGCTCACACCCCACCTGTCACCCACTGGACCTGAGAGAAAACCCTTTCGAGGCCTCCAGACCCTCCCACCATCTGACCACCATCGCCTGCGAGGCCCTGAGTGACAACACCTGGCTAAGCCTAGTCAACCCCAGAACTGTAAGAAAAATATTATGTATATATGACATAACACATGATTGTTGTTGTTCATGCCATTCAGTTTGGGGTGATTTCCTACACAGCAATTGGTAACAGGGACTGAAAAGGTAAGACATTATGCTGTTTAAGAAGGGGAAGCTTTGGGCCCCTGGGTGCAGTCAGTTAGCATGTGACTCTTGGTTTCAGCTCAGGTGACCATCTTGGGGTCGTGAGATCCAGCCCCGTGTTGGGCTCCAAGCTCAGTGAGGAGTTTGCTAAAGTTTCTCCCTCCCTCTCCCTTCACCTTCCCCATGCTCTCTCTCTCTCTCTCTCTCTCAGATAAGTAAATAAATCTTGGGGGGAAAAAAAGGATAAGCTTCAAAGATTCTTGTTCATGTAATCTCCTTAAAGGACTGAAAATCCATATATCTGCCCACATTTTTTCAAGTTGCTATCTAAAATTTTTGTTGTATGTTTAAATGGCTGCAAAATTAAAATTCATACGAAATCATTACATCATTCTCTTAAGTACTTCCACTGGAATATTCGCACAATTTGATGGCCATGATCACCCATGTTTAAATTATAAGAACTGGGGGCGCCTGGGAGGCTCAGCTAGTTAACTGTCTGCCTTTGGCTCAGGTCATGATCTCAGGGTCCTGGGATCGAGCCCCATGGTGGGCTTCCTGCTCAGCGGGGAGTCTGCTTCTCCCTCTCCCTCTGCCCTTCCCCCTGCTCGTGCTCTCTCTCTCTCAAATAAATAAACAAAATCTAAACAAAATAAAATAATAAAGTAAAATACAAGAACCATTTCTTCTTTCAGAGTCAGAAATTTCACATTGCTTTTCTCTCTGACCTAGTGTTTCTAGTCCAAGTCCCCCACAAAGTTTTATTCTAACATATGTTTGCATTTAAAAATTATTTCTCATCCTATTATGCTTTTCTGCAAAAAGAATATGTATGCACTTACATATTGAAATTATAAGTGTTTTTGTTTCCAGTTACCACAAAACATTCCTCAACACTTAAAGATTTTTATAAACATTAAGATAATATTTTACAGAAAATAAGATGTGCAAAACTGTTTCTCGGTTATTTTAAGTATCCACGGATGAATATTACTATTGTATAGAATGAGCCAGAGTTCAACATGAATTTTAATCCCTGTTTGTATTTGTATAGATTTCAGTGCCAAGAAGCCTCACTCGCATAAAGAAGTAGATGGAGCTGGAAGCAGGTTTGATAGAGCAATGTCATTGATTCTTCCAACCTCGTCCAAGTCACACGCTAGAAATTGCATAGCAATTCAGTCTCAAACTTTATTTTTAGTATTCTATACTATGACAACTCGGTTACATCTAGCTTCCTTTTTATCAGTAGCAAAGAACTGGAAATCACTTGCCTGGAGCATTTCCTGGGCAAATGTTCTGGGGACTGACAGGAGGAGGAGCCGACTTCGGAGGGTGGCGACCGGTAGGTGGTCAGCCAGCCTTCCTTTTCTCAGCCACGTTCACCTCCGCCTCTAGGGGGCGACCCTGGGCCTCCCGGGGCCTGGCCTGCAGGCCCCTGCACATCAACTCTCTTCTCTTCAGGGACCCGCTGGCAAACACGGGATACAGCCTGTGTCTCTGCTTTCTAGACTTGCGTATGTGTCGGACGCGCCCACTGCTGTCGCCCCCTTCCTGGGCTCCTTGTCCTGGCGGGCTGACATGTCGGGATGGGGAGGGAAGAGCTTCATGCGATCCCGCTCCCATTCCTAACTGGGACTGGAGTCACTACGCAGCAGGAAGGGCAAGTTCTTAGACTTACCCAGACGGATGTCTTACACTCTAAAGATGAGCCTCGGGTGGAAATCATTTAGACAAGAACAGCAAAATATTTTGAATAGGCTCAGTGACAGATTTTCTTTATTGAAATTTCCAAAAGTCATTTGGAGGAAATGCCTCAATTAAGCAGGGCTCTTTACAGGATGTTCTATGGAATACTGTCTTGCTCGATGCTCAAGGGAATAGGGTTTGGGGTCAGATACGTTTGGAAGAGATTGCACACCATTCTCTCCCTTGGAATTTCCAAATATATATCGAAAGTTTTAATAAAGTATGTAACAAAGAAACCCATTTGACTGGACTTTCTAAACTCATCAGCCCACGAGTCCAGTTTTTTTGTATAACACTTACTAATATGCTCACATAACCAGCCTTCCACAAACGTTCAAGGGAAAGGCCAAAGTCCGTGACAAATTTGGTGACAGATTTCGGTCGGAAACTGCGCAGCTGGGCCCTGGTGTGCTGAAGTCAACGGATGTCCTCCAACGCTCCGCCCGGTAAGGCGTCCTGTGGATCTTGTGCTTGTGTGCATGACGGGATGGACGGATTTTTGACCTCCAGTTTGAACCGTGTCACAGCTGGCAGAGAGGCAAAGCGATGGGCTCTTTACTTGAGATTTTGACATTTGTGCTTCGGGGGATCTTAGGAATGTTGGAATTTTCCAGTGCGAACTTTGACGTTTTGTTTCTGGGTCACAGAGAAAACACCATCTCTCATCACCAATTATTGTTTTCCTCGAATCCACACTTTTTTTGTCCAGTTTCCTCTGAAAGACCAGAACAAGTGCTAAGCCTTTGATTTCTTCTCTTGTCATTCAAATTCATGGTACAGAATTTTTTTTTTTAAAGCCTTACCTTATGTTCAAGTCATCCTTCAGGATGCGTGAGTTGCTCTCAGAAGTCAACTCTTCTCCCAGCATTTGTCCCGTTGCTAGAATCACAGCTCTCACCTCTTCCCTGACCATGTCACTGACTGTTTACTTGGATGGCCTTCTGTATCATCTGCACCTTGTTTAGTTCTCAGGGTCACACTCTCGCTTTTGATGTCAATCATGTCCAATCACATCTCTCTTTATGTATTTACAATTTACCTGAAAAATTGACTTCACATGTTCGTTGATGTTCTTCACTCCAACTATGGTCAACTCTTTCTAGTCCAGGCCATAGTAATGCATTCCTCGAAGGCTACGAAGGCTGTTGGAACAAGATTAGTTTAGACAACGCTGAGGTTCGTGCTGCCGCAAGTCAAAACAAGTTGTGACATGCTGGAAAACACTTGGACTCTGATTTTTTAATTTACAAATTAAGGGTGTTAGACTCAAATCTTTTCAGGTCTCTTTGGAGAACTTTAAGTTTCTATATGTTGCTAAGGTCAGGACTCCTGTATTTCCATAAGTAATATGATAGCGTTTTTGTTTTTTTTTTTAAGATTTTGTTTATTTGTCAGAGTAAGAGAGCACAAGCAGGGGGAGCAGCAGGCAGAAGGAGAAGCAGGCTCCCTGCTGAGCAAGGAGCCCAAGGCGGGATTCGATCCCAGGACTCTGGGATCATCATCTGAACCAAAAGCAGACACTTAACTGACTGAGCTACCCAGGTGTCCCAACATGATAGCATTCTTTAATTTTTTAATTTTTTATTTTAAAGATTTTTATTTATTTATTTATTAGGAAAGAGAGAGAGTGAGAGAGAGCAGGTCAGAGTGAGAAGCGGACTCCCCATGGAGCTGGGAGCCCGATGTGGGACTCGATCCCGGAACTCTGGGATCATGACCTGAGCCGAAGGCAGTCGCCCAACCAACTGCGCCACCCAGGGGCCCTTTAATTTTTTAATTTTAAAATTTTTGAGATTCAATTATTTTTCGATTTACTGCAGCTCTTTCTGTAATAAATTCTGTTGACTTGCTACTCACCAAGTTCCAGGTTGACTCTTGCCCCAGTGCCTTGCCTATGGTGGTTCCTGGGTGGTTCTGTGGGTTAAAGCCTCTGCCCTTGGCTCAGGTTATGATCTCAGGGTCTAGGATCGAGCCCCGAGTCGGGCTCTCCACTCGGCGGGGAGCCTGCTTCCTCCTCTCTCTCTGCCCACCTCTCTGCCTACTTGTGATCTCTCTCTCTCTCTCTCTCTGTCAAATGGATGGATAAAATCTTTAAAAAAAAAAAAAGAAGAAGAAGAAGAAGGTAGAGTGCTCGCTCAGCGTGTGAGGAAGAGAAGAGAAGAGTGTGCACCGGAGCACGGACGAAGTGAGGACAGACCCACAAACATAAGGATCATCTGTGAATTTAGTTTTCTGAAGATCTTTGTAATACTCAGGGAAATCTAGATAAGTGGACAACTGTAACCTAGAAATAGATTTGAACAGGAGTAAATCGGGGCCATAATGTGAAGGGTCTTGAGCATCCATGGAAGGTCACTAGATTGGATACTTGGGGCGGTAGGAGAGACATCATCACTGTTGGGCAGGAAATGATGAACTCCATGATTCGGGGGCTTCAGTGGTGTTTGTGTGCAGAGAATGAAGAAGGGAAGAGGTGGGAGGCAGGTCGTGGTGGGGGCTAGTGGCAAGGTGAAGGGACCCTAAAGGGACGGCCTAGAGAGACACTGCAGACAATAGCTAAGAACTTAGTGACAGATGGGCTGAGAGGATGGGAGAGACGAGAGGCAAAGATAACTCAAATCTGAGCCTGAGTAAGGAAGTCATTATGGCACCAATGAGAAGGAGGAAAACACGGAAGGAGAGTTGGTTTGGGGGACAGTTCTGTGTCGGACCAGCATGGGAGATGACCACCCACATCTGGGTGGAGAGTTCCGCCAGTGCTGGAGGAAGGGGAGGTCTGGAATTCTAGGGATTGCTGGGCACCCACGACCTCTTGGCCATCCCCATGACAAGACCGATGCCTCGGACCACAGCTATGTTCTCCTTGCGTCATTCCAAAATGAAAGGACCCGGTTTCGGTCTGTTTCCAGACGGCAATTTCTTGTGCTGTCACTCACTGTTGACACTTACTCCCAGTTCCTGTTACATTTGTTAAGATTTCATGATCGTCACAGCAGGCTAGACATAGATATACCCCTGGGAACATTAGAGATGTAATAAACCGAGGAGAGTCTTTGCTGTTGGCACTATTCTTCTGAATTACAAAAATACATGTTTTTTCTAGAAATAACTCAAACCTGGAAATTTGTACGTAAAAAGTCCAAACTCTTGCCCCTGTATACCAGGAGACATGTAAAACACATTCCTACAAACACTGCAATAAAAATTGGAAACAACCCAATATCCAATAAAGTAAATAGGGAAGTTATACATATTTGTGTAAGAACATACTATTCTCCAATGACAATTAATGAATTATAACTATGTACAGCAGGACTGATAAGCAGTGTTCAATGAAAAAAGAAAGTCAGGGGTAAATATTAAGTATGATTTTATTTATATGAGATCAAATGCAGGTAAAATTGTTCCAGGAGACACACATAGGTGGTAAAGTCATAAAGGTAAGCAAGGAGAGGATGCTTCAAGCAAGGGAATGGTACTTTGGGCATACTTCCAGAAGAGACACACAAAAGACTTCTAGCATAGTGGCAGGTTCTATTTCTTAACCTTGCTGTGGTTACATTGAAATTATTGATATTTGCTTTATTATTACGGCACAATAAGAAATAGATAGATAGATTTGATCTCTGATCCAGGTTCCTGACAGAGCTCCTAAATCCGCTGGAATTTCCTGGAGGAGAGGTACATCCTGTTCTAACGAGATGACTCTCAATGGGCTCCTGGATGGCTTCAGGTTGGGCCCAGTCACCAGAAAGACCAAGCCATGACTGGAAGCATGGAACTTTCAGTCCCATCCCCCATCCTCCAGGGAGGCATGAGGGACTGGAGATCTACTTCTGGAAGATCCAGTGGCTGCTTTGAAGTTTGGGTAGTGTCTACAGGTCCTGGAGGAAAGATCTCCTTGTTTGCAGCGGTGAGGGACCACCTGCAAGAGGGGTCCTGACTGGGGAGCGGGTCCAGGATGAGCCATTCTCTTGTCCTAATGCTGAAGCCGAGTCTGGCTGGAACCCGCACCCTGTGACCACCGTCTTCCCTGTACTCTGCCAGGCCTCCAGGGGTGCCAGATAAATCCATTAGCCGGGACAGAAAGGCTGACCTCCCGTCTCAGAGCAGAGGCGTGGTCCTGGAAGCCGCCGGAAGCCGCCAGCAGCGGAGCGGTGGCGCCAGCACTTCAGGCAGATTGGAAGGCAGCGGGACCCGAAGAGCAGGCAGGTGGGAGACAGTCTCTACTCGTGCTGGACGTTAGCACTTACGAGGTCTAATAACAAAAAGCTGGTTTCTGCTAGCTAGAAAATGATCCGGAGGAGGAAGGTTGTTATGAACTGAATGTTTGTGTCGCCTCGAAATTCATTTTTCATGGGATTAGTGCCCATATACAAGTCACAGGAGAGCTCGCTTCCTGCCCCTCTCGCCCGCGTGAGGCTACGGGGCACAGCGGGTGTCTGCAGGCCGGAAGGGGGCTCTACCGGAACCTGCCTAGGCTGGCTCCCTGATCCCGGACTTCCAGCCCCAGCACTGCGACGTAAATTCTGTTCTTCCTAAGCCACCAGTCTGGGGTGCTTGGTTATAGCAGCCTGAGCTAAGACAACGGTAAAGGAAGCTAAAAGTAAGTGGAAGCAAACCATTCTTGGCAGCCCAAAACACGAGTGATGATAGGACCACTTTGCAATTTCCCGGTGGGTAAACCCGAGGGGGCTGGACTGGGGGACCACAGTGTTTTCACTCTGCGCTCAGTGTCTGCAATCTGAGTTCACGGACATCCTTGGAGACGCACTTGGATAGCTGGGGATATATTCATTGGCCTCGGCATCAGACCGGAGTTCAAATTTCTGCTCTGACACATAACAGCAAGACACGGGGCAAGGTTTTTAACTTCTCTCAGCTTTAGTTCCCCTGTTTGTTAAAATAGGAGAAATGTCTGCCCCTGAATATTTTTGCAAAGATCAGATAACTAAATGTGTGCAAGGGGTCAACACATAATAAATTCTGGGGAGGTAGCACCACTTACCAAGGAACGAAATCCTCTTTCTTCCATCATTCTATGTTTCTTTGAAGAAACTGCGGCGGACAAGTAAGTGGCCATCTGGTGAGTAAGGCGCAGAGCCAGGCCCATCACTCAAGCCTTGCAACTCTGCTCTGTGTTCCTTCACCAGTGATGGGTTGACCAGCTGACCCCGAGTCAGTGACGGGCTCAATCAAAGCAGCTATCTGGCAAGGTAAAATTTTAATGCAAGCATGTCTGCGCACACACACACACACACACACACACACTTTAAACATTTCACCTTGGTCGTTTATACCAAACGAACAGTTTTCAGTCAGGGAGATCCCGCCAGCGAGGACAGTGTAGCCAGACAGGGACTCATTCTGAGATTCGCAAGGATCTGCAGGCCTGGGGTGACAGTCACGACAGCCGTGGTTGGGGGACAGCACAGAGGGAGGACATGAGAGCTTCTCTGGGACACCTGACATTCATTCAGCTGAGCCTGAGGACTCGGATGTGCCCTTACTCTCCTCTAATGTTTTCTCTGACAAGGGAATGGAAAACAGAAGCATCGCAGACCCGTGCAGCGCCCACTGAGGGGTACTCGGGGAGGAGAGGGGGGCAGTGTGGTGTCTCATGGGAAATTTGGAGGCAGAAAACCAGGACTGGTGTTTTTGTTCTGTTTACTTGGTGGGTGACCCTGGGGGTAGGGTCGAGGGTGGGTTGGGCCTCAAACCCCCAAATCTTCAGCTTTCTCAAAAACAAAGATAAGAATACAAATAATGCCAATGTTTCAGGAAACAGTTATAAAAATATAATGTATGTAAATTTATGTAAAAGTTACAACTTCCTGCATTGCAGTTTCCGCATCTGTCGAGTAGGGTGGCTAACAGGATCTACTTCGTTGGCTGGTTGGAATGTAACAAGTTAGCCCATCTGAAGTACTTATAACAGTATCTGGTTCAAGTAAGCACTCACAGTATTAGGCAGATAATTATAGAAAACCAGACGGTCACCCAACCACCATCTCAATGCACTGTCTACCCACTATTATTGATATGTCTATTGGCTTCTTGCCATTAGTGACTAGTTGTCATTATGAAATACAGAGAGTCCAGTTTTGCCTATTTTCCTCCCTTTTCTTAGGAGGCAGTGACGAGAATCATTTAAAAAAAAACCCAACTCTACTGTAGTAAAGATTTTTAAACAGACGTATATTACTTATCTATTAACATTTATTAAGCAATAATTCTGATCAATAATAGGATATAAAGAAAAATACATATAGTGGTATTTAGGATTATAATCTAGCACAGAATATTGATAATAGATAGAAGAGCAAGTGTATGAAAGCCATATAACAATAAGATTGCAAATAAAATCATTATTTTCAAAATAATGTGCAAACTTTAATAGTCTAATCCATGAATAATAAGACCTTTTTAAAGAAGTCAATAAATTTTTAACCAACATTGTTCCAAAATAATTAGTAGGAACAAAGATGTTCGATGCTAAACAATTTTTTCTCTATAAACGTAATTTACATGGCTATGAATTTTTGTAAGACCTTTAGCTTTATAAAACAAACAGAAAACTGTTTGAGAGACCCCAAATCCTATCTTAAAACAAATAGACAATGATGATGATACAGCAAAGAAAGCTAAAATTAAAATCTATCTTGGAATATGTAAGAATTGACTCATCTCTAATTAGCTAAAGAACAATAGTGATGAGCGTAGCATGAAGAGTGGACATCCAGAGTCACACTGCCTGGGCCTGAATCGTGGCTTCACCACTCAGTAGCCGTGTGAGCTTGGGAATCTCTGAAACTCAGTTTCTCATTTGCAAATTGAGAATAATAATAATTACTTCATGAAGTTATTATGAAGATTTAATCAGTTAATACGTGTAGAGGTCTTAGAACATTGTCAGGTGCATGTGTGCTCAATAACTAAGCTATTTTTATTATAATAAATGCATGACAATATTTTAAATATATATCCTGAATATAGCAGGAGTAATAACTGATAACACAAATATGCAGCATAAAATGTTGACTCTTGGAGGTCAGTGAAATATACATCACCTACATCAGCTCATTGCTGTCGCTAAAGGCGCGATCCAGCATGACCGTGCCATATGTTAAAGTAATATCGTGCATTATCAATCCAAACAGGACTCCACCAACTGTAAGATGTGAACTTACTTTAGGAAAGAAAAAATGCTGCGGGTTGTCAAAACATTTCAAAAAAGTCAAAACGTGAAGCAAACATGCAAAACGTGAAACAAACCAAGGGAATACTGGTTGGAAAAAACTGGGAAGTGGTCGACAGAGCTTGACTACAGAAGAGTTCGTTTAAAGACAAAATTGTGGACATGAAGTCTAATTTCCCACTGACTTCTAAGGCCCGGGCGCCATTTCCCAGAAAGCAGTGATCCCTAGCAGGGGGTTTCTTGTCTTTGTGAACCAGTGGCCCTGGGCCTGGGGCCAGGAGCCTCCCAGGACCACACGCTGCCACCTCGCACTGCAAGGAAAAGCAACCGAATTGCTGCTGCTCCTGTTCCAGGAGGAGACGATGTCAAAGAATCAGTAGCAACAGAGAGATTCTGGATGGTCTGAGAATCTTTGGAGAGAAAAGCATTCTGGGGGAGTTGTGAAACGTCATTCTTTTCCCATTCTTACCTTGCGTAATTCTTCCTGCAGCCTGGTCCATGTCAGAAGTCTGTGAAGTTTCTGGAGTGCGAGGAAAGAGCCAGCTAATTGGAAACCACCCTGCCCTAAAATCCGTCTTCTAGGTTAGGTGTTTTGATTTTAACAGACCTCCCTACCAGAAGAAAAACCGCATACAAAGAGAAATTTAAAAGAGATGTCGACAAAAAGAAGGAACTGCTGTTAAAGTGGAAAACAAGAGAAGTCACGGTGTTTAATCTGCCACAGATAATCCACATCGAGTCCCCAAGTAGAAAGGCTCCTGCGTGCTCCCCAGAATGCCTGCTCTTCCTGCAGGGCGTGCGGTTCACCCAACACCCCAGCCTCCCCGGCCGCTCAGCGCCACCCAGGAAGGCCAGTGCCAGGGGCGTACACCACCTCCTGGCGCAGACCCCGGGCACGGCCAGGGTGCGGTCCTCCGCCCTCTCTGCTCCCCTCTGTGCTCACGGAACGCACGCGATGGGCCAGAGGCCTCTGAAGCCTTGGAGCTTGGTGAAGCCACAGATGAAGGAGCGCGGGTCCCCGAGTCTTTATGTCAACTTAGATGACAGCGAACTGTCCCAGGAACAAGAAGGAAACTTCGACGGTATTAAGTCAATGAGATTGGGGCTTGTTTGAGCGGTTAGCCCATCTTACTAAAGAAATTTTCAAGCACCACACAATGGCCCGCCCATACAGAAAATACTCAGTATAGAATCCCAGAATAACATGCTCATTCTTGGTCAAACTTAGAGTGATCAACCTGAGAGAGAGAAATGATAGACAGCAGTGAGGGGTGATCAGTGAAAATAATGAATAATGCTACTAAACCAAAGGTTGGAAGACCGAGCTCTGGATAGGGTGAACCTACAGACCGGGTTCTCTCCAACGGCCCTGCTATTAAATATTCTCCTAATAATGACATAGTCCCATGGGGCTCAGAGAAAACATGCTCGTGCTATGTCATACCCGAACATACCTTCGACGTCCTAAAGTAAAACGTAGAGTGAAGCATTTTGACTCCACAATTATATTAATTTTGAAGATGGGTGTCTCCACAAAGTACCAAAGGGCTTAGAGTGCAGGAGAGGATTACAAACACATCCCCCAGGAACACAGGGCCTGGCACTTTAAAGCGATAGTGCTTATCAGGCTGGGCTGTGGGTACCCTGCCCCGGGAGTCTTTATAAATGTCTGATAGACTCCCAGCGTCCTGGACGGGAGAGCTTCCAGGGCCAGCCAGGTAGCAGGGCAGGGATGAAGTGACAGGGAACTGTGGGCACTGTAAGGGACTATAGCACAAAGCCACAGTGTTAAGGCATTCCAATTCAGCATTTTTAAGACACAGTGTAGGATCTGTGGGCAGACTCTCCAAGTTTACGGTAGACTTTATTCACTCACTTGACAAGCACTGACTCGAGGTCCACTGGCTAACTGACGTCCGAGATTTGGTCTAAAAGCTGTCCTGGGGTTCTGCCCCATTCTGCTGTCTAAGGAATGCTTTATGGTAAAATTGGATAAATATATGGCCATATAAAAAAAAATCTTAAGACAAAAAAGAGTGAAAAGTCAGGTTAAAGGTAGAGGAAAAAAACACAAAGAACTCAAAAAGAAAATAACTTTTTTAAGAATACAAAGAGTTTAATGTGCATTAACTATAACAATATACAGTGTATGAGTTCTCAGAAACATGCTAGCTAAAAAACATGCTAGTGTCAGGAGCCGGAATTTTAAAACTAACCATCTAACATTTTATTAGATATTTGACCAAGATGCTACAAGATACGGAATGTTGGGTTATGTGGAGTTCATTGACATGCTCTACATTTTTTGCTCTACGTTTGGGGTTTTTTCTAGAATTTCATAAACAGAAAACTTCATTAAAACGCATTCAAATTTTACAACTACTAGGACAGAAAACTGGTAGAGGTGAGCAAATCTCTCTTCTCCAGCGACTGGGTAGCAGGATTACTGAGTGGTAGGTAGTATCTTCTTGACCCCCTTAGGTTTGGTGAGGAAGCCGAGCGTGAGAAGCTAACGGCATTGTCACGAGAAATGGTCTAGTGGGCAGGGTGCTAAGACCTAGAGCCCTTGTTGCCTTGAAAGAAAACAAGTTAAAGAAGTATAAGATATATGTTAAAATTAGAAAATGATAGTGGGTAATTTAAGATGATCTTAGTTATTTCAAACAGCTTCTTAATTTGAATACTATGGAGCATGTAATTCTATATTTAAGAATAAAAGGTCATTTATTCAAATTTTAACAATTCGGTTTAATGCATTATTTCACATTTTGTTAAATCCTGGCAAAACTAAGAAAGGGCTCCTGATGTCTATCACTGGGGTAAACAGCACTACAAAAACTGTATTCAGCCTCAGCAAGTTCAGGACTTAAGCGTGTTCTCTGTAAACAAATGACGCTGATTACACTCCATGGGCACATTCAGAAAACTGTGTGCTCGAAAACAATCACACCGCCTTTACCCCACAGCATTGTGAAATTCACATTCCTGCCAACTTCGGTCTTCACTCCAGTGAGATCAAATCGTTGACATTTTCATGGACTTTTTAAAGAGTCATTCTACTAAGAGTCTGGAAATAATTTCTTTTCCTTCTCCAGGACCCTTTTATATTCTTATAAATTCTTTTATTTTCTTAACTTGCCTCACTGTACCGGGAAACTCAGGGTGGAGCTAGTCCTACGAGCCACCCAAGCCCCACTCAGGAAGTTCTCTGCTCTGAGTTTGAGTAAGGCCGAGTTAATGAGACCTCTCAGCCACCACAGGGACCAGGGCACAGCAGACTCGGGACAGTGTAAACCGAGACTGTGCTGTACTAGTAATTTTACTTACAAAGCTTTGGCTCTGTAGTGGTTCGTTTCCAACGACGGTTTTAGATGTTTCCTACTTAACTATGTTTCTTAAATCAGTAAGAATAGAAATTCTCTAATTGGTGAAAATTGTGTCCAACAACTGGCTTAAAACTAGTTGAGTTTGAAAACTGATTTTTTACATACCTTAAATTGAATCCTCTGAAGATGTATCAATTTCAAGGGCCGCGTTTTCTTCCTAGACATGAAAGGGTTTAAAATTACGTAAGATTTTAACTTCTCTTTCTAGTTAATCAGTCTCAACCAAGGATTCTCAACCTTTCTGAAGTGCTGAACCATTAAAAGACCATCCAGTGGCGGGCTCACTGTTATATATAAATTTCTGTTTTTCAATTAATTTTGATAATTATGGCCTAGGCTTGAAATTATGGGGTGGGGAAGGGTAGGGGGCACCACCACCTGGAAATTAAAAATACAATCATTTCAAATAGCCCACCCCAGGCTAGATAGCCCTCACCCGTAACCCCGAGCAAGAAAGTTTCCCCGCCTGCTTCTTCCCTTCTGCCGCGTGTCAGCATAGGTCTAGAAGGGCAGGTAGGGAATAAGGGAGCCAAGATGTTCAGTCTCAAGTGTTTGCCAAAGTTAATTTTATCACACCTTTCCTTTTACCTGCTTTTCCCTCAATGTCGCTCATTCACAAAGTGAAGGGGACAGTGACCTCTAGTTCCCTCTTTTCCGGGTAGCTGTGTTGATTTACTCAAGAGTGAGCCAGGAATTCAGAGATTTTTAAACTCTGGAATACTTCTAAATAGGCTGAGAATTCCTGGTACAACCAAAAATTATGTCGTCTTAAAACCTTTTTAGTATTTTAGCCAGAAGGATAAAGAATTTAATTTCATTCAAACAATATTTTCTAAGGGTTAGTATTTGTAAGGAAAAAAAATCATAATTACGAATGTATTTTACTGCAGCAGTACAACATGCAAATGATCTAAAGAGTTCTCAAGTTGAGAATTTTAGCAAACAAATTTCTAAAATTACTTGGCTAAGCAATTAAAATTATTGACTGCTATCTAGAACTCATATAAATAAAATATAATAGAAAAACATTTTCCCATCAATTTTGGAAATGTTAATTCAGTTACAAATGCTTAAATTTCCCAGAATTTGAGCACTGACTTTACACCCTCCGCACTCTGAAAATCGTATCAATTGAGAGATGTCAATAGCTTCCTCCCATTTCCAGTACCCCCTGCAGGAGGGCTATCCTCCTACCCACCACTCCACATGTCCAAGGTGAATGACTGGGCTTAATGTTCTATGTGAGCAGACCTAGCCGTGGCTTACAGTGAAGGCAGAATGCTTTATAAAATATGGTAAAACTCTAAGTGACACAGAAGCAAAGGAACTAGCGAGATTAAAGCACCGATTTTCTTTTCTATCATTTTCCACCCAGCTTAAAGCAGCCTTTTGTATATGTGAGGATCAGACTGAGCTATACAGTATAAATAGATACACATACACACACACGTAGACACACAGATTCAAAGGAATGATGGTATGACTCAATAAGCCATCTGGTTTGTCAATTTCTGTTAACAGTATGAGAAGGAAAACTTTTCCATAATGCTCATATAATAATTAAGTTGATATCCTCCTAGGACCTGGACAAGCTACTTCCTGTAGCTAGAAATGCCCGGTGGAGCGTTGTTGTTGGGCACTAATGCCCCAGCACAGCACCGCTCAGGCTCGGGGACTTAGGAGCCATGTTCCCTCCAAAGGACTAGTGGGGCAGCTCAGTGCATGTCTGCCAGCTGTGCAACTGCTCCATGAACCTGAACATCTTTCACAAACTGTACACACGTACGACAAAACAAACACACAAATTACTCTTTTATTGGTAATCAAAATGTGAATCATCACTGTAGTGAATAAAAATTCATGAGTCAGAATAACATGCAATTTTTTTTATTGTTTTCTAAATCTATTTGTACACTTAATACTCTAGTATTATCTTCACAAACAGCGTAAAGAATGTACGACAATGATATTAAGCTGCATCTACTCACCGGAAAAAGAACAGAATATTGCCTCTGAAATAATTACCAATTATACAATCTTGTGAACTAAAGCACTATAACTAAAATGTTAACATTCCAATAATGTCAATAACATCCTGCCTTTAATTGGTTAAAAACATTTGTTAAAGTCATGCGAAATAAACACTTTAAGGAAATGTTAGATTATACACAAACATCAAGACAATGAAACCCAAAACAGCAACTATTTAGTGCAATGACTGGTCAACTAAATAATTTATTCAGTGTATTAATAAAGATCTATTAAGTGAAAACCATCATAAATATAACACTAAATCTGGGTAATTGCACACTCTACAATCTCACCATCTACGACCTTATGTGACTGAGAATATACTGCCAAAATTAATTCTACATAAATAGGCTATGTTAAAACAACAACAAAAATTCAATGCATGATGACAGGGTCTACTTCTGGTCCATACGATACTTAAATGTGATCACTCTCTTAACCCTGCTAACAATAAATGGAAAGTCTCACCGTTTTATCTGCTTTTTATCCTTGCTTTGTTACATTTTAAAACTTTTTAAAGTATATCCTTTCTTAAGATCCTCCCCTGGGGTTAGCATGCTAGTTTTGGAATCGATGAAGTAGACAGATATACTCTACCCTAGTATAGAAGGCAATAATTTAGTTTTACCTAATTAAATATTTCCTTGTCTTTATCAAGTGACACTGACCTTTCTGATGTAATTATTTCCCCATTCTCTTGGTCCATGAATATTTATTAAAGCCTATTATTATCCATGCCTCCCTGATTCTCCAGAGAAAGAATTCATGTTTTTCCCTCTCATTGCTAGGCTAAGCAAAGATGGGTACACCATTTAAAAGAGTCATAGAAGAGACCAGCGTGGGTTCTCAAGCTGGTGGATGGTGCTTAGAGCCACGTCTGGGGCCTGGAGGACAGCGTCCAGGTCCTAGGGAGGCTCTCAGCCCCTCCCCACAGGCCACTCTCCTAGTAGCCCAAAAAGGTCTCATCACTGGGCCTCTATTGTGAGCACTGTTCATTCATCTTCTTATCGATTTTTAAAGCCCTTGTTAAACAATGTGTCTATTATATACAACACTGGTTCTCAATTTATAGAGTACTTGGTCTCTGGGCTGTTCCATAACCTATAAATTCTTATCTTTTAACCTCTAGGAGCAAAATTTGCTTCTGGTTCATCTAACACCACGTCTTCCTTTGAATATTTGATGAGTGAATGTTGTACAAAAGTGGTCTCTAGCTTTCCATTTTCTTTGGCAAATCATGCCCTTTCTAACTATCTTTATACTTAGATCTTGTCTCAAATATTTTATGAGGTTGTGTGCCAATGAAAGTTCCAATAACAATAGTGAGTTTTTAAGCTTCTAATTACAAACACAGTGGAGGCTGATTGATCAATCACCCTTCTCATACTTTCTTCTTTTGTATAGTGTATGCTTCTTTTACCAAAGACCTTCGCATTCATTAATTATTTGTGAATGAAACGCACAAAGATGACATGCATGGATGGATTCACTATAAACGTGGGTCAATTTTGTCATAGGGGCATAATAATACTATTCTGCTTTTGCTTATTTCTCCTAAAGAATGCTTTCTCTTTCCTCTCCAAAGCCTGTACTATCAGAAGAAGCCACTGCATGGAGCTCTGAAGAATCCTTGGAGAGCCTTGTGTAACTTGAACGTTGGCTTCGCTTATGCGTCACGCTTTTTAGGTTATCATTCTGAATAGCAGTTGGGTTGGAACTGGAACCAGGCCTCAGAATGACTTGGGAAGTCTCCCTCGTTCCTTCCATTTCATCAAAATTCTGATTGGATCTATTAGCTGGCGCACTATTGTTGTTCAGAGTCACGGTACTGGGTGTTCGATTCAGGTTGTAGGCTTTTTGACACGCTGGCCAGTTTTCTTCAGGACTGCTGGCTATCAAGCTGCATTCGGAAGGGCTTTTCTTGTCTTCGGAACAAATGGACATCCGAGCTATAATTGGATCCTGCAGGCCACTCAAGCTATGTGGAATTCCCCGTTTTCCACTGTGGCTATCATCTTCAAGCTCAATGAGATTTGCCTTTTCAAGCTGGGAATCATCAGCCCCTTCATTGTGAAGAGAATGATTGGGAGAACTTTCGCTGGATCTCACTCCTGAATCAGACGAGTCCTTTTTGTCAAGGAGGGCGTCTGACAAATACTCTTTTGCTTTGATGAAGGTTCTAATCGGCTCAGCACTGTGCTCTGGAGACTTCGATGCTCTCTCTACTTTCCCTTCAACTTTTTTATCTTTATCATCTTTGAGCAGTGGGGTGTTATCTGATTCTTCTGTCCCAGATTCATCCTCATCACTTGGAAGTTTTTGATAGCGCAGCCCACCTCCCTTAAGCTTCAAATCTGTCTGGAAGAGGCTTGACCTTTCTGAGGACTTCTTGCCCGGGAGAAGCTTACTGCCTGACTGATCCGATTTCTCATCTTCTTCGGTAATAGGATCCAGGGGTGAGGCATCATTAGTGGAAACCCCTGATGAAGAATAATCTATAACATCTCCCCTCTTCATTAAAAATGACTTCCTTCCATCATCTTGCTTTGGTTCACTATCCTTCCCTTTCTCTGGTTCTAGATTAGAGTGAATGGAGCCCCCTGATGAACTCTGACCCATATAGTACGTGCTATGTGGAGAAGATCTGCCACTAATTGTTGTGGAACCTGTACCCCCTTCTAACTGAGACATCTGAGCAATATATTCTCTATAGGCATCTCTATACTCGGCCTGCACCTTATCAGTAAGCTTTGAAATTTCAATACTGGAATCCTGGGAATTGAGACTCGAAAGACTTGGGGTTCTGCGAGTTTGTGACTGTGAAGACAGAAAAAAATAAATTTAAGAATTCAAATAAGCAAAAAAAAAAGGCATAATAAATATCAACTTAGGAAATATATATGTACACTCAGAATTTTTAAAGTCCTCAAAATACCAAATTCTTTTAAAAGAATTCTACATAACACAGTTTAATAAAAAGCTGTGAACTTATAGATAAATTTTATGGTTATTAGAAAGCTTTATATAAATTTTAATAATGTTAGTTTATTATTAATATTTAAAGATATAATTAAAGGTTGTATTAACAAATAATCTTAGCACCTATTTTTAGAACCTCAAACTTTTAGCTTTGATTTAAGGCAAAAGTCACCTTCATTGATAAAATACAAAAATTCCTCTTAGAAAAGACAAAGAAGATTAGGTTTCAGATATATCTCAAAAACAAAATACTCAAGTCTTCAATGTATTTTAAAAGGAGCCTTTCCTAATGAGCACTGGTTATTGTAGGGAAGTGCTGAGTCACTATATTGTACACCTGAAACTAATAATACACTGTATGTTAACTAACTGGAATTAAAAAAAAAATTTAAATAGAAAAAAAAGAATTATTCACTAAATATCCTTGAAATTAAAAAAAAGGAAACTTTCTCAACTCGTACAACATAAGTTTCTGTCAAATTTCAATTGAGTATGAAAATGTACTCTAAATGCCAAAAATAATAATAATCATTTAAAAGGAATAAAGTATACGGTGCAATAGAAAAGACAAATACAGGATCCAAATGCACAGAAATGGAAGCCAAGAGGCCAATAGTTAGGTCCTAGTAAACAGAGAAATGAAGTATTTTCAAAAGTTTGATTTCCCATGTGAAGTTTAGGATTTGAATTGCTGTAGATCTCAGAAAAGCCGATAAGGGAGGAATAAAGAATACAGATTAGGAAAAAGAGGAGAGAAATGGAAGAAAAAGAACCAAGGAAATCTAAGAAGGGATAAGAGTAAAGGCTGAAGCAAACAAGCAGAAATAAGGTCAAGAGTCCTCCTCCTACGGGGAGAAAATGGCCCATCTCCTCAAGAAGGTCCCCCGCAAGTGGACTTGGACTATTTGGAGACCGCCGTCTCCGCCCTCAAACGCAGGGGGTACACAGCACTTCGGGGACCCTGAAGGTCTAAACATTTCTCATCAGAGCATCGCAGGACGATACCAGTGCCTCTCACTCTCGTTCCCACCAGCGTGTCCAGTGGGACTTCCAGAGGCTCCTTGACGTGTGAGGTCACAAGAGATTTAATGCAGAAGCAGATATGGGGGGAGGGGTCTGGTTGCCTTCTACCGAGCCAGGCATCAAAGAGATTTGCAAAGCAATCCCATTTTCACTAAAGTTTGTCTTGTTTTAGAAGATATTCCCATTTCTCATAAAAATGCTATTTATGCTACCACATAAGTGGTTTATTTTTAAGTAAGTTAGTAAGTATTTTTAAAGTTTCTCAGTTTTTATTTCTAACCTAATATACAGATACAATTTACAGAAACAAAAGCTTTCTGGGGTCTTCAGTCATTTTTAAAAGTACAAGGGGACCGAGATTACAAGACTGTTGGAGAGCTGCTGCATGAACGGGAAGCCTAGGAGTTCCCAGGTCATGGGAGGAGGTACCAAGTGTGGAGAAGCAGAGAAGAGGATTTCTTATGGAATGCTAAAAGGAATCCCAGGGAAAAGAAAGGAAGCACTGCTGCAGAAACACAGGGATAAAAAGGTCAAGTGTGAACTTATCTTCTTATAACAGAAAGGAATTTTTATCTCAGTCAGGACCCAATTATACAATAGTTTCCCAACGTAAAGAAAAAGGTATCTGGTAATATAAAAACGTAATAACAACAACAAAAAACGTTTTTAGTACCAAGCCAAACCAAACTGCCTTAAAAATGATAGACCTACCAGGTGCTACGTTTCCTAAATAGTGCTCCCTGTCAGCACAGTTTCTCTGTAGCTACTTACTGTGTTTCCTGCCTGGCTTATCTCCTCTCTTTTCTGCACCCTACTCTATTTTTCCCTAGTTTATTTTTCTTATTCCCTCCTTACTCTTTCTCAAGTTTCTCTCACTTTCCTCTTTATTCCTGATCTTCCTCTGGCTCCTGTCTGCTAAGAACAAGAAGAAACGTACCCATATCTAGTATCACATAATAGAAAAAATGAATATCCATGAATACTGGGTATGGGTATAATCTGAAAACCAGATTATACTGCTCAAAAGGAAAATATATGTGGCAATTTTTCAATATAGATGTAGCTTAGCCACTGATGAATGAATTTAACAAGAAAACAGCAAGTGAAGCCTAACCAAAGCAGCCCAGTTCCCATTTCCTCTCTGTGCCATTACCCTGGTTTATTGCTTTGACAGTTGCTGCCAATTTCCAAAATTATCTTTTTTTTAATTTGTTTTACTCACTGTCCTCTTCAGAAAAATGCAGTTCCTTAAGAATACAGAACCCTCTGTCTTGTTCACTGAAGTACTCATTAAGTATTTTCCAAATTATTACATAAATGCACCAATATATTCTCAGTGAATTAAAATCGCCCTACTTTTCTTTAGTAATATGAAAAATGACATTTAATAAATACCTGCCAACTTAGATTACTGTGACGTGTGGCACCTTCATCTAGGCCAAGTGTATTCAGTTCTTCAAAGCTGAAGTTCAGTGTGTAGGGAGTTTGATTGGAAAGCTCAGTATGAGGCAATTCGTTGTGTGAAGAGTGACGAGCAGATTCACCGTGAGGAACTGGGCCGCTGTTGTTTTCACTAAGTAAACGTGGGTCTTCAGGGACCACCTGGTTTTCTGCATTTCTCATTTCTAGTACCTTTAACAGAAGAAAAAAAAATAATGTTAATATCCACACTGACAAATCACATTTTAGAAGCTTTAGAAATTATTTTTAAAAATAAAACATTATAAAATTATAATGAAAATGAGAAAGCAGCCTTCTTGTGAGTCTGTAATGAATTAGAAATATATCTGCTTATCTTTCATTTCAATTATACTAAAGAAGTAATGGCAAAACCATCATATACGTATTACACTCTAATTTGATCATTATGTTATTATTACTTTAGTTAAAATTTAACTGGAGAATAAAGCAGAATACAACTGTAGTGTGTCAAAGAGAACCAAAGCTGGACAGTAGCTAATATGGTAAAAGCAGATTCTAATCGGAAACTACTGCAATGGAGGAAAAGAGACCTCAGGATAGAACTGGCCTCAATCCAGAAAGCAGCATGGACGAAAAGGCATTTATAGCAAGCTTGGGGGTGGGGGTCACTGGGTAGAAAATCGCTAAGAGGAAACATCAAGGTTAAGGGGGAATTCTGGCTAAACCAACTTGACAGGATTCTCGCTGAAGGCAGGCCAGGGTGATCAGATATTATCTGGGGGGTGATGGGGAATGAGGAGTTTGATCAGGGACCAAGGATGATCAGATAGTGAGGGCGGGGGTTGTTTCTACACTGACTTAACAGGATCTTCGCTAAAACTGGGCGATGCAGGCCTGACAAGGACAGACACCAAGGCTGAGGCCTAGAGGCTTGGGGAGCCTGACTAGAGGCGGTTCAAAGAGAAAGCCTTCGTCAGTGAAAGCCTGGAGAATTGGCAGGTCACCTCTTCCCCAAATTTCCAAGTGAGATGCCCAAAGGTTGCCACATGCTGCTGTGCATATTCTGCATAACATAATATACAAGGGTTGTACTTAAGTCTAAAATGCACTTGTTACAGGTTTTTTAAAAATAACCGAAAAATAGCAGTTTGGACCAGTAATGATTAGCACTTGCCTCATACAATATTATAAATAAGTCTATAAACATAAAATATCTTACTGTGCTTCTAAAAAGATGCCAGTCTCCAAAATTCATACTCATCTCTTTCTTCAGTTCATCAATGTTACACTGAGCTAACACACGGCCATTTATGTTTGCCTGAATAAAAATAAAGGCAGGTACAAAGACAAACAAAAAGGAGATATCTGAATTATTGTTTTAATAATAATATGTTTTAATCATTTAATAGTGATTAAAAAGTACATTTATATTTAGTACTAAGAAAATCATTACAGACTAGAAAATACTGACCTAAACAAGGTCACTATCCTGTGTAATAATATAGTACAAGCAAGCATACTTTGAACAACATCAGCTACTCCGTATTTTTCCAAGTGTCTTAATCACACAAGTAAAAAAAAAAAAAATCACTCTTCAGGGACAACCCAAAAGCTAACCCTCCCAACTATTTCCAAAACTACCTACATCCTGTCATGAGCAATAAAAAAAACCATTAGTTTTCCTCCCCTAATCTCGTAAAATATGAACAGGAACGAAGCTCCCAGGAGGACACAAAGACATCTGTCCTTGTAAGTATGTCAGTCACAGACAAAGTTCTAAATGAAGTAAGCTCTGACAAGCTTGTTTATCAGTTATATTAGATAACCTCAGCCATAAAGAATGTCCACCCACTAATTTCCCAATTTATTAAATTCACCACAAATGACTGTATCACTATCAGGTCTCTGTAATTCTAATATCTGCCAAAGAAGAACAGATGGAATTTTCTTTATTAATAATAGGTGGCTTGCTGATTTTACAAGATATAAAGCCTGCCTTTATTAACTGTGGTAAAAGGATGGAATTCTTGCGTTTCAAACTGATGGAATGTTCAGTCTCCAGGTTAATGTTGAAGACATGAGTATACAGAGCAGGTCTGTGACAGAGGTCCTGCTGCAGAAATGCAGGGCACTTCGCCGCATTTAAGAGACCAGGTGCTCAGATGGGCCTCGAAAGCCAGGGCTGCAGGGAGAGCCAGTGGGAAGAAGATGTTGTCAAAATGGAAACAAAATTGCCCAGGATTCAAATTGGAGGCCTCCCCCTCTTCTGACACTACCCAAACGGTCTGGAGGAGTTGGGCTTGCACCTTGGAAAGGCAGTGCCTGATGCTTTCGCAAACAGGGATTAGCACTAACCAGACTGTAAGGGAACTGACGTAAACGTACTTTATGTTTCCTAAACATAGGCTGAGATTAGTAAAATGGTATCTATACATGCTTATAATTCATTACAAAACTTTTTAGATGCCATTCTTTAAAGTGTGCAAACATTAGAAGCTTGTTATTAATGTTTACTGTAGTTCTCTGTTAGGAAAAGCATAAAAAGCATATTTAGTAGAACTATCTACTATAAAGGGACACAGTCTTGTATAACATGGGAAGCCTGCCCTGAATCCCAGGCATCACTGTCTAACTTCCTGGTAGCTCCTAGAAGGGCAACAATAGGACCTAGGAAGAAAGAAACTTCCTCAAATGTGTTAGTCTTGCAAACCAAACCTATGAGGTTTATCAAATGGAACATGCTCCCAAGTCCTATCAATACATGAAAGTAACCGTTTGGGGAAAAATGAAGCAAGTGTGGTTTATTCTGATAATTATTAAGTCACAAATAAATAATACAATCAAAGAAAATATACATAAAAAGCCTTGAAATGTTCTGTGCTGCATACTGGAGACATGAGTTACTGTTTCTCTAACTGTGAAGCTCCACAGAGCTTTGTATTTCTCATCAAGGCATTTCTACTTATATTAGGTCATTTAAAAAATAACATTGTGGAAAAAAATTAAAAAATAACATTGTGATATAGCTACTTAATTTTCCTTTATCCATTTATAAACTAAGGGATAATAGGGCAATTTGAGGATACGAAATGGTTAAGAATCATGTTTCCATTTGGAGCTTTCCTACTTCAACAGAGAATCCATCGTTCAGAAGCTAAAACCGGAGTGTCCACTGTCCAGGGGCCCATCTCGCACACCCTCGGCCCCGCCGTGAGTTGGCAGGTAAACGCGCACATCACCTTTTTGATGGTTGCACAATACTGAGGCAGCATACTCTGGTCCAGCCCTTCTATCTGTTTCAGTTTCTCGCATACCGCGTCCACATTCATTGAGTTCAGTGACACCACTGCTCCCGAGGCTGGGCCTGACCCCTAGACGAGCCATGGAAAAATACACGTATGAACAGCATTTAATGCCAGATGTACGAAGCACATGACAGAGAAATAAGGAGCTGCGCTGTGAAGTGCTCTGATTAATAACAAATTTTCAAACTAAAGCTAAAAACAGCCAATGTGTGTCGTATGGGAAATGCCATTAGGGAACAGATTTAGCTACTGTTTTACTTTGAGGAGTAGCTTGTATTATAGCAAATACAGCCTGATCACAACCACTTTTCTAAGATGAAACATTCCATGAACCAAGCACAGGCTAACTTCTCAAATGTTTACAGCCTGATCGCAGAAGAATAGGGTGCAGCCCTTAAGGAGGGGTTTAAAAAAAGAAAAGAACAAAGAGGGAAAATTACTGATGCCTATAATATTATAAAAATACAAAATGTAAAAATAATCTATGAAATAATTTTTAAGTGCCTAAAGTAAACAGCTTTAAATGTCTTTACATACTACCTTAATAATCTATGACAGCTAAAGCTTTCAGATCTTGATCATATTTTATATCCAAGGAATTTAAAACTTCCCTTTAAGAATCTATACAATAAGCATATAAATAAAAAACAACAATATTACTTCTTAACACATGTAAAAGTAAATACAATAAAAATTTGGTCTCATTTAAAAGAAAAATCACAATAATAAATAATCTAGTATTTACTTATAAGAAAAATGTCTTCTGAATGTGGTGACATACTACAGAAGTACGTAGCCTGTGGTCCATTAGATACAGAGTGCCTCAACTATGCTGCAAATATGCCTCAATTACCTAAAGAGGTTAAGTTTTGGCTTCAAAGTCACGGAATAAATAGCTGGTTTGTAGACGATATGGGCCAGAACCATAACTTATCAGGTCTTAACAACTTCCTACTCTCCTTGTTCCAACAGTCTATTTTTGAAAAGTTTAAACTGTAACCACAAAGGACAGAAGTCAAACCAACTAGCATGGCAGGTAACCACAATGTTCCAAATGATCTGCCTGTTTACCATTCGATCTAATCTTTAAGTAAGTAAAATTTATCCTATCCTCAAGGATGTGTAAATTTATATTTTCTATGTTTTACCATCAACAGGACAAAAGTACACTATAACACAGCCAGAATGGCCTAGTAGCCAGTGGTTAAACTTTATTTGTAATGTGAATGCATAAATGATACTGTCTTATGAACTGATAAATATATACACAAATAGCGTATATACAGCGTACATCTATATTACCTATAAATACAGCTAGGGGATGAGACCATATTGAACAGGGAGTTGTGGTATTAATTTTATGACAGTTAGGGAGTCTCAGCAAGTTAACAAGTATGAGACAGGCCCATAAAAGTTTTGAAATTAATGACTTGGAATATCCTGCACCAAACATCTTTAGTCAGTTTGTTTTTAATTAAATATAAATTTTAAATATGCCATATATTATATGGTCCAAGGTACAATGCTTCAAAAATACTAATAGCAAAACACTAGTATTTCCATAATTTAGTTTTCATATCTCTATACATAGTTCGATTTTCTGCCTGAATGAGTATAGCCAATATTCCAAGTATAATTCCTCAGTATCTACAATGGAAATTTAAAATCCTTTGTATGAATTTTGAATAACCATACTTGTTTTATCTTCCTTTCCTTTTAAACAGCTTGAGTTATAATTCACATACCCTACAATTCTCTCTTTTAAAGTGTATGATTCAAAGGTTTTTAGTATATTTGCATAGTTGTAAAACCATCATCACAATTCATTTTATGACATTTTTTACGTCCCCTAAAACGAAATGCCTCTACCCATTAGCAGTCATTCTCCATCCCTCCAACATCCATTCCCAGCCCCTGTCAACTAGGAGATCTTTCTGTCTCCAGATTTGCCTATTTTGGACATTTTCTATAAATGGAGCCATATGTGACATTTTGTGTCTGGCTTCCTTCACGTAGAATGTCAAGGTTCAGGCATGTGATAGCATGTACTAGCACTTCATTATTTTTATTGCTGAATAATATTTATCTTTTAAATAATCTTTAATACTGTCTTCCAAATATTCTTATTCCTCAACCTGTCTCTTCTCTCTGGATACATTTCTACTTTGGATAGTCTTGGTTCAAAAATAACAAATGAACAGTTTGATCACCAAAATAAATAATTACCATACTGGATTATAACTTATTCTATATAGAATGAGTCCATACTGATATAAATAAATAATTGAATAAGTGAAAATTAATTGAATAAATGACTGAGGAATAAAAGACAGCTTTTCCTTATAGAGTTGGATTAATAAATGTGGAAGGAAACAGAAAATTACCATTAAGAAAACACCACAGTAACAGCGGTTGTACATAAGATATCTCAATGTGTACTAAAATTAATGGGCAAAAGTATAAGCAGGTAGGTTATTAGGTAGGTAATAGGTAGGTTATTTGCAGAGTGTCAAAGTATCTCTCCCAAGATATTTATTCGTTACAAAGGAAAAAATACAACTTCACAGTGTTGAAATCTGGCAGACACCACCTTAACCAAGTGATTAAGGTCAGTATTGGTAAGACTGTGGCCCGGCACTAATGAGGACGTGCTAGGAAGGGCATCACATCATTCCTGTGGGTCTCTTACCAGAAATATATAATCTCCATAAGACAAACCCAAGTAGAGGAACAGTCTGCAAAACACCTGACCAGTATTCTTCAAAAGTGGTAATTAAGGTCATGAAAGACAAGGAAGGACCAAGAAATTGTCACAGACCAGAGAACTCTAAGAAATAATTAGCAACAAACACAACTGGATTGGATCTTGGATCAGAAAAACAACATTAGTGAAAACACTGGAGAAATTCAAGTGAAGTCTATAGTTAGTCAACAGAATCGTACCACTTTAATTTCTGCTCTTAAACAGTATACTACAGTTATGAAAGATGTTAACATTAAGGGAATACTATTTTTGTACCTTTTCTTTAAGTCTAAAATTATTTTAAAGTAAAAAGTTGTGTTTTTTTTTAATCCCCCCAAAACTCTATTTCTGACTGTGCTGAAAAGGAAAAGTATAATAGACATGGAACAAATTAACTCTCCCAGATTAGGGGAAATGTAAACTTTTAGAGTATCTTATTTCCACAGGGACTCTCGGAACTCAGCAATAGAGACCTGCTGATAGACACTACTCTTGTCCTTTGAAAGAGAAAGCTCCATTTAATTTTATTTTTACAAGTTTTTAAAATTTGTACATTACCAATTATTTTAAAACAATTTCTCAAAAAAAACCCCACAATTTATCACTGAGGATTATGTAGAAAATATGTATTCCCTGAATGACTTTTAAAGCTTTATAAGAAAAGAAAGACACACACAGGAACATAAAATCCTTGTAATTCCATCAAAGCTATAGTCTGACTCTTGATTAGATTTAAATAGGGCTATATCAAGATAAAGAGTAAATTATCGATAAAATATGTATAATATGCTTCTTTGAGGAAGAGAAATGGTCTTCCTCAATGAAGGTCTTTCCTCAGGTCTTTCCTCAAGTAATCACATGTAATACAATTATTTTGAAACCAAATCAATCTCAGTAACCCAAATAATGATTTTTGGATGGAAATCTCATCAAACGAAGAAGGAATAAAAAGTGACAAGAAAAAAGCATACTTAATAATTTAACAGGTAAATTAATAGAAAACTAATTTTATTACTTTGACAATACAAAGACCAGTAATACATTCAAGTTTATTATGCATTCTTACTTGAAATATACCTGCTGTAAGTCTAGAACAGATCATTTTAGCAAATATCACAATTCATTTTTTAAAAATTTCTAATGTGGATATTTGAATATAGAAGATGTTAGTTTGTTTAAACTTTTCAAATATAAACTTCAAAATGCACACAAATCAGAATTTCTTCAGGGAAAAGCAAAGATAACAAAACAGACTAGAATTACCTTGATGTAAGTATATTGTTTTATATTGTAAATAGATTAAAACTACACTGAAACATTACCATTTTGGTAAATTTATTAAATAAGCGTAGAACTGGTTAGCCAGAATGAGTGCCATGCAAAGGCTTAAAGCAGCTATTAAAATAAACCCAAGGGACTGAAATAAGCACAGATTTATCAACAGCCCAGCGTGAAAGTGCCAATGATTGCTTCTAATAGTCTAATAAGAAAAGTGAGTAAGATTTCACTGAAAATTTCTGTACCTGTCTTTGTTTGTTAAACCCAGAGTCACACGGCTTTAAGGAAGGAATAAAACAGAATGAAGGAAACGAGCTTAAGTAAAACATCAAACAGGCACATATAATAAACACAGGCAGCACACTTGTCATTCCTCAGATTTTCCACAGCTTTGAACACACCACCTCTGCAGTAGCACAAGGCAAGGAACGCTCACATGCACACACGTGTACACACACACACAGTAGTTTAATGTCATTAACATGTGCTTGGTAACTTTATAATTGTACTCTCAAAATTCACAGTCTTCCCATTAAACTAATGGGAATGACTCATGGGCCATACATTCAACAAGAAAACCAGGTAAATAAAACTTGCTCTGAAAACTCAGTATTCCTACCATATACCAACATAAAATTAATATTTAAATATTCTGATTAAAACTCTACAACTAAAGTTATCCAATTTAATAATAAGACGTAAGCATTTGGAATTCACGTGACCACTTCATAAAATGAACTATTATCTAGCTACACTATACTTAATGCTCAGAAATATACTTTTCAAACTTGGGTTTTGTTTCATTGGGCATTTGGCACACGACACGCACTAAAACACCATCTGAAAAGAAAAGCCTTAACCGCCTTACAGCTTTATGCTGTAATGGTAAAAGATATCTGCATACCATGATTAACATAACTATTTTAGTGATGTAGATTTTTAAAAACTCCCATTCAAAGCAGATGCCACTGCTGTCACTTATTTTTCTGGACCCATTAGGTTGGTGGCAAAAATGGTTAAAGAGTTAAAATAATCTACAGATGACTGACAATATTGATTCAGAATTCATTTCCAACAGTTTTTTTAATCAATATGAGTATTTTTTATTTTTTATTATGTTATGTTAGTCACCATACAGTACATCATTAGTTTTTGATGTAGTGTTTCATGATTCATTGTTTCAGTAAAGGACAGGGCTTTGCTATTTGCTAGCCTAATGTTCTCCTTCTGACGTACTTATTATCTGCAATACCTAATGGAAACCTTTCTTTCTCATTTACATACTAACCTCATAAATAGGATTTTCAGAAAGTTACTCTGTATCTATGTATTTATGAAGACTTGAAAAAAACATCAAAAAGGAGTCCTAATGAAATTACAGCTTAGTCTGAGATACTCGAAACACAAAAGAAAGCTATTGTTAACCTAGTTGGAAAATAAAACTTATTCTTCAAATTACATGAGAAATAATAATGAGGTCAAAGTTTGCAGATGAGGCTTAACCTACATTTTAAGGGCAATCTTAAAAATGAAAGTACTAAAAACTGCAATGAATATGATTTTGTTATTTTTTAACTTCTAATTGTACTCTAGTATCTTAGTGATCTCATTACTGCAATATACTTCTGTGGAAATCTCTCCGTCAATTTCATGGCAGTTTATTAATCGCTTAGGGAAAAAAGCTTTCTTGAGTTTGAGGCTAGCACAAAGACTTTCAAGCCCGAAGTGAATACAATTTTTCACGATTTTATTAAAGTAAAAATAAGTGAATACCTTTCCATTCTGAACCAGAGTAATAAAAAGCACTTCTAATATACTTTAGAAAGTGTGAATGATCCTGAGAAAAGCCACTGAGAGGTGGCCGCAAGCACTTGTCCAGATCCTATACTAAACAAAACCTAAAACAAGCCCATTCCTTACCCAAGGCATCTTTAACTTTCTCATCCAATTCTGCTCCTGAACAATAAGAGACAGCTTCATTTGGACACACATTTGTATGAAAACAGGTTAAAAGTTCTAAGCCAGCGGTGGAAATAAAGATTATCTACAGTTGAGCCCCATCTTTTTTTAACTTTTTTTTTTTTTTAATTTTTACTTACTTACTTTGCCAATTGGACCCAGTTTCATGAAAACCAAGGCCTTCATTTTTAATTCTTTTATTAATTCAGCAATTTACATTCATCTCTAACAGCACAGTGGAAATAAAGATACTGTAATTAACACTGTCTTTGCACTTCTGAAGTTCTTCCCAATAATACTGGGTACTAATTCTTTTCATGCCTTTTTTTTAAATTAATTAATTATTTTTTTTAAAATTTTATTTACTTATTTGTCAGAGAGAGAGAGCACAAGAAGGGGAGAAGCAGGCAGAGGGAGAAGCAGACACCCCGCTGAGCAGGGAGCCTGATGTGGGGCTCGATCCCAGGACCCTGAGATCATGACCTGAGCCGAAGGTAGATGCTCAACCGACTGAGCCACCCAGGCACCCCAATTTTTCATGCCTTTTCGACATGGTATGTAAATGATCTAAATACAGCTGCCCAAAGGTATCAAGTAAACCCCGTGGCACAGAAACCTGAGAATGAATGACTTTGGAGCCCTGATAATTCCTTCACAGCCTTTGAACCCACAAGCTCGATGTGGGCAGGAGTTTCATCAATTTGGTTCACGGCTGTGTCCCACTAGGATGGTGCCTGGTAGACACTCAATAAATTTGTTGAGTCAGTGAGTGATCACACAGGCACCTGCAGAACTCAGTGCTAAATAATTCAAGGAAGGATAAGAAGGAAAAAAATGCTGTATTGTTCCTGCTTTTGAAGGACTGCTTTTCAGTGAAATACAGTTTCCACCAAGAGCTGCAGACTTAAAGTAAAAACCGACTCCAGTACTCCTAAGAGCAACTCTAAAAGACCACACCAAAATGCCACTGAGGCACCCTGGCCTGAGACAAGCCCTCCCCACTGGGTCCTCCCCTTCATGGTCACAGAATGCTTGGATACCACTACTTCTAGTGGGACCCGGACTGAAAGAAAGCACAGGTACCAAGTAAATTCCCTGGAAAGCAGTCAAAATTTTAAAGTATTTGGAGCATTCAAATAACCCAGAAATCTTTCTAAATGGTAAGAAAACAAACCAACTGACACCTTTTGGGCCAGAGAAGCATCAACAGGTAAGAGGCGGAGTTAATCTACACTGACTGGTGTATTTGCACACCACCCCATTACTAAGACGGAGGTAACTCAACACAAAACAGTTTTAGTTTCTGAGTCTTTAAAGCTCCATGAAATTTGGCCTTTGGTCTAGTAATAATAATAATAATTATGTTCTGAAAGTGTCCTAAGGCGGAGTAATCCTTACATCAGAGCTATGAGGTAGGTCTGCTTTTTCCAGATGAGGAAGTTGAGTATCCAAGAGGTTAATTTGTCCGAGGCAAAGAGCTAACCACTAGGGTAGGGGCTGTTTCACTTAAGATCAAATACCTGGCTAAGGCATGCTTAGTATTTGGGTTTTTTTAAGATTTTATTTATTTATTTATTTGACAGAGAGAGAGATCACAAGTAGGCAGAGAGAGAGGGGGAAGCAGGCTCCCTGCCTAGCAGAGAGCCTGATGCGCGGCTCGATCTCAGGACCCTGAGATCATGACCTGAGCCGAAGGCAGAGGCTTTAACCCATTGAGCCACCCAGGCGCCCCGGGCATGCTTAGCATTAACAGGAGCAAAGAAGGCAGCATGGTCTGAGAAACGGCTGTGACACGGGCATGTGGATTCCAGTCCTACACTGGGCACTCCCCTCCTGTGAACCTCAGGCAAGTCTCACAGACTCATTCCTGAATGTTCTTCTGCATTGTGGAGCTGATCACTCACTGGCTCAATGGGTCCTAGTGTTCCTGAGGATCCTCAAAAGGGAAGACAAGTCCGGGGTGGGGGGCCAAACTTGCACTTTTACTGGTTTTATGAACTAGAGTTCTAACTAATATTTCATTTCTGAAAAAATTTCTCTGCTTTAAAAGTTTGAAAAACAGAGGTCTTTTCTAGGTCTAATATTCTGGAGAACATATCAAATTTTCTTCCCCAGTTTTATAAGATTTGGCATATATTTTCTCTATATAAAATTATTTTTTAAAGTTAGCATAGAGTATGTATTTTACATCTTCACTTTCGTGAAACACTTGGACATATCTATAACTTATCTGGTAAGTCCTTGGCTGGCCTTCACAAGCTATAATTATTACAATGTTCCTTAATGTGAGAAAACCCAATTGTTTCATTAGGTTCTACTTTTTAAAGGTTTATCAGAATTCCCTGTGGTAAAAAAAGATGGGACCACTTATGTGGTAAATAACAGTTGGCTAACTCTTTACGGTCTTGCTCTACTGGGGGTGGTGGTTATTTATTTTTACTCATTACTCTGTGTCTGTAATGACAAGACAATTTATCCAAAAGTGTGTGGCTCCTGACTTATCTGTAAGTGACTCTTGTCATAAAGTGTTGCATATGGGGGGACGGTTGAATGAGCAGATGGACTTAACCCACAATTCTGTTACCTCAGAAATATAAAACTTTCTACCGCAGGACTAGAAAGCCACAAAGGGCTAAATAATTTTTATATTAACTACTTCTCTGTTGGTTCAGCGATAAAGATCCTAGACAATGTCCCCAGGTACAGATACTTCACATTTCCACCACTGCTTTTGATTTGGCTTTGAACTAAGTGTCTACTTTTACTAGTCTTCTACCAAACAAATTTTACATGCTATTGTCATTGTTAATTTCTTAAAAGCAAAGAAAGCTTGGTAAGCATTTATTATCCTCTAAGCCAATCACAAAACTATCTTTTAATATTAAAAGAAGAGCAAATAGTACAGTTATTTCATTAAACAAAGGCACTAGTATATGCAGAGCACCTTTATCTTTTGTTATTAGGTTTCTAAACACATCACAAGAATTGCATTATTTCCCCTTCCCCAAAAACTCAATTCAAATTTGCTTAATGCTCCTCCACTCGTCCTTGAAAGAAACTACAGATATCTTTTAATTACAAGTGTTTGTCCACATACTCAAGCATAGGAATAGCTACTATTTTAGCATGTCTGTGTCATTAAGATCATCAAATTCTTCACAGTATCTGATTTTCATCAAAAGTTTGCTAGGGAATTTTAGCTTAGAAATTGCTTTACATGCATGAATGTATGTATGAAGGGCTCTCTGACTAAACTAAAAGTCATTCTTGCATTTAGTGGCAATGATCCACGCATTAAAGATTCTCCCAATGCCCAAATAGAATTATTATGGTTTATTGTGTCTATTATTCCTGGATAATTGGAGTCACTCAAACACTTCAGCTGAAATGTTAATGACTTAAAAACAATCAACTCCTCAATGAAAATACCAAAATGGTTCTCTTTCCTCTCGTACTAACATTAACTCAAAGAAAATTAAAGTTAAAAAACTACTGCCTACCCAAATGCATGTTTTAAGTTAAAAGTTACGGATAAGCTCAGGATGTAGTATTTCCCCCACGTTAATTCTGCCAAGCTACATGTTAGCAGAGCTCTAGATTAAATTGATCGTGTCCACTTGGGCATGACATTCTCCAAATAAATCAAAAGAAGTTAAAATACAAACTGGGTTCCTAAATTCCACATTGAGTAAATGAAGACTTTAAGGCTCATCACATTAAACATATTTCTTATAAAATACAAAGTCCTGAATAATAAACATATGGAGTGATTTCCCATACGGTTTGTTTTTTAAGAAACCCACTTTAAGGTATTGGCCCAAAAAGGTTTAAATAATTCCCTTTACATAATGAACTACCTCTGTTTATCTAGAAATTTTATTTTAATAAAAATACAGGTAAAGAAAAGTTCACACTGAGGTTTCATAAACTGTGGACACCCAGATTAAGAATGCGTCACTACAGATGTATTTTGGTCTACACCACTGAGCTTTATAATGTCCTTTTGTGGTCTCAAGGGTGATTTTGGATACTTTCAAAAGTATTCCATATGTGCAGTACCAACCATAGGCTTAAGAAAAATAATCAAAGGTGAAAATATTGCTCAACACTAAGGAATATATACCACCAACTGACTGCTCCTGATGGCTGCTAAAAAAATCCTGTCCTTGGTCAATAAAAAAGAGCCCATCCTATGTCATTGAAAAAGGGGAAAAACCAGAAGAAATAAAGGGTAAAGTTAAACATTAGCTTTTAAATTAATCCATGAACTATAATGATTAGTATTAGCTACTCTACACTAGCGGCCAAAACAGCACAGATGCAGAGTTAGGGGACTGCTGTCACAACTGGGACAGTTGTTACTGCTGCAGAAGCGATGACAGGCTCGTGTTCCCACAAGACTACTCCGTTACCCGCAGGGAGTCTGTGGGTGAAGGAAGCCCCTCAGCAGCATCCTCCTTGATAACCTCCTAACAACACAAAACAAGAGTGTGGGTGAAAGGTGAGGGGAGCCAAACTAGGATGATGAATGAACACGATGCTAACATGATCACAGACAACACTGAAACCTGGATATGAGTAGAGTTTCCCTTAGTGACATTTAAATTAGAAATAACAGTTTAAGATCTATAGCTTTTACCTTCTAATATATAAAAATATATTAACAGGAAATTTCTTTTTTTTAATTGTTAAACTGAGATGACCATCAGGAACACATAATATTTTACAACGTATTTTGTTTTGGATTAGATTCAATCACACGTGTGAGTAATTCCCTTATCCTATTTAATTTCTGCAATTAGATTAAAATGCTCTTCCAATATATCCTCGAATTTTTATACCATAGGGCTAACATATATATGTTTATACATATATATATAAAGGTTATATATATATGTGAATATATATATATACACACACACAGATACCATGTATGTATATTTTTGCAAAAAGATATTAGAAATTAGCAGATGTAAAGGTTTAGTTTTTAAAGTTTTGGTAACAGACACTGCACTCTAAGCCAGTAACTCTGGCTTAAACAACTCAACATTTATTCACTGAGGCCGCTACTCATTTTCCTTCCATAGACATTTGCCAGAAATGAAAACAAAATACATTTTATGTTAGTATTAGCTTATGTGTCTTAAAACTATTTATAAAATAAGTTGCATTCTTTTGCTACAGAAAGGAAATAACCAAACTTCTACTGCTGTCTGTTTGTCTTATTAGATTAATACTTTAGTTACCCTTTTTTATACTTACTAGGCCATTGCTCTGATCTCTGGGCAAATTCGTTTTTACTGATGGACGTGAGATGAGGTGTTGGGAGCCGCCAGGGTAATACCTTGGCGTGTAAAGGTAGGGGGCAAAGAATGGCTATGGAAAAAACACGTAACAAAAGAAGGGGATAAACAATTACAGAAATCAAAGTGTGATGAGATTTATCAAATGAAACTAATCAATAAAATACAACTCCAAATTTTTAATAATACAAGTGACAAAACAAAAGAAAAAGAGCCTTACTCATAGTCTTAAGATACCAAACAAATTTAAGACCTGGTATTTAAATTTTCATATTGTTGATTTAATATAAGGTTTTTTAACAACTAAAGTTTTACACTTTACAATCTTACAAGAGTCTCTCTTTTACATTTTTATGGGCTTACCATGTATCAGTTCCTAAGTGATTTACAAAAATTAACTCACAATCTCTTTAAAAAAAAAAAAAGAAAAAAAAGCAGTATGGACTCTTAATAGAATACTATTCTTTTCAAAAAAAGATTCGGCTTAAGAAAGACCAAAAAAAAAGTCTCAATATATATGAGAACACCCTAGCAAGGATTCCAGGAATATTATTACCCTAAGTTCCTAGAGCTTACCTTATATCCTATGCCCTAGAGTATATCTCCTAAATAAGGTGTATTTTTTTTAATGGGGAATCCATTGTTTAGCAAGATTTATAACTATGGCATTTATTTGTAGCCAAATTCACAGAAACAGGAGATACCAGATTATATGGGCTAAACATAAAGATTAAAACTCATTAAGCTTCATTACACTGAAATAACATCTTCCCATACCATTTTACTGCTGCCATTTAAGAAAATTATTCCCCTTTTAACTTTTAGACTAAAAACCTCAAATAACTAGAACAAAAAATAACTAGATCTAAAAACGTGAGAAAATTTTAAGTGTTTTTAAAAATGATAAAATGCTATTAAAGCATCACATTAGCCTGATGGTATGGTAAATTAAAAAAAAATAAATTTCTCAGTTTCAAAACGTCAATTGTCATCTACCGATCAATGAGTCATTTTATGTAAAATTACAGCAGATTTTAAGACTGCTAAATAAAACCCTGCATTTCAACACTGTCTACCACACAGTTAAATTTTACAAGGATGGAATACATTATAAAATGATATTGTTCCACCTTTTTCTCCTTGTCTGAATAAAAGAGTAGAATAATATTCATATGACCTCTATGAACAGTGCCCCTAATTACAGTTGAGCTTGAACAACACAGGGGTTAGGAGTGCTGATCCCCCTACAACCGTGTAGTCAAAAATCTGTCAAAATAACTTTTGACTTCCCAAAAACTTAACTACTAGTAGCCTACTGGTGACTGGAAGCCTTACTGACAATATAAACAGTCAAATGCACGTATTTTAAGGTTTTATGTACTATATGCTGTATTTTTACAATAAAGTAAGCTAGAGAACAAAAAATATTAAGAAAAGCATAAGGAAAACACATTTATAGTACTGTACGGTAATTATTTTTTTTTAAATGCTGTGTGTAAGTGGACTCACACAGCTCAAACCCATGTTGTTCAAAAGTCAACTGTACTTGCATGGCCAACATTTTTTCAAAACCTGAAAATTTAATTTAAATTCTGGAATTTCTTCATTGCCACATTTATTCTAAACTTTGCTTTCTTTCTGGCTCACATGACATTTACTTAGGCATGCAGTTGGCTTCTGTGATCACTAGCCCCTACGTTTTTCTCAAATTAGACTGAAGAGGGAGACAACAAAACTAAGAAACCGTACTGGACCTTAGTGTACAGTTCCAGAAAGTATAATACTGGGGCTCACGCTCCAATATCCTGTAGGAAATATTATGGCTGTATACTACTGATCAGTGTGCTTTCATCTTTAGCAGTAGAAAACAACCGTGTTTATACTAAGTGAACAATCATGCAGGACTGCAGATAACTTGAAATGTAACTCTAGAAATGGGATACAGTGCTATTATTTGGCAATAACGTCTGAATCCTGCAAGCAGTATCTTCTATCATAATCTCACATTTAAAAGCTGTAACACATATTAAATATAGATACTGAATACTGTGGAAATTTAAGTTTGAAGTTAAATCATTGTTCTAAATGCCAATATAATTACGCAAAAATATAACAAATGGAACACTGTTTATAAACAAATAGAGAAACAGCTCCCTTTGCAGCACAGGATAGTCACTGATGACCCTGTGGAGTTCACTTCCTTAAAAAAGCAAAAAGCATCTCTAACATACAAGACTCAATTGAGATCTAGACCCCATTAAAGTTAAAGGTTCTTTTTATTTAAAAAAAATCACGTATTTTGAATTCAAACTTAACATTTTTCCTAATTTAAAGCTAAAGTGCAGTTTCAAAACAATAGGCCATAGCAGAAAACTTCTGATATTTCCCCCAAACAAATTCTTAGAATGCAAGATTCCTAGCACCTTCTTACCCTGTTGTAGAACGGATGCTGAGGTCCCGTCATCCCACTGTAATAGCTGCTATGAGGCTGCGGTGACACAACCCCACCTCCAAACGGTCCATTGAAGGAAGTGGAAGAAGAACAGACAGACGGAGGCTGACTGTAGCCTGATGGCGGTCTAGGGGGAGCTTCATGTAAAGGCAGTGGAGGGTACGCAAGCCCCCCGATATTAATCTGGTCTCTCGCAGCACGAACATCTAAAAGAGTAAGTGGTACCCCAGAAGGCAAAAGAAAATAGGACTTTAGTCATTAGTCCAGCTATCACTTCCTCCTCTAGTTATCAGATAGAAATACGCTTTTTTTCACTCTTGCCAAGGATTCCAACTGACTTAAAGGAAACAGGAAATCCTGACTCATAATCTTGTTCATAGACATTCTAGTGAGAAAAACCCAACTATTTTGCATAAAAGCTTTTCTCACTGTTTGAAAAGTCACCAACATCTGGATTCTTCTCTTCAGTTACCAGAACAATAATATTTTTTCTCTGACTTTTTAAGGTATTTGTGCTATTCTAACAATGGTTACGATCCATAAAGTGTTACTATTAATAACTCACAGTGGTCTAATATTAATACAATGACTGCTAAACTGTGGCTTTGCAAACTATATGATTTATCCTTCTCTGAACAAAACTAATAATTCCATAGCTACAAAATACTCCTTGATATCAGCCTTATAACTGGTACCTAAAAAAGTAGAAGCAGACTGAAGCTCTCTCTTCAAAACTCCTAGAAAACTCAATGGGACTGTCAGCAAAGCCACACAAAAGGTAATGTGTTTCAGTAATGGCTTTGCATGTGTGTGTGTGTGTGTGCGCATGCACACGCGCGCGTGCAGTGGTAGTGCAAGAACAAATGAAATGACTCCAAAACTTTAATGTCACCATCTTTAAGTTCCAGTCCCTACATTTAACTTAAAATTTAGAAAGTAACTTAAAGATATTTTTCCCCTTCAGATAGAGACCCCTATTAAGTCACAGAAAAATTACAATGCACTGATATCTTAAGTGGTGACTCTATCTTAAAAGGAATCTGGTTCCAAAGAAGTCAGGTGTGTGGGTTGAGAAACATTACAACATAACAAGTAACATTTTCTTAACAGTCTCTAAAGGATATCAAGATTCCTAATCCTCAGCTTCATTAACTGTCCTGTGTAGTGCTTGGTTCAGTCTTTCTTGGTTTTTCATGGAGCAAGACAAACTTGCCTAGCTAAGTTAGAAATGGGAAACATTTTAAAGACCAGATAAGACAAATCACCTTTACTACTAATACCTACCTGCAATAATTTCCCGTAGCTTGGGATCTAGGTTTACAGTGCATGGCAAAAAGGTTTTTACATCTCGAGCCACAAGAACCGGGGTCCTTGAAGACAAAAACACTTCAAAGTTTCTTATATCTCCATCTATTTCAAGCAGTGGCTCAACATCTTTAGTTGTTGGAATATTCTTTGATATTCTTCAAACAAGAAACAAATGAAAAAGGTCATTAATGTCACTATTAGAAAGGAAAATTCTACATGTACCTTAAAATTATTTTTAAAATTAAATAACACATTATACATCTTGTTCTCATTAAAAATTTTCTTAAGGAAAAAAATTGGTACACTACAAAATTACTAAGATAACAAGTGTGAGGTCAGAATTATAATGCCTTTGACCAAAGGCAGGACTGGAGCTAGGAAAGAGGAAAGAGAGTAGCGTATTCCAGGCACTTCACATGTTGGTGAGGACTGCTCAGTGAAAATTAAACGAGTTATCATTTCATACACGAGGAGAGTGAGCCTCAAACAAATGAGGCAGCCTGCCTAAAGTCACACAACCACGCAAGAGAAGCTGACCGGTTCTAACTCCATGCTTATTATGGGATTACCATGGTTCTTGCCTTTGCAAAGAAAAGAAGAAATAAACAATAATTTTTAAATAAATTACATAAAGCAGAGAAAAGTTAGTACAGGTTTTTCCTTTTTCAAAAAAGGTCTTATTCTCTATTTCTTCACTGCTCAGACCCAATCCTGGGCTGGTAGCCAAATATTAAAAGCCATCTGAGGGAAAGTCCAGAGAACAAAATTAGCAAACAAGAAAAGAATAGTGTGCTGGTAAGAAGATACGGACAGCAATTTTGTCTTCATGAAGTTCAGGGAGTCCCTCTTACGGATTCACTCACATATGTACAAAATGGAAAAGCCCTCCAAAATGAGATTACTCTTATAAATTAGAATGGCATTCAAACTGATTATAAATATAGTTTAAATGATATGAAAAACTTAGAGGACGGTTACAAAGAATCATTTGCGGAAGTGCCAAAATTTTAGAGATTAAACAGTTAAAAAGGTAGTTCATGTGTTTCAGGAGTTTAACATAAAATACTAAGAAGAGAAGCTAGAAAGATTTAGATAAAAACACACAGCTGACAAGTCACATGAAACAAATTAACTGAATTTTAATGCCAGCTCTGCTTAAACTTGAATGTGAACAGTGTTCTCAATATGATGAACAATACTGCTGTTCACAAGCCAACAGTCTACTGCTGGTTTCCAGATTGAAGTCTCGATTTTAACCTTTTGAGCTCAATACATTAAGCTCTTCTACTGAAAGAGATATTTATGTAAATGATAATCTTTTGGCAGCAGGCCACTAAAATCATATGTGTCTCTATTTTTCAGATATTTTCCCAAAGGTTAGTATTTAAAGAATTTAAGTAACTTCACTTTTCAATTAAGAGTGAATTTAAATTTCTAGTATTATGAATCATGTGAATTAAAGTTGCCAGCAGTTAAATGGCCCACAGAAAGCATTATAAAACCTCGGGCATCAATGAACTCCTAGTAAGTTTAAATGCAATTTCTTTCTATGCTACCAATCTAGCAGTACTTGTTAATGCCAACATCAATGTAAGTTAAAAGCATTTTGATTATAAATGACAGTGGTTTAGAGAAAGTCCATATTAATTCCTTGGCAGAAATTACATAAGCCATTCAAATCACTTCCATTCAAAATGAGGTCTTAAAATTACAGGGGGAAAAAAAACTTCCTATTTTAAATCAAAATATAAACAGATTCGAAAAGCATAACTTATGAAGAAGGCATTATTTATCGTACTTTATCTAAAAGTAGCCACCTAATAATGTCATTATTTAATCATGGAAGGTTAAAAATAAGCCAAATTTTCTTTAAAAACTTAAACAGGGAAAACTTTTAACTGCCTCAGAATTTTTTACCTTAAAACCAATTTAACCCCTAGTAGACTCAAATACTTTCTATCACAGTGAATGCCCACTTATTAAATAATTATCTAATGCATTCTGGAAAGAGATGGAACATACAGACAGAAAACAGCTACCCTGCACTGTAGCCAACGGGTGACGAACAAAAGATGAAGAACACCCTGAACACCTTCAGAACTAAATATTTTTTTAAGATTCTATTCATTTATTTGACACAGAGAGATCACAAGTAGGCGGAGAGGCAGGCAGAGAGAGGGGGAAGCAGGCTCCCCACTGAGCAGAGAGGCCAATGGGGGGCTCGATCCCAGGACCCTGAGATCATGACTTGAGCCGAAGGCAGAGGCTTAACCCACTGAGCCACCTAGGCGCCCCCAACTACACTCTCTTGTTCTGTCTTGACCCACTTAATTCCTACTTATCCTTTGTCTCAGCCCAACTCCCCCTCTTCAAGAAGTCTCCTCTAAGAGCAGGCCTTCATAGCGCATACACTTTCTTACACACCACATATCACAACTGGAATTTTATAATCTATTAGTGGAATTATTTTATTAATGTCTACACCCCCTCTAGACTAGAAGTTCCTTTAAAGCTGGGACCAGGTTTGGTTTTGTTCACCATTCCATCTCCAGTGCCTTGAAGCAGAGCATTGTCACATCACTTTTACTTAAATATCTGTAGAGTGAATACACACAAAAAATGCATTGTTCCCTAAGAACTCTATTCTTTTATAATAACTTTCACTTTAATTACCCTTTCTGATATTAAAAAAAAATTATGCTTGGAAAAGTGTAGGTCGATCCACTTTGAGTTAATTTTCGTACATGGTGTGAGATGGGAGTCTAACTTTGTTCTTTTTGCATGTGGAAATTTAGTTGGCGCAGCACCATTTGGGGAAGAGACTATTCTTTTCCCCATGAAATGGACTTGGCACCCTTCTCAAAGCTCAGCTGGCCAGATGTATGAGTTTCCTAGTGTAGTTACTGAATACGATGCCTTTAAAATGTAAGACTATTTTTGTAAGTTTTGAAAAGTATTTCTGAACTCTCAATTCTATTCCATTGGTCTACATGCCTATACTTCAACCAGTGCCTCATTGTTTTGATTACTGCAGTCTTACAGTTAGTTTTTAAAATTGAGAAACGTGGGGGCACCTGGGCGGCTCAGTGGGTTAAAACCTCTGCCTTCCGCTCAGGTCATGATCTCAGGGTCCTGGGATGGAGCCCTGCAGCATTGGGCTCTCTGCTCAGCAGGAAGCCTGCTTCCCCGTCTCTCTCTGCCTGCCTCTCTGCCTACTTGTGATCTCTCTCTGTCAAATAAATAAGTAAAATCTTTAAAAATAAAATAAAATAGAGAAATGTGAGCCCTCCAACTTTATTCTTCTTTTTCAAAATTGTTTTGGCTATTTGGGATCCCTTGCAATTTCATATGAATCTGAGGATCAGGTTTCTATTTCTGCAAAAGGCTACTGGAATTTCGGTAGGGATTGCATTGAATCTGTAGATTACTTTGGGTAGTATTGACATCTTAATAATTAGTTTTACTGCTGATGAACATGAGATATATTTCCATATACTTAAGATTTTTTTTAGATCTTCTTTTATTTAGCAATTTGCAGTTTTCAATGTATAAGTCCTTAACCTCATTGGTTAAATTTATTCCTAGACATTTCGTTCTTTTAGATGCTATAGTAAATAGAATTGCTTTCTTAATTTCCTTTCAGATTGTTCACTGCAGAGGTATAGAAACACAGCTGATTTTTGTATTGATCAGTAGCCTGCAACTTTGCTGAATTTATCCGCTCTAACGGCTTTCTTGTGGATTCCTTGGGGACTTTCTATATACACGATCATGTCATTTGTAATGGGAGATAGTTTTTCTTCTTCCTTTCCAATTTGGATCCTTCTACTTCTGTTTCTTGTCTAACTGCACTCACTAGAACTTTCAGTATAATAGTGAAGAGCAGTGGTGAAAGTGAGTGTCTTAGTCAACTCAGGCTGCTATAACAAAACACTATAGTCTGCACAGCTTAAACAACATTTATTTCTCGCAGTTCATGGAGTCTGGAAATCTGAGATCAGAGTGCCAGCTCGGACAGGTTCTGATGAGAGCCCTCTCCCTGGTCTGCAGTTAGCTCTCTGGTCCTTCTTATAACGACACTAATCCCATCATGAGGACTCTACCCTCATGACCTCTTCTGAACTTACCTCCCATCTCCAACGGGACCACAAAGAGCTACAACTGCCCACATGCAGAAGGCTGGCTGAGTGTAGAACAACACGTGACGGAGCAAAGAACTTGTCAGAAAACAGAGAGACATCGCCACGCAGCGGTCAGAGCTGATTCTCAAGACAACAGTGCACCGTGTCAAGCGTTCTCAGTAATGCTACTTTTCAAAACTTACAAAAGTAGTCTCATATTTTAAAGGCATCCTATTCAGTAACTACACTAGGAAACAACAAAGCACTTGTATATGTGGCCCAGTGAGGACATATCTCCGCCAAACCTTCAGGTTTGTTTCTGGTTTCAAGCATTTAAAGTGTTTGATTTATGTGCTTCAAGATGGGTTACTAGGGTTATATAACACAAACCATAAAAGTACTTGCCTGTTTCCAAATAAACTGTTGGCAAAGCTAAAAATGTATGCTTTACCCAGAGAGCTTATTCTACACATAAAAAAAGTTGTTTCCCTCTGAATATGTATATATCCAAGAAGATATATATTTTCTACTTAGTCAAAATATTAAGGCCAAAGATTCCTTTTTTACATTGGATAAAATAGGTAGCCATGTAATAAACATTTTTTTTCAATGCTCAATACACCAAATTCCGCACTGTCATTGAGACCACAACAATTGGCATATCAGCAGCTGGGCTTCAGCTGGACCTCACGTGGGCGGCACGAGATATGACCCTGGTGGGAGAGATACTACTACATCCAGGACCTCACGTGATACAGCTCCCTTTTTCCCAGTTATGTTCACAGCTCTGAATTATAAATCAGTGCTTCTGGCCATGTCTTGTTCATATGTTTCAGCTGTTCTTGCTTCTTGCTTTGGGCATGAACAACAAATACAGTCAGAAACTGAAAAACCAGGACTAGAAATAATAGGAAAATTTTATGACCATAAAAATCTCCTTCTTGGGCTTAAGAGTACACTTATTACAATGAGCACTGAGTCATGTAGAGAGTTACATCACTATATTGTACACCTGAAAGTAATAAAACATTGTATGCTAGATATACTGGAATTTTTAAAAAATCTCCTTTATATATTTTTTAAAAGCACCGAATTATTTTGACACGGAAGCGTTTACACTCGAAAAGAAATGCAGCTTAATAATCTCTAGTGATGATTCGATTCAATCCAGTGGCGAACAACAGTGTGTTCAACTGCTGAGGAAACTTAGTATATACCGAAGTCAGGGGTAAAAATCTCCCTTTGAAACTATTATATAAACTTATTACATATTTACATGTTAGATACTTTCCATTAAAGGTAGTCATTTCTAGGAATACAATGCCTACACTGCAACTTGAAAAGCAACTTGGATAGATTCTGAAAGGACAGAACAGAGGCAATGGCTTTCCTTAAATCCAGATTTGATCATCTCAGATAAGTCAGAATAGGGCTGTAATATTTGAAAATTAAAATTAAAAGCAATGTGGGGCGCTTGGGTGGCTCAGTCAGTTCAGTGTCTGCCTTAGGCTCAGCTCATGATCTTAGGGTCCTCGGATCGAGTCCAGCACCAGGCTCCCTGCTCAGCAGAGAGTCTGCTTCTCCCTCTCCTACTCCGCTCCACTCATGATCACTCTCTCTCTCTCTCTCTCTCTCAAATAAATAAAATCTTTAAAAAAATAAATAAATAAAGGCTAGGTCACCTGTTAATTGCGTGATTTGGAAAAAATCACGTAACCTCTCTTGATGTCAGTTTCCTTATTTCAGAGGGCTGAAGTAGATCTCTCAGATCCCGCCCCTGGTCGTGTAGGTGCTTCCCACACTCTGCCATGCGCGAGATGCTGTTTCTTTCAAAGTAATGAAGGAAAACACTGGCCTACAGAGTCCCTTCCACATCTGAGCTCCCTTGGTTTTTGGTGTAAAAATGACACTGGAAGCATAACTTCACTTGGCTTTAAGGTTGCAATTTTGGTAACTACAGGGATGAGAAAAGATCAACAGACAGGAAGGGTAAAATACAAAAGCACAAAGAGGTATCTGCCTAGGCTTGTTACTGATAAGGCGCTGCCTTCATTCCTGTGTGTTGTGGAAAATGTTCTAAGGAACACATCCCTTTTCTTACATACAATCTAATAGCAAAAATATATTTGAAGGTTATAAAGAGTTGAGAAGAAAATTTTAAAAAACAAAATTTTACTAGCATTTGTAGAATACCTATGGCCTGCCATTCTCTGAGCCGCGTGTTTGATCTAGTTTATCGAATTTTTATCTCCCAACATTCCATGAGGTACCATTTCAATTTTTTAAAATGAGAAAACTGAGGCTCGGAAATGTTAAGCACCGCACCTGACATTACCTCATATCTAAGTGGTCCAGCTGGAACCTATCTGGCCTGACTCAGAAGCCTGTGCCTTGTTCCCTGCACCGGTTCAAACTGGGTGCCACAGCCATGGTTCAAAGTTCTTAATTAATGATTTACATATTTTGAACTCCTTAAAATATAATAAAATAGAACACTGTTACATATTAAATTTTAACCCACTCAAGAAGACCAACATATAAGCCTAATAATATACCAGGTCATCCTGGTTTTTTTATTTGAATTATTTACAAACTTTGAAATACAAAGTTTCTCCTCCATCTTCAGGTGCATATTTAAATTCTTTCATTTTTTTTTTTAAACCCAGTTTTTCTGTTCATAAAATTAGGCAAGCAAGTGCAGTACTCCACCCTAGGTGTCTGAGTGCAGAGTGTAATAAACAATTAGAAAATCACAATGTTAATTCACGACATGACCCAGGTGATAGGACCTTGTCAGAGAAGCAGCACCCAACACTTCAACCAATTATAAGAAATGTGAGCAACTGTAAGATAATACTGGTGACTGACCTAGGAAGCCAAATTAATTTAAAACATCCTGCCACTGTAAAGCAGGTTTAAAAATTGGTAACATTTATTTCTACTTAGGATTTAAGTTTTTTCTAATTTTATTTATTTGAGAGAGAGAAAGTGTGCATGCATAAGCATGCACAAAAACGCATTAGATTCTTATTTCGTGGCTGCAGGGGGAGCAGCAGAGGGGGAGAGGGAGAAGCAGGCTCCACACTGAGCAGGGAGCCCAACATAAGGTTTGGATCCCTGAACCCTAGGATCATGACCTGCACCGAAGGCAAAAGCTTAATCACTGAGCTACCCAGGCTCCCCAGGATTTACAACATTCTTGATATTATATTACCAAAACTAAGTAGAGAAACAAAGAGATGTTTAAACCAGTATGAGATTGCAAGGATCATCCACATGTTTCAGTTTTAATAGTCTTCAGCACAGCTCATTTTTCTTACTAACTGAATTTATTAGGAAATGTTATAATTTGAATCAAATTTATATTCATTCTGCTTTATTGATTAGGATTGTGCATAAGATCTGATTTGCAAAAAGGTTTCCACTAGAGGGAAAAGCCTGGAAAATAATGTACTAAAGCAAGATGCCTACCCAGTTGCTACCATGCAAGAGATCAGATAGTAACAACTCAGATGGTAAAATAATCATTTCAAGGTAGAGCAATGAGAGAAGACTGCAGTAAAGAGGTTAAGAGAGGCAAAATAATTCACAACTGACTCAATATGAAAATAGTATCATAAAAAAGTAAAGGCCATTGTTTTATATCGAGTTTGTACTATGATATTTTAACAAACATTCTGATCAAAGTAAGAGATCCAAGTTTCATAGCTGTCAGAGGTACTAATAGTATTGCGAGGTGCTACCAAGCAGTAAGAGATACTCATGTTATTGTTTCCTTCTAGAAATTTTAAAAATTGTTCCATTAACTATATAGAAGAAGCAAATGTTTTGCAATAAAACTCTGAAAAGCAGGCATAGAGAATGGAGGCTCTGAAATCCAAGCCTGCCTATGAATATGCCTCAGATTAAAACAAAACCTTTATTAGACAAGTTGTCTTGAAGATTTAATGTCTGATAAGTATAGAACCCAAGATCTACAATAATTAGAATTTAATATTTTTTCACCCAAATACAAATTTTTAAGCAGACCAACTTTAAACACTCCTCTTTTTCACGTGCACCCTCTTCCCAAAAGCTAATTTAAAAGCATTTTAGCATGAAAAGGTACTATATAACTTAATAAAGACTATAAAGAATATATCAGATAATCATTCATTTGCCTATCATCATGATTCTCGGTGCTTATGAATGTCCTGTGAAGTCATTAAAAAATAGGAATGAAAATGAAATTTTAAAGTTTAAAATATTCTATTTAAACTCAGTGTTTTCCTGCTGTGGAAAGAGAAAAGCAAAAACGCATTAGATCTTATTTCTTGGCTGAAAATGCTAATCATAATGTCTCTAGTGAAATACTCCCACCTTGTGGACTTCTTGAGTATTGCTAACAGACGCCCCTCACAGCCTGGCTTTATAGCAGCGTCTCCCCTTACTTTACTGTCTGTTACATAGCATCTTTTGTTGTTTACTCTCATATTTCGAGAAGTCTTAAAGATATTTTGATTTGAAATTCTGAAATCAGAAACCTCTGCTGTAAAAAATAATTACAGGTAAAAAAAAAAAACCTGATCTCTGAAAGTCTCTATGTAAATATTTATAGACTAAATATATATAAATATTTATAGTTTGGTGGCAAATTTGAATTCTTCAATAATCGGAGTAGGGTTTTTTAATATAATTGTGCATAATACTCTTACTGTATCATAAAATAAACTATAAACCTTCACAGGTAATACTTTTTGTTTCACATAGTATAACATACTTTAGAGAAATTAATTTTTCTACTTCTGTGTTTCCAAATAACCTTAGCTAATATACTTCAATTTTTCATGTTGGAGTTAGAAACACACAACTTTGGAATATTTAAAATTCTTTCTTTATTCTACATTACCATAAAATTACTGAACATGGCATCATGAGTTTAAATGAGAAAATATTTTAAAAATCAGTTTTATCCTATTTAAAGCAAAAGAAAAGTTATTGAAAAGCTACCTAAAAAAATCACAGCCCCTTAGCACATATAAAAATAGTATAAAGTGAAGCAGATGTACCAGCTGTTTAAGTGCCAAATATCACAACTGATTTTTTTGAAGCATTCTCTACAAAACCTACTGCAGTTACTAGATACAATTAGAACGGAATAAAGTGTTTATTTGGGGTTTTACATAAGTTGGTAAGAAGTTTGCATTTTTTTAATAGACAAGATATTCAATCCTCTGGAAAAATGTCTGTCTGCCCAATGATACACAGTAGCATACCCATTGACTATAATAAAAAAATTCTAAGTCTTTATTTGAAAAATGAATAAAATACGCCTGGAAATAATAAAGTTACTATAGTTCTGCATTTCTAGTGTCTCAGACCTACTGCCCCATTGTGTAATCACAGACCATCTCCTGGCTTCCAGAAATAGGCCTGGAGAAGGTCCAACAGTTATAGCTGTGTGATCTTAGGTAACTGTCACTCTTTTCCTCCCAGAATTAGTATTAAATAAAATAATCGATGTAAAGTGCTTAATCTAATGTGTGACATATAACAAATATATTGAGGGCTCAACTAATACTAACTAGTACTTTTATTAACATGTACCCAGTACATAATAGACTTTATAAATATTTGCTTAATGAATGAACCCAATGAAAGTGTTTAGCATGACAAAAATGGCATGTAGCTAATGCATAAGGCCTTTTTAAACAATACTGACAACAGCCTGTAAGTAGGACCTGAAGTGGGAGGGACCTGTCTAAAAGTGTGCCAATATGAAGCAATTCCAAACCATGGCATTCATAAAAGGATTATAAATGCAAGAACCCTTAGAAATGTAGCTGAACTCAAGAGTTTAGGAAATGTCTAATGAAAACACTGCTTTGATTTTAGTATCACCCAACAAAAGATAGAAACTAGTAGGTGTTAACTGAAATATGTAATCACCATTCGATTTGTGTGTACTGAGAACTTACTAAGTGCCTGGCCCAGGGATATACTGGTGTAATAAGAAGGAAACATTTTACCCATATTTAGAACCAACGAACAAGTGTCTGTATGAATAGTATTCTCAAGATAAAATATGGCTTTTCGTTCACCACCTTTCCCCAGTCCATGCTTTCCTCAATCCAAATGTCATCATCATATTTTACTATTTCAGAAGTAATCACCACTGCCTACTCTATACCAAAAATGTCTAGAAGCGAGGAATTCAGCAAGGTTTAAGGAAGTTACAGTCCATGGAGTTAATAGTCTAGTTCAGGAAACAAACATTAAAGAAAGAGCAATGCAAATATTTAAGAAGGGTAACTATGCTAAGCTCTATGAAAGAAAATACCAGCATATAATGAACATACCTAGTAAAATCTAGAGAATGAGGTATGCCTGGTCACAAAAGGATTCCTGAGGTTGTGGTATTTAAGATGTGAATGAGGTGCAGAAGGGGAGGATGGACCACAGAGAAGTGCAGGTGGAAAGATGAAAAGCAAGTGGGAGGAAAAAAAAAAAAAAGCAAAAGGCAGAAGGTATGAGAATGGGCTGGAGATCCAGGCTAGGACTGTTTAGAACTCCAGATAAACCTGATTCTTATATATCAAATTTTATTTTATTTTTTTATATATCAAATTTTAACCAATTATTTCTCTTTAACCTTAGAGCCCAAGTTGACATACAATGACCATCATTTCTATCTTATAGTACTCAAAAAATCAAATTCAGTATCACTCTACAAGCAACCCATTAGTTGTTCTTTACACCTACTAGTCAATGCTATGGAAACCACCTTTCACTCTCAACCAGGGGTTTAAATGTGGGGATTAGAGGACAAGCCATGCAGCTGGCAAGTCTAAGGAAAAGAAGGCAATTTAAAAAAACAATTAAAGAAGTAGTCTTCTAAATCCAACATTTTACTAGAAAATAAAGAATAAAATGATCTTAAGAGCAAGAAACTATTACAACAGGAAAGACATACAAGGAAATTAGTCATATAAATTGTTGAAGTTGTTTAGAATAGTTTTCTTTAGTACATGGCAACAAGACTATAGAGGATATTGTTCATTTCTTGGCTTTTTCACGTTCATCTCTATGGGCCATACTCTTATCACTTATTTTATCTTTCCTGTGGGATCCCCACCTACTTGCTGCACAACTTTTCATTTATCCTAATTTTCCCACCCGGATTCACTCTTATCCCCCTACCAGCACAGGATTCTCAAAATACGCTCCCTTATGTCAACAGAATTCCCTAACTCAGGCCAAGTTACACTGATGCAACCAAATACTAGGCACCTTAGAGCATACAGGGTATGGGTACAATTTTTTCAAGACTCTGTCAGAGATCTCCTTTTTACTCAGGATAAAAAGCCAAAATCTTCACAATGATCCTCCATGTCCCATACTCCCCTGACCTCATCTCCTACCTCTTCCCCTTTACTGAGTCCTCTCTAGCCATATCAAATCCTTTGTTGTTGCTATTACTGGTACATTCCAAGTACTCTCAGGTCTTAAGACCTTTGTCCATAGTGTTTCCTCTGTCTAGAAATGCTTTTCCTAGATATCTGCTTGGCTAATTCTCTCACTTCCTTTAATTCTTCGCTCAACTTTTCCTTTCTCAACAAGAACTATCCTGAATACAGTATTTACATTATATATATTAAGGGACAGTGTGTTTTGGGAAGAAAGATGGAAATAATAATTATATACAAGATAGTAATTTAATAAATGTTGAATGGTGACAACACCAACACATATAGAGGTCACATCGTACCAAAAAGACAGGATTTCATTAAGACTCTAAACTACATATAAAAAGCACTAAAACAACATGCATGAAACAGTGTTTGGAATAAGTATTTCTAGTATCTCAAAATCTAAATCAGAAAAAATATCCTTAGTACAAAGGATGTATTTTGTACTACAAAGGAGATGAGATAACTCCTTCACAAATCTAAACTAACTAGTATCCAGCTTTTCATGCTATTGAAATTCATGATTTAAATCCACATGCAACAGAAATAAACCTGTTCATAATGTGGGTCATATGATGGGGGCGGGGGGCAACAAATAATCACCCAGAACATGAAGGACAGAGGAAGGAGGTCAGTGAGAGCGAAGGAAGGCATGAGATAACTAGAAATGAGCAAATTAAACTTAGGAAAATTCTGACTGAACATCATAAGATATGAGGTTTTACTATGAAAAATGTCAAGTACAGAAATACCACCACTTAAAAAATTTAAAGATACTGAATTGAGCATGAACATTAAAAGTTAGATGTCTACAGTGCCTACTCAGCAAACAGCTATTTCAGTGAAGTAGAACATGGTTCCCATTCTAAGGCTCTTTCAAAACTTATTCAACTGTTTTAAACAATCAAAATAAAGTAGAGCACTATCCTTATCACAAAACTATTCTGACCATATCATCCTGAGTAAATGACTGCTTGAGTAGTGTCAAAACAGAAATTTAAAACATTATCTTCATGAAAACTACTCAAATTGATCTTTTAAAAACCTCTATCATTGCTTAAAATGCTTACTGAAAAATACCAGAAATAAAGTTTTATACTAAAATATTTCAATAGTTGTCTAAAACGTCGTAATAAAAAGTAGACAGAAAATCTTTATCTATAGTTTTTATTTTACTCCCTTTCTTCTTACTAAATGTATGTTAACAAAAAAAAACCCTCAAATGATCTAGACAAAAGCTTTTAGCTCAACACATAATTGCAAGAAAATTACAATAATTGTACCAATTAAAATAATCTTGAATGAACAGTATGTCATCTTAATGTTCCAATGGTTTATAGAGGGATCTACTTAATTAGCTGAAATTGCTTTCCAGTGTTAGTATCAAATGTCATTTGTTAAAAGTTGAACAATTTAGAAAATAATTTAACAAAGCAATTTTACCAAACACCAAGAACCAACATTTTCTTTTTCAGCTGAATAAAGCAAGCAGATGTGTCATTAAGTTGCTATAAAAATAAATGAGGCTTTTTATGGATTAAAAAATAAATTTTACTACTAGCGTTAAAAATACTATTTTCTGATTGTTTTTATCAAATCAGATTTCTTTAATAAAATAAATGAATATCAATTATATACTGCTGTTTTTGTCTGCTGTAAATAAAACTTTTTATTATTCAAATGACAAGCAATGGAATAAAAAACTCAACTATAGTTAACTAGAAAAAGTCATCTAAATTATTCTAACATATTCCAATATATGTTCTTTCAATATGCTGATCAAATTGTCTACCCATAGTTTTTCATTCCAAATCATCTTAAATTCAATTATTAAGTCAATTCCTTAATGAATTCTTGAAGATTCTTACTACATTGTCTTTTTCTCTCTTCCTTAGACTAGCTACAAAACAGTCCTTGTAAGTATTTGTAGGCCTATAAATCACACTTTTTTCTTTTAAGAAAAAAAGCTGCAGGCACCTGGATGGCTCAGTTAAGTGTCTGCCTTCGGCTCAGGTCATGATCCCGGAGTCCAGGGATGGAGGCCTGCATCAGGCTCCCTTGCTCAGCGGGGAATCTGTTTCTCTCCCTGCCCTTTACCCTGCTCATGCTTTCTCTCTTGTTCTCTTTCTCTCTTTATCTCTCTCTCTCTCTCACTCTTAAATAAATAAATAAAATCTTTTTAAAAAATCTAAAAATCCCCCTGAATCCAATGTATTAATGGATGGCAGGCCCAGCAAGTGCTAAAGTCTTAAATAATGATTAATTTAATGGCAAAACAAAGTTCTGATTATCTCATTTTATCTCCAATATAGAATATTCTATATTTACTTGAACAAAATAAAGTATTCCCCTACAGAATTTCACTCCAAGCTCTTTTTATTAATATGATGAAAAATACCCTATCAAAAACATTTCTTTGGCAAATGTTCTATTTCATAAGCAAAGCAAAAAAAATGACTACTCTTTAAGCTATAGGTGATATATTCCTTTTTGTAAGATACATTTTAATTCTCTAAAAATGTAAATTTTTGAACATTTCCATGAACATTAGAAAGTCATACAGTTCGATAGTCAAGCAATTTTCTATCAGTGAAGAACAGTAGTTTCAGCTTGAGAAGTGTTTTACCATTCAGAAAGCAATGTTTCAGCCTGATGATGATGAAACTTTTTAAATGGCTAATTGTTTGAGCTATCACATTTTTACTTTCCTCTGATTGTTTCAAGTGTGTATGTTTTACCTTCAGGGTAAACATAAGTTCCTCAACACTCAAGGTAGGGACAAAAGATATGCCGTATGAAAGTTATTCTCTAGAGGCGCCTGGGTGGCTCAGTGGGTTAAAGCCTCTGCCTTTGGCTCAGGTCATGATCTCGGGGTCCTGGGATCGAGCCCCACGTCGGGCTCTCTGCTCAGTGGGGAGCCTGCTTCCCTTTCTCTCTCTCTGCCTCCCTCTCTGTCTACTTGTGATCTCTCTCGCTCTGTCAAATAAATAAATAAAATCTTTAAAAAAAAAGAAAGAAAGTTACCCTCTAATGGTTTAGAATAAAGGGTGTATGTGTGTGTGTGTGTGTCTGTGTGTAGAGTCAGCACAGGAGACAGTGTGAAAGCAACAATAGAGCAATTGAGACAGAACCTTAACTGCAGATGAACTAATAAAGGGCACATGGGGTTCTCTTATACTGTTCTTATTCTTGCAAATTTTGTAAGTTTGAAAGTATTTTCAAATGGAAAACAATTTTAATTAAAAAACATGTAAGTTCCTGGGGCGCCTAGGTGGCTCAGTTGGTGGGGCAACTGCCTTCGACTCAGGTCATGATACCGGAGTCCTGGGATCGAGTCCCCCATCGGGCTCCCAGCTCCATGGGGAGTCTGCCTCTCCCTCTGGCCTTCTCCCCTCTCATGCTCTCTCTCACTGTCTCTATCTCAAATAAATAAATAAAATCTTTAAAAACAAAACAAAACAAAACAAAAAAAACATGTAAGTTCCTTAAGGGCATAATATACTTGTTTTATTTGTCCCTCTCCGCACCCCACCTCCTGGGCCAGCCCTGCAACACTGAAAGCATAAAGGACAAACATATATGTAAGCCTTGGCCCATAGTAAAAACTCACACTAAACACAGGTTGAGTGAAGAAAATTAACTAGAATGGATAAACAAAACTCAAGGGAAGCCATGGGTCTCTATCCCGTGCTCATCTTGGTTTCTTCAAGAAAAGAAAAGGCAAGATTTTAGGAAAACATGTTATGTGCAAATGATAATACCTAAAATGAGATCAAATTACTCCTCACCCTTTTGTATCTTTCATCTTCCTGCCACTACCCCAGCAAAAACTAAACAGGAAACTCCCAAACTAGTACTTTCTAATTTAAAGTACTACCCAACAATAAGTTAGAAGCTCTGTTTCACACAAACACGCTCAGCATCTTCTATCTAGTTTAACGAGCAGGAATAAGACATTCTCTGCAAAGAAACGGGACACTGTGAACTTTTTAAGATCTATGCGATTTCACCTGAATAAATCTAAGAGTTGCAGATTCTGATCATACTTGACCTCCTTGATGGACTGCCCATCTTATTTCCTTCCTGTAGGGTCTGAAGTGGCTAACCTGACTTCCTGGCAATTTATATAAATTTCGTTCTTAACACACTAATGACCGCTGCCCCTTCTGCATCCATTTGCTTCATACTTTTTAGAGGTACTGGTACTGACATCAGAATCAATCCATCAACCAAGTGTGGTCTGTGATTCACCCTGCCACCATGAAACAACACATTGGGGTTTTTTTTAAGCCTTCAATAAAGCTGTGTTTATATACATAATGATTCTGAACTACAGGTAGCATGTACATAAAGCTTACTGAAATTGTATGAGTTGACTAAGAAGAACAGTTCTTAGAAGCATTTAATTTAAACTATGTCCTTAAGTTAAAATGTTAGCAAAGCAACAAATAATTATTATTCAATATTTGCATCTCCTTTCTCCCAAGGGAAAAATACTAGTTCCCCAAAATGTCTATTTATTTATTCATTTATTCTATCATACAACATGCTCAAAAGGATTTCCAAGGTGTAACTGCAATACTATTACCAACAAGTTCAAGATTTCTTTGCAGTTAATCCCGTCCTTACAATATATTCTACTAAGAATAGAGTCAGAGTATTAAGTTGAAAGGTGATTGAATTATTTTCTCTGTGTGCTTATGTTATGAATTTCATATACAGTTAGGATCGCTTCTTTTTGTTTTTATTCGATACTAGGATTTGCTTTTTTCCTTCCTCTTTATTTTGGAATATACTGAGAATCTAACCACACGAAAATGTACAGCGATGCCTCATTCCCCATCTCTGCATCCATGGCAGGCAAGAATTCTCAACAGGATCTGGTTTACCCTTCCTAGTAGTTGGTTTTCTATTTTTACAAAAAAAAATACCTACCTATTTATATATAAATGATCTTATTCTTCCCTCTTTCTTATATAAACACTATCAGGCTGTACACTCTTCCACACTTCGCCATTTTCACTTAATGTATCCTGGAAATTCCTCAATATCAATCACAGAATTTTTCCTTATTCTTTTCTACAGTTACAAAATATTAGGGTACATATGCTAAAATCCATTCAACCAATGTTCCTATACATGTACGCTTAAGTTGCATGGTTTTATATTTGTGGAGGTGTACATTCAGAGTAAATTTCTGCAAGTCAGATCGCTGGACGGAAAGTAAATATACATATACTTATCTACCACTCTATCTCCAGCATCCAGCAGTGGGACCCATAAATAATAAACACTTAATATATTTTTGTTGGATTGAACTGAAATGTGAATTTCTTTGAGGAATTTAAAAACCTTTTATTCATTTTCACAATTCACCTGCTTCCGTCTCCTGGGGACTCAGACTTTTACCACTTCCCACCTTCTTCATAGAACATGTAGAGGGCCCAGCACCTGGGGCTTCAAGCACACAGCCCTTGACATGTAAAAGCTGATTAGTGTTTCTGTAATCCTGAGACACAGCATAATTCTAAGCAATATACTCAACTAAAGGGAGGTAAAGAGCCTGACCTGAGTCCTCTTCTGTACCCAAACCACAGACTGACATGGCCTATATTTATTCTGTTAAAGGTCGGGGGGGTGGGCACTGAAAAACGTAGTAACTAATAGGTTATCTTAAATAGAGAAAGCTGATGTTTTTATGAAGGTAAAGAAAAACTGTAGAAAAAAATGATAAAGCAATGCCTACTTAATAGGTTAGTTGTCATCAAAGTAAATAAGACAATTTATATTAAGCATCTTATATTGTACAGTATTACTATCGTCTAATATTCTAGAAAGAAATGGAGAACACAGAATGTAAAAACTTCAGACGTTTCATTTTCATCATAAATTTTCAGTGTCTTAAGTAGCCTGGACAAGGCTACAGCTGAAGAAAATTTCGACATTACGGTGCTGTGAGAGCCGCACCCTCTGCACGTGGCCTCTGAGCCGGTTACTCAGCGCTACCACTTAGCGGCTGTGAGACATTCAGGAAGTGACTCACCTTGTCTGGGCTTCGATTTTCTCATGTGTAAAATAAGAATAACAACACTTACTGCTTCACAGATTGTGAGAATAAAAGGTGTTAAAACAAAGTGTATAGAACGGTGGCAGGCACATAAGTAGTTCACGGTCTCTGAGAGACCCGGAGGGAAAGAGCTCTACTACTTGAGAGCTAAGTGACTTTGGGAAGTGACCTATACTTTCTGAACCACAATCTTCCTTGTTAATCACATGGAACTGTTCTAACCACCGAGCTTTATAAAGCTGCAAGAGAACTAAGGTACCCGGCAGAGAACCTGGTACCTGGGGAAGAGGCTGGAGATACACATGCCAAAAGGAGAAAACGCTAATGAGGGGCAACCCCTCCTCCTTCCTCTCACAGGAGGACCCCTGCGAGACAGCAGCTCTCCTGTTGCCATGATTTCAATTTTCTTGAAACCAAATGTATTACTCTAGGAATAATACCAATTCAGACAGACTCTAAGAATCCCGTTCATAGTTCCTAAATGAAAACTTAGTTTTCATTTTTATTTACATAAAAATGACATATTTTTATTTACACACAAATAATTTCTCAAGGATAAGTTGAAATGCCGAAGGACTGCCCATCCATGCTAATCAGCATTTTGTGTAAAAAATATACCATGTGAAGAATAAATCCCATTATATAGGTATGAATTATAATTAAGGAGTTAAAACATTTGAAAAGTTAAATTTTAACTGTTTAATTATAACTGTGCTCATCTAGCAAACATTCGTAACTACACAACACGTGTGTTATGATGTAAAACATATTCATGATATAAAACAATATTTTTCTACACAACCAAGAGAAAAATCAATCCTGTATCTTATAAGAAAAAGATAATTTCTAAAATATCAAAGAGCAGATGAAACTCAGCACTACTTCTCTACAGCATGTGGTCATTATGTATCACTGCCATCTACTGGAAAACCTAATGGATATAGCACACAGTTTAAACTTTAGTATAAATTAAACAGCAAAACCAAGAAGAGGTCATATCTGTAGACTATTACTACACCATTCTCTGTTATTCTAAAGCTAATTATTTATTTAGGATTATATCAAATACATATATGAAAAATGGGGAGGAGCACCTGGGTGGTCCAGTTGGTTAAGCAACCAACTCTTTTTTTTTTTTTAAAGATTTTTTTTTTTTTTTATTAGAGACAGAGACTGAGAATGAGAGGGGAGAAGGTCAGAGGGAGAAGCAGACTTCCCGCAGAGCCGGGAGTCCGATATGGGACTCGATCCTGGGACTCCAGGATCATGACCTGAGCCAAAGGCAGTCGCTTAACCAACTGAGCCACCCAGGCGCCCAAGCAACCAACTCTTGATTTCAGCTCAGGTCATGATCTTGGGGTCCTAAGGTGGAGCCTGGCATTGGGCTCTGCGCTCAGCATGGAGTCTGCTTGAGAGTCCTCTCCCTCGCCCTCTCCCTCCCCCTCTACCCTTCCTCCACTCTCTTTCCCCCCTCTTTCTCTAAATAAAATCTTTAAAAAATATGGGGATTGAAAAATAAGGAAAAACTGTATGTAGACTACTTTAAGAAAAAACTTTTGTAATCTTAAAAGTTTTAATATATGAAATTTACACTAAATGCTTTGTTAGAGTTAGCATTTCATTTATATGTTAAAATAATTGTTTCAGTTATACCAAGCTTTATAAAATTATCTAATTTCTTGGTAATATTTGTTTTCTAAGAGATAGTTTATTTCCAGCAGCAAGTGAACACTGAAGGTATTAAGTATTCTGGCAAAAAGGATTATAATTTTATTTGTGAATTTGGTAAGAAATTGTCAACTCTTAAAACTTTACATACTTGACATTTCACTGAACCTTAACTGCATGTCTTTCAAGAAAAAATTTAATTTCTTATCAGAAGAAAAAATTTTTAAAGTACTTCAAATGACTGGCCTTAAAGAAACAATAAATTCCTTTATTGTTTTATGCAAAGAGTGTTTTCCAGCTTATATTCAGTTTCCAAAATCCTCTAGATACAAAACTAAAAATATCTGCACTAATGATTTTAAAAATTTAACCTCTTTAATATTCAATGAAGACACTTAGAATAAAAAATATAATGGAAAAATAGTATTTCAAGATTTGCATTTTGTATGTATAAATATACAAAACTAATAGAACTATTAATTAAACTGTTTTTACCATGTAAGTTACACTGAAAAGGGAAGACTATATCCAACTAAAGATGTAAATTTTACATTAGATATTTGCTGTGCTAATACAACTCCAAAATTATAATGGAATTAATGAGAATGGTTAATTGAATCCATCCAGAAGTATACATTTCATGCATATTACTTTGTATTCACTTTGCTTTATATGCATTGACTTTTTTCTGAAAAGTCAACTCAATCTAAGATAAAGTTAAGTATCAAGAGGTCAAAAAAAAAAAAAAGAGGTCAAAGTACCTTTCATAGATGGTTTTTAATGTCATTTGATCTGGAATACCTTCAGTCTCTTCCAAGTATAATATGAGCCATGAAGTTCGGTATGGCCACTGCTCAGTAAGGTTGATCCAGCTAGCAAGTCTATCCCAGTTGAAACTAATCTGATTGGCTCTCAGTAATCGTCCTTTAAAAAAATATAAAAGCATTTTAAAATTAATAGATGTGTAAATATAGGGACGCCTGGGTGGCTCAGTTGGTTAAGCTGCTGCCTTTGGCTCAGGTCATGGTCCCAGGGTCCTGGGATCAAGTCCCACATCAGGCTCCTTGCTCAGTGGGGAGCCTGCTTCTCCCTCTGCCTCTGCCTGCCACTCTGCCTGTTTGTGCTCTCTCTCTCTCTCTCTCTGACAAATAAATAAATAAAATCTTTAAAAAAAAAAAAAAAGTTTTAAAAATAACAGTATACAACTGATGGTTGATTTTCATTGTCAAAACTAATACAAGTTTTATGAGATACACTTAATGCAAATAAAAGTGGTATATAGCTGTATAAACATGAACACAGTACATCTTTTTGTTTCTGAAACTGAATTGCTTTCCTAATGTGATCAAGTTTATTATCCATCATAAGAAGTTACCTGTCACAGAAACAATATTAAGCAATCGTCTCATGGTCTGAGGACTTATGTCACTGAACCAGTCCTCGGTAACCAGCAGTTTTGTAAGATCAAAGGACATCTGCCGAGTAATGGTCCGCTGCATCTGCCTTCTTCGGTAAGTATCCTGAAAGAGTTTAAGAACAATGAGAACGAACCAATACTCCAAGTCTGAGGCTTTTTGAGAAGTTAATATGTGTTTATGATGACAACAAAAATAATCAAAAATTTTAGTCAAAGAGGAAGATTATATAATAATAATAGGCATTATTGGGGCGCCTGGGTGGATCAGTTGGTTCAGCAACTGCCTTTGGCTCAGGTCATGATCCTTGAGTTCTGGGATGGAGTCCCGCATCGGGCTCCCGGCTCCACGGGGAGTCTGCTTCTTCCTATATAGAACCTTCTCTCCTCTCATGCTCTCTCTCACCTTCTCTGTCTCTCAAATAAATAAATAAAATCTTTTTATTTATCTATCAATCAATCAATCAATGGTAATAGGCATTATTGTTGTTATTCCCTGAGGCGGAATCTTTACAGAACAGTTATAAGGTATATTAGCGGCAACTGTACCAAATGGTGCGGTTTAACTTCAGATGTATTTTGATTTACAGTTGTACAGTTAGAGAAAGCTAAATGCCTTGAAGATTATAAATAAGCAGAATTAGGTAAAGAGAATTCAAGTCAAACTCTTATACAAGTTCTAATTTCATAGGGACCCTGAAATAATAAAGCAAATAAACTTCAAGGATTCAGCATTTTGATGTTTAAGTTATTTTATTTTATTTTTTTTTGAGAGAGAGAGAGGTCAGAGGGTCAGAGAGAGAAGCAGACTACCCGCAGAGCAGGGAGCCCGATGCGGGACTCGATCCTGGGACTCCAGGATCATGACCTGAGCTAAAGGCAGTTGCTGAACCAACTGAGCCACCCAGGCGCCCCGATGTTTAGGTTATTTTTAAATGTGTGACAACTACCCTTACATATGTATAAGAATTAAAGGCACTCTAGTGGGCAGAGTGGGGTAGACAATCCCTTCTAATCAGAGGAAGAACAGGCACAACAAAGGCGAGTTCTCATGTGAAGTCACGGTGGATGCAAGCACAGGGAGCCCAAAAAGCCAGACCACTAAGAGACAAATTCAAAATGTAAAATGACAGCCTCCTAATATGAATTATCATTCATATTAATTTTGCATTCATATTTATACAGGTTAGAGACATAAAATCAAAACATCAAAATGTCACTGAAGACACATTATATAAAATGTCCCAAATATAATGGTAGCAAACTAGGAAAAAGAAAAGAGTGCCAATGCTAGCCCCAAGTTAAGTGGCACCATCACCACAATGTGCCTGCACATGGGTATCTTCCTGTCTTGCGATACTCCCGTGATCTATACACAAAAGAGGGTTCTAAGAGTGGGGTAGGGCACGGAAAACACAAGTGTTCGGGGAGAAACCCAGACAGCTGGGCAGGACACAAAATCACTATGTGGGTATAAAAGAAAGAGTCAGAGCTCACAGATCTCAGGGAAGGAGGAAGGCCAGCAGGAAGAGCATGGAGCTCCTCTCACACCATGAGCCTCTTTCCTTCATACAGTCTGGTGGCAACAGGCACCTGGAATGGGTACAACCTGACCTGGAATGAATACAGGAGTTCTCAACCCTAGATGACATCATTTGGAGAGTTTAAAATCTCACTCCCAGGGAGTCTAATTCTGCTGCTCTGAGGAAGTGCACCTGGGAACAGGCGAGGAGAGGCTGGGAACTACTATACAACCCTCAGCTGTTATGGGATCTGGGCTCACATATTTCCTAACAAGCCATCTAAAGACAAAAGGAAATTCAATAATAAAATATATATGATGAGCTTAATGCAGTATCTACATATTTAAGTAGCTTATATTTAAGTAGTATCACCTTAGCTTTATTCGAACAACAGCGATATAAACACATGGCTCAAAACAAGTGGCTTCTTACCCGTCTGTTAAGGGCTGTTTTGCTACCGAGCTTAGTCATCTCTCCAAGGCTGTTTTGTGAAACCCTTCTGTCAGCGTCTTCCTGTATCCCTTAAAGAATTTGTCGAAAGAGCACAACTGTATTAAAATTCTGTTGTACATGATATATAAAGAGAAGTGAAATACCAACAGTATTTTTCAAGGTAAAAGATGACTCACCATAAAACACTATGTAACTACTTCAAACCAAAGTACCCGAGAAACTGAATCTTTACCTGCAGCTTCTGGGCATGGAATGTCCCCGTTTGTTGTTGAAGTCACAAGAAATTTTCTTGCATTGCTTAGTCCACGACTATTAAGAAAAACAGGTAAATGAACTATATTGCGCATATAGTCATGTCCATTGATATTCGAGTCACGAAGCACACTGTTGAGGTTCTGGTTGATTGCCTTGATAATAATATGCGGATCACTTGCAAAAATGGCAATGAATGGGCCTTTTGAAAACAGAACTCGGACCTGTGGTAGAAAAAGTATGTACTTATGATATAAATTTCAAATTATCCAAAGCAACAAAAAGGCTTTTTGAAATCTGTATTATCCTTTGGTGACTCTATTTTTTAAATATAATTTTTTAAAAATATTATTTCATATGAAAACAAATTTATTAAAGTCTCAATCTGGTTTTTCACCATCTGACAAGTTTTCACCATCAGACCGTAATAAAACAAAGAAAACAATTAATCCTGTCCTATTTTGAGATATTTATGGTCTACATAAAAGGAAAGATCAACACACATAGAAATATTTGTGAATAGACATGAGGTGCTAAGCACACTGGTCTCTCTCCACAGCTACACAGTATTGCTTTAACATACCTTACAGAGAGCCACTGATGTACCCCTACTTCAACAAAACTACAGATTCTGCGGGTTCCCTACTATTGCCTCTGACTCTAACCATAACCATCTGCAAAACAAAGTGAAGTCACACTATGGACTTCAGAACAACTCTGTTCATTTTCTCAGCCTTCGGGCTGTTTGTGATGAGACATTTACTCCTATAATGTTTCTGCACTTAAAAAAAGAAAAAATGGGGCGCCTGGGTGGCTCAGTTGGTTGAGCAACTGCCTTTGGCTCAGGTCATGATCCCGGAGTCCCGGGATCGAGTCCCATATCGGACTCCCGGCTCTGCGGGAAGTCTGCTTCTCCCTCTGACTTTCTCCCCTCTCATTCTCAGTCTCTCGCTCTCTAATAATAAATAAATAAATAAATCTTAAAAAAAAAAAAAAGAAAAAATGGTTGGTTTTACAAAAGAAAAAGTACTATTCAAATTCCACTTTAGAAATTCATGAAGTCATTCCTCTCAGCTGCCACATGTGACAATTAGAAGTTTCGAGATGGCTAAGACATACAGTGTCCAGCATCTGGAGTACTTTGTCCTGCTCGCAGGCATCTAATCCATCAATGATAACCACCAGCCTTGTCTGATTCTGAGTGAAGCTGTCAATGGTTTTTGCCATCCTGGCCATCAATTCCACTTCACACTTAAGAACCTGTGCAAAAGAAAGGACAGAAGCACTGAAGATGTAAGAAATTTAAGCACATTTCTTAAAAAGCCTGATAGAATCTCATCTAATAGGAAGAAAAGAAATCCCAAGTCCTCACTACCAGTTGTGGTCCCACTTAAAACTACAGTGAGTGCTTCACAATTTATAGTGACTTTACATAAATTAGAGCATTTTACCCTTACGATGAGATAGCCACAGTCATAACCATTTTAAAAGGACAAACAAGACTGAATTTGACTTATTTGCCAAAATCACATGCTCTGAAAGTAAAAAGACTAGGAACTGAATGCAAATTCAAATGATCTAAACGCCACGCTATAGTTGGCTCCTGATGGCACGTGACCTTGATCAAAGGAAAGGGGCTATAGATATTGTATAAAGTCCCTTTTGATTCTAAAAGGATGGTCCTATTTTATATGTTTTACTGGTTTAATTTGCATTCTTTACTGGGCTCTAGAGGAGCCTATATTATCAGGCAGGAAACCCAGAATTATTAGGTAGGTAGTGACCTATGGAGCAATCTCCTAACTCCTAGGAGTACCTTATAAAAGTCTATTTTTACAAAAACCTGTATTGTTTTAATTTTTCCTCACTTCAAACGTCCATTTCCACGGGGCAAATGTGGAAAACAAATGCCACACTGTAACACCGACGGAGCCCATGCCCTAAAGGCCCACCATCAAGGTCATGGGTGCATACTCACATTCAATTACTTTTTAATGATCAGTGAGTGCTTACCTTCATGAACCCTTCACTTTTCAGTTTGTGCAGTTTGGAGGCAGCATTATGCAGGCGTTTCCGCTGAGAATTCAGGAGAGAGTCAAGCACCTGCCACCACGTACGACAGTTCAGCACAAAGGCCAACCCCACTACTGATGCAATTGATATGAGGACAGCATTCACCGTCAGATGTTTTGGGTCAACTCTGAAGATAGCCAGGAGAGTAATTCCAGCAATAATGCAGCCAAAGATAAAAAGGAAGATGACAAAAGATGGCAGGCAACAGGTTTTTTTCCATTTCTTTTTGCCTGTACGACAACAAATGGTTTTACCAATTATTTACATACCAAGTATCTAGAAGACCCTAACCATGAAAGTCATGGCATCGGAATTTCTAACATTCGATTCATGTTTCCACAGAAGTGCACTGAATATTCATCCCATCCTCATCCCCTATACACACACACAGAGAAGGAGGAGGAAGGAAGTCCTACCCTGCGAATCTTCAGTCTTAAATACTCGAAAGAGCCTGGTTGCCAGAAAGCCAAACTCTCTCTCACAGGCATCCGAGAGAGTGGCAATCATTTCAGCCACTGATGTCTCTCCGCCTACACTGGACAGCCTGTTGTAATCTGTAAACAAAAACCTCGGGGGGGAAAGGGGAATAAAATATTACTCGGGTATCTCAAGAAATAATTTCCACACACATCATCTCTGTATCATGTGACTCTACATTTTCTTAATGTCTCTTTTAAAATATTGTCATTGAAGTTCTTAGGAGGGAAAAGAACTTGTAATTAGGTTCCTGCCACTCCTACTATCGTACAAAGGCAATAGCCCAAGTGAAATGCGGCAGAGTTGTATGAAGCTAATTCTCATGGAGAGCAGCGGGTAAAACATGGTGGCAGAGCTCAGGCACGGCATCCGCCACCTGCAGGGCCCTCGGGACAGTGACGAAGGGCTGAGCAGAGAAGTGTGTGAGGCACCAATGAAGAGATCAGAAGGCTGAGAGAATACCACAGAATTTAAGGCCATTTGAAAACTCAAGTTTTAGAAAGTTTTATTTACAGCTTAAACATTTAGTAAGGATTTAGAAATGAGGTATAGGAAATTCTTCTCAGGTTATTCTTTGAGATAACTGAATAATTTGTATCCTAATCCTCTGAGTGGATAAGATTTCTGGATTTGCTCCTTTGTCTCCTTCCATCCCTAAATTAAATGCTAGTCTCAATGGTATGTGAAAGCACTGTTTTCAAAATACAATCTAGGATCACACTGTATTCTGTTGTGTGACCTTGACTTATGCTATTTTAATTGTTCTAACTTTTTAAAAAATACCATCTCATTAACTTAAAGTTTCTGTGAAAATATTTCCCTCAATTATTTTATTCTACTCTTTATGTTTTAACTTTTTCATTTTGCCTTTTCATTTTTAAACCCTTCTCCTAATACTTAATTATATATGCTAATTACACAAGTTTTTATCTTTATTTTTATCTTTTATATTCATAGTTTTGACGTTTCATCTGGTTTGACCTATTTATTTTCAATTTAAGTTACACATTTTATCTTGTAATAATTTTAAAATTCTTAATCATTTAGTACGCATTTAATATTTTGCTAATTTCTATTGAATTCCTCTTGCTCTTTTTTTTTTTTAAAGATTCCATTTATTTATTTGACAGAGAGAAATCACATGTAGGCAGAGAGGCAGACAGAGAGAGAGGAGGAAGCAGGCTCCCTGATGAGCAGAGAGCCCGATGTGGGGCTCGATCCCACGGCCCTGAGATCATGACCTAAGCCGAAGACAGAGGCTCAACCCACTGAGCCACTCAGGCGCCCCCCTCTTGCTTTCAATTCTGTTCGTCACTTGATGTTCCTCTGGAGCCTTCTACCTTTCCTTTATTCTTGACATACATGCTTTTCACCTTTTCTGAACTGTTTTCTCATACATTTCCTATTTGACATTAATAATAATTTTAGATAGGCAAGTCAATTTATTTCCACAGGCGAGGAAAGAGTGTCTCAGAGGGCACACTCAGTAGCCAAGATTACAGGCTAATGCAAGGGGATGCCAGGACCAGATCCTACACCCTGTGCTCTCTTCAAAATGTTCCCAAAGAATGAAAAAGGTACCATAGTGGGGTGGGTAATGCTCAGATCAAATTTGGTAAATCAAAGTTAACCAGAATTTTTTAGGGAGAGGTGTCTCTGATCCTTTTATGTATAAGAGGAAGATACAATATAAAGTTTCTCAAACCTACTTAACCAGGACAAGTTGTTTTATTTCTCATATAAGAAGTTCAAGAAACCAATGCCCTGGGATGCCTGGGTGGCTCAGTCAGTTAAGCGTCTGCCTTCGGCTTGAATCATGATCCCAGGGTCTTGGGATGGAGCCCCACAGGAGGCTCCTTGCTTGGTGGGGAGTCTGTTTCTCCCTCTCCCTCTGCCTGCCACTCCCCCTGCTTGTGCTCTCTCTCTCTCTCTGTCTCAATCTCTCTGACACATAAATAAATAAAATCTTAAAAAAAAAAAAAAGCTTTTTTGGAATGTACCCCAAGAAAGCATTATAAACTTTATTTTGGCTTCGTCTTACAAAAAGCTACTTCTGTCAAAGGGACCGACTCACCTCACAGGTAAAGCTTTAGTGGTCTGCTCTGGCAATTCAGGTGGGTTTACAAACATCAATTTGAGGAGGAGTTCCAAATATCCAATATGTCTTGCCAATCGAGTGCTGAGGACCCAGGCCCAATTCCAACTCTCTCCTTCCCTTCGTCCACCAAAGTAAATGACAACTGAAATGCAGTTAAAAAAAAATTATTCGAAACAATCATGACCCAAGCAGGTTCTTTTTTCACACTGTCAAATACCAAGTAACGAGAGGTAGGCTTACATGACTTTCCCTGGTTCAATGCTATTTCCTAACAACTCCTCAAAGAATTCCTCAGCTAATTAACCAACATAAAGAATGTATATAGAAAGCAAACTAACTAAAATATGATGTAAGAAACACAGTCAGAAAGATAATGCCTTAAAGAGAAACATATCACTTAGTTCAGACTCAAATGTAAATCATTTTGGGTTTATCTCTTTTTGCACCTATTGAAGTTACCAGTTCCTCCAATAGTGAATCTATTTCCTCTGCTATGACTAAACATATCCCCTAAGAACGGGACTGTAATTGATGTTTTTCACTTTGCTTTTAAGTAAAATAAAGATCATAGGCATGATCAAAATTCCCAAAAGCATGCCACTGATGGCTATGAAGACTTACTTTCAAAAATCATTTTTCATATAGTAAATCATTAACATACGAAAAAGTGAGTATAGGGGCACTTGGGCGGCTCAGTGGGTTAAAGCCTCTGTTTTAGGCTCAGGTCATTATCTCAGGGTCCTGGGATCAAGCCCCACATCGGGCTCTCTGCTCAGCAGGGAGCCTACTTCCCCCTCTCCCTCTGCCTGCCTCTCTGCCTACTTGTGATCTCTCTCTCTGTCAAATAAATAAAATCTTAAAAAAAAATAAAATAAAAAGTAAAAAAATAAATAAATAAGTGAGTATAATAAATTAGAGTTCTACTTCAATATTAATAAACTGTATGCCAGTGTTTAAAGCTACTCCAGCCAGGTTGTGGACAATGCTCCTCCAGGCCAACTTATAAAATAGCAAAAAGATTATGAAAATCTTTCGATTAAATATGAAAATCACCTACAGGAGAGATATAGATAATATTTTGTATTTTATAAATATAGACTTAAAATATATAGATATAAATATAAATTATAAATACAGATATAAAATATAAATTATTAAGAAGATATATTAAATAAAACAATGAGTCTTAACATTGTCTCTACTTAAAAAAAAATAGAAAGCAAAAACTTACTAAAAAATATATATAAAAGAGCCAAGAAGCTCAACGATACTGCTATTCCAAGATTCAGGTCAACCGTAAAAGCAAACACTAAACCAAGCCCTCCACAAAGCAGCAAGGTCAGGAATACTATAAGCCAGGAAAACTGAAAAAGAGGTTCAATCTGTTGTCCTGCAAAAGTCTTCATTTCATCTGAAAGAGAAACAGGAAAACCTTAATCCTGTTTAGTTTTGTTTTTTAAGAAACACAACTTTTTTTCCCCTCCAAGTTCTTATTTAAATTCCAGTTAGTTAACATACAATGTAATATTAATTTCAGGTGTAGTTTGGCTTTTCTTCTCCCAAGTTTTTAAGAAATACAACTTCTAACTCAATTTGAAATTTTCAACATAAGCATTTACTGAGCACTTACTAAGTCCCTAGATAGAATGTTCCTCCTTAATCATTTTAGCCAATGTTCTCTTTAGATAAACAACCAAACTTCATTCCCTAGGGGTACACCCACGCCTGTTTTACTCACTCTCTTGCTTCATATTGAGGATACACAAAATTCTTTTTCATATATTCCCATCTGTCAACATTTTGTTCTTTATTTTTTGTGGTTTTTGTATTATAAAAGCAACGAGGTACTGTTTCTACATACAGAACTGGAACACATTACTCTGCTAGGTGTCTTTAAGCACACTTCCTCGGCGGCACTCCTCCTCACCCCTTCTCCCTCCAACCACATTTGAGAATCATCGCTCTTAAAGGTGTGTGCTGAGCCCAAAATGAGCTCTGAACAAGTCATTCTTTCAACAAAACTTGATAAAAATTTTACAGGCAATATTGAAACCTGTCCTTTTAGAATGAGTAAGATTTTGCCAATCAAAAAGGCTGTGGGAGGAGCTGTCTAGGAAGTTCCTACCAAAGGGAGAACTCGGGAAAAGCACCAGTCTGTTCTTGCAGGAGCCAAAAGCCCTCTGAGACTGCAGCACCGGCACGCACGTGAGGCAGTGTTGGTGGGTATGCCACGTAAAGTGACAGGTTTTGGAAGGGCTCGAGATATGAGGATTATAAATAGGATATGTGGGGCACCCGGCTGGCTCAGTCAGTGCAGCATGCGACTCTTGATCCTGGCGTCCTAAGTTCCAGCCCCATGTGGGGTGTGGAGCATACTTAAAAATTAACAATAATAACAACAACAAATAGCACATGCAGAAAAATCTGCTACCAAGGGGTCTTAAGAATGTTATGACACAACTGGATCTTTGTTTTAGGACGAGAACTCAAATGACTGTGTGGAGGATCAACGAGAAGGACTAACACATTCGTTTCGCTAACTGCGCACCATATACTCACACATGAAAATCTATCTTGCTTTACTTGAGAAAAAACACCAGAGGAAGCCTCGTTATATATCCAGACTTTGTACAAACATGCCCTTTACCTTCCAGTTTCTTGAGTAAGAAGGATTTCCCACTTCCCCACTGGGCATACAGCCCCACACAAATGGGCGGCTGCATGGTAGGCTCGCTGAGAATGTCTGCTAGCGCACTGCTATACAAATCGTAACCAAGCATGTCCCCGTCTGTTTCAGTAGGAGACAAGTGTCCTGCAATTATAAACACACCATATCCTTACATTAAAGATAGACATGACCACTAAAAAGGAACATTAATTCTCAGTTATCAATTGTTTATTTAATTAGGAAAAAAAAACTTATATTGAATGGTTACACCTGTGTAGAAGTAGGTTAAAAGATTCTTAAACACTGTATTTCACTGAACTTAAGATACCTACTAATTGTAAGATGCATCATTATTAAGTATGACTAAGAAAGAAAAAGCATGTTGCCAAACTGTGACACAATGCTCTCCTATCCATCAATTACAAGACACATTCCAATTTCAGAAAGTTTAAAATGTGGAACAATGTACATTTTAGAATCAATAAAATATGATTAAAACACAAACTAGTACATAGAAATAAATTTAATATGTGTAATACCTATATAAAGAGGGCTATTAAATGTTACTGAAGAATAAAATATAGTAATTGGAGAAAAAGATACATTATACGGCTCCAGGCAGAAAGGTTCAATGGCTTCGAGATAGTAATTCTCACCAAATTAATTTATCACTTTAAGACAACTCCAATCAAAATCTATGGGAATTTTTGAAAAACTGAAAAGCAGAAGAACACATAAGAATACCTAAGAGAAAATTTTAAAAGACTACCAGAGAAAGATAGTTGTCTTTGGAGAAAAATCAGGACATACTACAAAGCTACAATAATTAACCTATCGTAGAACCAGCACGAGATATTAGCATAAGTGGCATTCCAAACCAGTTGGTCAAGGGAGGAATTAGTAAGTGGGGCTGGGAGGGGTGAACCATCCATTTTTAAAAAAATAAAATGAAAACTCTATACATCTTACACCTTAAAAAAATGTTTCTGAAACATTAAAAAATTAAATGTAAATAAACCATAAAAGTACTAGATGAAAATACTAGGTAAAAAGCTCTTTAATCTTTGCATGGAAAAGGCCCTTCTTTGTCAATATAATACTAAGGCCAGAACTGCAGGAAAAGACCAACAAATAAACTACAAAGCAGCGTAACTTTTAGATGGGGAATAAAAAAACCCATCACCATAAACAAAGAAGAGGCTGGGAGGGGGATACAACATATAGGATGGACCCAGGATCCATATCCCTAACATATAAAGACACTTAAAACCATTTTTAAAAAAATATCAAGAGAATATTGATATTTTGATATCTCTTGATATCAAATCTCAAGAGAAAAATGGGCAAAGGATATAAAGAGGAAAATAGCAAAAATACAAATACCCTGTGAATATATATGAAAAGATCACAACCTAATAATTTTATAATGCAAATTACATGAGGTTTTTTTTTTCTCTATTGATCTAATTAGCAAAGATTAAGAAGGCTGGAGCTCTCCGGTAGTCACAAGCCCATGGGGAGCTGCACTACAGTACATGGTCTGAGGCAGAGGAAACTGGTATGGCCGTTTGGAAAGTCTCTCAAAACTATGAGCATCCACTGACTTGCCTATTCTACTTCTGGGCATTTATTCTAAGAAATAATCCTAAAAACAAGAGTTAATGAATACATTTTCAAAGATGTTTAGTGCACCACTAGCTTTTAAATATAGTTCATTGTTAAAAACTTTTATAATATGGTATGACCCAATTATTAATTTTTAAAGCTATATATATATAGTATAAAACGTTTTTAGAAATGTACAGAAAATCATGTAGGGTCGTTCAAACAGTTACAAAATAAGAGATAGGGAATGGAAAACTTGCACTTTCTACTACAGTCATGTCTTCATTTTTGAAATTTATGAGTGTGCACTAATATTATAATTAGAAAAAATATTTTAAAATACAAGAACTCATAATACAATAGAAGCATACTTAAAATCAACCTGTAAGTAAGAAGCTCAGCTGGAAGGTGGTGGGATTCTATTATCTCCTGTTGGTTTCTGAGATTGACATAACTCTTTTTCAATTCTAGTAGAAAATCGTTCCGTATTTCAAAACATTCCATATAATTACCTACTCATGTACATTCTTCCCCAAAATTATTTGAGTACAATATTCAAAGCATTATGCCAGATGTTAGAGTCTAGGACATAAAGAAGAAAGAGTCCCTGTCCTGAAGAACTTGGAATTGGAAGGGAGAAAATTCTAAAAGAAATAAAATAAAAGGCCAAGTATAATAAGTACCAAAAAAAAAAAAAAAGAAATGTAAACGCAAGTGCTCAAGTATTCAAATGAGGCAAAAATTTTGTCTGGTTTAGGCAGATCGGTTAAAACATCACTGAGAAGGGGACAACTGACAGGAGCCTTGGAGAGAGAAGATTTGGACAAGGAACCTTGGTGGAGATGGAAAGGGCAGACCCGTGACAAGCGTAACAAGCAAACACGGAGAACTCGAAGCACTCAGGCCTCGGAGAAAACAGCATGTTTTGATAAAAACACAAAGAATACCTGGGAGAATAAGAGGGGAAGGATTTTTAGAAAAGTAGGCTAGGTTTTTAGAGGTCTTAAAAGTTGATGGATAACTCTGGATGTACTTCATTTAGATGCTACAGGACAATGCAGAAGGGCTCGAGACAGGAAGGAGTACTTCTCCACAGCAAAATAATAACTCTCTCAACATCCATAATCTCGTTAAGTGATAAATGCAAAACTGCTATTGGCTTCTTAATTCTTCATATAACATTCATTTTTTTTAAAAGCTCAGTCAGGAACAAGACCCAATACTCACTGGCTCCAAATATTTGAGTTAAAATACTTTTTTGATGGCTACAGTCAATGTTGTAGGGAGTCTCGCCTGCTTTGTTGGGCCTATAGAGTAACCTCCCATCTTTGGGATTTCTTAAAAGAAGTTCTGCCAGTTTCCGACTCCTCCCACGAATAGCAATATGCAAAGGAGTGTCTCCTTTCTGTAAAATAGACAGGAAATTGGAACTTTCATAAACTTTACATATAGTATACACAGAATAACAATTTTCATGTTTCTGTAAAATAATGAAAAATCTAAACTTTTCATATTTTTCATATAGAGTGAATAAATAATTTGAATTTTTATTTCTATCTTCTAATTTTTTTCTCAAGTTCCTCACCTAGCTCTTCTTGGGTATTATTTCTCTCACAGCCCTTCTAGAATGAAAGTCCTTCTCCTCTCCCCTCAACTCAATGAAAGGAGATGCAATAGGCTTTCTCCTTGCAGCACCTCTCAGGCCACAGATCTACCTCTACCCGTCATCCAAGTATTTATTGTCCATGATGTCCCTCCACTTTCCTCAACTAATTTAAATTCTACTGTACAACTCTCTCCTGCATTTGTCTAGGAAGCGTCACAATCCATACTGATATCCTATCTAACATGAATGACCCCCTCTGCTCCCATGACCTTTGCCAACCAACCACCATCGTATGAAGCCCTTAAACTTCATTCTACACTTCTCTCCTTGGAATCGTTCATATCAGAACTATCCATCTCTGGCCAGTACAACCTCAGTCTGCCCTCCTCAACTTTCACTTCTCCCTTCATCAACCTACCTCCTTCCCTTATTAGAATCCCCAATCACATTCGTATTCACATCCAACACTAATGAAAACATAAAAACAAAACAAAACAAAAAAAAGACCTTAGGTCTGCAATCTCTTTTTATTTCACAAGTATCTCTCTTGAAGACAATAACCTAAAAAGTTAACAAATTAAGTTCTCAGTTCGCATCTACCCTGATCTCTCTAGAACATTAAATGAAAATGACCTGCAGTATTCTTTCCATGGTTTCGATGACACAATCTTATCTTGATTTTGACTCACCTTTTCTGCTTTGGGTCTACTTCTTCCTTTTCTAGATTCTCTTTCCACATCCTGAACAAATGGCACAATAACTATGTATTGAGCTCATTCTATGGAAGGCACTGTGCTGGGTGCTTAAAGATGAAAGATAAAACAGTCCCTGACCTTCAACAGCTTACAGTATAAGAGGAAGAAATTAGAGAAACATGCAAATTAAAAAACAAAGTAGAATGTGCCATGTGCCATAAGAAAAGTAAAGTTCTGATCTCAGCTCTCATCTTTCCTCCCACAGATGACCTTAGTCACACCCATGCATTCCTTATCTCTCAGTAACTAAGTGCCAAATTCTCATCACTAGCCTTGATTTCTTGCCCAAATTCTAGTCCCACACTTCCCAATGCCTCCTGAATGTCTCATCAGCCTTCAAACAAAACACATCTTAACCAGATTTCATCATTTTATTTCTGCACCTGAACCCCATCTCTTATCCCCAAACCTGTGAGAAGGCAGAAACACCATCTGTGACATTTCTGCCAGACACGTGGTTTCTGAAAATGCAGGGGAGACATTAACACACTCAGCCAGTGTGCAGAACTGAGATCGGGGAGAGGCTAGGTGAAAACAGCATTAATCTTTATTCTGAAATGTATCTGTATGAAATCCTCCAAGAAGAGCCAGGATCAAGACTTTCACAGGTTTGTATTCCAAATTCTATCACGACAGCAGCTTACCTGTCCTCGCTAAGTGTGTGCCGAATGAATGAACAAATGCTCCAAGTATCATGTGTGCTTGTCAGCAAGTATGTGCCGACTCAACGCAAAGCAATACACAAAAGGATATGGAGACAGAGAACTCCAGGAAATTTATTAATGAGTATGAAACAAATATTTATAAATGGCATGTTACTGAATTAATGAGGCCATGCAGAATCTTAAAGGGCACTTAGTCCAGTGGTTTCTTATCACAAATTAGGAGACCAGGGCCAGAAATGAGTCAACAGCAGAATGAAAAAAAACAGGCAATGCAGGAAGTTTTCTATAAAGCCAAATATATTCAACTGCAAAATCTCTTGACTTTATGTCATTCCTAGTTTCCTTTCTTTTATATAAAATTATACAAACATGGTAATAATAGGTGGGAAGATTCTTTTGTTGCTTTTTTCTTAAACAATGCTGTTTCTTGATAAATGCAAATACATCTTGATTCTGTGGGGTTTTTTGTTTAATTGCCTCGTAAATAATAGAAGGATAAACTTCAATCTATTATGGGTTAAGAAAGCCCAAATCTAAAAAAAAAAAAAAAAAAAAGAAAGCCCAAATCTTATCATATGTTCAGATGGAAAAATTTATATTTCTTACTTCTTATGTAAATCAACTCACTCCTTTTATGGGAGGAAATCAATTGGAAGTAGAGAAAGAATTCTGTTTAAAGTAAAAACAAAATCAAGCCAGGAATCAATTCTATGAAGTATTACGCAACTGAGAGTTAAATTTACCATGGAAAATATGAACATTTCTCTAAGAGGATTATGGCGAGGACATGGCAGAAGACTTTATCTCCTGTTAGTGGATATTAAGGCTAGTCTGCTCTGTGTCTATCTTTGCAGCCCCTTGGATTCCTTCCTCCTGTTTGTCTGCAACAAGCTCTACAATAAGCTCTACCTCTGATGATGTCCTCGTTGCACGGGGGTCAATGGGGGCCTGCCGTAACTGGTATGAGCAACGGAAGGCAAGTCTGATGCGGCCTCTTTAATGGCATCCTAAGCCTGCCCACTCAGCACGCGATCAGAAGCACCAAGAAGCTATCACAGGACCCAAATCCCACACAGATAGCCCCAGCAAGTAATCTCTCCCTCCACAAAATAAAACCAGACTCCCTTGGGATGCCTGGGTGGTTCAGTTGGTTGGGCAGCTGCCTTCGGTTCAGGTTATGATCCCGGAGTCCTGGGATCGAGTCCCGCATTGGGATCCTTGCTCGGCGGGGAGCCTGTTCCTCTCTCCGCCTCTGCCTGCCTCTCTGCCTAGTTGTGTTCTCGCTCTGTTAAATAAATAAATAAAAATCTTAAAAAAAAAACAAAAAAAAAAACAGACTCCCTTAAGTCCAGCCAATATACAGGTCAGTCTACCAAAGCCTTCCAAAAAGTGTTCTCTCTGCACGGATGTCTTACCTTATCTACAGCAGATACTTTAGCTCCTTTATCCAGCAGCAGCTCTACTACTTCAATATTTCTCATCTTGGTAGCCTTTATAAGTGGTGTTTCACCATCCTGTGGGCACAGATAAGAAGGTCTGCCAGATTAATAGCTTTACCCATAAATGTTTAAAGTCACATCAGTGCACATGTAAGAATTCAGGTATCTGACTCTGGCACAAGTCTATATTGAAAATGTTCTCGGGAAAACATAGCTGTAAAAACTAACAAGAAAATGCTTTTCCTTTCCCAACCAATCATTTGTATCAAAATAATTTTATATCACTCAGCCAAGAATGGATATGCCCAGCTACTTATCAGCCATTGCTGGCAACAGTCCTCTCCCCCTCACTGATTTGGCCATTCCCCCGGTTCTACTATTGGCACGTGGGGCAGCCCCTCCAGAGACCACTTCCCATTCACAATCACAGCACCTCCCACCAACCAACCCAGAGCTCGGCCAGTCAATGTCCAGGCAAGCCAGTGCCTAGATTTTTCATGGATTTTTACGAACATCATTTCAGTGCTCTGTGCACCTAAGGACCTATGTGTAACACAGAAAACAATTTGATACAAAAAGCGTGCCTCTGGAAAATCTCAAAGTTCATGATCGCTTTTCAAAATCAAATTAAGGAATATAGGAAGAGATCATAGTTCAACACTGAATTAGGAGCCAGAAACCTGGTCAGAACCCACAAATGGTCACAGTGGCTGACACATCGGTTTAAAAAATAATATACATATTATCAAGGAGCCACCTGCACACCAAAAGGTATCCCACAAAACGTTCTGCCCTAGAGCACTAGAGCTACCATAGTATAAAAAGATGCTGGTCCCAATCTCCAGCAAATAAAATAGGAGTATCTTACAGGTGACTCCACAAGTTTGTTTATTCATTAAGAACTCCTGCCAATTCAATCCAAATACATTCCAAATACATTTTCCCCACAGAAAACTATTACACTTAAGGCCAAATACAATCACTAAAGTCTTATATAAGTTTTATATTTTTCACATGATTTAAGTAAAATAGACTAAAGTGATGGGTTTGGTGAACCAAGAACCACTCACATTGGTCTTTCAAAAGGAAATGTGTTCTGCATTCCAAATAAAAACATAAAAGAGTTCTGAAAAAATGACCTTTCCACAATTTATGAACAGTTGATAGTACATTTTCGGAAAGTATTTAATTACAGTAACAAATTACACACTATATTTTCCTGTGAATAACTTCTGAGAGGATACAAAATTACTTCCCAATTTAATACAGATTATCAGTAAAATCAGTATAATTTTAAATCAAACAAAAAGCGATTAAAAAAATAAGCAGTACTAATATTCAGCACTGAATATTGCTAGAACAGAAATGTCCTTGATACCTTTGTGCATATCTCAGTGTCAGGATTGCACTGTAAGATATCTCTCACCATTGTTGCATTTCCTTTCTCTACAGCCCAATACAAAGCAGTTTTGTTGTCCTATATAATAGAAAAAAATCAACAATCATTCATTTCAAATAGTGGAAACTGCTATTTGTAAAGATAAAACATCATTTTTAACATTTCTGCCAGAAAGCATTAATAGATCTTACCAACAAACAGGAAATAGTATGAGCCCTTATTCTATCTTGGATTTACTCTTGAGAAATTCCTTGTGAAAGAAGCCCAAGAAAACATATCATTTGATGTAGAAAGCAGCAGCCCCACATACTTGATAAAGTAAAGTGTGCTTTTGTTAACGTGGTCAGACCTCTGGGCTGCGCACTGGAAGTTGTCAATACCTGGGCTCATTCTTGAGTAAGTCAAATATTCTGACCCTTGGCTTCTCACCTGTCTCATCTCTCCAAAAGATAATGCATGAGAATGTACTACACAGACAGAAGGTGAATTGTTTTTACCATGTTTTGCTTTCTTAATCCCCACCCACCCTGAACTCCTACACCAATCCTGATCTGATCCTTTAAAATCCCATCTAGTTCAAAAACCAAAAATAGATCCAATAGACCCTGAAAGGAGAGCTAGAGAACAAAATAAAGTGACCAAAATGTAGGAAAACAGGATTGACAGACAAAAAGAAATTAGGTAAACTCTAAATAGGGGATCCGGTAACCATCTTTTAGTGAAACTATGATTTTAACGCCAAAGACAGTCACTGACTTTCTGGGGCTGCCCCACTAAGTCTCCCATGCCAAATTTTCCCTGGTGGAGTTCCCCACCTCGGTAACGTGCAGTAGCTTCCCACCGTTCCCAGCCCGGCCCTCAGACCTCCCCGGCCCTGCCCCTTTCTACTCTACCCCTTTCTACTCTGCCTCCAACACCACACTCCCTGCCGCTCCCACCCCCACCCCACCAGCCTGACCTTTTCAGCCACTGAGGAGTACAGTCTTTCACTGGTCTGTTTTCTCGAATTCCCTCATCCTATTATTATTATAAGATTATATAATATATAATATTAATATTATAAGATAGTATATCCTAATATCTTATTCCACTACCCTTGCCTAAAATACCAGGCTTCCTTTTTCTCTACCTATCTAAATCCAACCTGTCTTTCAAACTTCGCTCAAGTTCTACCTTCTCTCAAAAGCCTTCTTCCTTAATGCCTTCTTTTCCCACCTCAAGACTCTCACATTGGGAAGTTTCACTAGGCAATCAATCATATACCATCACAAACCAAAAAGCATCACTCTGTATGTTTATATAAAAACACAAAAATAAACGTAAAACAAAGTAAAACCTCCCTAACTAAAATATACATTTCTTACAGGCAAGAGTTTCATGTTAAGTTCCTCCTAGCATTTGGCATAATATTTATTAGTTTGATTCAAAAACAGATTTGGACACAAGCTAAATTTAAGGGAAAACTAAGTTAGAAATGTAGGCTGTCCAACAACAAAATGGACTATTAAGTACAGATTTTTTTTAACCTAAAGCTGTTGAAATATTGGATACATTCATAAGTTTAGGGGAGGTCTACCTAATCTTAGTAAGCCTTGCAGCTCCGTGAGCTATGACTCCTTAAGCAAAGTCCACGGGCACTATCAAGGTGTCCTAGGAAAGGCAAGCAGAATAGGGAAGAAGAAGAAAGATGAAACAGCAAGAATGGAAGAACATATGGATGAAGAAGACAAAACAGAGGGAAAATATTAAAATAAATAAATTGGATACATTCAATGGATCAGCAACTGTCTCAGTAGCATAAACTATTCATTTCAGGATTGAATATATTTATACACTAATAAGAGAGGTGTATTTGAAAAATATGAGCTTTGAACATGCTCTAATGTCGTCTAACATGATATTTATAGAGAAATTCTGTAATAATAGTAGTGAAAATTCATACAGGCATCCATCAAATAAATTAGGCTCTACTAACTCATCTCCAGAGAAGAATCAGAAGAACGGCACTGTCCCCAGCCAACATGTAGGCTGACAGCGCGCAAAGATGACAAGCAGCGCAGGACACGCACGCACCTGTCCTCTAATATCTATATCAGCGTACTTCTGGAGAAGTGCTCGGACAATTTCCACATGACCACCTCTGACAGCGCCGATCAACACAGTATCCCCACTCTAAAAAGACAAAAAAAAAAAGGTAAACTGATAATAAGAACAAATAAACACTGCTTTGAAGTTAATCGTATATGAATAATATTGCTCTACAAATTTGGGGGGAAAAAGAGTATCTCAAAATAAAAGTTTTAGTTAACTAACATTAATACCAGACATTAATAGCCCTAGAGTGAGACAGGTTATACCTCAAAATGAGAAGTCTGAAATTCCACAACAAAAGTTTAGAAAGAGGAGTTACCCAGAGGTGTATGATCTCCCATTACAAATGTAAATTAAATTAAATGACACAGAGCTGTCAATAAACCAAATGAACATTCAGAAATAACATAATATGGGACCCCTGGGTGGCGCAGTTTGGTTGAGCGACTGCCTTTGGCTCAGGTCATGATCCCGGAGTCCCGGGATCGAGTCCCACATTGGGCTCCCAGCTCCATGGGGAGTCCGCTTCTCACTCTGACCTAATCTCTCTCACTCTCTCTCTTTCCTAATAAATAAATAAATAAGTAATCTTTAAAAAAAAAAAAAGAAAGAACATAATACAAAACCATTGGAATAATGTTATCTGACGAAAGCCATGGATTGTAAAAAAGGAAGATGTAGGGCTAGGGCTGTCCGTGAGTTTATAACCACATTTCATTAAGAGAGACGGCAGTTCCCAGACCAGTATCCACAGTCTAGGCAATCTGGCATTACAAGCTAACAGTGCGTAAGACTGATTCATTCCCCAAGACAAGGATTAGATGAAGTTCATTACCTCATAAAGATATCTCTTTGCCCTAAAATTATATTTACCAAATAACAATCATTATTAATTATAACTTCTTACTATTTCAAATATAAAAATGGTTATTTTGGCAATGGGCATAACTGTTTTTTTACTCTAAATTACGAATCAGTTGTAGGAATTTGAGTGGGGTATGTCCATGAGCTATGGCTCATCTCAATCCTCAGTGGGCCTCAATGGGTTATAAGTCAAGATGCAAGGGGCGCCTGGGTGGTTCAGTGGGTTAAGCCTCTGCCTTTGGCTTGGGTCATGATCTCAGTGTCCTGGGATCCAGGCCCGCATCAGGCTCTCTGCACAGCAGGGAGCCTGCTTCCTTCTCTCTCTGTCTCTGCCTGCCTCACTGCCTATTTGTCATCTCTCTCTGTCAAATAAATAATAAAATCTTTAAAAACATATATAAATCAAGATGCAAGTCCTTGGGGATTAGTGAATTTAGCACCCTGTGTAGTATCTTAACTACTACATTAAAAGCAGAAATAAACCCAAAGCAAACCAATTTTAGTTGAGAATTTAGGCATTAATTTGGTGCCAGAGTAGTAAGTTAATAAAAGTTGATAAATATCTCATTGCTTACTACATGCCATGTACCGTTCTAGGTATTGGGAAACAAGATAGACAAGTTCTCAGCTCTAGAAGAACTGACAGTCTAGAGGAGACAGACAACATACAATAAACACAAACAAAAAATTAGACAAATGTCATGCAAATAATTTAAAATATAGTAATATCAAAGAAAGTGACTGGACAGTGACTTTTGATTGGGTCATTGGAGATCTTTCTGAGAAGCTCATATTTAAGCTGAGGTCAGAACGACAAGGAGGAGACAGCCACACAGTGATCATGAAGACCAGCATTCCCAACAGAGCATGGCGTGGTGCTGAGGTCCCAAAGCAGCAACAAGATCAGTATGTTCTAGAAAAGAAAAAAGTTGATATGGCAGCAACCTATTAAAACAGGGGAAAGGGACGTAGACAGATACAGGATATGTTCTGGAGGTAGAGCCAACGGGACCTGCTGAAGAATGAGATGTGGTAGGTGAGGAAGATAAATCAAGGCCAATGCGTAGAACTTGGGGCTTTAACGACTGGGTGAATGGTGATGCCAATCACTCAGATGGAGAAGACAGAAGGAAAAGCAGGGTTGGGATGAACCAAACAAGACATCTGCTTTGCTGTAACTTTTAAAGCCTGTCAGACATTCAAGCAGACAGTTCAAGTAAAGTTGGAAATACAAGTGTAGAGTTCTGAGAAGCTTAGAGCAAGAGGTACAATTCTGAAAATTCTAAGTGTAGCTGAAGCCTTAGGAAAGTGATTAACACAAGCCATGAACAACACTACAGTCACAGATATCAAGGACACTTACAGACTAATAGAACATGTGACATTTTCAGTACCAATATTATTTGACAAAGATTAAAAGGAACACCCTTCACAAAGATTGAATACATTGCAACTTCTTAGTTTTACAGATAGAAATAAAATTCATCTTTTATTAAAACAAATGTATAGCATACATGAAGAATCCTGAAAGGTGTGAGAAGTTCAGGTAATCTTCCATCATGTTACCACTAGAAGATGAATCTCAAATAGGTAACCTACCCTATCAGGTATGTTCACATACGTTCCAGCATCGAGGAGATCCTGTACAATCTCTGTATGTCCCTCCTTTGATGCAATCATCAAAGCTGTATTTCCGTCCTTATCTGTTAAATTTACATTTGGATTCCTCTTCAAAATTTCTTTTACTGACTGTGTGTAGCCTCCTTTTACTGCCACAATCAGTGCAGTCATTGAATTCTAAAAAACAAAAACAAGCCCAAGAAATCAGTATAATCTAGAAAACATGTTTTATGCCACAGTCATAAAACTGTTTTCAAAAAAGCAGTCTATTATTAACAGTGATTTTTCAATCATGAAATGCCAATATAAATAACCAGTCACATACCAAAACTAGCTAGGAAGCCTATTTTGTTTTTGAAGATACATTAATTTTCTTGAGTCAATAGGAGAGTTATAACATTCGACTCTTCAAACAATAATCTGAAATTGGATTCACTGACAGTGAACAGACCCTCTCACTAATATAATGAGATGAGATGGGATGATTCAAAATGAAACTCATTCTAAATTGAACAATCCAAAATAAGGTCAGTCAGGCTTCAAACAAACAATTGTTTCTAATAAAAATCTGCAGGAAAAACTGAAGTAAAACAACGACTAGCTATAGGATATTTCAATAAAGTATAATACAGTCTTCTGTCTTCCACAGTGATCTAGAAACCACATTTTCAAAAATTATCTCATTTTTAGTGGTTCTTTTAAAAGCTGCACATCTGGGGCACTTGGGTGGCTCAGTTGGCTAAACGGCCAACTCTTGATTTCAGTTCAGGTCACGATCTCAGAATCCTGGGATTGAGCCCCATATCAGGCTCTACACTCATCTGCTTGAGGAGTCTGCTTGAGGATTTTTTTTTCTCTCTCTCTCTCCCTCTGCCCCTTCCCTGCTTGCATGCTCTCTCTCTCTAATAAAAACAAATCTTAAAAAAAAAAAACTGCACATCTAATTTATAACGATAAATCCTGACTCATTACTGAAAGAAGTATTAAAGATGCTTCCTAAGAAACTGATCTATATTGAGATGTCATATAATTTCCTTATTGAAACATTCCAGTAGTTAGATCAGCCCCCCAAACTGAGTCATAATTCTCTCACATATTAAAATAACCTTTTAAAATCCAGACAATCATAGAAATAAGCCACTTATCCTCTTGATAAACTGTCCAGAAAAAAGGAAAGTGAAAGGTATGAATTTCATGGCTATTTAAGAATCATACTCTTCCTCCACATAGCACTAAAAATATTATCTACTCCATAAAGGTCAGCAATTAGTAGCTTCTGCCAATATGGAAAATAGGAAGAATGGCTGGTACTAAGCCAAGGCTGATTTACAGTTCACTTTTGTTACAATGTAGCCGGAGGTTTGGTAGTAACCCTCCTCAATATTCTGTGAACCATCCCACATAATACTTAATTTTATGAAGAATATTCTGTATTAATCATTTCTTATGCATAAATATCATTTCCTTTAACTAAAATCTCACAAGTTCAAGGGAAAAGCCATCCATGAGGCTTCTCCAGTACCAGCACATTTGGCACAGGGCTGCGTGCACAGCAGGTGCTCAATAAGGAATTAATAACTGCTACTTGGTAGGATGTACTGAACCAATTTTTAAGCTTTCTAGGTTTTGACTGCTGACTGTTGAAATTTTTAAATCTATTGGAGGAGGAAAATAAATCACAGCTAAAAATATCCAAAAATTACAATATTATTTTAAAATCTTAAGGAAGGGGCGCCTGGGTGGCTCAGTGGTTAAGTGTCTGCCTTCGGCTCGGGTCATGATCTCAGTGTCCTGGGATCGAGCCCCGCTTTGGGCTCTCTGCTCAGCAGGGGGCTGCTTTCCCCTCTCTCTGCCTGCCTCTCTGCCTACTTGTGACTTCTCTGTCTCTCTGTGTCAAATAAATAAATAAATAATTTTAAAAAATAATATAAAATCTTAAAAGGTATTTCAACAGAGCATAACTTTTTCCCATAATTAACAGTATTTCATACTATTTGTTTTAAAGAATATTTCAGTACTGATTCAATGAATAGTAAGATTACTATAAAATATTCTTTGTAGTTTTAGCCTCCCAAAGTTTACATGCATTAGCAACAGATCCTTAAAAGCATATATTTATAGTCCATACTATCTAGAACATAATATATGTGTCAGGATAATAGAAAGAAAATGCTTGTTTTTCGAAGTATCACTTAAGAACTACAGGGAAAATTTTCTAGACATATACTAAGAAAGAATATTCTTGCTCTTAAAACTAAAAATATATTTCTATTACCAGGGCTTATTAAATAGAAAAGATACTTACAGCTCCTTCTTGATCAACATCAGCTCCCATGGCCAATAAATGTTTAACACATTCCAAATGACCCTTCCGTGCAGCCCAAACAAGAGGGGTAGTTCCATACTATAAAAATATAATAATAAATGTAAAATTATTATCACAACTATAGCAAAAACTTTATCAACGCAAATTTTAATCAAAATCATACTGAGTATTCTTAAATTACTGTTTATACAAATTACAATTTTAATCCTAGACAAGCATATTTCCCCATTTTCTCCTGAAGAAATGATTAACCACTATACGAAACTTCTTTCAACCAATTTTAACATTTATAATTAGTGACAATTTTTCTATCATAAAGTCATACAGCCTCTAATCTTCAACAAGTTTCTATTGCTTCCTGTATCTTGTGAAATGCAATTTAAAGTCCAACAGCCTGACTACAGGCAAAAATAGTTAACAACCAAATGACAAATATAATTCTAATTACTTTACATGGGTTAACTCATGTAATCCTTATCACAAGAACAAGGAGAATTTGAAATATCACATTTTGACAGAGAGCAAATGATGTCCTGAGAAATTAATTACAGGTTTAATGTCACGAAGTGGTAGAGTAAGACCCATGACCCCAACAGGCCTGCTTCAGTATGCTTCAGTCTATGCTTTTAACCACCACCCCCAAATCACCTCTAAACTTGATAAAATAAACTTCCCTAGAAACTGCACTTAAAAGCACCTTCACCTAGAATAGGATTCAAAAAACATCATATAATGTACATTCCGCATAAAAGCAATGCTGTGTCTTTGGGGAGTCTGGCAATCAAGAGACATATGAATACCCACGGTGATCTTTAACTACATGAGACTACAGACTGAAATAAACACGTAATAAATGCCTCCTTTCTATAACAGCTCTAACAAAACTTTCTACACTGATGGAAATGCTCTATAATTCTGCACTGGCCAATACAGTAGCCACTAGTCTCATATGGCTATTGAGCACTTGAAATGTGGCAAGTATGACTGAGGAACTTTGATTTTATGTCTTCTGTGTTTAGTACAGATACAGGGTACTGCACACAGTAGGTACTGAACATTTTCTCAAAATGTCAGAGTGACAGACTAGGTAGCATAATACCTGATTCAGGAGGGGCCTTGAATGCCAGATCACATAAAGCATTTTTCCATAGGCCAGAAGGAGAAATTAAAGATTTTACCATCATACTAAAGTGTCAAAACAGAAACATCAACGGAGAGAACCATATCCACTTTGGACATAAAATAAAACCTCACTAATCTGAATTAAAAGACAGTCGATCTTGATGAGCACAGGTGTGGTATGTGAAGTGATGAATCACTGAATTCTATTCCCGAAACCAACATTGCATTGTATGTTAACTAACTAGAACTTAAACAAGAATTTGAAAAGAAAAAAAAAGTAGAAGACAGCCATTCTGAATTAATGAACAGTCCCAAAAACAGTATTTTTAAGTGTCATATTATAAGTATTTGCAATAGTCTCTTTACAGTCCTTGTTAACCTATTATTTTAGGTAATACTTTTTAAAAAATGAGTATAGCCTACACAAAGTACATAAAATAAATCAATCTAGGGGCACCTGGGTGTCTCAGTTGGCTGACCATCTCACTTGGGCTGAGGTCATGATCTTAGGGTCCTGGGATTGAGCCCTGTGGGTGGGGCTCCATGCTCAGCAGGGAGTCTGCTTCTCCCTCTTCCTCTACCCCTCCCTGCCCACTTTCAAATAAATAAAATCTAAAAAATAAATAAATAAAATTAAATACATCTATCTTAAATGTACTACTTGGTTTTTCTACATATGTACACACCCATACAAGCACCATCCCAATTAACATAAGGATGATTCCCAACATTCCCATCAGATTAATACAATTTTACTTAAATTTATGCTCAGAATATATTCTTATTATCAAAATTGTCTAATTATTAGCTATTTTCCTATATTTCACTGGACTGTTATTAATTTGAAAAGATTACAGTTACCCATGATGTGTCAAGTTCTAATTAAATACTTATCAAATGTTTAGGATGAATATTAAATATATAAAAAATGAATAAAACAAAATTCTGTGAAATTTTCTGAAGCAGATGGCAAATGAGCTGAGTGTGAAGGATGAACAGAAAGTAAAGCAGACGAGGAGGAGAGAGCTCTCCTCACTGAAAGAGCACACGCGAAGGCACAGAATGGCTAAAAGCAGGTGAATCCAGGCACCCACATCCTTTGGCAGTCTAGTAGGCAAGGCAGTTTTAGGGTTCAGATGGCATGACAAAGGGCAGAAAGGGAGTGAAGGCCTCTTTCTTCACACATACCAGGGATTGACATCTTCAGCATTTTAAGCATGAAAGAGAGAGAGAGAGAGGGAGAACTAAACCTGAATTTTAGAAAGATCATTCTGGCAACCATACACAGAAAGCAGCTCGGACTGAAGGTAGGAATAAGAGTTACAATAGAAAAGTTCAAATAAGGAAAATAGATGGAATCATCCCTATCTATTTTCCAGAGAATAATGAATGTGATGTAAAAAAAACAAAAAAAACAATGGAGGGACACCCAGTAGGTAATATGTGTAAGGGAACCACCTATGAGATATCTATATAAAATACATTCGTATATATATATATAGAAGATTCGCCAGCACAGTCTCATGAGATTATACGAAAAATCTTTGCATTTAGACATACTGAATGGACATAATATGGACTGGAACCTGGAACGATCCTGCCGACCTACCTTATCAGAGCAGTTGACTTTAGCCCCATTTTGCAGTAAAAGATGCACTATATCTGCATGGCCTCTCCCTGCCGCCCAAATGATTGGGTAAACACTGTACTGCTGGGAGACAGGTAGGTGGGGAAGTAGGCAGAAAGAAAAGGAGATGAGGAGGGAGGATGCAAGGGAGGGAGGGAAAGAAAAATCTTTTAGGTGGATATTTACAACATACATTTGCTAACAAAAGTAAATAATAAAGGGAGTAATACAAAGTAATATTTTAAAAAATTAAGTTATAGATCATTCTCCACTTTAAAAAAACATATAATACACCTAAGACATAATCAGCTAATAAGATGCACTCAACCTTAAATATATATATATATTATGAACACATTTATTTTCACAGACTAATACATTTACTATGATTATCTAGCCAACGGAAAAGACTAATAAGAGAAAGGTATAATATAACCCTTCCATTAACTTACATAATCATTCTATTAACGTGAATAAGTTTCTCCTTTTTTCAGCTTTATTGAGGTATAACTGACAAATAAAATCACAAGATATTTAAAGTGTACAACATGATTATCTGACATATGTATACAGTACAAAAGGATGTCATCTATCAGAAGGATAATCAATCTGCAGTCTGAGATCAAGTCTCAAGCAGAGTAGTAATGCATGTACTATCATGTAAAGAAATGTATGGAAAAATGGCATGGATATTTGGTAAACACGCCTTTTCTTAAAATAAGTTTAGAGTTCTTGGAACACTGAAAAAATAAAATAAAATTAAGATGTTAAATTAATTAGTTAATTAATTAATTTAGAGTAAGAATGCCTACCCACAGAAAACAGGAATGATAACTTAATGACTTCAAAATCTCCTTTTGAAATGTTATATAGTTATAATTAACATTTAAGCTCCAAGAGTTACCTTTTTGACAAAAACTGATAAATAAGCTTAGCTTGAGATAAAAAATTCTCATTGTGATTTGAAATCACATCCTGCATTATTGTTTTTAATAAAATCTAGTTAATTTCTATCCAGTATAAAGTCTAAAATATAAACAGCCTTAAGTATTACCTAAAAGAACCCACCACATGTAGATATCACAGTGAAATGTTTGTGAGCGCTTACCAAACCAGTGACGCTGGGATTGGCACCATGAGAAAGAAGCAACTCTACCACTTCAGTACGGCCTTTGTAACATGCCCACATAAGAGCTGTCCATCCTCCCTAAGGAAAAAAGGGTTGGCGGGGGAGAGAAAATTTTTTGTCATCGCCAAGCACAATAATGCCATTAATGAAGTTCCTTCTTTGAATATTCGTATATAAAAGCATTGTGTATTAAGGCACTACTATTTGTTTTAAATCCCCAAACTCCCCAGACAAATACACAATAGTACCTGAAATAAGTCAAATCTCTTAATTCCAGAAGTGATTACTCCAAATTTTGACTATATCATGGAAACTAAAACAGAGAACACTCATGTTCAATTTTTCAAATTTCCAAGATTTATTTTGGCTGTTTAAAAATTTTTTCTTTGAAACACTTTCTATGTCCCTAGATATTCTTGTATGAGTCTAGATTTTTTCTAGAGAGGATTTCTAGCAATCATATTCAACTCCTGCATCTAAACATATCCTATAAATCCCAGATCATTATAGCGCCTCTTGCTAAAAAAAAGGATACTAAGGCAGACATCGGCAGATCACAATTTCCAGGGTCAATTCACCAAGTATGAATGATCAGCATGATGATATTTTATTTTCTAAACTACAGGAGCAATTTTCTTTTCTTTTTTATTTTAAGGAATTTTCTCTTCAGCTAGAGTGCAATTCGGTAAAAAAAAGACCAATGTAATCAAATTATATGAAAAAATAAATGTTTTGGTTTTTTTAAACCAGCATTTAAACCACATTTGATTTTGAGAATATAAATCACTTAATCCTTCTCAGTCTCTTTCATCATCACTAAAAAGGAGATTAAAAAAATACTTGCCCTGATCTGTAGAAAGAGAAAACAGATCAGTGGTGGCCAGCAGCTGAGGAGTGGGGAGGGGCGATAACGATAAAGGAGCAGGCGGGAGTGCTACCGGGGGCGGAACCGCTCCGCACGGGTCAGGGTCAGGGTGGTAGACGCAAGACATCACGCCCTCGTCAAAACCCACAGAGCCGGACGCCACAGGAGTGAATTCTACTGTATGCGAATGTAAAAATCAACCAGAATACGGAAAGAAAAAACGAATACAGACTGGGCCAAGAACATCTAACTATATTACAAATGAAACACATAATCACCTAACTACTTAGAAGCTAACCCCAGGTAACTCTGGAAAGCAATATTTTGACTGGCTACCGTAATGTTAAAGGCAGAACGGTACACAGACACTGTACTTAGCAGATAAATCTGTTTCTCTCAGAGGACTGATTAGCAATTCTGGAACTGCTTCATTTGTATACCGGAGTAGAACAGATAAGTACATATATTGTGTAGAAAATAGAGCCAGATTTCTCACCATCAGAGAAGAGTTACAAATCAAAGAAAGGGAAAAGGTTACAAGGAATTCAGTTGGCAGTATCAACCTGGTCTCTTAAAAAAAATACACACATGCAAATATAGAAATAGGTGCACATATATGCAAGAGTTAGTAAACAGACATGTATTTTCTATGTCTATCCATTGAGAAGGACTACAAGTAGTGATACCCCAGTAACAATAAGTTCACCTAACACCTAAACCAAGATATTGGTTTCTCAATACCATTTTCCAATAAAAGAAACCATGGTTCCTTGGAAAACTGATTGATTCCAGGGCTGATAATCAGGAAAATAAGCCAGGAAAAATACAAGATAAATCTGGGCCTGCAGTATGTGATGCCAGAAAGTAAGGAAGTGCTTAAAAAAAAAGGATAGGGCAGGGCATCTCAAAAGGGCACAGAAGCTCTCAAAGGCCAAAGTTGGAACAACCTGAGCAGGCAAGTAAGTACAGAACTAAATTATAACCCAAATAATAAAATAAATATTCATCAGAGTATATGTATTTATAAATTTCTAACTACATACAGATACATAGAGACATGGAAAGAGAAAGAACTCCTCCTTACAGAAGAATTCCAATTAATCAATGTATAGGGAATGAGGGAAGTAGAAAAATCACCATTATAACACCACAATAATAACTGCAACATGCAAGATACATTGGTAGATATTAAAACAAACAAGTGGAAGTTTAATCAAAAGCAGGACATCTGTATAGTTTCAAAGTATCTTCTCAAAAATGCTTAGTAATTACAAAGGGGGAAATAGAAATCTTACAGTGAAGAAATGCGGCAGATACTACCTTAACAAGAGATCAAGGTTAACGTCACCAATGACAGGCTTGCTATCATGTACCTATATGTGGTGCGCTGAGAAAAGAATACCATCTCTGTGCTATCCTATCCAGCAGAGCACAATCTCAACCTAATCTTGAGAAACATCAGACAATCTAAATTGAGAGACAACCTAAAAATGCCAGAGGAGGGGTGCCTCGGTGGCTCAGGTCATGATCTCAGGGTCCTGGGATCAATCCCCCACATGGGGCTCCCTGCTCAGTGGAGAGTCTGCTTCTCCCTCTCCCTGTACCTCTCGCCCCTGCTCTCGTGCATGCACCCCCTCTCTCACTAATAAATAAAATCTAAAATAAAATAAAAAGGTAAAAAATAAAAATGCCAGAGGAGTAATCTTCAAAAGTCAAGGTCATGAGAGTCAAGGTCATGAGAGACAAGGAAAGGCTGACAATTTATTTAGGTCAAATTATAGAACTTGGTATTTAGTCAAGTCCTACGTACACCAACATTTTAATCTTTAAAACGCCTGCCCAGAACTGTTTTAATATCATGTTCTCCTTTTAATTTGTATAATGTCACCCTATGCAAGAATCTAGGAGAAAACTATGCCTGAATTTGCAAAATGAAGATTAGAACTGAATACCTTTAGTTTAGCACCTGCAAAGGTCCTCTTAAGAAAAATCCTCACTAGACTTTGAGATGTTATATTCTGCCTCTTCCTGAACCCAAAGACAACCCCTGGCAGTCACTCTCCTCTCCTGCACAAGTCCCAGGGACTCTGCCGTCCCTCACAGCTCGGCCATTACCACCACCCACCCAGTCCTATAAGGTTAGGGTCCCTCAGCACTATTCAAGGAGACACACTCCTCAGTTTCCCCAATTTTGGTGTTTTAAAGCCAAACATAAAGACCCATTAAATATGTTAAAAGATGCTGTGGTGATACTTAGGGGAAATAAAGAAACATATTGAAAACTAAAAAAGCTTAAGATCATTTTTTACAAATCTTACTAAGTTTGACACATTCATAATGTGTACTTTATGGTTCCTAACTCCCTATTAATATATGTGGAAGAGCAATAGAGGAGAAAACCTTTGGAGCAAGGCAGACCTGAGTTCAAAACTCAGCCTGATTGCTTTGGGCAAAGGGCAGTTCTTTCAGTTTCAATATCCTCAACTATATGCATTGAGAACAAATGAATCCCTAGCCCAGAGGATTGTTCTGAGAACCTAGTTCACCATAGAGAAAGTTAAAGCACATAAAGAGACCAGGCATAGACTAGGCATCTAATATTAACTCATCTGATTCACTGGTTTGGTGCCTTTAATAAAATATTGAGAACTAGGTAACTCCACACATTTCCCTTCTACTTTTTATACCAGTAAGATGAGAACACCATGTTTCACTCTCGCCTACCATAACAACCATCCTCTGCCTGGTTACTGACATCATGATCTTCTCTCCCTAAACTTTTATAGCGATACACTTTAACTTATTTTCAGAAGTAGGATATAAATAGTTCTGTATTTTCTTATAAAAATAAGTATACCATCTACTTCATTAAGTTTGAGAATATATATAAGATTATAGAGGTAAGCACACCGTGAATTATAATAGTAAGTACAAGATGGTAGAATGCTGCAGTTTCTTAAAAACTCAGACTGCCTGCACATCATAAAGCATTATCAGCAAAGCAGTGCATATTTTATACATCAAGGCAGATCATCCCTTCCTCCCTTCCACTGTTAAAATTAACTTTGGAAAAGGCTGAACGTTTTGCAGAATAAATGAGCTAGAAATGATCTCTTTCTTCATCTTTATGTTTAAGCAGATGTCAGGAGCAGTAAGAACTAAGATAATTAAAAGTCGTATCTTGTTAAACTTGTAATGTGTATGGATGGCATGTCTGAACACAATTACATTTTTAAATAAGTTTATAAATATTACTCTGAAAGTTATAACTTTAAACAACTGAAAATATTTTTAAAACTCTACTGTTCCTCTTAAAGGAAACCGTTCTCTCATAAGTTTTAAAACATTGGTACATTGAAAGTTAATGAGTTGTTTTTAATGATATTTCTCGATTTTAAACTCTGAAATAAACTGAAAATGATGACTAAGAATATTCTAAAAGACGGACATTATATCACCTGGGTTTTCACACATTCTTGTGAGTCGTCAATGCCCAGCCCCAAATCCTAAAAGCATTATTATAATATAACCTCACACACAAAACTATGTTCCAGACTTATCTACTACTGTTAGTAAGATTCCAGCTGATTAAACATGTCATAACCGACGTACATACCATATCACGGTGCTCCAAGTTGACCCCACATTTAAGCAGTTCTTCCACGATGTGCACGTGCCCTTCCTTTGATGCCGATATAAGTGCTGTCCAGTTATCCTTAAACACACAGTCGCCAATGTTACCATTTCAAAACCAAAAATAACAATCCAAAGTGAGGAAAAATAAATTTGGGTTTACATACCAAATGATCATACCAAACTGACATGCTCGGACCCACTCTGAACTGCTCTAAAGTAACACTGCACCGTGAGCTCTGCTAAGAACGTATCTGTGCATCAGTCAGTCGGGCCCAAATGCTTGGTCACGGCCCGTCTAATCACATATTGCATTTTTTTAAAAAAAGAAAAGATGACTATCAAAACCTTAAAGCTAATCCTTGTGGCTGGCAACCATTACTATAAATTGAAATTAAAGAGGCTGTCATCAGATTTAAGAGCACATTCACTGGCTATTAAACTAAGGCGGTGCCATATGATAAATTTAGAAACTACGTGATAAAGAAAAAACTACTGTCTTTTATTTTTAAAGAAAGGCTACAAGTATCCAAGTACATGTGCTTCTCTTCAGCCAGTGCCATTTATACTTTAAAAACATGAAGAGCTAAGACCTTTCATTTAAAGTAAAAATGTCTTTTTATTTCTTCCCATTTTTTTATTATGTTCAGTTAGCCAGCATATAGTAAAAAAAAAAAAAGTAAAAATTTCTCTCCTCGGGCGCCTGGGTGCCTCAGTTGGTTGAGCAACTGCCTTCAGCTCAGGTCATGATCCCGGGGTCCTGGGATCAAGTCCCACATCAGGCTCCCGGCTCCACGGGGAGTCTACTTCTCCCTCTGACCTTCTCCCCTCTCTTGCTCTCTCTCACTGTCTCTATCTCAAATAAATAAATAAAATCTTTAAAAAAAAAATTTCTCTCCTCCATCGCCCCTTTAAAAAAAACTGACTTAGCATATTATTAGGCAAAGTTAAGATAGATCTGAAAGAATAACTGTAATCTACTAATTTTGAATCACTTCTTAAGAACAAAGTTAAGGAAAAGAAAAAGACAACAAATAAGTACATTATTTTAATACACACCAAATCTTCCAGATTGCAATTAGCTCCATTCTTAATTAACTCTTTCACTATTTCCAGGTTGCCTTGCTCAGCAGCTATCATCAACGGGGTCTGGCCGCACTAGGGGATATAAAAGAAACAGAGGGCTTTATGAAATGACATAGTTGGGGCGCCTGGGTGGCTCAGTGGGTTAAAGCCTCTGCCTTCAACTCAGGTCATGATCTCAGGGTTCTGGGATTGGGCCCCGCATCAGGTTCTCTGCTTGGCGGGGAGCCTGCTTCCCCCACCCCCCTCTCTCTGCCTGCCTCTCTGCCTGATTATGATCTCTCTCTCGGTCAAATAAATGAATAAAATCTTAAAAAAAAAAAAAAAGAAAGAAAGAAAGGGGCGCCTCTGTGGCTCAGTTGTTGGACAGCTGCCTTCGGCTCAGGTCATGATCCTGGAGTCCCTGGATTGAGTCCCGCATCGGGCTCCCTCCTCGGCGGGGAGTCTGTTTCTCTGTCTGACCTCTTCCTCTCATGCTTCCTCTCTCTCATTCTCTCTCTCTCTCTCTCAAATAAATAAATTCTTTAAAAAAAAAAAAAGAAAGAAACACCACAGTTAAATATACCACACTTACGTTTTCTTAATGGTATGTTAAATTGTTCACAGAATTTATAAAATTTAGAAATACCTTTGAAATCTTAAGTTTTCAGTCTGCTAATAATATAGAACTCAAAGACAAAAATGAAAATGTTTTAAAGATTTTATTTATTTCTTTGTCAGAGAGTGCAAGCAGGGGGAACAGCAGGCAGAGGGCGAGGCAAGCTCCCTACTGAGCGGGGAGCCCAATGTGGGGCTGAATCCCGGGACCCTGGGATCGTAACCTGAGCCAAAGGCAGATGCTTAACTGACTGAACCACCCAAGCATCCCCAAAACATTTTTTTCACTACAGCATTAGTAGTCTGATTTTGGCACTACAATTTCATTCAAACTAAGTAAATATGAATACTAAGCTCTGAAAAGTAATTACCATAATGTATATAAAAATCTTAGCATATCTATGGTAACCAAATTTTCTAACAATACCAGATAGAATACAACATAGAATATGACTTCAAGTGTATATATAAGATGTTCATCATCTTATATATACAAGAGGGAGGAAAATAAAACAATAAATAAAACAATATAGGTGCTATATAATACGTATATAGTTTTTTAAGGCCTTCCTTAAAACCTTAATTCATTAAACAAAAGCTTCTTCTAACTACACCACAATTGCCCAGCCTGGGTGCCTAGAATGAGCCGCAGTACAAAGGAGCAGCACTGAGTTAACAGTGATAGTATTAAAGGTGTTAAAACAGTGCTCGCTTCGGCAGCACATATACTAAAAAAGGTGTTAAAACATACCAAGGCATATGAGACAAAATGTCCACCAAAAATTAAGTTCAATTAGACAAACTATTTAGGCATATACTTACTATGTATGTGTATATCAATGTGGGGAAAAAATATCTGTGATTTTTTAAAACGCTAATATGTCATCATTTCTCTGCATAAAATCCTCAGTGGTTTTCTATTGCTCTTTTGGCAGAACCAAAATACTTACAGTGGCCTTGGCAGGACTACCTCCGAACTTACTCTGTGCCATTTTCCTCCTCACCTCAAGCTCTTCCCCACCTCAAGACCTTTGCCACCTCTGGACCCTCACACAAAGTCTTCCCTCTGTCTCACCCAATTAACTACCACCCATCTTTTAGCTCTTGGGTCAAACATCATCCCTCAAGGAACCCTAACTAACCCCCTCTAATTTTCTTTACTATACTAATTCTCATTTGTAATTACTTTTATTTGTGTGATTAATAACTGATCATTGTCCATTTTTCCTAATGGCTCTGAGGGTGAGAAGCTTGTCTGGTTTTTTTATTTAATACTGTATTCCCCCAAAAAGAGAGGCAAACCAAGAAAAAGACTCTTAAATATAGAGAACAAACTGATGGTTAACAGAGGGTAGCTGAGTGGGGGATGGGTTAAACAGGTGATGGAGATTAAGGAGCACACTTGTGATGAGCACCAGGTGTTGTATGGAAGTGCTGAGTCACTAAATTGTTCAGCTGAAAGTAATATTACACTGTATGAAAAAAGTCAACATAAGCGTAGACATAAAAATAATAATATAATAATAATAACATTGTATCGCCAGTGTGAAGGACAGTGACTGTCACACAGGTACTCAAATACTTGTTAAGTAAATGAGTGAGCAAAAGCTCAAAGAACTAAAAAGTCTGTCAGTGGCAACATACAAAAAAGTAAATTATACTAACTGACAAAATACAACAGATGCTACTCTAAGAGTAATACAGGTAGAGAGTTAACACAAATACTCCTTTAAACAAAGTACAAAAGTAAATAGATTAAATACTGACATTCTTATATAACAATGGATAATAATTTATACATCATCCAACCAAGGTCATTAGGGAATGAGGTATTATGCACAAACAGATTTTCCAGGTGAAAAAGTTTACCCTTTAAACATTTTATTTGGTTATATATTTTATGATAACCATTATTTTCAAAAGCAATGCACATATTACTTACTACTTGTTAAACAGATTACCTTAAACATCATGTTCACAACTGAGTCATAACTACAGACTTCAGTTAGTGCACCAAGCTTGCCTCTGTCAGCTCTAACGCCTCTGACAAACTTTCTATAGCATCCTTCTCCCTTCTAATCAACTGAGATAAAAAGTGAGATAACAAAGTCATTGGTATAATACATTAATTAAAGCCAATTAATCCTGAATCCATGGGCCCTAAGGATATATGAATTTTACATCAGAGTTTTCAGATTAGTAATTCCAGAGACTCAGATGTTTTCTGTTTACTTTCTGGGGTCACAGTCACATTTCAGATTGTTCACAGAGATAGGTGCTGCTAGAGTATAAGGGAAAAAATAACACAGATGTACCTAAATACCTATAACACAAAAAAGAAAGATGGTATAAATCTGATAACTAGAAACAAGCCAGACAAAAGACTTGAATAGTCATTAGTTTCTCTTGTAAAAACTATTTATTACTTGTCTTTCCAGTATCCAGAGTGATAGGATTTTGTTTAGGGGTAGCAAAGTGCTCAGCTAAAAAAACCCCACATCGTTCAGCTTCACTTGCAGCTGGAAATAATCCCATGATAGTGCTCTAGCTAAATCGCCCAGGACAGCTCGGTAATTGGACCAGCTCGGCAATTGGACTAGCTCGGCGGGCACGAGTCTTCTTCCTTCTTCCGGCCCCATGTGTAGACACAATGCTGGAGTCAGAGCAAGATGGCTTGCATGGGGTCAACAGCACTCAGTGAGGAGAGGAAAGATGGCCAGAATGAGCCTGAGAAGACATCCTGATGCCATCATACCAGCCTTGGAGTGGTTCTTCCAGCTTGTCATCAGGTGAGAAAAATCAGACCTTACTTTGATTAAGACACTGTTTTAGGAGCTATTACATGCAGTCCAAAGTAATTCTCAACGATACACCTCTTATAGCTACACTAATCAAAAAGATAAATAATTTTCAAAAGAGGTTACCATGAAGTTTTATTAGATTCACAAAGACGGAATTAAAGTTACCTTTTAAGCTAGGCCTTATAACAAAACATTTATTTATTCTATTAATTCTTGCTTAACCAATCTTGTAACTACACTTCTGGAGACAGAGTAACTTAGAAACAGCCATGACGACTTTATTCTTCCACTTCAAAATGAATCACTAAAGGCCCTTTCCATAACTAATCCCACAGATCCCAGTAAACCCCAAGTCTATTGCTTCCCAAAATATACAGAACCATGTAACTCATATAATCCCTACTCCACTTATAATAACCTCAAGCCAAAACACATTGGAACAAACACTGCACAATTGGAGATCCCCCAACAGGTCTCATACTTATCTCAGCTTCCCAGAAGACTACAATGCAAAAATATTTCCTATTCAGCATCTCTTTGCTCTTCCCAATTCCTAGGTAGTCCTACTTCTATTTATCTAGATGTTCTCTAGACCTCAATAACCATTGTCCTTTAAGCACACCTTTGGAGAATATACTTCGTACATTAATTGTAGTGAAACTAAAACATTTTTAAATTCTCCTTTGAATTTTCCCTCAGAGCCTATTTCTAAGTACATAAAAAAAATGCACCCCTTGAATTTAAAGTACCATTTCGTCTTCCTAGGAGAATACTGTCCAACCTGAGCACTATAATCTTGTACCAAGAAGAGCTGAGAGTAACTTTCTGTTCTTCTTGAAAAGAAGAGAAGAGAAGAGGACAGGGAAGAGGAGAAGAGAAGGGGACAGAGGAGAGGAGAAGAGAAGGGGACAGGGGAGAAAAGGGAAGAGAGAAAAGAAAAGTCTTCACTACTCTACAAAGGGCAAAGATCCACCATCACTGAGAATATTCACAGGTCAAGAGCTACCTAGTTTAAAATAAAGCAGAGAAAAAAAGAAGGCAAGAAATTAGCATTTCCTGGTGGCAGCCAATTGTATGCTAAACACAGTATGGCAATTTTCCCCACATTATTTTATTTTATTGATGTAATCTTTAAGAGACCTTTTCAAAACTGATAAACAAAACACATTAACATAAAGTAATTAAATACTTTTAAGGGCAAGAAAGAAAATCCATACAACTTTACAGAATTCTGTAAAATTTAAATTTTACCAGAAGCCATAGAAGCAAAATGTCAAAAAAGGCCTTAAGAAAGCTACTTTCTCCCCAGCCCTCACACTGGGGAGAGCCATAATTGAACAATCCAGGTTGTTTCCAATGACTATATTAAAACTCCAATTTCAATTGATGCAATACTAAACTAGATATAAATACCATTAATATCAGGGGTGCCTGGATGGCTCATTCAGTTAAGCAGCTGACTCTTGATTTCGCCTCAGGTCACCATCTCAGGGTTGTGAGACAGAGTCCCGTATCAGGCTCCACCCTCAGCGTGGAGTCTGCTTGAGATTATCCCTCTCTTTCTCCCTCTGCACCTCCCTCCACTTGTGTGCTCTCTAAATAAATATTAAAAATTTTAAAAATAAATACTATTAATATCAGTTAAATACAACCTCATGCATGCTATCTAGTGAAGCTCTATACCAAATAAGCTTTATTCCATATGAGAATAAGATTAATATAATTTTGTGCTATTGATGTGCTATATTTCTCCTTCCAAATGAAGATATTTTCTCCGTATTCCCATAGGAAATGTCTACGAAGTAAAATTTCATCTTTTTAAAATATCATCATTTTATTATTCCAAATATGCTAATCTATGCTAATAAAATGACTACTTTTATAAGCAGCTCTTTGTAACAATGAACAATCTCCAATTACAAATTTTCTCTTTTATCTATTTAGAACAATTATTGACAACACATAATCACAGAAGAGTTACCTAACCAAAACATACCATGTTCAATATAGAAACACTGAAAATATTGGCATATTATTAGATGAACTTATTCTGAAAATTCAAAGAATGGCAATAGGACATAAACAGGTTACAGTTTGAAATAAAATAGAACAGAGTTCAAATTTGGGTTCTACCAGATAGTATCTGGGATAGGAAACTAAGGGACTAAGCCATTTACCATAAATCAAGACAAATAACAGCATTATTCTTTATAGAGTTGCTATGCAAATTAAATGAGCTATTTCAATAAAATCATTAACTATTACAAGGTTATTGCAATAACAAATTTTGTTATACATTAACAAAATTTTATGTTAAGTTTTCCTTGTGACAGTTAACATTTAATGAAATTAGGTACCCTATGTCAAAAATAATAACCATAAAGTAATAACTGCTGATTCCACAACTTTAAAAACATTTATAATACTTGCATATTCATGTTCACAGCAGCACTATTCACAACAGACAAGAGGAAGAAAAAACCCAAATGTCCATCAATAGATAAATGCATAAGCAAAATTCAATGGAATAGTATTCAGCTTCAAAAAGGAAAGAAATCAGGGTGCACGGGTGTTTCAGTCCCTTAAGTATCTATCTTTGGCTCAGGCCATGATCCCAGGGTCCTGGGATCAAGCCCCACATCAGCTTCTGCCCCTCCCCACTGCTTGTTTGTTGTGTTCTCTCTCTCTCTGTCTCTTTCTCTCTCTCTCTCATAAATAAAATAAAATATTTTTAAAAATAAAATAAAAAGGAAAGAAATCTTATCACATGCCACATCATGATTGAACTTTAAGGATATTATGCTAAGTAAAATCAGCTATCACAAAGACAAATATTGTATGATTCCACCCATATGAAGCACTGAGAGTAGTCAAATTCACAGACACAAAAAGTAGAAGAGTAGTTACCAGGGGCTGGAGAGAGAAAGAAATAGGGAGTTGCTATTTTACAGGTGTGGAGTTTCAGATCTGAAAAAGTTCTGGAGATATTTCACAAATTATGCGTCAGTTACATGACTGAACACAAATGAAATGGGTTCAGATAATAAATTTTATGTTTTCCCCCACAGCAAAAAAAATGAAACTCTTCACATGTCTACACACACAGGTACAGCTTTGCACACACATACAGACATAAATATATATGTATCACTCCTCATTCACCTTATCCACTGGCAAAAAAAATTACACTACATTGAAAATACAGTTTTAAGAAAGTTTTGGGTTTTTTCCTTAAGCTTATTCATTCATTCATTCATTCATTTTTAAGTAATCTCTATACCCAATGTGAGGCTCAAACTCACGATCACAAGATAAATAGTCACATGCTCTTCAAGCTGACTTAGTCAGGTGACCCTAAAGTTTATTTTTCTTAAATTGCATAAAATACAAACTTTGACACTTAAAAAGTTTTTTAGTCCCTAAAATGCTGTATTATGGTACTTCATGATAAAAGAAAGTCAACAGTTTACTTACTTGTATTGTTGAGCAGAAATATCTAATGGTAGTTAATGAAAATGGCAATTATATATTTCCCTATCTTATTAAACAAAACACATGACCTATTTAACTGTCTCTTAAAGATGTAGGCTCTTTAAAATCCCTAAGTGTGTAGAATCAATAACTCAGCAGATAACTAAGTTTCTCTTAAAGAAAGTATTTCAAAGTTTCAAAAATTTTGTCTAGTTAATCCATTTCTAAGATGATTGGGTCCTGAGGCTCTCTAAAACTTCCTAGAAACACTTCAGACTCTAGTAATCAAACTTTCCAAATACCGATTATGCCACCTAAAAAAAAAAAGTTAATCATAAATCGAAATTCCATATTCAATCATGTATGTGAGTTCAAATGTATTCCAAAAGTATGGAATTTGAAGTACTTTTAACAATCTTACCAAGCTTAAGAACTTCGTATTTCATGCTCACCTGTATCTTTAGCACAATGCTGTGTACGCAGTAGTCGGTAGTCAACAAATATTTGTGAAAAGAATTTAAATTTAGAAACTTGATCTTAGGGGTGCCTGGCTGGCTCAGTCAGTAGAGCGTCCAACTCTTTATCCCAGGGTCGTGAGTTCAAAGCCCCACACTGGGCGTGAAAAACAAAAAAAAGAAAGAAAAAGAAAAAGAAAGGAGTCGTGGTCTTACCTCATTTCTCTCATCTACATCTTTGCATTTTTCAAGAAGAGCTTTCAGGGCAGGAATGTTTTCTTCTTCTACATAATTTATTACACTCTGTGATATCAGAACTGACATTTTCACAGAAAGCTGTAGTTATCTTTATTCCAATACCTGTTAAAGGTAGATTAGATAAAATATACATAATTTGTGATAAAAAAACTAATTTACTATTAACTATATTATCATTTTTAACCTTACACTTGTATGAACACATCTCCACTGTCAGGAATAAAAACAAGGCCCATAGCTCAGCTGTCAAAATGCCCACCACCTCCTCTCCCTTCCCAAGACTCTCACACGTCTCAAACTTAACTCATCCAAAGCCCACATGCATCTCCCAAGCCATCCTCATCACCCCTCGTAAACAGGAGCAAGTCCTCCACTGCTCCTTCATCTCCGTAAATGGCAGCTCCAGCTCCATTCTTCCATGGAATTATCTATGACTCATCTCTTACTCTACACTCTACATTCAATCTATTAGGAAATCCTTTTGGCTTCACCTATAAAACATTTCACATCCAACTACTACTCACCACCTCCATCACAACCACCCTGGTCCAAGCCACTGGGACATCTCATCTAAATCCCAACTGCTCTTCCTACTTCCATTTGCCTTCCCCACAGTCTAGCCTCCACGAGACAACCACAGTGATCTTCTAAAAACATAAGTCTGACCGGCGCTTCTCAAACCATAATATGCATCAGAATCACCTACAGAGCTTGTAAAACCCAGATGCCTGGGCCTTACTGCCAGAGATTCTGATCTGGTAGGTGTGGGTGCAGCCCGAGTCCACATCTTTAATAAGCTCCCAGGAGATGCTACTGCATCAGCTGCTCACTGAAGAGCCCTACCTGGAGTAGCCCTGAGTCAGAGTCCATCCTTCCTTGCTCAAAACCCTCCAATGGCTTCTCAAAGAATTCAAATCACAAGTGTTACCTTGGTCTCGACTCTAAGTGTCCTACCACTCCCCCTAACCCTTCACTCCCCCACAGCTTCAACATGCCAAGCACCGTGCCACCTCAGGGATTCTGTCTGCCTAAATCTCTTCCACCAGAAATGCATATGGCTCCCTCCCTCACTTCCTTCACTCACCTGATTAGGAAATTCTAACCTGACCCTGTAATGTAATATAGTAACAACCTCACACATCCTCCATAGAGGTCCCCACACTCCCACCCCCTTGCCCTGCTTTATATTCTCTGTGGCACTTACCACCATTGCAAATATAACATATTGTGCGTTTATTGTCCATCTACCACTCCTGAATGTAAATTCAAAAAAAGTAGGCATGTTGTTTTACCCAATTGGGACATCCAAATGCAAATAAACAAATCTCAATGCATACTTTGCACTAAATGCATATACTAAAATTGACCTAAATATCTAAAAGCACAAAACTTCTGGAAGATAACATAGACCATTTTGGATTAAGCAAAGATTTCTTCGATATAATACTAAAAGCATGTTCCTCAAAAAAAAAAAACAAAAAGAAAAGTGATAAATCAGAAGTTCACCAAAATCAAAAATGTTTTCCTTCCATTTTCCCCCTTCTTGAGCAATGTCAATGACTGGTATCCCATGTTTGTCCCCGCATTGTATTTTATAGCACATGACTTAGTTCTCAAGTTTCAGAGGTTCACAGACAGTAAGAATCATGCCTCAAGACAAACTCTACCCAGAGCCTCATTCGTATCTGATTTAGATAATGAGATTTAGAACTTGAGAGCTGACAAGATTCAAATGAGATTTTTGGACTTTGAGTTAATGCTGTAATGAACTGAGATTTTGGGGGGCCTTGGGATAGGGTGATATGTTTTGCACGTGGGGTAGAAGTCTATCTCTGGGAACTAGAAGACAGAAACTGCCTTCTGCCATATAAATATCATAAAAAGTGTCATATAAAGTATCATATAAATGGTTGCATTTATATGACATTCTGGGAAAGGAGAACTATATGGACAGAAAATGGATCAGAGGTTGTCAGTCTAAAAGAGGAGAATGAGGGGACTACACCAGGGTGCAAGGGAATCTGGGGAGTTCTTGGACTAGTCTATTTTCTGCTTGTGGTGGTAGTTACATGATTATATGCATTTGCCAGAATTTAAAACTGGACAGCAAAAAGGGTAAATAATATTGATGTAAATTGTATCTCAATAATACTTTATTTTTCAAAAATCCTCAAAAAAAGTTATGTTACTTGATCCAGTAACTTCACCCATAGATATCAATTCTAAAAACAGGAAACATGGACAAAGATTTTTAAAGACAACGCAATTTTATTCAAAAGAACAAGAAACTTAGGATGGGAAATTACATAAATTATAATATGTTCACACAGTGGAATAATATACAGTCACCAAATGTTGCTAAAAAATATAATGACAAAAAAATGCTTGTGATATACCCAGTGGCAGAAAAAATTAACTAAGAAAAACTATATATATAGCATCTCAACTATTTTAAATATATACATTATTAAATACTGAATGAAACAGATCAAATGTTGATGTCATTAATGTAATTTTTATCTTTTTTAGAAATTTTATTTCCTAACTCTCCAGAATGTGATACTTTTTTTCCCTGCATTATAACTGACATACAATATCCTATTAATTTCAGGTGCCCTCTGTCACCACACAAAGTTATTATAATATTACTGACTGTACTCCCTATGCTGTACATCACATCTCTAGGAATATGACACTTCTATCATTGCAAACCAGTAAGAGATTTTTATTAACAGTCATCACCAATATCCAATGCCTTCATTTGTTCTCACATCTTATAGGATCAAGTCTAACACCTCAGTAAGGCATCCAGAATCTGGCTCTAACTGCCACTCTTATCTTTTGATACCAGCGCCACTCCCTCCCACAGCCCAGCCAAACTACAGGGCTCAAAGCTGTCCCTACTTGAATGCCGCTCCACACACCTGCATTTGCTCAATTTACTCCTTCTATTTTGAACACCATCCTCACGTCCACTGTATCAAAGCACCAACCACTCTCCAGAGTACAACCGTTATTACCATTTTCTGTCTAATGTATTTCCTAACATCTGACATCAGCCAGCCAGACTCTCAGTGCCCTAGTTTAGGGCATTCACCATCTATGCTAATCAAGACTCCCTGGGGTACAAGAGACAAATTTAAACTAGCTTAAGCAAAGCAGGAAATTAAGGATACTGATTTATTTCCCATAACCACATTGTGGGAAAGGTGGGTGACACTGGACTTCAAATGCCAATAGAATTCTCATTCTCTTATTGGCTTAATCTACTTTTGTTATAGATCAACTTCTTCTACACAAATGGGAATATGGCTGCCAATGATTACTTAGTCCAAATCAGATAGTTCTTCAAACAGAGAAAGCAGACCATTCTTTGTTCCCAGATTCAAAAGTCTCACGTTGGGTCAAGTGCCAACTGGAACCAATTAAATACAGTCACAGGGCTGGGAAGGGGTTACAAGGTCACATGGTATTGGTAATATTTGCAGGAAAGAGGAAACTTGTAATCTAGGAATCCGTCCTAAGAATTTCTAATATACCAGCTCTCATCTGGATCAATGTGATAGTCCCCCAACTTATGTCTCCTCTCTCCAGTCTTCCCTCACCTCAATCAAGTTGCCACACTGAAGCAAGAGTTATCTAAAATACACTTCTTTTAAAATCCTTCTGGTGGTTTCCCATAAATTCATACTAGGAGAACAAAAGATGATGGCTTTATTACTCACAAGTCATTCAAGGGGGTGAAACCCTCAAAGCCTTTGAAAGCCACTATAAAGATTCAATTCTATAATTCCTATGAAAAGCTTTGCTCTGTGCAGAGTAGTGAGGATTCATAAACACAATACTGGGTTATAATTGTGAAGACCTGCAGATCCTTCACAATCTGGCCCCATCTTACCATTCCAGCCTCATCTCTGTCTCCCCTCCCAGCCCCATCCCTCCACCCTTGACCCAAAGCTGCTTCCCTACTCACATCTACTCTTCCAGGTCCAGGCAGACTAATCTGCTTGCAACCCTTGGCTGCCCCACACTTTCTTTTTACTAGGCCTCTGCATTTACTGCCCCCTCAGCTTCGAAAGCCCGTCCTCCACAGAGATGTCTGGACACTTTCTACTCATCATTATGGGTTGGTTCTAACAATGTCTTCTGGAAGCCTCCACTGACTGGCTGCTTGCTCTAAGCTGGGCCAGTGCCCTGATCTTAGTCTCTATACCCTGTGGATACGCCTAAGCTTTGACGGCTCGTATACCATTTTACTCATTCTCATCCACAACTCTAAACTCCAAGTTCTTGAGGAAAGACCCACCTTATATCTGGCATAATGCCTACAAAATTGGAGCAGAAAGAGAAAAGCAGCCCCTGACTGTCTGGAACTGGCCTGGCATGCACGGTTAGACCTTGGAATTCTCATGCAAAGATAAACATGGACAGCCGAGCACCTATGTAGTGTACACCCAAGAAACAATGAATAGCATGAATGGAATGTTTTAAGTAAAAAGAAGCGCTAAGACTGGAAAGTGAGGGTGGTTAGTTAGATCTGTAACTTCTTCAAGGATAAGGGCTGTCTCTCCTTTGTTCTTATATTCCCAGAACTTATCACAGGAATATACCAAATAGAAACATCACAGGTAACTGTCAAATTGAATAACTGCACAGGTGTACTAAACTTGCCTCTTCCGTAGGTCTTTGCCTGCTCTGCTACCCTCAACAGCCCTGTTTTCTACTATCAGCCATTATCAGGGATGGGCACATGATCTGGGACATGTGAGCGCTCAAAAACATAAGCCGGGCCAATGAGATTCCTCTCTTTAGAACTGGGAATCAGAAACCAAAGACTCAGTCATTATGGGCCATGTGCCAAATGATACAGTTTTGAGATAACCAGTCAGCAGAGAGTACCTAGCAGATATGAATAGAGAAGAAAGAAAAGAGAAGAAGAAAACAAATGCAGCCCCTGAGAGAGGCAGAAGGTGAAGTTGCCTTGGATCCTGATTTCCTGCTGATTCTCATTAAGTCCTATAAATCTCCTTTTCCCTGAGGTAAAAGAGTAAGTCTCTGTTCCATGCTAATATATGGCAGATAAAGCTGACAAACAGTTTTTGAGCAAAAGCAGGAAAAGGGAGATAGCACACTGGCATGATCCTAGGAAAGTTAATCTCCCAGCAGTGTATGTAGTCCAGGATAGAAAAATTACAACTCTAGACACCAGTCAGGGAGCCACCAAAACAACCCACAGGAAAGGGGACAGGCAGTGGGAATGAGAAAGAAATGTCAGATATGAGCTGGAATATAAAATCGCTCATATTTGACCTTTTAACCTATTAAAATACCCAGAAGAGAGATTCTGGACGTAAAAATCAAAGAAATGTGACTGGCAAGGATGACTAGATGCCAAGCGTCAGTGACTGGAGGAAGGTGTACCCATTAACAAAAAAAAAAAAAAGCATGTCAGAAAGAAGTGAGGACTTTTCTCTGCAGGGTTATGGCCTCCCCCCTCCTCCCCATTCTGGCCATGGGGTGCTTTGACCAGGCTGAATTTGAGGTGCTCCAAAAAAGATGGGTTGGTTAATCCATCCAGTATTTGTAAAAACCGATCTGGAAATCATTCACACAAAGAATGCAGATCGAGGATTCTCAAACTTGTGTGCAGCACAGCTACTCTGTAAGTTTGTCAAATACAAATATTCCTTGGCTTCTACCCAAAAGAATCCCGCCCGGTAGATCTGGGGTGGGCCCAGAACTGACATTTTAACAAGCACCCCAAAATAATTCTGATGAGTCTCCATGCGACTAAAGCTAGAGAACAAAGAACACAACCCGGCCGCAGCATTTCTCCCCTTTGGCTCTCCATCGGCTCCCGAAGGTGCTTTAAACATTTTTAGATATTCAGTCCTCAATGTTCTCAAAGTGTGGGCAATGACAATACATCAGAATCGCCCTCTTGGAATCAGAAGAGGTGATTCCAGAGCCACACCCCAGGCCAGCAGAATGGGAATTTCTGAGGGTAAGGCTAGAAAAACTACATTTTTTTAGCCAGCGCCCCTAGCGGCTGGCAGAGATGGTCCCATAAACAGTTATTAATAAGAAAACATTCTTCATTGGTTTAAACCTTTGTTTATGTCAAAACAACTTGAAAGAAAAACAATCCAATATTGCTGGCGGACAAAGAAATCGTTTCCCTATAAATAAATCATGGAAGCATCGTAATCAACGCCTTGCTGATATTCTGCCAGACACATAAAGGCCTGCACAGGACAATGGAGCAAGGAAGCCCGGTTAAGAAAGCAAAGGAAGAAAACTAACCCCCTCGCCCTTGGAAGCCCAGGGAAAGAAACCTGGAACACCTGCCTAAACGGTACCAGCTAAGGCGGGTCCCGAAATGGAGGGTGTACCAGCGGCTGCCACACAAAAGAAAAGAAATTGTTTACTAAGGCCCCTCTCCCCTTCCCCTCCCCCCTCCCCAGCCAAGCGCCTCTCCGCCGGCAGACAGACTGACCACCGGAGACACAGAGTCCAAGGCCTTCGCGGAGCTCCAGCTAGCGCGGCCTCTCAGGAAAGGCCAGATCTCGAGCTCACCAGGCGCCCAGCCGCGGGTCCCCACACCTCGCCCCCTCCCCCGCCGGCCGCGGCCCTGCCACACCGGGCCTCACCCCTCCCCCTCCCGACGTGGCCTCGCCCCCTCCCCACCCACGCCCTCCACCCCAGGCCGCCGGCCCCCACACCCGGCCTCGCCCCCTCCTCACCTGACCGCGAGCCACCACAGCCGGCCTCGACCCCTCCTCGCCTGGCCGCGAGCCCCACGCCCGGCCTCGCCCCTCCTCCCCAGGCCGCGGGCCCTCCACGCTCAGCCTCGCCCCCTCCCCGCGGGGCCTCGCCTCCACCTCCTCCCCCCGTCGTCCAGCGGAGCCGACCACCGCACTGACCGTCTCACAATCCGGCCTGAGGACCGCACCCACAGCTCGAACCGAAAGGTCCTGCTTGGCCGCAGGCGCCGTCAGAGGACGGGAATGGGAGAGGCAGCGGCTTCCAGCGCTTCGCCCTCACCGAACCCGGCGGCCATTTTCCTCCCTCTCCGCAAACTGACAGATCACGTGGTCCGGGCGGCGGGGCGGGGCTGCAGGTGGCCACGCCCCCGGAGGGCGGAGGAGCCCGAAAGCACCCGGGAGCGGGCGGGCGAGGTGGGTGCGGTGCTGGGTCAGAGGATGCTGGGGACTCAGCGGCCTTCGGGCCCTTCCCTCTGGCCTCCAAATGATTATATTTTTGACAAGTGCTCTGGGCAATATTTTCTTCCTTGTCAGTGTCACTCTTTTTATTATAGTTAATATTATAGAATAGTCCCTATTCACCATTGTAATAAGAATTTAGGCAGAGAAATAAACCCAATTATAACTTCAGAAGACATTGCTAATACATTGCAAACTAAGGCCCGCTCAACACTCTTCCTCCGAAACGCAGAGGCCAGGTGTCCACCCTGCCCGAGCGCCTGTGGGATTATATCTATCCTGGTCTTTCAGAGCCCACCTCCTCCCTGCCCAGCTCACCAGCCCTTGGTCTCTGCAGAGGGTACTCGCACTTGCCTGGGGCCAAAAGCGATTGAGAGCTTTCAACTCTCGTCCTACTGTGGACTCCTTTCAAGACTCCCTCCTGGAAATGTTCTGCTCCCTGGGCGTCTGTGACTCTCACTCTCCTAGATCCCCTCTCCGTTCCCTGGTGGCTGCTTTCAGATTTCACCTCCCTTCAACTGTTGATGTTTCCAGAGTGCAGCGCAAAGCTGGACTCTTCACCGTCCGCACCCAATGTGATCATCCTCCTGTGCTGCTCTGGCCTGGGGACCCAGCTGCTGCCCCCATCCACCGAGAGCAGAATTGGGAAGTCATTTTATACGGGCTCTCCCCACCCCACAAGGTCATCCCATCAGCCACTTCATCAATCCGGATCTAATGGCTGCAGAAACTCCCCACCAGGATTATCCTAAGAGCCCCCAACTCCTCTCCCTGCCTCTGCTGGTGCCCCACTCACTCATTCTCCAGGAGATTGCTCCCTTGGGTCACTTCTTTGATTAAATTCCTCAGCAGCCTTCCATTTCCATAGAATAAATTCCCAAAAAATACTTGGCATGCAGGATTCCTGAGGAGCTGGTCCCTTGCCAGACTTCCAGCCATCACTCTGGCCATTACTCTCTTCCAAGCCTGCTCCCATCCCCAGGCTAGCGAGTATTTACAGTTCCTGGAACACTGGGCCATACGAGGTCTCATCTCCGTTCTTTGCACAATGTTGTTTCCTCCCCTAGAGGTTCTTCTCTGTCTCCTGTCCAGCTGATTCCAAGGGATGCAGTTGAAGTGATCCCCATTTTTGTGTAGCTTCCTGGATAAGCTCAAGCAGATTTGGCCAGTCCATCTACTGTATCCACCTTCTTACTCCATAGTGCCTAGAGGGTCTCAGAGAGCTTGTGTTAAAGCATATTTACCCTGTTTACCTGTCTTCTCCCCACTGTAAGGTTCACTCCATCCTTATTTCACGCCAGCTCCTTTACCCTGTTTGGAACAGTGTCTGGCCTCAGTAAGCCAATAAGGAAGAAACCACACTATTTACCACCCTGTCATACGACTTGGGTTACTGCCTCCTTGTCTCATACATGGCTCGCCAGCATCTGATGGAGCCATGAGGCCTCATTGGCTTTTTCCAGAAGTTGCCAGATTGATCCATTGGGAAATACTTTTCAATGGTCCCCAAACTTGGCACATCACAATCATTCACAGACCGTCTTAAAAACTAAGACTGAGCTCAGGGATTTAAAAATACCTCCCCAGGGTGCCTGGGTGGCTCAGTGGGTTAAGGCCTCTGCCTTCAGCTGGGGTCATGATCTCAGGGTCCTGGGATCAAGCCCCTCATCAGGCTCTCTGCTCGGCAGGGAGTCTGCTTCCCCTTCTCTCTCTGCCTACTTGTGATCTCTCTCTGTCAAATAAATAAATAATATCTTTAAAAAAATTTTTTTAATAAATAAAAATAAAAATACCTCCCCAGCTGATTCCAATGACCTATCATTCTCAGACTTGGGTTTGAATCCTATTGGGTCCAAATCAGTGATTTCAAGATGAACATACTGTTTTTATGTCAAATAACTTTTGAGGGCCCACACAAGATAGCAGGTGATGTTTTAGTACCCACTGATTGTGAAATAGACATGGGATTTGGAATTTGTGGTTTCATAGGGAATTTGTGGTTTCATAGGCCAGAATGGCACCGTGTGCTCTTCACATAAAGAACTGTCTGAGTAGTCAGCAAGGCAGTTGACAGGTTTTCTTGATGAGTGTGTGGACACAAAGAGAAAATGTGGATTGGGTCAAAAAGCACTGAAGGTCTCACAGAAGTGTGTTGTCTAGTGAAATGATGACTCAGGGAGATGGGGTTCTTCAATCCTTGTGTGCCTTCTTCTGGGGGACACCAGTGTGAGAGGAGTTGCCCCTAGAATAATCCCTACCCCACACCACTGCCCCCAGCCCCTGCACCCCGTAATTTTTGCAAGTGCAGCAGCATTGCCTGGTTAGTGCATCCGCCCCTCCACAGCAAGGTCAGGGGCTTCTGCATCAGCTGAGCTCTGCCCACCACGTGTGAGCCATCCTGAGTGACCACGAATCAGCCCACCAGACAGCTTCTTTTGGAGGAAATTGGAATATACAGCAGTAAGCAAGATACAGGAGGTGGGGCAGGAAGCTGTCGCTCACCAGCTTCAATGGTCCTGACCCCCTCCGCACCACAGTGGGGTGTTCTCATCTATGAGCCTTGCAAATCCCCTTCTAGAAGTGGGACATTCAATCCCAGATGTTGAAAAGACAATTGCCTCTGCTACTCAAATGTCCTCCTCTCCCCCTTCCCCAAATAAAAATCCCTGAAGATACTCCATGTACAAGCTGTTCTTTTAGGAGTAATTAAAAAAAAAAAAAAAAACAGTCCAGATAACCGCCTGGAAAGAAGCTACTGGAAACAGGCTTTGCTCCAGCCCACATTTTGATGGAGGATGAGAAGAAGATGAGAAGGGTCAGATTCCAAGGATGGCAGAGTGAGAAGAGAAGCAACAAAGGAGAGAAAAGATTCACCAAGTAGGGTTCCCCCTCCATCACAGGTCTGACCTGGGGAAGGGTTTTAGTGTTATACCAGGCCAAGCATATAATTACCAAAATGAGAACTTTTACTGAGTAAAAGTGACTAGGTACAATCAAAGAATGAGGAGAAAAATTATGAAATGATGAGCCCGACTGGAAATTTCTTCCAGGGGTGGAAAGCAACAAGTAGCCAGGAGCATTTACAGCTGCAGTCCTGAGGAACAAAAAAGTTACTTTATAATCCCACTGCAGCCCATTCTCTTCTATCATCATTACGGTTACCTTTACCTATTTTGATAATGAATATTTCCTAACTCGTGCCAAATGCTGTTTATCCCTCTCATACTCAAGGACTCTAACACTCCTATCTTGCCCAATGTAACTCTTGCAAAATAGGAGTGAAATGCCTTCTCCTCAGCTTTCTTCCAAACATCTCTCTCTTTCCATTTTCCTCGGTCTTTCTGCAGTTTGTATGGCTTGCCTAAATCTTTCTGGCAAACCCACCCTAAGGGCTTTCTTGCTTCAGCAGAAACATGTGAATCACTCCAAGAGTCTGGCTTGCCTACTTGTCATGTGCTATTATGTGGAGGGAAAACTAGGAGTTATCTTTCCATCCCTCACCACTCTCCCCATCCACACTGTAATTTTAATTACCCTTTCATCTTTTTTTTAACAATATCAGCATACTGGGATGAGGATTTCAGCAGTCCAAGCTCTTCACATGGCTTCAATTTCCTTGCATATCAGATTTTCCGTAGAAATCTTAAAAAGTTATGGGGCTCCTGGGTGGCTCAATCAGTTAAGTGTCTGACTCTTGGTTTCCACTCAGGTTGTGATCTTAGGGTCCTGGGATCAAGCTCCCCTCGTGCTCTGAGCTCAGCGGAGAGCCTGCTTGTCCATCTCCCTCCCCCCCTTCCTCCCTCCCTCTCCCTTCTGCTCCTCCCCCCACTCAGGCTCACAGTCTCTCTCTCTTTAAAAGAAATAAGTGGGGGCGCCTGGATGGCTCAGTTGGTTGAGCAACTGCCTTGGGCTCAGGTCATGATCCTTGAGTTCCGGGATCGAGTCCCACATCGAGTCCCACATCGAGTCCCACATCGAGTGCCACATCGAGTCCCATATCAAGTCCCACATCGGGCTCCCAGCTCCACAGGGAGTCTGCTTCTTCCTCTAACCTCTCCTCTCATGCTCTCGCTCACTTTCTCTGTCTCTCAAATAAATAAATAAAATCTTTTTAAAAAACGTGTTTTTTTTTTAAAAAAAGAAATTAAAAAAAAGAAATAAGTGAATAAAAATCTTTTTTAAAAAAGAAATCTTAAGAAGTCACACACTATCTTGCTTTTAAAACAGCTTTCCTCTGATTATAAAAAGGAACATATGTTCATTATGAAGAATTGGTAAAACACAAAAATTCAAAGAGTATCTCCCCTAATCTCACCACATAGAATTCTCTAACTTTTCAAACAGATTTGAAGCAAAAACTTTATTGACCAAAGTTATTACTTTAAACATTCATCACTGAAAAGCAGCAGGGGGACAGGGATGTTCCTGTGGTGTCATTTCTTTCCGCCTTGACTGATGATGGCAACACTATCACTTCTCAAGGTGTCTTGGCCAGTGTGCTCCCTGACCACTTTGATTAGTATGTTCCCTTTGCATTAAAACACACACATACACACACACAAGGAAGTTTCCTTCACCCTGGGATGGCACCAGAAAGAGAAGGACCCTAAGACCCCGAGCTCAGGTGGGGAGAGAGAGGGAGAGACAGAGACAGCCAGAGTGGGAGAGCTGGAGGAAAGTTAAAATAGCGTTAATTATCAGTTCACATGAAAAAGACTGAGTTTTAGTTGTTTACAGCTCAACTTAAGTCCAACAAGGCTACCAGCAGGCCAGACACATTTTCATGTGCCCGACGTAGGAGGCTGACTTAAAGGAACTACAGGAAAAAGGAGAGACATTTTTTCTTTTTTTTTTTTTTTAAGATTTTATTTATTTATTTGACAGAGAGAGGGAGTGTACAAGCAGGGGGATTGGGAGGTAGAGGGAGGAAGAGAAGCAGACCCCTGCTTAACAGGGAGCCTGACTCGGGGCTCCATATCAGGACCCTGAGATCATGACCTGAGCCCAAGGCAGACGCTTAACGGACTAGGCCACACAGGTGCCCCGGAAAGAGAAATTAAGGATGCAGTTAATATGCAGATCAAATAAGCTGTGTGTTTGCTGAACCCCACCCCTGCCCATAAAAACAGAAAACAAGTTACACTTGTATGTGTATGTGTATGTACATTTGCAGTAAAGAATAAGTCACGTATACTTCCCTTCCTTTATACTGCTGCACAGGCTTTTCCTGAAAGTAATTTTCCTTCAGGGGCACAGGTAGGCCATAAACAGATAAAATTACTGAAAACTTTTATTAACTTTTATCAAGAGTAATAGAAAAGTAGCCAACAGGATGATTCAAAATACATCCAACATAAGGAAGCAGCCCGAATGACCCTCATCTGACTTTCTGAATCAGTTCATTTGGGGAGAAACTGACTAATGATGGAGAACTACAGAATTTTATTCCAATAATCATGTGCTCCTGACGGTTTGTTCCATTAGGAATTTGGGCCCATAAACCACAGTGGGAGTAAGTATTTTTAGTCTATGATGGTGGTGCTTTTTGGTGGAAATTCCTGTACGAATGGCTAAGCCATCCAGACTTCACGCTGCCACAGTGATTGCATGGAAGTTTCTTTTGTCTAGAGTATAACATTTCAATATATTAATGTTTGCCAAATCATCTTTATTTTCATCAGTATTGAAAGTGGAAACCTTGCTATCCCCATGCGGCTCTGGACTGCCTCTTTTCCACAGCCTCCCCTATCCCCCAAACCTGTCACTGTCCCCGGATTTTATGTCACATTTTTAGTAAAATATCCCGTACCTCCTCAATTGCTTCCTTTCCATGTTCACTCTAATGAAAACCCAGATCCCTCGTGGGGTCATGCCTTTCCTTGAAGACCCATTAACTCGTAGCTGGTTTCCCTCTCTCACCACTGGGCCTGGATCCCCTCCTTCCTTCTCACTGTCACATGCAAAAAAATTGTCCCTGCTTCCTTCCTAAAACACTAGACTTTAGAAGCTCAGGCCATCCCCCCTTGCTGCCGACACCTGGGTCACTCCCCACTAGAAAATATGGGAACCTGGTTAGCGTCATTTTCTCCAGCACAAAAACCCTGATGATTTCAACATCCTTACAGAAAAACCTGCCAGGACTCTGGCCTCCCAGGTCCCTGACCTGCCTTCCCGGGAAGATCTTGTCGCCGTTCTAAGTCAGGCCACCAGTAGCCGTGCTTCAGACCTTGTTATCCGCCAGAAGTTTCCATTGCAAACTGTGCTCTCAGTCACCCCTCAAGCTTCCATCTCCCTCCCCCTGGTACACAGTCTCCAGCTGCCCTGGCGGCACTGTGTGCCTGTCCCAGGACCTTAGTCCACCGTCTTACTCATTTCCCTCACCTTGCTTGGACTCTGGTCTGGAATCAGTGACGGACCATCCCTACAGTTAGAGCGCTGTTCTTTAAAAGCACAGGGATTCTGATGAATTCTGTATCGTGTAGTACAGCAACAGCAACAAAGTATGGTGCATTGGTAATTGTATCCGCTAAATCCCCAAAATATACAGACATATATAGAGATATATGTGCTTTTTATTTTAGAATAGTTTTAGATTTACAGAAACTGTGGTAAAGATAGTAGCATTCCCACATACCCCATGTTTCCCAATTTTTTTTAAAAGATTTATTTATTTATTGAGAGAGACAGTGAGAGCATGCACAGAGCAGAGGGGCAGGGGGAAGAGGAGAGAGAGAGATTCTCAGCAGACTCCGTGCTCAGCTCCAACACAAGCTCAACCCCACGACCCAGAGATCAGACCCGGAGACCAAGACCTGAGCCAAAGCCAAGAGTCGGATGCTCGAGCGACTGCCCTACCCAGGCTCTCCTGTTTCCCAAATTGCCAACATCTTACCTGAGATGGTACATTTGTTATAACTTTAACCAACGCTGATACATGACTGATTAAAGCCCACACTTTATTCAGATTTCCTTAGCCTTTCTTTTAGTCTAACGGCCTTTGCAGAACCCCAAGTAGGATCTACTACATTCAGTCGTTATGTCTCCTTAGGCTCCCCTGACAGTGACATTTTCTTAGACCTTATTTTTGGTGACCTTGACAGTTTTGACGCATATTGGTCAGGTTATTTCACAGGATGTCTCTCCATTGCGATGTGCCCGCTGTTTTCCTCTTGAATAAACTTTGGCAGGAGAGAACATCCTTTTTGACAACTTTACATGTCTAATGATTGAAAGAACATTTCAAATACTAGCACGACAAGCCCAGGAGGCTGGCTTTAGGCAGGGCCAGGCTCATGCCTTGGCCCCGAAGAGAAGTAGGTCACGTTTGAATGCTTAGCATTCATCATTATTCCTGGCACATCACAGAAGCTCACTGAACATTCCCTGACTAGCGACAGTGAGGCTGTATCCTGATGATGAAACCGGAGTTAGCTAGGCAGGAAAGGTCGGGGGGGGGTGTGGTACAGAGGGGAAGTCTGGGTAAAGGACCAGCAGGTACAAACGCTGGGAGGCAGGAGAGATCGGAGGAAGTATAATTATCCAACGTGCCTGGAGCATAATAAAAGTGGGGGCCTTAGTCCATTCAGGCGTTTTACAAAGAACCACAGACTGGGTGGCTTATAACCAATGGAAACTTATTTCTCACAGTTCTGTAGGTTGAAAGTCTAAGATCAGGGTGCCAGCCTGGTCACATTCAGATGAGAGGCTCTCTTGCAAGTCGCAGTCGGCCCACATTTACACTGTGCCCTCCGTGGTAGAAGGGGCAAGGGAGCTCTCTGGGGTCTCTTTTCTAAGGGCACGAACCCCACGAGGCCCCACCCTCAGGGCCCAAGCACCTCCCAAAGGCCCCACCTCCTCACAACATCACCCGGGGGTAGGATTCCAACATAACTTTCAGGCTAAGGGTAGCATACGGGTTTCTGACCTGGGGAACCAGGGAACAACTCACGAGAGCTAATGAGATCACCATTACGAGAAGAATCACAAATTCTGGGCTGATGAAACTAGATCATGAGTTTCATGTCCTAAATTTGGGGTGCCTGTGATTTTTAGGTGTGGAGGAAGTAGGAGGACAGACAGGCGTGTGGACAGGAAATCCATCATGGTGGCCCTGTAGACAGCGATCACCCAGAGGCAGCAGGAGAAGCAAAGGAAAGGTTAACAGAAGCAGAGAAAAAGTCTCAGGAAGACAGTGATCAACAGAGACAAATGCTGCAAAGAGCACGTGACACAAACAAGGAAAACCAAGTACCGTGATTCAGCAACAGAGGTAAAAAATGACCTTATAGGGTGTTCAGTAGGGGAGGGTTGGGGTCAGGTAAGGAAGCAGAGGTCCTGTGTTGATTTCTCTTTTAAGCAGCTTTATTGTATAGGCTGTGCATTGTAGGATGGTTTTCCAATACTTGTCTGTTTTGGTTTTTTGGGGGGGTTGTTTTGGTTTTTTTTGGATGAGGGAAGCTCAAACCTAAGACGTGTTTATAACATTCTTCCTGAGGTGGATGATTCATGAATTTAAAAAGTGTGGAGTGACCAGCAGGAACTCAGCTTTCTTGAGGGACTTTGGCCCCCTTGGCCAGCTGGAGGGACCTCACCTTACCAGCCCTTGGTCTTGGGGTGCTGGGCAGCTGCCTTCCCCATTGATGGTATGAATAGCTGCACTTCCGCTCAGATCTTAGGGTACTCTCATTCTCACCCTGCCCAAAGGGATGCCACCAGTGACAGCATCCCTCTACTGGACACAAGGCACCCCATTCTGCCCTGGCCGGCAGATCAGGCCCTGCCTTTCTCCGGACCGTGGGTCTCAGCCCTGTGCTAATGGACACCGCTGGTATTCCTCTGAAGGACGGGACCCAAAGAGCTAACACAAGCACAAAAGCATATTTGAAAAACAACAGACATGTCATAAGAAAAGAGAAAGGATTTTACCAGTAAGGAGAAATTCAGTCTTTTAATGGCATTACCAGCCTGAGCCAACACACGCGTCTTGCTATGACACCTAGAGCAGCCATACGAAATCGAACACAAAATTATTTTTAAGGTCACACAGCTAAGTTTGAAAGAAAGAAAGGCAACCCAATGAAAAGCTGACCAAAAGAGGCTCATAGGGACACGGTTGTTACTTCTGAGGGAGAGAGGAGGGAGAGGGATGCTGGCCTTATGTGCCATGTGCTTTTTATTTAAAAAAAAAAAAGGCAAATTTTCAATCTAATGTGGTAAAAGCACCTGCTTGATCTGAGCAGTGGGATAGGAGTGTGTATTTCTGTAGCGGACTATACGCTTGAAATATTTCATAGTTTTATTTTTTAAAAATTGGTCTAAACTCCATTTTCCCCCCCATTATGCCTTTTTCTGATTGGAGGGAAGATACGTTATTGTTGGAGAGTTGGCACACTGCGGATCTAAACTTATCTTTCTTCTATTTGCGTGTAATACTGTGAAATTCTTGACACATGCTTTTCTTCTTCCTCTAATCAATGGGGGGGGGGGGGGGGGGGGGGGGGGGGGGGGGGGGGGGGGGGGGGGGGGGGGGGGGGGG
>CM052811.1:4834427-4911178 GCA_028533885.1 Nasua narica
ACGCAGGTGGGAAGTCATTAAATAATTGTGGAATGAAAAGCTCAAAGTAAAAAGACAAAATACCTTACATAATGATGTCCATCTATATAAAATATAGATGGGCCTTCCATACTGTGAAGCCAATTCAGTGACCCCCGCTGTCTCGCTCGTCCGGATGAACACGGGGAAGGGATGGGCCGGCAGGCAGCGCCGGCTGCTGCATCCCTACCGCTCTGGGTCATGGCCCAATTTCAGCACAGCCCTGAATCTCAAAATGGGGTCATTAAATCTGCCATCGCAGTCTATGGTCTTCCAGGGAGAAAGCACCAAGACGGGATTGACTCGGATGTGTTCAGCCTAGCATCTTTGTACAACGGTACAAATTAACAGAGGTTTCCTCCACAACGGTTCACGGCACAGTCTAGAAGAGCCTCTGCAAACACATTCCAGGGCTCCCTGGGGGTTGAAATCATGGCACAGGAACCTGGTCGGGCTGCTATAGATACCATATACGGATGTAAGGGTTTGGCTTGGGTTTTTTTATTTCTTTTTAAGATTTTATTTATTTATTTGAGAGAGAGAGAATGAGAGAGAAAGCATGAGAGGGGGAAGGTCAGAGGGAGAAGCAGACACGCCGCTGAGCAGGGACTCCGGGATTCCGGGATCATGACCTGAGCTGAAGGCATCAGCTTAACCAACTGAGCCACCCAGGCGCCCTGGCTTTGTTTTTTAAAGTAAGCTCTTGGCCCAACATGGCGCTTGAACTCACAACCTCAAGATCAAGAGTCACACCTTCTATAGGTTGAGCCAGCCAGGTTGAATTGCCTTCCCAAGTGTTTACAATGCGACTACAGTTTGTTTTAAATAATTTTAAGCAGTTAAGAGTCAACGACGCCTTAGAAAACGATCATCATATTTAAAAATCCTTCAGTAAAAACAGAGCATCTCACTTCCCGTGATGGGACAGGCCCAGTATTCAGTCCTACAGGCGGAATTTAAAGCCTCTGGAATTAGGAAACACTCACACACGCACACATATTTTTAAACTACGGTTTTAATCATTTTTAAAGACACACAAATTTAGAAAAGAACATTTATACGCAAGTTAAAAACATCTTTAAAACCCAGCAATAAGCCAGCAGTGCGGCGCTGAGGACACGGATTGGAAACGAGCGGTCGAGGAATTATCACGTCACAGGCTAACGGACATGGGGGTAGTTGAAACTGACAGCCACACAAGAACTAATTTGTGGGTCTGTTGAAAAATAACACTTCTTTAAAAAAATATTTTGGAACGACGACAACAAAGCACAGAACACCGCGTGCTAGTCTCACCCAGGGAGGGTCGACGGGCGCGGTCAATGCCGGCTGCGGGAATGGGGGCCCTCCTCGCGTTGGGGCGACACTGTCCCAGGACTCCTGGGCCCAGATCCCGACACGGCTCTCAAAGGCGGGCAGGAACGACCTCACGCTGCCTCGCTCTGCATGGGGAAGGGTTTCTCTTGGGTCACCTGAATTATTTTTTACTTCCACCCCTATTTTTCATAGGGTGCCCTTCTGGTTTGGAGAGGTGGTCGCACCCTGGGGACAGAGATGGAGACCGGCTTGGGACATGTCTGGGTGGGATGTCGGATTCCCCTCTCCTGTGACCAAAAGTCAGGGGCAAGTGTACCTTGTGGGCAAAATCTGCAGCTACAGAACCAAAAATACTTCAAATCGGGAAGAGGCCTATTTTATAAAGTCTGTCAAAGTCTTTACATGTGTTTTTCCTTTAGCAGGCAAGGACAAGAAGAGATGTCACCCAATTAATTTCTCAAAGAAGTCACCCCAAAATAGAGACTGGGTAGGATACAGTAATTTACAACTCCTGTCAAAGGCAACCAGTCACTTTTTTTCCATCTCAAACATGTTATTAGGAAAATGGTTAGTCATTCTACAGTTGTAACTCTGTATCTTTCAGTTTTTCATTATATTTCCACTTCTTTTTACAGTAGCAAAATCTGTTTAAAACATGAGTGGGGAGGTGGCTAGGCACCATCGAGTAAGCTTTAGACGGTGATTTTAGATGGATTTTATACCGTTCTTTATAGAACTAGATAGTCTTGGGGTTGGTCTGTTTTTGCTTTGTAAAAGCTTCACTAGAAGAAGATGAGTATAATTAGTTTAAAAGGCAAGACAAATCAGTCGGCATAAAAGTGTGTCTTCAGGCTCGGTTCCAGAAAGTCTTCCCAATCAATGACCTATAGAGCCTGTCAGTTGTTCACTGGGGTTTCCATATTAAAAATCTATTAAAATAAATATTTGAAAACATATAAAAACATTAATAAGCAGCCCACTGATTAAAACGTCATTGGCTGCACCCTCTATACAACGAAAGCCTCGAAAAGCAGCTTAGTCACTGATTTTAAGAGCATTCCTACAAAATACCAATGTGGAAAATCTCATTTTAAATTTTCTTCTGTAAGGAGAGTTGCTACAAATCGATTTGGCCACATGGGGCTGCAGAAACACACTGTGAGACCCTCAACAGGCTGATCTTTCAAACCCAAGTTTCTGGTGCGACTTAGCAAATCTTTTCCTTGCGCCGGGAGCGTGCACAGATACAGACCTGCTTTTACAAGGACGTCTGTGGAAAGCAGAACTTTTTGCATCTCAGATTCTTGCAGAAATCATCAGCCATTCCTTAAACGCACACTGGGTTCAGAGTAAGGGTTTAATAAGGTACTTGAGGGCAGTTAAGATTACGTTTCACAGTGTTATGTAGAACTCCGCACCTACGTTATTTCTGATGGACTCCATTTCAGCCAGGATAGATGACTGGTGGCTGAATAAAGCTCCATGAAACACTGGTTTATATTCAAAACTCTGGACAGACCCTTCCTTGACACAATAGTGGGCCCCATTCCAAAAAATTACTCTCCAGTTTTTTCTTTCAATTATAACGTATAACTCTTACAGTCAATTAACAATTTTAGATTATTGAGGTTTAAGGTTGAGGTTTAAAACAAGGGAACAAAAAAATATAAATGTCCAGAGTTGTTCGTGAATATACAAATTAAAATTATAAGGGATGAACCTTAAATAGGAAAGATTTTTTTTTTGTCCTACATATAATCTAGTCCTTGAATAAAAAAAGTAGACGTTTCGTATTTTAATGGCAAAATTTTGTTGTAATTTCTTTTGTAGTTTAAAATGGGTAACTAAATTAAATGTGCCTTAACAATCTTTGAATGAAATCGTATTTGAGAAGTTATAGAAGGTAAACCCTGCCCAGTAAACTTGGTGGTTTGTACTAACATTTTCTAGAACCTTCAATTTCACCTGAAGCACAACCAACCAACCAAGCAGAGAAAGCACAAGGAAAACCTGTTTCTTTCAATAGAGACTGCTTCATCACCATAGATTCACTTTAAGGGCTAAACTCTGTGGAAAGGGATGCTGTCACACCTTCTGATTTAACAAATTGGAAGGTTTTCCTCTGTTGCCAAGAAAACCTTTTGAAAAGTCAGGGCTTTGAGCTCAAGAGATAAAAGTACACATCGGTTCTGACAGCAAATCTGCCTTTGTCTACGACTCTCACAAGTCTTGCTTATGGCTCCCACTCATTACAAACACAACTGGTCATAAACTTTCAGAACTGATCCTTTAACTTCTTATTAAGGAACTTCCATCTAGAGGACAGGGGACTTGCCCAAATCCTAACTCAGTGATAACAGAGCCGGAAGAACACCCAGGTCTCTTCCCAAGACAATAAGTGCTTCAGTTGAGTTACCTTCACTGTCTAGAACCGTCCTTTTGATTGCACACTTTTCTGAAAAGTGGGAACTGTGGAAATGTCACACATGGCGGGGGTCAACGACAAAAATAATCTTTAACCAAAAATAGGGTGGCGGCTGGACATTGTGGAAGCCAAATAAACCTTTTCTATTAGGCAGGACATCTGAGAAGTCAAGTAAATTTCCCCAACTACCCTGAGTTCCAAGACAAATGCTTCTTTTAAAAACGGAGAATAAGTGACTTGTAAGATGGTGATAGCTGAGATACATCAAATTAACTGTGACTGTTTCAAGAAAATGAAACTGAGGGAAGAATAATTACATTTGTTCAATTTTTTTTTTCCCTGAGTAGTATAATAATGAACCAAGAGTATAAGTATGATGGTCATTGATCATCTCTAGAGCGGTTTCAAGACAACTGAAGAGGGGAGAAATGATAGAAATATGTACGGCATCTAGTTCTGTTGATTAAAACAGAAGAAACACATAGTACAACGAATCTCTTTATACTTAACAGGATGTGGACACAGAGCAGCTTTCAAATCTACTGTAAGCGGAAGTGAAACAGTCATCCTTACTTACAACACTCCAAGCGGATATATTCGTTTCAGAGAGCACAAAGAGTTTCTTCTTGAGGAGAAAAGTCAAGCTGAGAATTAGAATTACTTCTTTAGTTTTTCTTCTAGATTACGCACTCATGATTATAATTTCTCCACAAGTAGAGAAAAGCTATCCAAAAACCCTTTCGTGCAAACAACAACAACAAACAAAAAACACCACCCAGTTGATCCAAGGGGATGAAAATCAGTCAAACTGTACAGATAACGTATCATCTTCAAAGCAACTGGAAAATCCTCAGTCATCTTGCTGTCTGTGTGATGGCCCTAGGAGTACATTCGCCGAGCCAGAAAAAGGTAATGGTGATTTTAGGCTTACTGGCTGAGAAATGACATAGGAAATAGAAATACACAGGGATTATTTATAAATGGCCAGATGGGCTGAAAAAAAGTCTTATTAAGCTTTCTTGTTTTCACTTATGACAGGCCTAGACTTGTCTTTGAAACTCTAAATTTCTTTCTTTTTTTTTTTTTTAAATAGTGATCAGATTCTCTGCAGCATTAATTAAACTGAGGAGACCTCTCAGGGGCAGATACTTTCCATGATTATTCTTTTCTAGCCTCTCACATTACACAGCCAGACTAATTTCGATGCATGGGAAAAAAAAGAGACAATTTATTTAGCTCTCCATCCTATCCTGGGAAGTAATGGGACATAGCTAACCGCAGCAGGTGGAAAAAATTCACCTTTAGAAAAATAAAAATATTTCATATAATCAAAGACCAGGATATTTCTAATGTTCTACAAAGACACATTGATATTTTTGCTGATTAAGATCTTGAAAGTTCCAAGTACATTTGCAGTTCCTTTCTCCTTTAAAGGAGGAGCTTAAGCCAGAGAGTCGCTCTGCCATAACTTCATTTGCAAACTTATTCACGACAAAGATAAAAAAAAAAAAAGACTCTCCAGAGACAGACAATTTGCATTTCATTAAAAATTTAAGGCAAAAAAAAAAAAAAACTGGTTAAATAAAGGTGAAGTCCAATAAAAGATTGGTCAAATGAAAGTGGAGTGAGAAGGCCCAGCCCACCTTCCTCTCTCCCAGCCCCTGACCCCAGGATTTACTACCTATGACTGAAGCCCTCACCCAGGCTGGCCTCACATCCCAAGACTGTAGAATTAAAGGAGACATCTAGTAATCTGAGGGGAGATTAATTGTGGTGAAAGGGCTTAGAGGATAAAAGCACATTTTCCTACTTTCAGAATCTAAAACTCATTAAAGAGAGTTAAGAGCAAAATTTTAATGTGAGAATTTAAGAGTCTGGAAACTAATTTCTTTTAGTCTCTAAAAATGAGGGTCAGACCCAATGACCGTAAGCTTTCATTTCCCTTAGACTTTACCAATTCTGAGTTACACTGTCAAGGACAAGAAAGTGATTAGACAGATCGTCACCTTACTCTGTAATTTTTCCTTCACTGCCCTCGTGCAATCTACCAAGACTATTTTCATAATCCCTCCATAATTCTATATAATTCATGTTTGCTAAATTTTGCTTCAAGTCCAAAATATTAAAAAGTCATTTACACGTTTATGTCTTTACAGAATCACAAAGAACTCAGAGAAAGAAAGAGGGAAAACACTTCTGCTGGGCACCTGTGCCCTGTCCCAGCCGTGTCACCGGCTCCGGGCCCGGTCCATGCGGTGCTTCCGTCCTTCATGCTCCTTCCTTCTTCTGTCATCTTCTCTTGCTCAGTTTTTTCTTTCTTTCTTTCTTTTTTTTTTTTTTTTAAGAAAATAAGCTTAAAATATCACATTACCAACCTTTAATTATGTTGAGGAAATTCTCCCTTGATGGGCTCGGACTGACACAAAGTAATTAAACTCTCCAGGACAATAAGCCACCCATAATTTGGCACCCATCACCGCTGACGGTCTCGCTATGTGCTGTAGTCATTTGAGATACTTTAAGAAAACCCTTCAAATACTGAGATGTTTATTGCATTTTAAAGTGTCCACAATCTTAAATATCCTGTTTCGAATTCCTCCAGAATTCCTTTACAGCACATGACATCAAATATTGAAATAGTGTTCTCACAATATTACACTTGAAAATACCATTTAGGAACAATATTTTAGGAAATAGAGGGTTTAAGGCAAGACATTCATTTGGAAAAGGTAACTTCTCTCAATCGCCCAGGTTGACACGGTTATTTTTCAACCTCTTTAGTGCCTTGGGATACGCAACATACATTCAGCAACTGGGCACATGTATGACCCTACGGACATCTGCTGGGGTCCTGAGTGCCCATTGAAATAGTGGAAATTTCTCTAGATAAGGCGTGGCCCACAGGGACATGGCATGGGAGGGGTTATTTGCTCCATTCCCAATCTGGTGTACAGGAAATTCCCCATCTAGATCCATCCCAGTCGCCCCCCACATCATCTCTTTGCAAATGGACACAAATCCCTCAAGAAGGTGCTAAGATCGGTTTCTGTTAACAGAGACAAAATAGCCATCAGAGTGTTTTCCCCTTCATTGCTTTAATGATGAATGTCTAGAGGCTATTTCTTGATTCTGATTGCAAACATTGTTTGTTGTGGGAAAACTATTCTGTCCCAAAGAATTTCCTCTTTCATCACACTTTTTGGATCGCGACAGTGGCACATTTTCATGTGTAGTCTTTCCTCTTTGAGTTTTTTTCACCGGCAACAACAATAATACTAAGATACCAGCAATGTGCAGGCAGTAATACCAGGAGCTAAAAGAAAAAGGGCAGAGTTTATTTTACTAAATTCTCAAAATGAATCCTTAGCAATGGCATTCTGGTCGAAATGTCACAGGCCCCGCGTCGGACGTGCACGCTTACTCTGCTCATCGTGCACTCTGCCCCCTCGCCCACCCCACCCCCGAGACGAAGCTCTCCAGCTGGGCCAGTGGGTATTTATAAAGCACCCTATAAACCCAGGCCACTTAAAAGCATGATACTAGGTATCGTATTACATTCCTCTGCAAAGGTCGTAAGTGCATGGCTACACAGAACAAAAACAAAAAGGTACTTATTAGCAGCTGCAGCGACCTGAAAATAATCCCTCAAATCCACAGAAATGAACACTGCAAGCGAACAAAGGGAACGCAGAGCTTGTCGGGACCTGAATGCTCTGGCCTCCTCTTCTGTGCACGGTCCCTAATTAAGTTACAAATACTTCAGCGATGGGAGTAAGAGATGCTATTGCGCCTGACGGCTGCCGTCACATAGTAAAGAAACGCCACGGTATTAAAAATATTGCTAGAAGCATTATTCCTGAAATCAAATATAAATCAAGTGTGACCGAGGCTGTTTTTAGAGTTGGAAACGCAAGTGATCGTTTGATTGTGTGACTGTTCACACAAAAAGTATCTGGGATAGAGAAGCTAACCAACTGCTCGATTACATGTAAATGTACGTGATAAGTTTGTGAAAAGGGGGATTTCAGCTCGAGTTACTTGATATCTTCCTGTATGAGTGTCGCCGTACTTAGGGCGGCAGTTTTTGGCCAGACCACTCTGCGTTGTCGTCCTGAATGCTAGCGTAATGGAGACTCTATGGGAGGCGAAACTTTTGATCTCAAAGATACCACGAACACAGCAAGACTAGAATCTGGTGCACACGGGAGGGGAGAGAGAGTTAAAACAAGGAATTCAAAACAAGAATTTCTATAATACAGAGAAGACAAAGTATCCGTGAAACAAAAGAATAAGAAGGGACAAATTCATGAACTAGAAGAGATTCTTTTTTTTTTTTTTTTTGACTAAAGCAATTAAGAGAATAACTCCTGGTAAAGAACAAGCTACACTTTTTTCTTTTTTTTTTTTTAAAGTGATCTGTCGTAGTCTCCATTGTTCATCTTATTTTAAGTTCTATCCTTTCCTTTTCAGAGTGAACCGTCTGACGGCCTGAACTCCGGGCACACAGACTTTACCAGGACTCACTTGTGATCATCAGAAGATATTTTGCTTCCGCTCCCAGAATATCCCGAGTGACATGTAAGCCTCTGCTTGGACACATGAACTCTTACACCCGGGCCCCAGAGCAGGGCTGAGCACACTGGCCCTCGGGTCGCATCCAGCCCGCTGTCACTGTCCTTCCTGGAGGTACGAGTCACCTGTGACGTTGTATTAGCTCCAGGTGTACGACACGGTGACTCGATAAACGTACATAGAGTGAAACGATCACCCTGGTGAGTCTAGTTAACATCCAAGTGTAAAAAGAACAGCTACACCTTCCAGTGAAACCTCTGAGAGATCGGAGGCGGGGCTCGCCCCGCTGAGACTCCTCTAAATCATGCTCGTCTGAGGGCTGCGGGGTGGGAATCGTTCCATAAGAAACTTGAGACTTGCCGGTGTAAGATGAAAATAGAGCCACAGAAAGTAAGGCTGCAGTGCTATTTTTCTACACCCCCAGGGGCGGAGAGCTCGCTCTTCAAAACAAAAGGACCCCCCCCCCAACCCCGTCTTGGCGAGAGTGACACTTACCTGTAAAACATGAACGACGGTTTTATAGAAAGAAGTACAAAGGGCACGACTGTGTAGCTTATCGCTACCTGAGTCATCACCCACGTGAGAACGTCATACAGTAATTTCAGCTGGGGAGGCTCGACGAAATAATGTCTAAAGTTGTTTCTCATCTGAAATAAAGAAATACAAATATTTGCTCTAACTTTCACCTTGTATATAAAATCACACTGACCGTGTCTGCTGTTCCGAGGATGTGGAGGGGCTGCAATTTCCGCGCACGGCTGGCGGACGTCCACACCAGGGCCACCGCCGCGGGAGGAGTCGGTTCAGGAAAAACGAATCCGCATGTGTATGAAAGAGACAGAGAGAGTAAAGTGTGGGAATCCGGGCAAAGGGCATGCGGGAGTGCTTTGCAACTTTTCTGTAGATTTGAAGCTGCATTAAAAGTTTCTAAAAAAGTTAAAAATAACACCCCTAGAGCGCCTTCAATCATATTTGGTAAAGTACAGTACGTGAATAAACTTCTGTTTTCACTTTTCCTACCACGACTAAATGAGACACCCTCCCTCTCCTCGAGGCTCTGTGTTTGTGTGAGACAGACGGGTATCACACACGGAGCTGAGGTCAAAACACACTTATCAGAATAAAGGGCCACAACACACATTATTCTCAAGATACGTGTTTCCTGATCACCACTATTTAAACATTTTTTCCCACATCCAAAAAAGTCAAAACGTTTCAGTTTTGAAATGCACAAACTTAACCAACCATTATTCCCTCTTTTCTGCTGTGCTCCCTGCTTTTCTGGTCTAACAGTCTCAGGGGTGAAGCACGGCCGGCTGCGGGGATGCCCCCAGGTTTCTCAGAAGTGACCTGCCCCCCGGCTAGCGGAGCTCCCACCGAGGGACCAGGATTCCCAGCGGCCGGATGGGCTCCCGCTGCCCACCCTCGCCCCTTCCATCCACCGACGGGAAAGCCATCCCCCTGCTACCTGGCTCCCGGGTACGCAGACAGAACGCGGATTAGGCCCTTTCCCAGTCTGGTGGCCGAGTTCTTCTACGACGACCCTCCCCGCCCCTCCCCTGCACTCCTTTGCCCTTCCAGAATTATTCACCCCTTAGGTATTCGCGATGTCTCCGCTTCAGCCAAATTCACTTGTCATTTCCAAACACACCAGGCGCTTTCAAACTTGGTTCTACTAATGTCATTTCCAAGCCTGGAACGTCCTGTTCCACATTCATACACTTCCCTCACTTTTGAAATAACATTCATCTTTCAAAGCCCAAATCCAACCAAACTTTCCTAACGAGGCCACCTTGGGTCAACCCAACCGGAAGGATTTTTCACCTCGAAACGACTATGTTACTTACTGTAAAACCCGGGGTGTGTCTCCCACACGCCCCGGGGTGGGCGCGTACACACACGCGTGTACACACACTTGGTGCCCCGATCAGGCCACAAACGACCAGAAGAAGGTCCAGCCCTCAGTGAATATTTCTCTGAGCTTTCCCTCATATACCCCCCGTGGTACCTGAAAACTGCACAAAGCCCCGCTAGGTTGTTGAACGCAGGCTTCTCACCTGTCAGTGCGGCAAGAAGCCTGTGCAAACACTGTTTCTCTCATGTTATTTTCCTGACTGACTTGCGAGGACTTACGCTAAATTGTTCTTCTTCTTTGCCCACCCATGTCACCAGCCTGATTTCTCAACTATTTCCCAAAACGTTGCTCCAGGTTCCCGGAAGGCCGACCCCGCTGTCTGCGCTGTTCGCGCCCCGCTCTCCACCGGGAAGACGACTCGGGGTGACAGCTCCCAGGAAACCTTTCCCTACCCTCCGGACCCTCTATTTAACTCAGTTTTCGGCCGGCTCCCACCCCGCCTCGGGCCGGGGCCCCACACACCAGGCCTGTCTGAAGAAGGGTCCCGAGCCTCCGCCGCCAGGGCAAGGGGCCCGCCACCGAGGCACGCAGTGGAATTCTGGGTACTCACAGCTCGCGCTGCCAACGTCATGACCACTCCCGTGAGAAACGTCAGGTAGTAGCCCGGGTACACCCCGTGCCAGATGGCAGACAGGATGAACGTCTGGATCGTGGGACTCAAGGAGGCTCGCTCGTAACAAACCCTAGAAGCCAGAGAACCACAGAGAGAGTTCGGCTAGTCCGCAGTGATCACTCTTCTCTCACCTGACGGGACCGAGGGGAACCAGGAAAACGGCCACCACTTAACATCAGCGGTAACTCGACCGGTGACCCCAGGGAGGTGACGGCTCCTAAAAACTCCTATGTACCTAGGAAAATAAATTCGATTTTCATCTTTTTATGGTATATGCAATAGCTAAAATTAGCATTGCCGGCGTTTAGAAATCTACACACGTTACCAAAAAAAAAAAAAAAGTCTTTAGCATGAAAGATACTTTATTTTACATTATTTTTAGAATTTTCTTAAATGACTTTCGTTTAATTAAGAACTTTCAACTGACCTAACAACACTTCTTTCTGGCAAGTCTGGGTGTGCTTAGTCTAAAATTTCTCTGTGACAGGGGAGAGCACTCAGATGAAAACACATTGGTTTTCCAATGGCATCAAAACTATTTATTTATTTAAGATTTTATTTATTCATTTGACAGAGAGAGAGATCACAAGTAGGCAGAGAGGCAGGCAGAGAGAGACGGAAGCAGGCTCCCTGCTGAGCAGAGAGCCCGATGCGGGGCTGGATCCCAGAACCCTGAGATCATGACCTGAGCTGAAGGCAGAGACTTTCACCACTGAGCCACGGAGGTGCCCCTCAAATTTATTTATTTTTAAAGTATCTCTACGCGTGGGGCTCAAACCCATGACCCTGAGATCAAGAGTCATGTGCTCCACTGACCAGGCCAGCCAAGTGCCCCTAAAGGTGTTGGATTTAAAATTCGACAGTAACGGGGCGCCTGGGTGGCTCAGTGGGTTAGGGCCTCTGCCTTCGGCTCAAGTCATGATCTCGGGGTCCTGGGATCGAGCCCCGCATGGGGCTCTCTGCTCAGCGGGGAGCCTGTAAAAAAAAAAAAAAATCGACAGTAACAAAAATCACACAACAGAAGAGCTAGGGGACTCTGCAGCCCATGGGGAGACTACATGGTACCGACAAGTGACACTATTGTACGGTGGGTATTTCTAGGGATAAAGATGCTGAACTTGTCACAAAATAAAGAACATTCCCAAAAAAGGCTGCTCGACACAGATTAGTGCTTAGAGCTGTACCGTCACGGGGCAAGACTTCATGGAATATATTCGAGGCAGAGTAACAGGTTTCGCTGGGAACAAGGAGGCAGAGTCACTGGCAGTTTCTGTGTCATTTCCTAACTTTGTCCTCGACAGATGTTGCTGTACTTGGGCTGCCTGTATCTCCCCCTCGGCCATGAGACAAACTCCTATCACAGATCCCGGCACCCGAAACCCTGACCCACCCCCCGCCTGCGACGCCCCTGCTCACGCTCCCTGTTCTTCCTCCCTACAGGGAAGGGTGAGTTTAGGTGACACTGCCCTGTTTTTAACAAGATCGCGGACCCTCAGGCTGCAGGGGCTGGGTCCCTTTCCCGGACTCATCCTTGCATCCGGTGCTAACATGCAGAAGCATGTGTCAAATTGAAATACTTTAACACTGGAACTGTCCCGGAAAATCTAGGGCATCTGTTCAGCTGTTGTGTAGCTACTTTGTTTTCACTTAACCACATCTCCAGGGAACGAGAGTAGGACGACACTGGTGACCTCCGACCCCGGAGAGATGCAGGGGAGGGCGGAAGGAGAGGCCCGGGAGAGCTACGGTCACCACTCAGACTGCGAAGTTCTCACGTTTGATAGACACTCTCTTTGGGTCACTGTTAGCAGTGCTTCCTGGTTAACACCAAGGTCAGAGTGTCACTCAACACACTGTTAATTTAATCAAGCATCGGAGCTCAGGGAAGCTCACCCTCAAGTATTAGACGCCGCGGCACAGCTAAAGCCTGCTCCTGAAGGAACGTACCTTTTGAGCCAAAGAGCTGTCTGAATGTTCCAATTATCAAGAAACATCTTGAAACTTGTTGACATCTGAAAAACAAAAGAACTTTCTTCTTTGACCCACAAACCGATGAAGTTTGAAATATAAGTAATAACATTTTACTGTGCTAAAATTCAGTTACTTGACATTGATGGTAGGGCCCTGATTTCTTTTCTTAATACTGCTTTTCTAATACAGTAACATCACTGTGTGAGCAAATTTGTTTGTTTATTGGAGAGGCCATCCACGAGATAGAGGGATTATCACCATTTTCTACTATATGTTAACAGTGATGGAGGTTGTCGTGGAATTATCCCAAAGACATTCCTGATATGTAAGTGACCTTTCAGTGACCCTTCAGCGACTCTTTCACTGGGGACCAGAGGTCCCATCAAGCCACAGTCTGTCAATCCCCTCACCTGCAAGCCTCTTTGGCCACCACCCATGGCCACCCGGAACCTTGGCCCCACCTGAATACCACCATCTTCTCAGCTTTCCAGCCTCTCCACGCAAGCCTCTCCCATAAAAGCTTCCCCTTGACCTCAGAGAGAACTTCTGGTCCCCTACCTCTCCTTCTTCCCTCGGTAACCATCTCCTCCTTGCATCTTCACTTCCTTCCCACCATTGAAATTCCATGGTCCATTATTTACTACTCTCATCAAGATCCTTGATGCGTTTGTTTCTTTTTCCTTTTAACTCACCTCCCTATCAAAATCCCAACCAGATCAACCTTACTTTCCCCCTTCCCTACTTATAACCTCTGAATCCGAGTGCAGAATATCATACAGCACTCAAGACTTCTGTCCTAAATCTGTCCTCCTTGACTGTCAGTTGAGGCTTCAACCTAGCAAGCCATCCTTGTTTCCCTAAACAGTATATTCGCCTCTTCCTGAAAACACCTATTTGATTGAACCATTTTAAGTTTTTTTTTTTTTTTAATTTTACTTATTTGTTTGAGAGAGAGAGAGAGAGAGATCACAAGTAGGCAGAGAGGCAGGGCGAGATAGAGGGAAGCAGGCTCCCCGCCGAGCAGAGAGCCCGATGCGGGGCTCGATCCCAGGACCCTGAGATCATGACCTGAGCCGAAGGCAGAGGCTTTAACCCACTGAGCCACCCAGGTGCCCCTCCCCACCCCCTTTTTTTTTGCTAAGTCAAAAGCAGGTAAATATGAGCACTCTCATGAGATCCCAATACTTTAAAAGTTCCCCACTTTCTTACCACTTCCTTCCATCTTCCCTCCCTCCTTCCCAACAGGTAATTTTGCCTCTAACTTTATTGAGATGATATAAACCATCAGATTCCAAGTTCTGACGTCATGACTGCAAAACACTGCCAAGTCAGACACTTCCCTCCCTCCGTCCCTGGCTCCTCCTCCACTGGGCCAGTCCCTGCACCTGTCCTCTTACCTCCCCCTCTCCATCTTCTTAGGAACCGCATGGGTCCACCAGTCTCTCTCACCTTCACCGTATTTTCACACTGTCTTCAAATACTCTAACTGGTAAACATGCGTCAATCTTTCCATTTTAAGACAAAATTAAACAAAACCACACAAAAGTTCCTCCTTCGATCACTTGTCCCCCACAGCTATGCCCTTATTATTTCTACTCTCCTTCCCTGTAAGGGTAATAAATGCCTAAGGGTTGTATAATCTGGCTTTTCTGCCTATCCCTCCCTGGAAACTGCCTCCAAAGTCATCAATAAACTCCCATGTTGTCACAGCTGAGGGCACTCGTGAGTCCTCCTCTCACCGCCCATCTCAGCACGTTTAACACTGATTCCCATTCCCTCTTTCGGAAAAACGAACTCCTTTACGCTTCACTTTCTCTTACACCATGCATTCTCAACAAGGGTAATATTGCTCCCAGGATGGCAAAAACCAGTTCTTGGGGCAAAAAGTCTTCCTCTCTTCATGTATAAAGCACGTGTGTACATACTAGCACATACACCGATAATACGGAATATGCACTATCGAATTTCATGGCGGTTTAATTAGGAAAAACATATCTCTCAAAGTGTCCACAGGGTAGCCATGATGAACAGGAAGTTAGAAACCCTGCCATACAGTCTTCACTCAAGTTCCACAATTATCCGTTTTTCCTTCCCCTTCCCCGTTTTATTACTAACATTGTTAAGAGAACTTCAAAGTAAATACCAGACACTTTATTTCACCTATAAATAATTCAGAATTTATTGGACTTTCAAAAAAACCAAGATTAGACCTAACAAAACTAATTCTTACTCCTTAATACAATCACCTAATACCCCTTTTGTGTTCAAATATCGCTGAGTGTTTAAAAACATGTTTTTCTGGTCGGTCTGTTCACTCGGGATCCAAAGAAGGTGCACATAGTGTGTCCGGCTAAAGCTTCCTTTAACAGCCCTTCTCTGCCCCCGCTTTTCCGTGTCATTTATTCATTGGGGAAAAACGGGTCCTTTGTCTTACAGAATCCCCCACTTCCGGATCTGGTGTTTAACTTACTTCTCCATGCGCTACACTCCCTCTAACCTGAGCAAGATTGAGAGACCCAGTCAGCTCTAACCGCCTGGGCAAGCCCCTGAGAGATGGTGCTGTATCTCCCAGGGCATCCACAGGCACTGACTGACTGACTGACGGTCCCACTTCAAGTGACGAGCCTCCAGTGATGCGAAGGTGCCTGACCCATTCACCAGAAACTTGTCTATCGACCTTCCGACTCAAGTTCTGGTTGTTTCTCTTGTTGGATTGTCTCTCGGGCTGGCAAACCTTCTGGTTTTGCTCTTCTCTCTCTGGGTCCTCCTCCTGACCCGCCTGCAAGCGCAGGTGCTCGGGGGAGCGGGGTCGGGGTGGGGGGCGGTTCTCGGCCCTTCTCGGTCTCTCAGCGCTCTCTCATGGCTACTCTCGTGGTTTCTCCCGAAGCCCGAAATGCTACACGCTGTTTCCCAGGTAGGACCTCTGGCTCGGCGGCTGTGCCTGGTGTCTGGTCATTACTTGCCTGCCGGACAACTTAGTTAAGTCTGAAATCGGCACACACAGTATCTTTCCCTTCGAACGTGTGCCTGTTCTTTGTTCCTTCTCCCAGCGAAAGGCATCGCCATAAAACTGGCTTATGCCAGGTCCCCGGTCCTGGGTCATAGCTCTCTCTCTCTTGCTGAGGCCAGTGTAACGGCGAGTTGTGCTGAGTCTCTGGAATGGTGCTCCCAGGTGTTCGCGTCTCTCCAGCCTCACTGGCACTACCCTGGCTCAGGTCACCATCACCCGGATTAACACAACACCTTCCCAACAGCCACTCTGTCCCACGAGGGCAGCTCATTCTCTCTGATGCAGCCAGATCCTTCCAGATCACGGCTGTGATCGCCTCACTTGTCTGCCTAAAACCCGACCACAATACTCCACTGCTCTTACAAGAGCTCCAAACTCTTAATGTGGCCTCTGAAAGTGTCTGGGCCTGTCCTCGATTTCCGCGGGCTCATCTGTCACCACTCCCCACGTTGTGAGCCGCACGCCATTTCTCCCCTGCTCAGGATGGTGCCCCTCTCCTTGGAGTGCCTGGCAACCTCACTCTTACCTTTCAGGACTCAGCTTAAGACCTCACTTGCTTCAGGACCCCTTCCTGACTATCTCATCTGAGCTGGAGCCTATCTTGTAGCACACACCCCCCTACACCCTCTCCTTCACAACCCCCCCTTCTGGGCCCCGTCGGCTCTAGATTATAGCCATGAGGGCCCAGGTCACCTGGATCTCACTCACTGGACCCCCAGTGCCTGGCGGATGGGCCGATGACCGATGGACATTGGCTGAATGGAAGAATGAGTCCTAGTAATAAAAAGCCTTCAATACCACTCTTGAGATATCACACTGTAACCCAGAAAAGCAAAGTATGGTGCGTAAAGTATCACAAGGTAACTAACTTGTTCATGGTTGACTAACCTCTATTTGTTGAATTCTCAAATTGGAAATCAAGTCCCAACGAGCTGTTCCATTTTCATCATATCCTCTGAAACCAAAGCCTGCAGCATTATTAATAGCATCAGCTGCAGTAAACAAAGTGAAAAGAGAGTATTAAGAATCCATACAATACACTGTGTTCTCCCAGAAGGTATAGGTTACTATATATTAGGATCTTTCTCAACAGTAGATTTTTTCATCTTCGTTTTTATCTGCTATTATAATAAAATGGGCTTAGATCCAGTTTTTAGGATATCCTAGCAGTTTCTAGGCTATTCCCTTGTATTTAGGATATGAGCTGTAAAGTTTGTTTCTTCTAACAGAGAACTCTGGTTTTTTGAATTGGTCTTTAACTACAAATCCTCAAGAGGGCGCTCTCCCCGCTAGCTACCAGGTAAGATGTGTCTCAAGGGGTTCACAGTCATCTATCCCCAGGTCACTCACCTAACGTCCATGCAAAATAGTATTTGGGTCTGGCAGCCAAGAGAGAGACATAGAGATAAACGACTTTTGTTGGCCATGAAGCGGTAGCTTGAAAATGCTCGTCGATGTTATACTCCACGGGTAATGTCTTAGAGATGGTCAAGTGAAAGAATAAGGAAAGTCCACAAACTAATAGCTTCTGAATGACCGCGACCTGAAAGAACAAGACAAGGTTCTGTAAGCCTACTCTATAGCCCTTTTGAGTCATCCGACACGCCACGGCCAGGTTAATCTGGCATGAACGCTCTAACTCTCCTAAACCAGGCTGCACTCAGCATCTCAAACCCTCCGGGTCTCACAGCAGGAACATGTCTGGCCTTCTAACTACTCCCTCGGCATGAGGACTCAAGTCACACGGGAAACCTCAATTCATGTTTTCAAGGCTTTCAGTTAAAAAAAAAGAATACCTGAAAGCAAACACAGGAGTACAGGTGTGAATACACAAAAATAATCACATGAATAACTTTTGGGAGTGGATTTCATATTATACACACACACACACACACAGAGCGTATTTTTCCATCGTGCTTTTCCCTATATTTTCCAAATGCTACGTGTATTTCATGGACATTATTTTTACAATAAACAATTTAATGCATCTCTTGAAGTCTGACAGTTCTCTAATGCAATTTTGTTCACAAATGATAAAACCAAAAGAACTACACACCCAAGAAAACAAAAAGATTTGCATAAAAGACTCTCGTGGGGGGGAAAAAAAGGGCCATTCTTTCCAATATCCCGGTAAGGTTAAATCACTTGAAAAGAATCCAACTCATAGTGTTTTTGTATTTTTAGTAGGCCAGAATATTTGTCTGACTCAGAATAGGGGAGATTATAGCCCCTGCCAAGAGAAAGAAACAGGGGGAAGAAAGGAAAGGCTGCATCCAGGTAAAAGAGTGTAACAAAATACTAGGATTTTGAGTGTCCCATATAATAGTCAAATGATATTCAAATGAACTAATCTGCAAATGAATATTCATATTTTCACACTTCCTATGACAGTGCCAAAAGAAAGGGCTCAAAGGCAAGAGTCAAAGCACAAGCCAGATTCACTGCATTTCTGAAAAAGCTGTCTTTGCTCTTGGGCCACTCGTAAGGAAGTACCGAGCACCTGAGGCCTCTTTGCAGCGGCCCTCATTCTCATTTTCCTCAATGTTTTTCTATGCTCTCTCCAGTACAATAAGGCTACCTTTTCTTCACCCCTCCCCCAAAATATCTAAGCTTTACATTTGAGAAGAGATTTAATACAAGTACTTAGAGAAAAACTGTAATTGTCAAGGCAGTGAGATGAAAAAAATGGCCTCACACGTTAACCGAAAATTTGGGTGTATCATCTTAGGTGACACAATGGGCAATACTGTGGCTATTAGACTAGACACACAAGTTTCCAGGGTCTCAGTTTAAAAACAAAAAGTAAGTAGCACGCACCTGATCTCAGCTGCCAGGTGGTGCCCAAAGGCTGAGGCAATGCAGGGGCAGGTAGCTCAGGAGGCAGAAGTGGGGGCCTAAACCTGGGAGGCCAGCTGGGACCCTTGGATCCCACTGCCTCCCTGTGTAGTAAGGGGGCACCTTTCCACCCTTTCAGCAGGAGGCCAGGAGGTAACTCTCAGAGAAGCTGAACCAGAGAAGATCCAGGCTTGGGGACGTGGGTCCAGAGTAGGGGCCCGGCTATGTGCTGGAATGAAAATGTGGAGACTCTGGAGGAAGTCTGCAGCCCAAGAAGTGGGATCCTCAGACCCCCGTGCCCGGGCTGGCTCCAGAAACCGGCAGTCAGGTTTGTTTCTACCCCGTAAGACGGCAGAAGACTGGAGGATCCCCCACTAAGAAGCTACGCAGCCCCAGAGAAAAGCCCTATAGACATCATGGAAGAGACTGACAGGTGTTCACCAGGAGCCACCGCCCCTTCCTGCACAACAATGGAATTTTTATCTGGGCACGTGAAGCTAAAGACCACACTTGACAGTCCCCTTCACAGCTGAGCAGGGCCATGTGGCCCATGCAACATGAGCCCAAGTGACGTGGACCCCTCCGGTGGGGAACCAGCCTCCGCCGTGGGAATGGGGGCTCAGCCGAAGGAGGGCAAAGCCAGGAGAGAGCCTGGATCCCCAACGCGTGCAGCCGCCACATTCCCATGGGCCTCTGACCTGCGGACGCCGGGGGAGAGACCTTGTGTAAGCCGTTGTGCTTTGGGTCCTTGTTTTGGCGCCCAAACCTGTATCTGGTTTAGACAAAGACAATCGGGAGGTCCCCAACAAAAGGTCCGCTGGTGACCTGACTGTCCTACTCTGGATCCTCAGAGGCCACACCCTCCAGTGATGCACAAAGAGCTTCCAAATGCCCTTGAGTGGTTTGTAAGTAACCACCACTTCTGACTTTACACACAGGGAACCTTACACACAGGGAATTTAAACCAAAAATACAGTAAGACAGTGAAATACTAGATAAAGAGTATTTGCCATTGCCAACAACCTCTGATTTATGATGTCTACAACCCAAAAGAGGAAAAGTCACATTTCATAAGAGTGAAATCCCAAAAATTCAGAGTGAGGTGACAGAATATATAAATTTGTATTATTTTTTCTTGGGTTTGATTTACTGCTACTCAGAAGTTCATACTACTTGAAATTTTCCAATTATTTTACGGCATTACATCCAGTACATTGATTCCTAGCTTCTACTCCTCTTTCAGTATTCCAGAATCTTCCAGAATAAGATTCTGGAATATCGACTCTATCTCTATTAATCCTTTCTTTCTCCTGTGGCAGTGAAACCTCTAAAGGGTTAAGTGGTCAGCCTGGAGACACAAAATAGTCAACGGAAGAGATGTGAATGTACTTGATTTCAAGTCTGAAATTCATATGATACGACATTTATCAATTAACATTTAACCAGTAATAGAAAGTATGAAGACAAAAGCACTTTTCTGGTACAAAACACAATGAGTCACATGCAAAAAAGAGATAAAATAAGAACTTTCGTGAATGGGTGCACATTCCCTCATTCACACTTCATTTTGTAATAACTTAGAAAGGAAGGTGATCCGTGGCTCCAAGCCCCACATTCAGAAAAAACATACTAGCCCCCTTTTTTTGACTCACAGACTTTTTGATCGACCTAGTTCTCATGGGACTTTTAGATTCTACCAGATCACGTCCAACAGAAACTTAGCCTACGCAAAGCCTCAGAGCCTTCCTTGATAAAGGGGCGTCTAGCCGAGCAGTTCAAAGGAAATAAAGCTCACGTTCAGTTGTGAGGCCATCTAGTGCGGCCTTTGTACTCACACTGCCTGGGTCTGAATGCCCACCCAGGACATCTCGGCCAGATCCCACAGGCCCGGTTTCCTCACCTGTTAAGCGGGGCAGGTAGCAGCCCTCCCCTGTGCTGTGAGTGCTGAGAGAAAACTGTGGGGTGTCCCCAGCAGGGCCTGGCTCGTGGGAAGTGCTAGCAGAGTGTCAGCTATTGTGAACTGCTTCATTGTGGGGAATCGGGGAAACTTCTACAGACAAGGTGATATTTGATGTATGGCTTTTAAAGAGGAGTGAGATGTCGACTGGCGATGACCGGGAGGCGGAGAGGGAAGTCAGGAGAGGAGAAGAGAACACTTTGAATTAGCTGGAACATGAAATGCAGGGAAGGAAGAGGCCTAGGAAGTTAGGTTGGGTCAGTTCCGAGCAAACAGCTTTCTTGTAAAATATTCCATAGCTGTGACACATTGTTTTTGCTCAGAACTCAGCACTGCTTCTTCTAATTTTTTTTAAAGATTTTATTTATTTAAGGGAGAGAGAGAGAGAGAAAGAGAGGGAGAGAGGAAGCACGAGCAGGGGGAGGGGCAGAGGGAGAAGCAGGCCCCCCGTTGAGCAGGGAGCCTGACATGGGGCTCGATCCCAGGACCCCGGGATCATGACCTGAGCCAAAGGCAGATGCTTAAGTGACTGAGCCCCCCAGGTGCCCCTCAGCACTGCTTAAGAAACCTCTGATGATGACCATACAGTTACCCGGCATCAGGAACTGCAGTGGGAAGAGTCATTCATCTTAAAAACTATTCCAAAGACACGGTGAGTTCAAACCTCGAAGACATTAGTGTCTTTAAACAAACAACCCGACGCGACCCCAGCTGTGGAGGCCGAGGTCAGTCTCAGGAGCTTACGTTGGGAGACGGCTCTGCTCTGTCGCCCGCCAGGTCCTCTCGCCCAGCCGCGCCCGGCGGTGCCCGGGGGTGCGCCCGGCCCTCGATGAAGGTGATGTAGTCTCTGTAGGAGCAGAGCGGGCCGGCCAGGATGCCCATGAAGTTGCAGTTGTAGCTCAGGTACTCCAGGAGGCTGGGCATGCGCCTGCGGGGAAAGCACACGCGGCTGAGCCGGGCGAGAGGCCGAGACCCGCAGGGACCCTAGTGCCGCCCGCGCCGCTCTTCCTGGACTCGTCACTCGCATCCGTGGGACAGGACTTCCGAAGAGGAGGATGCTGAGATGCTCAACGGCATTTCTGGCTAAGAGCTCCCGTGAGGATCTTTGTGAGCAACTACGAAGGGTCGCTACTGAATCTCTTCCTTCTAAACCAACCTGAGACGGACAAGAATCATCGGCTACCAGAGAGTCACTCGCTCACCCGACAAATCTGTGTGTGCACGGACCACGTGTCCCCACGCTCTGGGATCTGGAGACACCGCAGGAAACAAAGTGGACCAACAATCTGCGTTTACAGAGCCCACACAGCAGGTGCAGAAAGCAAATAATTGAAAAATATGTGTACAGTATTTCCAGAGGTGCAGAGTACTACAAAGATAAGAGGTTGTTTTGTTGTTGTTGTTATTATTATTACATTAACAAGCCAAAGATAGCCTCTTACAAGGCAATATTGAGCAGAGACGGGAAGGCAGGGAGCTGCGTGTGTAATACGGACAAGGATTCCGGGCAGAGGGAACAGTGAGCGTGAAATCCCTGAGCTTGGGCACGTCCAGCAGCAGGAAGGCTGGTGTTGCCGAACCAGGGAAAGAGACAAAAGAAACTGAGGTGAGAACATCTAGGGCTCTCTTATGAGCTGTGGTAGGACCTTTCTGAAGAATCCCTCTACTCCTGGGTGTGGACAGGACAAGGGTGGATGTCGGAAGGCCAGCCAGGAGGCCACTGGGATCTCCCGGCAGGAGGCGACAGTGGCCGGGAGCAGCGGCGTCGGGGAGAGGCAGGCCCTGTGTACACCCTGGCCGGGCAGCCTGGGGGTTTGCCCAGAGACTAGACATGAGTGCCAGACAGAAACGAATGAAGGATGCCTTGCAACGTTTGTCCTTCAACTGCTCTGAGGTCTGACCAGAAGGCACATGGCATCTAATGGTCACGGAGCTTTCTAGTTCTTAATGCAGGGAACCGGGTAAAAAATACTTAGTAACGCAGGAACCTCTGTAGGCCGTATACATCATCATATAGATGAATTAGCAGTCTACGTCTTTCTTTTCTTTTTTTCTACTCCCGCCCCCGCCCCAGCATGCGAGACAGACAGTGAGGGAGGGGCAGAGGGAGAGAAAATCTTTTTTTTTTTTAGATTTTATTTATTTATTTGACAGAGGGAGATACAGAGAGAGGGAACACAAGCAGGGGGAGAGGGAGAAGCAGGCTTCCTGCGGAGCAGGGAGCCCAATGTGGGGCGCAATCCCGGGACCCTAGGATCATGACCTGAGTGGAAGGCAGATGCTTAACGACTAAGCCACCCAGGCACCCAGAGAGAGAATCTCAAGCAGACTCCATGCTGAGCACAGAGCTCAAACTCACGACCCTGAGGTCGTGGCCTGAGCTGAAGTCAAGAGTCAGACACTTAACCAACGGGGCCACACAGGCGCCCTTTATTTATTTCCTACCAGCAGCTCCATTAACTAATAAGTCTGCTTCCCACTGACAATTCTAAACTATCATATATAGAAGAACTACTCCACCTGAGGACGGGAAGCAGGCTTCGGGAAGATGTTACAGTCCTTCCTTCCTCTCTGAGAAGTAGTGGTTTCCTTAAAAAGCACAAAGCCTCTCTGGGGCCAAGAGAAGCTGGCAGACACCCTCTTACGTAGCTTTATAAAAAACATAAAAAAGAAAACAGTGCTTCCTGCCCGTCTGATACTAGCTACATCACCACTTAGCCAAAACTCCTTTTTTAGATTTTTCCAGAATTATTCTTCTACATTTAAAAACGTTTCGAGCCTTACTTATTTTCTCTCGACGGCTCAAAACTGAGGAGAGAAAAATGTCGCTGGCAGATTTTTTCTTGCATTTTTTTCTGTAATGCCGCAACAGAATGCTTTCTCACTGCCTCGAAGGCTGGGTAAGCGCCCTGTGGTCAAGAGCCACAGAAGAACTTCCTGTGCTCCAAGACAGAGCTCCATCTCAGCACCAATTATTCCGAGCCCCCAAACAACGTCGGGCTAACAAGGCACAGCCCAGTCCTACCAAACTGTGTATCACAGTTTGCAAGGACAGGAGATAAGTCTGAACCATGAGATTCGCTGAAGTAATTTCTGGCTCAACTGTCCTATCAAGTGACAAGTCACTGTAGGTCCCAAGTAGATAATTATAAATGTTTGCTGTTAAAATGCGAACCAAGTATAACTGTAATATTTCACTTACAACATTAAGTGAAAGAATCATCCTTTCATTCCATACATATTTATTTGGGATCAACTCCACACTGTCCTGGGTTCGAGCTTCTCAACCTCAGGACTACGGACTTTTTGGGAACAATACTTCCTTGTTGCGGGGGGCCGTCCTGGGTACCATGAGATGTTTAGCGACATCCTGGCCTCCACCCACCAGATATCAGCAGCACCTCCCCTCTCTACGGGGACAACCAAAAATGTCTCCTGCGGGGGCATGAGCACCCTCATTGGTGAACCACTATTGAGGTGATGAGGACAGAATGATAAATGGGCCAAAGTTCTCTCCTCACAGAATTTACATTAGAAAGATCGAGAGAAGGACAATCCAAATAAATATAAAACATCAGACAGTAATATATATTGTGAGGAAAAATCAAGCAGGGCCAAGGACAGAGCGTGACGGCAGGGAAGGGGGTTTCTGACAGGGATCTCTGTGGAGTTACGAGTGGTAGAGCTACTAGCTCTCGTCAGGCCTCGTACTGGTTGTCCCAAGTGGTGAGTCTGCTCCCACTCAACTACACGAGGCGCTGCTGTGGGGTTTCCCTCAGAGGAGGGGAATGATATACCCCAACACACATGACCGAGACCTCTGGCCGCCGAGTGGAAGGTACATGGTGCAGGGAAAGAAGACAGAAACGTGAGCCCAGCTGGGGAGGCTGCTCTAGGAGACTGAGTAGAGCAGGGAGGGCCCGGCCGGGATCTCAGTGGGAAAGGGGAGAAGCCGGTCAGATCAGGGACGGTCAGATGTCATGGTCACATGAGAGACAGGTCTCCAAGGAGAGAGTGAACTTGCCAGGGAAGAGGATTTGCAGTAAGAACACGGGAGTTTGCCCAAGTTTCCACCCGCAGGCCCTAGTGACAAACGGTGCCGCTGCGAACTAAGCGGGTGGTGGGCTGGGGAGAGGGAAGGGGGAGACAGAACTCAGTTCTATTTGGAACGTTCTATTTGAGATGCCTGCTCAGATCCCCGCCGGGCTGCTGAGACGGCAGCTGCCTATGAGGCTGGAGCTCAGGGGACAGGTGGGAGGACAGTTACGAGACTGCAAATATGTGGGCTGTATTTAGACCAGTGGACGGCACGTGATCCCCAGAGAAGACATCCAAGGGTGTGCCTCGGGACCCCCAGATACTTAGTGGTGAGCCTCGCAGGGGGAGGATTCCGTGAAGAAGAAAGAAGGAGACAGGCAGGGAGGCAGGAGGAAGACCAAGGGGGGGTGGGTGTCCCAGAAGACGAGAGAGGAACATATTCCAGGGACCGAGCGGGCCGCTGGGTCGGACGGTGCCGAGAGGCTGAGCTGCACACAAGCCGAGGCTGCCTGTTACACCCGCCGAGACTGAGGGTCCCCTGCAAGCCTGCTGTCAGACCGGCGGGGGGACAAACCCGACTGCAGGGCGCTGAGGAGGGAATGGGGGGGCGAAGAGGAGAGGTGACGTACATCCTTCACAGAGTCTCGCTCGAAAGTCTGCAGAGCAATGGGGAGGGAGCTCGAGGGAGAGTGAGGTAAGGTGTGTCTCCTCTCTGTGGGAAACGATGGAGAAACGATGGGTGACCATGCAAGGGACGGGACAACGGAAGAAGCAAAATCCTCGAGCTAAAGAGAAGTGGCTGGATTCAGTGAGAAGCGAGAAGCTGGCCTCGCAGTGGGTTACGGGCAGGGAGTCCTTGGTATGGGGCAGAAAGCGGAGTATTTGTTACAGACTCGGGCAGACTGGCGGGGTTAGTGGTAGCAAAATGCAATAGAGCTACCTTTCTTTTCTCCAAGAATCAAACTTTGCTAGCGCCCTGAGTGCGGGGGAGGGAGCGCTGGAAGTCTGAGGAAGGAGCACACACAAGCTGGGGGGTGGAGGGGGAGGGGGACGTGGGGGAAGGGGGAGGGGTGGCAGTGGATGGGACAGATGCAGCCAAACTCCTGGCAACACCACGGCCATGATTCTAACTTTGCAGTAACACACTCAAAGCAGGTCCAACCAGCAATGAATGGTTTTCCACTCTGCTTCCTTCCGCTGTTTAGGTAGGCAGAGAATCAAATTTAATAGGGTTTGGGGTTTTGCCAGGTGGGTGTGTGGGAGGGCAAGGCTGAAACACGGGCTGAGTGTCTATTTTTTTTAAATTAATTAATTAATTATTTATTTGAGAGACAGAGAAAGCGAGCGAGAGCATGAGAGGAGAGAAGGTTAGAGGAAGAAGCAGACTCCCCACAGAGCTGGGAGCCCGATGTGGGACTCGATCCCGGAACTAAGGATCATGACCTGAGCTGAAGGCAGTTGCTCAACCAACCGAGCCACCCAGGCGCCCAGGCTGAGTGTCTATTAACGAGAGGTTACAGGGATGGGCAAAGGATGCCTGAAGATCACAGAACCCAGATCAAAGGAATCTCTCATCGAATACGTATATTCAAGTGTACCTCTACTGATATGTAAGTACTGACTACAGACAGTATCAAAATAGAATAATCTTAAGGATGGGAAAAACATAAGAAGATTCCCAAGACATGCTACCGAACATGAACTCTCAGTAGGGTCTGGCTACTATCACAGACTTAACCTCATTCATCTGACAGCCATGCATCTGTTAGTTCTAGATTCACAGAAAACAAGGTGCATCCTAGGAATCTTTCTTTAGGTAAAATGAGTACTCGATCTTTAATTATATTAGATGAAGATATAGTCTTCCAAGAAATTAAGCTATTCCTTAGATTAGTTAATAGAATACTATCATAAATGAAGTAGAAACCTACTCAGAATGAATTCCTCAAATAATATCAAGAAGATCTTGCTGATTCTTCATTATTTCAAAACATGCATCTGTGTGCTGTATTACCATGTGTTAGCCCAGTACCTGCCATCAAGTTATGGGTCTATAAACTGAAGCAGCGATTATCACTCATTGCTACATGGCAGACATGAGAACTGTCTTCAGGGAACTCAAAAAACCATAGGAGAGACAGAAAATGTAGTGATATCCATGGTACGTAAGAGGCACATACTGTGGGCTAATATATCCAACGTGCCATGGGAGTATTAGAAGGTACAAGTAGCCTAACCTAGCAAGATCTGGTGGCAGTGCGGTGTGCAGAGGGAGGAAGGTTTGGTTTTCAAAGTCAGTACCTCAAGCAGGATGAGTCAGCCTTAGCTGTGGGCGTAAAGCACATCCCAGACAGAGACCGCGTGAATCAGGGCAGGACATGAGAAGAGGGCACGTACCTTACGGCTAGACCCCTCTGTGAGGATGTCAGTTCTTCATCCTTCCGAAACATCCCTGAAAAATAAAAACAGGTACTTTTACCAATTACGGTTTCCAAGAAAAGAATGGCGTTTTTTCCCCACTCACACTTCCACCAATTTTCTCGTGGGAAATTTAAGCTATAATCCCACTTTTGGAATAACTGGTTCCTTTCCTTCTCAATGCAACACAGGTTCAGTCACATCAAAGGACCCCTGGGTAACCCAACACATTGTGGTCTGTAGGAGATAAATAACACACATCAGGGCACAAATCCAACTTTTCTCTAGAGGAAATTATTACCAACTTAAAAATTCCAAAATGCTAGCATATTTAGTAGCAAACACTATGACTTTCAAAAGCGGGCATTAAGATCTTTCTATTATTAGATGGTTTAAATGACTAATCAGTATTAAGGGCTAGAAGCTCAACATGAAGCAAGGAATGATTTCCTTATCTCTCGATGACTCTAAGGAATTAAAACTGTACTCATACACCTTCTCCATCCATTTCTTTACCCAAAGAGGAGGATATGATTTACGATTACACATCAACTTAATTCGATTCTAAGCCCAATTTAAAGACCAAAGGACTAAATTAAGAGGCAAACAATATACTTAAAAATTATTTGTAGGTCTTCTGTAGCAGAGGGTACAGAATGGGTGATCTATATTGTGCGGCTAAAAGCCCTGTGCAAGAAGCTCCCTGGGGCCACTACAAACGAGGGTCTCACGGGGATGCTCCTCCAGGCTGGGAAGAAACCAGAGTCGAACTTGTGACTCATGGCCCAGACTGTTAGCATATCCAAGGGCAAAGTGACCATTCACTGAAGATATAAAATATGAATATACAAATATTTATGCTAAAAATAGATGTCACTGTGTGTATATGTATTATACATTAAGGGAAAAGGGGGACAGGGAAAAATATTTAAATATTAATAAAAATGTAACAGGGTGCCTGGGTGGCTCAGTCAGTTAAGCGACTGCCTTTGGCTCAGGTCATGATCCTAGGGTCTTGGGATTGAGTCCTGCATCGGGCTCCCTGCTCAGTTCTACCTCTGCCTGCTGCTCTGCCTACTTCTGCTCTCTTTCTCTGTCAAATAAATAACTAAATAAAATCTTTTTAAAAAATATAACGCAGATGAGTCAGGGACTAATAACACTTGATTTAGATCAAATGTCTATTTCCTTTATATTTTAAATTGCCACTAATGTGGGTCCTATGACAGGATCCCATTCTTCTACTCTGTTTTTGTTACTGGATCAAGTGTGAAATTGAGATGAAACACTGCAGAAAAATAAATACACTTCAGTGAACCTAAGTAGAGTTAGAGTCCCCTCTCTCACCTCCTCGAATACAGAGTGGAAGTTAGGGTCATATCTCAGATGAAAGTACATTTGAATAGGATTTCTTTCAGTGACAAAAAATTAATTTCTAAATTCTTACCATCATGAATTTCATAAGCCAAACTAGTGATCTTCTGGGTAATTATCATCATTGGGCTGTGACAAAATAAAAAACAAGTATTTAAAAGAAGAAACTTTAATAATACTTATGATGTATGAAAAAGAGTTTCTTCTGCTTATATAACTACAAAATGCTGAAATTTTTTAACATACAAAAGACCTCGAAAGGATTTCAAAGAGATAATCCCGGGGCTGCTGTGTTTGGGGAAGGGAGGGAGGGAGGGAAGGAAGAAAAGCAAGGACAAGAGAAGGGAAGGGCACGGAAGAAGGCAGGCAGAGAGAGAGAGAGAGAGGAAGGCCGCCCACCCCCTCCCTCGGGGCTAGAACACAGGGCTGGGGGGGAAGCAGCCCTGGGCATCAGGCGTGGCCCTGGCTTCTGGCTTTTGACTTTTCAACATACCACACCGCCTTTTGCCTCAGCTGACCTATAGGTGTGAAGTGAGTTGGGAATAGACAGAAAATTAAGAGAGGGTGGGTGAGAAATGTAGAACCAAACAGGAGAGATGGGGAAGAAACAGCACAGCATCCGTCTTGCCGGTCTGGGACCCCGGGACTAAAGGCCTGTGAGAGCCGCCCTAGGGGCAGCGCCTAAAGCGCCCTTTAAAGAGGGCTCTGAGTCAGGTCACAATTAAGAAAATGGCAATCTTTTCTCCATATTTTATGATCTTTAATGGAATGGATAGCTTGGAAAGGAAAAATAAATAAATCCACCTAAGAAACCCACCAGGATACACATTTATTCTTTATTACGTTAGCTTACAGACATTCATATTACAGGACATTTAATCACAAGGTATGGATTTGTATTTTTGGAATTTCACTAAAACCAGGAAATTTAGCCTTAAATTTCCTGTTTAGCCTACGGGTAGAGTGTGAGCTCCACCGGCTCGGAGTCCCTCCACGGCACCAGGAAGGCAAGGCCTGCAGGGCCAACCGTGGCAGCAGCGGCAGCAGGAGGAAGGGCAGACCCCGCCGTGGAGACCCGGTGCTCTCCCCGCTGCCCCCGCTCGGAGCACGAGGCTGGTCAGGGTCCCCTCCACCTCTGGCCAAACATGGGCAGCCTTCAACACGTGAAGCAAGGAGGCTATGAGATGCCCAGACCCCGGGCCCTGAGAACTTACAGCTCCTTCTCCTCACCCAGCAGGGAAGATATCTCTCTCTCTCTCTCTCTCTCTCTCGATCTCGATCTCTCTCTCTCTCTCTCACACACACACACACACACACACACACACACCAGACGAGCGGTACCGCTCGCTCCTGGGAGTCGAGGCCTCAGCCGACCTCCCCCCCAGGCTGCCAGGAGCACCCCGCTGCCCTGTTGGCTTGCAGGAGGTTTCCCGGGCCTCTGGGGTTTGCAGAAATGATGATTCCCACTCCCCTGGGGACAGAGAATCACTCTTCTGATTCTCCCTGACTCATTCTCTTCATAGTTTAGCTCACCAAAGAATTATAAAATACTCTTCAGTTCTAAATTCAAATTCCCTCTTTTCCTCAAAACATAATAAAAACAGGGATGGGAATGAGGCAGGGGGCAGAGCTGAACGCTCCTGAGTCTTTCCAAATGTTGCTTTATCCACTTGGACCACTCTTTCTGGAACTGTTTTGCGAGGACAGCTCCTTCAAGTCCCAGCTGAGAAGTCACTTCGTGCGAGAGGCCCACTGGACAGCCTGACCTCACGTAGCCCCTCAGCCACAATGCCCACACCTGCCCTTCATTTAACCTTGGCTTCCTTCCAAATATTTGCAGGTTCATGGGTGTTTCATTTATCCAATTACAGTGGCTGCTTTAAAATCTCCTTCCTTTCTAGAAAGCCTATGAGGTAAGAAACCAACAATCTTTTTCATTACTGACTCCCCAGGGCCTAGCTCAAGATATGTGCTAAATATTTTAAAAATGTCAAATGCATGGACTCTTCCAAGTGACCAGTCAAGATCTCTTACTCCTTCGGTGGGTTGGTCATACTCCCTCCCGCCTGTCCATTCTCATCTGTGCTTGAAAGCATTTACCATACTGTTTTGTAACGCTTTTGTTTATTTTCTTGTCACCACAAAAGTCATGGGCTACTGAACACCAGGAACACTGCCTTAGTTATCTCTGCACCTTCACTACTTGGCATAAACACAGGCTCAGAGAACCAGCTGGTTTGCAAAAACATCCCAACATCATTTTGTTTCCTTTACTGCTGATCATTAGCCCTGAAGAGTCCCTTTGGTTTTTTGTTTTTGTTTTTTTTATATTTTATTTATTTATTTGTCAGAGAGAGAGAGAGAGAAAGAGAGAGAAAGCACAAGCAGGCAGAGTGGCAGGCAGAAGCAGAGGGAGAAGCAGGCTCCCCGCTGAGCAAGGAGCTGGATGTGGGACTCGATCCCAGGACCCCGGAATCATGACCCGAGCCAAATGCAGCTGCTTAACCAACTGAGCCACCCAGGCGTCCCGAGTCCCTTTGGTTTTAAATGGCTGGCAGTTCTGCTGCCTCTAGTCCAACTAGTCATGGGGTGGGGGCATGGGGTGGGGGCAGGGGGGGCAAATGTGAGAGTAAAATGCTAGAAGGGAGAATTACTACAGAAAGACGCTGAAGAAGTAAGTTATAAATGAAAGTCAGACAGTAGTACAGTAAAAGGTTTGGTAAGGCACGAACAGATTAATGAGAGCTCAGAATAGTAAACCAGGGGGGAAAATGACCAGGTGAGGCCAACACAGGCATGTGCAAGACCAGGAAACAGAGTGACAGGGAACGAGAACCAACCTCACCTCCCTACAGCCGAGCCCAGGGTGTGAGGCAAACGCCTCTCAAAACAACTCCACTGTTCTCAAAGAGATTACCCACAGTGGGTCTTCTTAACACGGCACTTTGTTCATAAATCCTTGTTTCCATGACTCAGACATTATTTCACTTATACCTTTACTGACATTTTAAGGACTTGCTGACTTCGCATCTGGCGGAGCCTGCAGTAGCTAATCACTTCCCGGGTTCTAGAAAGTCTGAATCAGAAAGGCCCTCTGGCTTCCCCCAGGGTGGAGTCTGAGGGATGGAGGAGGGAGAGAAGGCGGACGACTTCAGAACCTCCACCGAGCGAGCTCTGGGCCACGGACGGAGCCTCCCGCACCGTCTACGTGACATCACTGTATCCGGGTGGAATGACGTGTATTTACTCCTGCTGGCACTCTTGTAAGAAAGTGAGAAAATATGGAATTGAACTGTTCCAAATAAAAACTTCAACTGATGAAACAGTTTCAGGTAGTATTTTTTAAAATCCCTATCTGATATAAAGAACTAAACACACTACACTTCTTAAAACTTAAAAAAAAAAAAAGGTGCAAAAGTTAAAAATCGTCTATATGCATCTTTTTTTGTCTCTACAAATAATGAGAATAATAGGAGCTAGTTCTATCATACAGACTCCAACCATAGTTAACAGCTGAATTACTAGAAAATGAATACCGGTGATGGGTGTTAAGGAGGGCTGGAGCACTGGGTGTTATATATAGGCAACTAATGAATCGTTGAGCACTGCATTGAAAACTAATGGTGTACTGTCTGTCGGCTAACTGAACATAATAAAAAAAAAGAAAATGAATGCTAAAAAGAAGAGTCACTTTCTTAACCATCCATCATCTCTAGGGGGCGCTATCTGTAAAGACACGTGCTTATGAATGCGACACAGCAAGCACCTGCCAGGTCAAAGGTCAGTTTGCCACCCGGGGAACAAGTCCCCTGACCACAGAGACGAACTGTCAAGTCTCCCCGAGTCATCTCTTTCCTCCACAAACAGCAAACCCCTGCGGCCAAAGAAGCCCCACACACCGGAAGAATCCGCCGGGAGAGGAGATGGAAGAGGAGACGGGAAGGGCATGCGTCTCTGGGCCCATTCATTCCCCTTCCTCCCTCATTCAGAAACAGGTGTTCAACGAGCCCCTACAATAAACCAGACGCTGGAGACACAAGATGCAGGTCCCGCTGCCACGGACCTCACAACGCACCGGACAGAGATAAGAAAGGAACACACAGGTAAATGCAGCATCTGGTAGATGTCTCGGAGTGCGGGGCACGGGAACGGAGCAGGGCAGGGGAAGAGGGGGTGCCGGCAGAGCGGTGACAACCGGCCTCAGCCCGGAGGTGACGTTTCAAGTGCACACAAGGCGGACAGCAGCTTGTGGAGGTAAGAACGTCCAGGAAGGGAGAAAAGCAGCTCAACGGCCCTAAGGCAGAAATGTGACTGGCCCAGGGGGAGCCGGGACTGGAGCAGGGGTGGAGGGGGGACGGAGCCAGAAGCTGGAAACAGCCGGGGGCAGAGGGCCTCTGTAGGGGCGAGTGAGGATGGGCTCTGAACCGAGCGATGCGCGAGCTGGACGCATGAAGTCACCTGGTTTTAAGTGGATGTTTTCCGGCTCTGGGCTGAAAAAGACTGGGGGCCATGGTGGGATAAAGAGGCCAGGAGAGGATGGTGGGCCACGTAGGCAGGAGAGGGTGACAGCACGTGCAGCCTGATGTGGAGCCCGGCTGTGGTCAGAAGGTCAAGAGGGCAGCATCTGATGATGGTCTGACAATGGGTGAGATGCAGGGTTGAGACCCGAGGCCGCCAGGGTTTCTGACCAGAGCAGCTCACCAGGAGGACGGAGGCGGCTAAGAAGGAGCGCAGGAGGGGCAGGAGGGGGGTGCCGGGGAGTCCGTCTCGGGCATGTCCCGTGTGAGGTGCCTCCTGGACCCCCGGGGGGAGGTGAGGATGGGGCCCAGGCAGCCGGCCATGTGAGTCAGAAACGTCTACCCAAACGCTGCCCCCTGCCGCGATCCCTTGGGGGGGACTGGGAAGCCATTTCACTTTCCCCCCTAAATTATTACCTAAAAAATCGAGATAATGATGCCACTGTGTAGATTAAATAAGTAGCAATACGACAGATACCTCAAACAGTGTCAAGACACAGCAAATGTCTGATAAAACCTTCCTTTAATAAATACAATGATTAGCTGTAAAGTGTCGTCTCCGGAGAGGCTTTCTCACTAAAACAGGAGATAAACAGGTACGTGAATAACCGCAGGAAAAAAAGTGTTACAAGCCAAAGGAGACCTTTGAAGGACCGCGTGCAGAGATGAGAGGGAACTTCAAATCGAGGGGAAACCCTGGAGTCGGAGCCCCATCCCTGGGCCTGGATGAGGGGCACCCAGGGAGAGGGAGCAGGCTGGGCAAGGGTCCAGAGCGGACAGCAGGGCCACGGGCTGCTGCCTCAGAAGGCGAGGAAGACAGCTGGGTGGGATTGAGGGGCACACCCGCGGGGGGCTCAGAGCCTGTAGAAAACCGCAGAACCCTGGTAAAGATCATCAGAGCGGGCTGCTTTGCAAGCAGACAGAAGAGCAGAAAAGGCTCAGGGAGGGCGGAAGCCAGACCAATGAAGCCGCGCGGTAACTCGCTTGCTCCGGTAACTTGACCTACGTTAGTAGCAGCCGGACAGAAGACGTCCTCTCACCAAATGTAGGTCAAGGTGTGGGAGACACTCCCTCGGGATGAAACAGGATCAACGGAACTTGAAGGCTCAGCGGCTGAATAATTGACATCCGTCCCACTTACTACACAGTCAGTGGGTGCCGTGTGACAGGAGGGTGAGGGTGATGAGAGCAGGGGCGGGGGGCTTCTAGAACTCAGCATGGTGCACAGAAAGACCTCTACAATTAAGACTCAACTTGAGCAAGGCTTTCCAAAAGGAACACACGCAGGGCGTCTGGCTGGCTCGGTCGGTTGAGTGTCTGCTTCTTGATTTCAGCTCAGGTCACGATCTCGGGATCGTGACATCGAGCCCCGCGTCGGGCTCTGTGCTGGACGTGAAACCTGCTGAAGGTTCTCCCTCTCCCTCTGTCCCCACTCCCCCCAAATAAAAACGAAGCAAAACAAAAGGAATGCATATGACAAGCCCGCCTGTAGCTTTAGACCAAGTAGTCCGTCCCTTATGCTGGACAGGACTGTCACCTACAAAAGTACTTCGAGCCTTGCAAAATGTATAGCACACACATACTCAATAAATCCTAGCTGAATGAACACACAGGAGTAAGCGGTAATAAAATGCTTGCTGAGCATCTGATACTATGCGGCTAGCTCTAAAACATAGCCTTAATTTGAATGGAAAATTATGTCACCTACCTCTCTTCTGGTGGATCCATGAAGCTATCCTTTCAGCACGACAAAAATCGACATACTCCAATCAGAACTCATTACCTTGCTGCCAAAAAAATCTGTTCTCGCTGCACAAGCTGTCTACAAAGAATGCAAGCACTTACCCTTCTTCTGTCTCAATACCATTCACTGAATAATCAAGAAGGGCTTTCTCCACTGGATCTATAATCCCACCACTTCTATTCTGTACCTTTATTTCTCTCCCCTGGCTTCATGGCTTTGTCTCTTCCTGTGTCAGTCCTGTAACATTTAAGTGACTGCTACCTGACAAACAATAGTGTGTTTTATACTCAAATTGTTACTCTCAAGCACTTACACTTCTAGAGAGACTCTTCAGTTCAACTCATTTCCCTCAAAACCCCACATTGAGGGGCGCCTGGGTGGCTCAGTGGGTTGAAGCCCCTGCCTTCAGCTCAGGTCATGATCTCAGGGTCCTGGGATTGAGCCCCGTGTCGGGCTGTCTGCTCTGCGGGGAGCCTGCTTCCCCCCCGCCTCTGCCTGCCTCTCTCTGCCTACTTGTGATCTCTCTTTCTGTCAAATAAATAAATACATACATACATACATACATACATACATACATAAATAAAATCTTAAAAAACAAAACAAAACCCACCTTGAGCTGCCTTACACCAACAGATTAATTTGAGAGGAATTACCATCTTTATAACACTGAATTTTACCATCTGAATCACAAGCTGTTTCTCCAGTTAGTGTTCTTTTATATCCTACTGTAAAGTTTTAGAGTTTTCTACACAGAGGTCCTGTGCATTTCTTTTTACATGCATTCCTGGACGTATCATAGTTTCCAACTGCTTGTGAAACTAGGATCCTTTCTCTATTATATCTGCTAACTGGTTATTGCTGATATAAAGGGAAGCTATTTAATTATTTTATACTTTTTCTGTATCTATTTTCTGAGGCTAGCAGGAAAGTCAAGACTTTAGTAGCTTTTCAACCTTCCTGTAAAAAGAAACCTTTCTATTAAGAAGTGAGTCCCTTAGGGGCATCTGGGTGGCTCAGTCGGTTAAGCATCTGCCTTTGGCTCAGGTCCTGATCTCAGGGTCCTGATTTCAGGATCCAGCCCCACATTACGATCCCTGCTCAGCGGGGAGTCAGCTTCTCCCTCTGCCCCTCTCCCCACCCTACCCCAGCTTGTGCTCTCTCTGCAATCAATCAATTCTTTAAAAAAAAAGTGATCTTTATCTGATCAACGTTTTAAACATATCTTGAACTCATGCCTAACTACACACACACACACACACACACACACACACACACAGTCATACGCACACACATCAGTTTCCTGTGCCTCATGCAAGTAAGATTGCCCCGTACAAAAGAACTCCCATGTGATTCCTCAGCAAGAGCCTGGCCTCACTTCCTCTGCTGCCAAGTTCAGGGCAGCAGGAGCGCTTAGGACAAAAGACGGTTCACTGTATTCAATGCTACTTTCCACAGACAGCCAACACTTTGGATATTTATCCTAATTAGGATCAAGTTACAATCTTTTCTGCTCACGTGTTAAACACACCCAAGACTTCTAAATGCCTAAATATTTCATTAGGGGAAGAGTTTGCCTCTAGATGGCTTCTTTTCTGTCCTGTGTCCAAAAAAAAAAAAAAGTCCTTCCAACTTCGTTCTGCCAGATGGCCTCCTTTGGCTAATTTGTTTCTGCCCAGTCTTTATCAGTTTACTGCTCATGGTCAAATGTTTCCTCCTAACGGATAAAGGTTACACATTAAACTGGGAGTTCGATATCAGGTTGCCCATCTTTAACATGCTCTGTTGTTTTTCTTCCACATACTTAGACATTTTAGATGATATTTAAATATTGAAATGAAATTTCAAATTTCAGCAAAATACTTCAAACCATGTCGTAGAAAAAGCTATTTTTAGACCTGCATTGGGTTCTTACTGCAAACCACCCTCTAATTTGTGGGCCACGTAAGCGGTCCTTTCCAGCAGGATATGAGCAGCAGCGGCGAGGAGGCCTGCCTTCGCTTCGCTCATCGACAGCGCCTCCATCAGTGTAATCGAGAGGATTCCAGGGATGCTAGAGGAGGCGAAGCCCTGGGAAAGAAGCGTCCCTAAATCAGTGTGTGAAGCGAAGGGTCCCTCCTTAGAGGACTGCCACGTGACTGAGAAATAAACATTTATTACGCCGAGCCACTGAAATTGTGCTGTTCGTTTAACAGCAGTGAGCCCATCCCCAGCTAGAGAGTAGTGGTGAACAAGAGTTTAGAACGTCAGGTAAGAGAAATAAGAAAGGTAACGGCCAGGACCAAGCCAAACGAGGGGTGGTGAGGGCCCAGCAAACATGGCGTCGCGCAAACCCGACTCACGCCGACCGCGTTCGTGGCCTCAATTCAGCGACGTGAGGTTACTTTTTCAATCTGGCAGTTTAAAAATACAAGCAGCGCAATATTTTTTAAATGAAGTAGAATGTGGAACCCAAGATATAAGCTAGAGACACAGAGCAGTTGTGGCAGAGCCTGGCCTGCTTCGAGGGGCAGGGGGGACACGTGGCTACAGCATCCGAGCACTCGAGAAGGCAATTTGGAAACTCATGACTTTACAATATTAACTTCCAGTTGCTAACACTAACATTTCTGTTATCAACATGCATAAACTGAATTCGTCAGGAGTGTGCTTTTTGTTTCTCTGTCATACTAAATGCTTCACTCATTTCTAAATTCATTATAAGGCAAACACTGAAGCTATAAATTTCTCTCTTAGATCGCAGAGCTTTGCCCACATTGCTCAGGTTTTTCCACATTGTGTTTGCTATTCTCCGCCCCCCCATTCTTCTCGCTGTATTTTCTCCTTTTTTCTTTACTAGGTATTACTGTTATTGATTCAGTAAGTGTCTTTTTAATGCCACATGTGCTAAGCACTAAGGAGACCCTGATGAATGAGACCACCGAGGTAACTGCTCCCAGGAAGCTCTAAGTGATCTTGACTCTTAGAAGTATCCACAACTAGTTCCTACTTTCTTTATACTCTAATGACAACATGCAGCCTGGCTTACATCTTCAAATTCCAAAGATTTTCAGTGGCCCAACATATTCACTGATAAAGCCCATTAGCTCTTTTTTCTGCAAGAATATCTATTATTTATAAGCTCAATCACCAGCATCTATTCTCCTTTTCTGAATTCCAGATATATTTCGTTATTCTACTCAACATATCACTAATTTAACTAGTTTTTTTTAGTGTATTTAATCAGTTCGTTTGGGCTTGGTTTTGTTTGTTCTTTTGTATGCAAGAAATCAGTTTAAAAAAGTAAAATCTACTTGAATCCCATGAATGAGAAAAGAAATCTCATCTTCTAAAACTCTCGTTTCATAGCAGTAATTTTTCTCTAAGCTCATACAACTTTGGTCCATTTCTTATGTTGAATTAACTTTTTTCACAGATGCCATGATATACTGTATTTTTTCCACTTTGCTTATCCTTAGCAGAGGTCCCTTTATAAAGATGGTGAGCACATTAGTCCTTAGGGACTTGGACTACATTTATCTTGGAGCAGACATTTAATCTGTTTTGTTACAGGACAAAGAATACCACGGAGGAACTACCTCCTTTTTGAAGGAACAAAAAGGCAGAAGTTATTTCCATGACTCAGTTGAATACTAGACATAAGAATGTAGAACATTCCATGAAAGTGAAATGCATACAAGTAAAATACACACTCAAATGTCTCCTCTAGGAAATTCAGAAGACAAGGCTAGGCCAAGGACTTTTGGTCCAAAGAAAAGTCCCATGGGGTATTAAGAACCAAGAAGTGACCAGATCTTATACAGAAGCTGGCGAATGACTATACAAAAGAGGCTCAGGAGAACAGAGAAAGAAACAGAGCGTCAAGGACCGACTCCAAGGGGCTGGTTTTTAATAGTTACATCTGAGGGCAGAAATTTCCATAAAATTAGAGAATGCTTCCTATATCAGAATGGCATACAACAAATGTAATTGCTACATCTTTAGAAATTGTATGTAAGTCAACTTAAAAGGACAGGGTATTTTTGTGACTTATATAGCACTTAAAAGATCACTTTACAAGAAGAAAACATCTAAATTTGGGGCACTTGGGTCGGCTCTGTCGGTTAAGTGTCCAACTCTTGATTTCAGCTCAGGTCATGATCTCACGGTTGTGAGACCAAGCCCCATGTGAGGCTCCTCACTCAGCGGGGAGTCTGCTGGATATTCTCTCTCTCCCTCTCCCTCTGCCCCACCCCTGCTCGTGCTCCCTTGCTTGCCTGCACTCATGAGCTCTCTCTCAAATAATCTTTTTTTTTAAAAAAAGAAAACGTCTAAATTCATAAAAGAATCCTCAACTAAAACATCTGTCAATCACTTTTCATTTGAACTACTAAATGCAACTGTATGTTATCCTTTCACCAACATGTTAGAATAGATAAAAACAGGCAACTGAGTCAAAGTGTTACTCTTACCCTGAAAAATCAGCAGAGTATTGTCCATAATCAAAGATATAGACTCTAGTAATTTGGCACACTGTGAGGTATCCCAACGCAAACACAAAACAATATCTGGAAAACAAAAATAAACTAGATTAGTAAAAGTAAAAGATTCATTTTGTTAAAGAATACATTTTAAAGTAATTTATTAACCATATGATTCAAAATTTAAACGGTTCAAAAATTAAATATTTCTAGATCTACTCCACAAATAGCTTTCTTCAATAAGCTGTAAAAACTCTTTACTAGCATCTACTTTAGTTTACTTTTGTAAATTTTGTACCATCTTCAATGGTAGATGCATCTAATTACTTTATTAATTTTTTCTTTCTGAAAGACATCCATGAACCAAATTATATATTTGAAAGTCATATTCACAAGTATAAAACTGGAGTATTGGTCTTTCTTCTATTTATTCCTCCTTCTTTTTGGAAAATACAATTTGGCCCAAAAATATTTGGCTAAATTACACATTAAACAAATTCTTAATAAGATTTTAAAAGCTTGTTCTCAAGAGTCTAAAATCACACATCCTTAGTGTGGATCAGGTGGCATTTACTCACATTTTATGGGCATGATTTTTCACATTTTCAAGGTGCTTGGGACAGAGTTACAATAATTAAACACATAGCATGGAAAAGAATTTACACATCAATATGAAGAGAACAGAAACAGATCCTAGAACACATAATACTACACAGGATGAAGGCTGCAATGCAAATGAGCAGGGAGAGATTATCATCTAAATAGTTAACGATATAATAATCCTGGATGGACTAAAGAATATTGTACAACAGAAAAAGCAGAACACACAGGAAACGTGGATACATATCCAAACATTTTCAAATTGGGGGAGGACTTCTAAACACTGATCATAGAGAAGAAATCAATAGGAAAACCCCAATATATTTGGTGAAGTGACTAAAATCTTAAGTTTCCTGTGTGGGCAAGTCAGGTGGTTTTATGAAAGAAATCTTTTAAACTTGGGGCGCCTGGGTAGCTCAGTCGTTTGAGTGTCTGACTCCTCCTGATTTGGGCTCAGGTCATGATCTCAGGGTCCTGGGGTCAAGTCGCTTGTCAGGCTCCCTGCTCAGCAGGAAGTCTGCTTGAGGATCCTCTCTCCCCTTCCCTCTGCCCCTCCCTGACTCGCATGCACATGCACTTTCTCTCTCTCTCAAATAAATAGTCTTTTTAAAAAGAAATCTTTTAAACTTTAGACAAATAGGTAATTTTGATCTAGTTGAATTATTGCTGGGGGGGGGGGGGAGGAGGAAAGCTCCTTCAAATGTTTTACAAAGCTCATATCCTGTATATGACAAAGTAGCACACATCCTTACTCACACACATGTGTGTGTGACTGTCCTGAGACCGCCCCCCAGAGAGCCTCTGGAGGATGAGACACCGTGTAGGAGAGTGAGACACACACCGGATTGTGAGATATGTGAGAGAAGAAGCCGAAGCCTATGCAAAAGAGATGATCTATCAGTTGTGCCTTTCCTGAATTCCTGACCCACAAGGTCATTAGCAAGAGGATATCCTATTTGTTTTAGGCCACCACAGTTGAGCGAAGTGGTAGAATCAGAACACACGTTGGTAAGTGAAAATGGGGTGCTATCATAATAAAAATCTGGAACACGGAGCATGGGCTTGAAGACTGGGTGCAGGTGGGAAGTCCCTTAAGGAGACGGCTAGTGAAGATCTGAAGGGAGTCAGGAAATTATCACTGGAAGCTACAGAACCTGGCTAACACTGTCGGCCACTCCAACATGGAAAGCAGAACACATACTACTGAAAGTGCCAACTGGTTCCTTCTAGATGCGTATAAGGTATGGAGATGGAGCAATGAACTAAAAATGAGCAGTACTTGGGTTTTTAGCAGAATTTAGACAAAAATAGAAAGAGCTCAGGACAGTCTTTTCAGTCACAAAATATTCTCAAAATAATCACAGTAAAGATGAAGTCAAGAGGAATCTTTAATGATACCTCAGGAAGATAGAAGGGCACATCTTTAGAAAACCTCTCAGAGAAAACAACAGTTTCTAAGAATCTTCAGGTTATGCCTCTTAGACCCTCTGCTAGACAAGAATGTTTTCGAGAACCTGGAGGGTGCTGTCGCACGGCACTTTCAGACCACGGGGAAAGGAGACGGTCTCGAAGAGGTCTGTGGGAGGAGCTTCTGCCTAATGCAGGAGATTTACAGACACATAGGAAGCCCACGGGAGTCTTTAAGGGAGTTATACGAGACTGGACGGAAAGGGAGAAGCAGTTCAAGATGAAGAGATCTTTCTGTCCCCAGGTATCTACTGGTAGGTAACGGGCGAAGAAACCTGTTCAACCGCACAATCCAGCCATTTCTTGTATAAAAGCAAGGATAGCTCGGGGTGTGGAGAAGGAGCCATAGTGACCATCTCACAGGGACAAGATGGGGCACCACTCAAGGACCAGGTAACAGGTGTCCATCTGCATTCCCAATTGCTACGGACCATAGATGGCTAGGAGACTTCATTTCTCTCCTCCTTTAACAGAAGAACCCTACAAGTATCCTCCTACTGTTCACCGATGTATATTGGGTACCGGGTGGAGGCGGACAAAAACTTGCCCCATTGTGCACTGGTCCTCATGTGAAGAAGAGCTGTATTTGAGGGACCGCCCTGAAGAAGCCTCATCCATAGTAGACGGGACTTAGGAGAGCAGCTGGAGGTGTCCAGCATGAGGCCATTAGGAGGTGACACTCTGGGGGCTTCAGGGGGAAGTGAGAATACCTTTCATGCAGGACATATGTAAACTGCATAGTTTTACAAAGGACAGTCTTCAAATTGCTGCCGCCAGTAAAAACCCTATTGCACCTGTAGCCCCGAGCAGCAAGAGTTGGGATATAATCCTCTTCCCCTTGGAAGGGGCTAAACTGAAGAACTTGGTTTGCCGATAGAATGTACTACAAATGACTTCCTGAAACTCCAAGGCCCGGTCATTAGAAGACCTGCAGCTTCCTCCATCTCATTCTTGCAACGCTTATCCTCAGCATACTGTGAGCCCAGCCACCGACGTGAGCAGACCAAGCCGGCACGGAGGGGTAACCGTCCCAGTCAGCAATCCCGCTGGTCTCCCAGCCAGCAGCCAACTTCGACTGCTGGGAGGGACCATCTTGGACGTCCAACAGTCAAGCTTTCCAATGGCTGCAGGTCCAGCCAACATGGAACAGCACCTACAGAAGTCCTCGAGCAAAGACTGTCCAGCCAAGTCTAGCCACACACGGAACCACGAGAAGCAGTAATACACTGCTGTGAAGCCACTGAGTCGGGGGGAGGGGTTTTGACATGCTGCAAAATAGAACTGAAATAATTCCTTGGTAAAAGCTCAGCGGACTACAACTAACAGGCATTTAAAATAAAACATCTTGATCGGGTAGCGCTTATTTGACAAATGCAGGTATGATTCAATACAAAAGGACTGGTGATATCTGTGTCATCACAGTGATGAACCAAAGGGAAAAAAAGTTACAGTCAATCAAGAGAACGTCACTTAATAAAATGTAACGACGTTTCCATGTAAGGATTAGAACTCTCAGCAAACTAAGAGGAAAGGATGCTTCCTTAATGCATGAAAAAAAAATTGTCAAAACACTCAGTACTGGGTCAGCCCTGAGACACTACTAATTCCTGGGGGAAAGCATATGGCAGTTTCTGAAGTGGGAAAGAAGTAGGATATGTGTTCATACAGGCAAATTCAATTTTAGACTTATGTTGAAAATTCCAATAACATAAAGTCCACTCTTATCAAATGAATCTCTAAATTTAACATCATAATCAACCAAAATGCTAACAGTACTTTCAGCGGAACCTGACCAGCTGACTTTCAAGGTCTTCTGGGAAACTAAACAAACATATGATGATATGCCCCATCGCAGCAGATAAAAGAACATGTCACAGTGATTTATAATGTAGTATTGTTTCATAAACAGATCAAAAGATTAACCAGAGACGAAAGTTCAAAAGAGGACTCATCCAACTGCAAGTTTTTGTTTATTATAAAGCTAGCATATGAAATTAGGGGCAGAAGGATGAATGAGGTAAGTGAGGTTAAAAAGTTAGCTCTCCTTTGAGAAATAAAAAGTTTCCTGGTTCGCACACACAAAAATCCAGCTTAATGTAAAAAAACAGGACAATAAAAAGTACCAAAACAATATATGGAGGAATATCCTCAAAATCCTGGCATGGGAAAATCTTCATAAGCATGACAAAAATCATAAATGCCATGAAGATAAAGTCTGACAAATATTTACTATAAAAACATTGGAAATTTCTATAGGACAGATGACAGCAAATTAAATAAGCAACAGAAATTGTTTACTAGATATACTAGGTTAATATCTTTAATAAAAAATTCCACAGATCAATAAGAAAAGGTTTAATAAATCAAGTGAAAATGGATGAGAATATGAACAAGTAAGTGATAGAGTTGAAAAAAAATTAAAAAGTCGGTCCATTTAGAAAAATAAATGAGGAGCGCCTGGCTGGTTCAGCTGGAGGAGAGGAGGAGTCTCAATCTCAGGGTACTGAGTTCGAGCCCCATGTTGGATGTAGCGATTACTAAAAAAAAATAATAAAAAAAAAAAGAAATGGGATTCAAGATAAGGAATGATCACAAAATCATAATAATCATTCAGAAATACACATTAGAATTAAGGGCACCCAGGGCGCATGGGTGGCTCAGTGGGTTAAGTGAATGCCTTTGGCTCAGGTCATGATCTTAGAGTCCCAGGATGGAGTCCTGTATCAGGCTCTCTGCTCAGTGTGGAGCCTGCTTCTTCCTCTGACCCCCCTCCCTCTCATGCTCTCTCTCTCTCATATAAATAAAATCTTAAAAAATAAAAGAATTAGGGGGACCTGGGGGGCTCAGTCAGTTAAGCATCCAAGTCTTGGTTTTGGATCAGGTCATAATCTCAGGGTCGTGAGATTGAGCCCTGCATCAGGTTCCATGTTGGGTATGGAGCCTGCTTGGGAGTCTCTCTCTCCCTCTGCCCCTTCCCCACCCATGTCCTCCCGCCCGATCAAGTGCTCTAAATAAATAAATGAATAGAATAGAACAGAATGATAATACTTGTCCAGTATCACTGGCAAAAGTTTAAAAATAGGCACTATCCAGTTGGGGTAGGAAAAATAGGCATTCTCAAATGTGGTTGGTGGGGATGGAACTTTAAACTGCCCCTTTTTTGGTAAGTGTTTTTGCAGTATACATCACAATTTGTACATACTCTTTGAGCAGCCAATTTTACTTTCTGGAGTCTATCTTAAAAAACAAAATTACATATGTTTACAAGGATTTACACATAGATACTCACTAAAGCACTATTCTAATGATAAGAAGAGAACCAACTAAATGTCCTCAATATGGTATTGTTAAAATAAATGGAAATAATAAAATAAACAGAAAGCCTCACTATGGAATTCAGTGATAGTGAATAAGACATCCATATATGCACACACAATAAAGGTCAGTGAAGCAGAAAAAGTGAACTAAAGAATAATCCCATTTTAGGTACTAAGAATGCCTACACAGATGCATCTACATATTATACACACAATTGCATGTATATAAACATATACCGATAGATCATGAAAAAAGTTCTAGAACACAACTGTAGTAGACACAACTGTGTAGTAGAACACAACTGTAGAATGTAGCTGACTCACTCCATGTGCATTTCTGTCTCCATTGTGCCCTGCCTTCCTCTACTCTAGAGGCCAAAAGGCTAAATGTTCAATGCCCAGGCTCTTGCAGCTAGAGCAGCATGATACAGAAATCTTTTTTTTTTTTTAAGATTTAATTTATTTATTTGACACAGAGAGAGAGATAGAGCACAAGCAGGGGAACAGCAAGCAGAGGGAGGGGGAGAAGCAGACTCCCCTCTGAGCAGGGAGCCCAATGCGGGGGCTCGATCCCAGGGCCCTAGGATCGATCATGACCTGAGCCGAAAGCAGATGCTCAACCCACTGAGCCCTCCAGGTACCCCGTGATACACAGACCTTGCCTGTGTCATGTATGCAGGAGGCTGCTGAGGTTTGTGGTAAAGACTGAGATCTGGGGCACCTGGGTGGCTCAGTTGGTTGGGCAACTGCCTTCGGCTCAGGTCATGGTCCAGAGTTCCGGAATCAAGTCCCACATCGGGCTCCCAGCTCCATAGGGAGTCCGCTTCTCACTCTGACCTTCTCCCTTCTCATTCTCTCTCACTCTCTCTCTTTCCAAATAAATAAATAAATAAATAAATAAATAAATAAATAAATAATCTTAAAAAAAAAAAAGACTGAGATCTGTGTTGTCCAATATGGTCTCCGCTGGAAAGAGTGCTCTAGATCTGGTTCATACAAGCTCCTGAAAGCTATCAGTTGAAGAATTTTTGTCAACTGGTGGTCAAACACAGCCATTATTATAAACTAAATAGTATTACAAAGGCATTAAATATTCAAAACTCATCACTTCTGAATTCCTTCTTACCATCTACTGTCTTCTGTGCTCTTAAGCCTATTCACATACCCTGCACCCGTGCGATGGAAATACTCTAGAATGGTGAGCTCCTGAGCATTTCTTCCCAACCCCCATTCAGGGACTTCAGGTTAGTCACTTCAAGGCTGCCCAGGTCGAAGCATTTACATTATAAAAACTGGCAAACACTATAAACCTTCTCGATCATTTAAACCAAGGATCAACACACTAAAGGCTGTAGACCAAACTCTGCTCACTGCCTGGTCTTGTAAGTAACGTTTTATTTGGCCACACTCATGTCCGTTTGTTTACGTGTGTCTAGGGCGGCTCCTGCCTTACAACGGCATTGCTGAACGGCTGCAACAGCAATTGTAATGATCTTCAAGGCCTAAAATATTTATGGGAAAGCTGACGGACCCGCATTACAATTAAAATGCTGAACAAAAAGATAGGGGGAAAATGATGATGAAAATGCTAATAAAGCACATTAAACTTTTAAAAGGGTGTCATGACTACAGCCATTGTATTGTGAACAAGAAAGAGAGAGGAAATAGTCTCCTGTTATGCAAAAGGTATTACTGAGGCACCAAAGAAGTCACTCACACGTGGACACGTGAGTGATGTCCCAACATACGTCCTCGTCCGATTTTCATCGTATTCACTCATATAAACATAAGTAACAACCGACATTCGTAGTAGAACTGCCTTCGTTTGTCCACGATACAAGCAACCTCTTTATTGAATTGGATGGTAACCAAATATTTATTTACAGTCTGCTTTTGTCAAATCATGGTTGAAATGCAATCACAAGTGAACAGTAAGAGTTTGGCAAAAATCAGTGAAAGCATTCTGGAAGAATCAACTGGCTCTGTGGAATGTACAACGAAGAACATTGTATGTTTTATTATCACTTGTAAATCATGTACTATCTCTCCACTGTATTAGTAAAATTTATAATAAATTTGTGTATGTGTATTTATGCATCTCGTTTCCCCAGAAAGCCCATTAGCTGCTAACATTTCCCAGCACGCCGCTGACTAGCCACAGGTAGTTATGGAGCACGTGCAAAGGGGCTAGTCTACATGGAGATGTCAGAGCTGTAAAGTACGCTCTGTTTTTGAAGCCTTCACAAAGAACTTAAGAGCTCTCATTAAGAATGTTCATAATGACTATATTTTGGAATGACAATATTTCGGACACATTGGATAAAATAAAATATATTCTTTTTTCCTTGTGAAACTGCGAGTGTTGGAAAATTACGAATTACATCTGTGGCTCACCATGTATTTCTAACGTGTGGTGCTAGATATTTTTCCTGAAAACAAAAAACGGAAGAGAGAGCTGGTGTGGCTTTTCACACTTTCGAATTCTTTCTGCCCAGAAAACAGAGCTAGTGGTTGTTGGAGCAGCCACCTTGCATCCGTGGGGTGGCAAGCAGGCTCAGAGAGCACAAGGGAGCAAGAGAAGAATCCTGCTTCTTTCGTGACCCAATAAGCCGATGCATTGGCTCTGAACAACCTAATCCAGCAAGAATCCCAGGTGGTGAATTTTTCCCATTATCTGCAACTGAAATGCATTCCAAACTGATGGCAAAGCACGTTAAACTTTCGCTGTTTTCTTCTGCGTTAGATCGCAGGGCAAGGTGACAGGGGAAGCCTCTGACTTTCACGGACAACCGAGCCAGGATGTATGTGCCTGGTATGACCATATGGGCTCTTATGGGTCTAAGTTTGCTCAAGGTCTAAGTTTCACTGAGTGCCTTCCAACAGAAAAATACACGTGCAAGTAAACTCCAGACAGAACGGACTTAGAGGTAAAGAATGGCCCTGTCACTTTTTGGTATTCCTACCCGTGACAGTATAAGAGTTACTTAAAAAAGGCAGACACCTAGGGATCCTGACGACTCTAACTCAATCAACTGTGATCTTGTCCCTCTTGCAACTGCCTGGTTTATGGGTAGGCACAAAACTTGGGTCTGGCCAACGAAACTTGACACAGAGCTCCCAGAAAGGCTTTGCTCCTTCTTGGAGTACGGCCCTTGCCTATGGCCACGTCTGGATGTGCGGCAGCCACCTTTAGCTTATGAAAGGAGCTAGCCTATGGACAAAGCCAACACACTAGGATAGCAAAATAGAAAAGTTAAGTAAGCTTTCTGATGCCCTCATTAAGACCAAGTTGCTGAATTAACCAAAACGACCTGCCTTGCCTCACGATTTCTTGCTTTGAGAGGTAAATCTTTTTCTTTTTTTTAAGATTTTATTTATTTATTTGAGAGACAGAGAAAGTGAGAGAGAACATGAGAGGAGAGAAGGTTAAAGGAAGAAGCAGACTCCCTGTGGAGCTGGGAGCCCGATGTGGGACTCGATCCCGGAACTCAAGGATCATGACCTGAGCCGAAGGCAGTTGCTCAACCAACTGAGCCATCCAGGCGCCTGAGAGGTAAATCTTTCTATACTGTTCACATCGCTATACCATCACGAGCTGGGATTTCTGTTCTTTGCAGCCAAAAGCATCCTGATACAATTATTACTCATAACAAAATTAAAGCAACAGCATTTGAAGAGTTCTAGAACAGAACATTTTCTTGTTTGTTAAAATATAAATGGTGAAGTACTGCCTCATTTCAAAAAGAGGAATCGCATCTAAAATATTTATTCATTTAGATATCAGCTACAGAGTGGGGACTGTTCAGGAAAAAACAGAGAGCTCAGAGCCCATGGAGTTAATGAACCAGAAATGCTGAGAGAAAATGAAAAAGAACTCTTCCCGAATGAGTAAAACAGGTAACATCACCAAAAGGTTCAAAATCCTAATGGGAGCAAAGACAAAATCGAACAAATGAGTAAATGTTTTAACGTGCTCAAATTAAACTGCTAACGGAATCAAATTGAACTGTTGGCTTTCCCAATGCATGAGCTGGGATGACCTCAGCAGTCACTCGCCTTCAGGAAAGGCTCACACATCTGTATTCTAATTCCCTATCTTCTCCTTATTTTGCTTTTCCCTCTGTCTATATTTTCCCAGATTCTGCTTGCTTATATTTAGGTCTTGAAATCAGGTACTTACACTTAGTTGTGAAACCTTGAAATTTTGCTCTTATCTTTCAAACACACAGTTGGCTAATCTGTAGTCTTTGCATTTCTATATAATACTTGAAACAACTCTAAACATACCCGGAATGCTATAAAACAAAAAGCATATAAGCAAACAGAGTCCTGGGAAGTATACACAGAGGGGGAAGGCAAAATAGGGAGAAAGTCAAGTCAGTCTTCTGATGTGAAAGTCTTGTGCAAAGTTAGTCACATGGGTCAAAGAGCAGAGTCCAGAAATAAAGCCACACAGAGATGAGTTGCAATCTAATACAGAAAAGATGGTATTTGCAATTAATGTTGGGACAAATGGATATATGTATGGAAAAAAGTTAATTTCAACCTTTAACTCATAACATACACAAAAATTAGCTCAGAATGGATCAGGGATCTAAGCCTAAACAATAAAACCATAAAACTTCTTAAAGAAAATGTTCATAATCTTGGGGCAGATGAAGATTTCTTAGAAAAGATCCAAAAAACTCTAAACTATAAAATAAAAAGTTGATAAGCTAACATCAAAATTTCAAAGTTCTGTTCCTCAAAAATCACCCCTCAGGTACACTTGTCACGATGAGCACTGAGCAACGTCTGGAAGGGCTGAGCACCCCCCCCCCCCCGTACTGTCCACCTCAGGCTCACGTAACACCGTATGTGAGCTATACTGGAATGAAAATGAAAAACTTAACTTAAAAAATCGTCGCTAAGAAAATGGCAAGTCACCGACGAGGAGAAAATACTCGTGATTCATAAAACTGACAAAAGACGTGTCCAAATGTAAGAAGCATGAATTGTAAAATAAGAAACTTGGAGTCGGAAGAGTTCGAGTCTGTTGAACAGATAGGTACCAGAAGAAGGTGTCCAATTGGTCAATTAGCTCAAGAAAAAATGCTTGCCATCATTCATCATGAGAAATCTAAATTAAAATCACAGTGAGATACCACGAAACACCTATTAGAATGACAACAATTGAAAAGTACGATAAAACAAGTGTGGGGTTGAGACGCTGAAGCAGTAGGGACACTCGTGCTTCACCAGTGGGAACGAAAATTCATATAACCACTTGGGAAAAGTTTGGCATTTTCTCATATAGTTAAATATACTTTCACCCTATGTCCCCAAAATTCTTCTGCTGTACACATGCAGGAGAAATGAAAACATCTATCCATCAAAGACTCATACAAAAGACTTGTACAAAAATGTTTTAGAAGCTTTACCCATAATAGCCCCAATTCTGAAACAACTCAAATGTCCATCAATAAACAGGTGAAAGGATACATAAATTATGGTGCATACGTGCCACACAATGGAAAGCCACTCAGCAGCAAAAGGAACAATCTGTTGATAAATACGACATGGACGAATTTTAAAACATTAAGCTGAGTTTTAAAAAAATGGGGGGGGGGAGCAGACACAAAAGATTACATACTGTAGAGTTCCATTTATACAAAATTCTAAAAGAGGCAAAACTAATCTCTAGTGACAGAAAGCAGAGCACTGGTTGCTGGAGACGGAGCCGGACTGATTACACAGGGAAAGGAAGAAATTTCGGGGGATGAGCAAAAATGTTCTCTATCTTGACCTGCGTGGTGGTTACACAGTTTATGCATTTGTTCAGTGTTAACCACACTGGAATCAAACTGAACCGGTGGTTTTATTTTGTTTTAGGTAAATTATACCTAAAGTTGGTTAAAATTTATTTTGGAAACAAACACACTGTAGACAGTCTCCTTTGTGTATTCCTCCTCATCCTGGGGCCCCAGGGGTTGGTTTTCTCCTGCAGTGACACTGATTTCCACGAGGATGTCACCCCAGCACGTGGTCTCACATACCCTCTGCATACTGACAGCTTCCAGAGTCTCAAGCTCCAGCCTAGTTACGCCTCCTAATTACCAAACTCAAACAACCAACAAGCTACTTAACATCGCGAGGTGTTGCCTAGCAAGTAAGCTTCTGGAACTTAACATGCTCCACGCAGAAATCCTGATCACCAAAACCACCCTCTCCATGGCTGTCTCTGTCCCGGTAAAGAGCACCATCTCCCGTGCAGTTGCTTTGCCCAAGAAAACTTAAGTCATTTTTGAGGTGTCGTTGCAACTCCCATCCCCATATCCCAGATCTCCAATTCCATCTTCATATCGCAGATGATCGTGACTCCTGTCCATACCCAAATCCATCTACAAATATACGCTGGATTGAGTAACTCCCACTGGGGGTGGGTCTGGGCCCGGACTGCTGTAACAGCATCCTGATCAGTCGTCTTGCCCCTCTCCCCAGTCTGTTCTAAACACTACATCCAGACTGCTTAGGACCCCCAACAGCTGCCCACCACCCCTAGAACCAAACCCAAGTTTCTTCAAGAACCTTTGTCAACCAGGGATCTAATCTCTTTAAACATAAAACTTTTCTTGAGTTTTGCCGGATGAATGATACACATTCACAGAGACTTTTATTTTGATCACAACCAAGGACTAAGAATTATTAAAGACTGATAACATTAGGGCATTACTGATCCTGGAGAAGCCCGGCGACCTTCAAAGCACCCATCACACACGCGCACAGGCAGATCACAGAAATTCCAGCAATTCGGGGGAAGGACAAGTTGGTCACCATCAGTGTTGTCCGAAGTCGGTCACGATTTTCAACTGGTGCTATTTTCGTATTAGTTAATTTGGTGAGCTAGGGCTCCATTTCACTTTCAAGTTCGTTCCTATGTAACTGCTTGTTGCCAAACCATCCCTGGTCCAATCAGTTCCTCTCCCTCTGTCTCCTCGGCACTACTGGCGGCCAACGCAATGCTGACAGAAGCGAGCTCAGGTTAAAACTGCCAGTGGGTCACAAAGCCTTCAGGTCAAGGATCGAGTTTTACTCAAACTGGTATCTCCAAACCTTACCTCTACCTGCTGTCATATGATCCTGAAGCCCATAGGTTATCAGGTCATTTTGAAGAGACTCTCGCCATTTAAACAGACACCTGTAAGTAATTCTCCAGGCCTATATATCAGATCCATTTCTCTCAAAACTGATCCCCAAATTTCTAACCACAACAAACACATTTCTACATCCAGAATATATCATTTCAAAGTAAATAACCATTCACCCAATCTAGCTACCCTTTTTATTTTTTATCTCAGCAATAAACATAAGCTGAGAACTAAAAATTAAATATTGGTGGGATGCATTAGATTTAACTCTAAAGATGGCCCTAATGGGAAATGCAGACTGAAAAGTACTCAATGAATAATTTATAGGAGCAGAGACTTGGAAAGATCACTGCTTAAAAATTATTCATACTTTCTATTGAAAAACATGACGATGAATCGAGTTTGTCTGTTTTCACGTAGTGGTTTTCTGTGGAAGGCAACCTGAAGAATTGTTTTTCTAGGTGACAGCATCTGAAAGTCAAGTCAACCTCCTGGAGGGGCTCACCTCGTATTTCATCCGTATTCCTAAGAAAGTCATCCATACACAGTTTCAAAGTCTAAGGGTACAACCTGCCAACGGAGCTGTGTGCAGGCCTACACGGCCGCGCTCCCGGAGCGATCCCTGGATGGGCAGCACAGGCCGGCCCCTGGACAGCACGGACCTCTGTGTGTGCTTCGGGCTTCAGTTCTCCCGAACCCCCCATCTCTGACTTTACACCTCGGACAGGTTCCTACCACTTTAGTGGAGCTTCAGGGAAAGGTGTGTGTTTAATCTGTACAAACAACTGGCAGTCACAAAATTTCGTCTTAAGACCATTATTGAAACGTCGGGTTTCTAAATAAAAACTTTTTGATAATTTCCCACATTTTAATAATCCAGTTATATATTCAATGGGCTTTTAATAAACATGATACTGGCCACATTTTTTTTTTTTTACTCTGCACACAATAACACGTTTTGAGATACACTGTTTCTGCTCAAGTATTACAATTAACAGTTTAGGGGCGCCTGGGTGGCTCAGTCGGTTAAGTGTCTGCCTTTGGCTCAGGTCATGATCCTAGGGTCCTGGGACCAAGTCCTGCATCAGGGTCCTTGCATGGCAGGGAGCCTGCTTCTCGCTCTCCCTCTACTATTCTCCCTGCTTATTCTCCCTCTCTCTCTGACAAATGAATAAATAAAATCTTAAAAAAAATGGTTTAATTCATCCTCAATAACCAACAGGTGATAAATCAACTATCTAGCGATGTGGTCTAAGAACAAAGTTCGCAGTTTATCACCTTTATAAACACACCCTCTTAAAGATACACAATAGCCATTCTTCACATTTAAACATCACATGTCTTATGTTTTCCTAGAGTTGGTTGCTAAAGACGGCACTGTGACTCAATACACTTGCCTTTTATAGAGGAATAGAAAGAATGGAAAGATAAAAGTTATCCAGTTCAAGAACCTGCCATGAAGTCAGGAATGCTGTCACAATGTCTGAGAGCCAATCATGAGCAACAGTGCTGGGTTTGTAGGATTAGCTCGAAACCCCAGTCACTTCTGTCTCAATATATCCATGGGGCTCCATTTAGAATAGCTTTACCACGCTTTGTAAAAACTGGTTTCTTAGCTGACCACATCCTTCACGACACTGAGCTCCTCAAGGAGCTTGACGAAGAGAAGACATTCTCTTCGCTTCTGTTGGGTGGGACACGAGCATGCGAGTGAATGGTACCAAGAAGATGAACACGGGGTACAGAAGAATTACTGTGAAAAGATCACCACAGGCCAGAAAGGGAATGGAAGGCTCCTCCCAGGATGACAACGTCTCTGTAGGCCCCAGACACAGAACAACAGGGACAGAGAAGGTAATGCTTCCCAGTTGAGTGTGTCAAGCCAAGAGTCAGTATGCCATGCTGTAGCCAGAGTGACACCTATTTCACAAAAACTGGGAAAAACAATAGGAAATAAGCTTAGTTGGTAAAACAAGGTTCAAGGTATTCCGAAGGGCACGGATTTCTTGACTATGAGCATTTTGGATATTCTCCTGTAGGCATTTATAGGTTTTTGAGCAAAGAAGTACTAGGATGAAATAGTTGGAGAATAATAAAGATTAGTCAATGTATATGATGGATTCTAAGAAAAAGGAAGTCTGGAAGTCACAAGAATGGTTAAACAGCCCAAGGAAAGAAGTCCCTGGCTAAGGGAGAGAATGTGAAAGAAAGTGCTAAGGATTTCCAAGGAAAAGTAAAAAGAACTCCAAGGTTTTTTTGTTTTTTTTTTTTAAGATTGTATTTATTTACTTGACAGAGAGAGAAAAAGAGCAAGCATGCACAAGCAGGAGGAGGGGCAGAGGGAGAGGGAGATGCAGACTCCCCGCACAGCAGGAAGCCCAAAGCAGGCCTTGATCCCAGGACCCTGAGATCATGATCTAAGCCAAAGGGAGACACTTAACAAACTGAGCCACTCAGGCACCCTGAACTCCAACTTTTATAACTTTTTCTGCCTATAGAAATTGAGGAGAAATGGTCAAGTTTTTAAATTAGGGTGTCTCAAGAAAGCACAGAAGTTGATTCTGGAGTAAAGAATGACCCAGGTTGGAATGCGGGCTTGACCTCTTCTGGCTATGACTTGAAAAAAGTCGCCTGAACAAAGCCTCAGCCTTCTCTTATTTATTAAGTATCCCCCCCTGGAAGATTTCAGTTAATTCTAATGCTTGAAAGCTTTTACCGCGATCAGCAGACGCGTCCGACTGCCAGCGCGACCCTGCCGTGAGCGACTAATAAAGCCTCCCCCGCTGGGCTGAGCTGGAGAGCCGGCCCGTCCCTTCTCCACCTCATACACGACACCCACCAGGCCAGTGGCCCAAGCCCCCAGAAGCCGATTCCTCCCTTTTCTTCATGCCCCACAGCCCATCCTCAATCCAATCCTTAGTCCTGTCTCTACAACCCACCCCGGTGTCAGCCTCTCTCACGTCTGGTGTGGTTTCCTGGTCCCTCTGGAAGTTTCTGCTACACGTTCCCTTGAACAATGCCATCCACCGGGCAGCTGGAGCCGTAGTCTGACAAGGTATGTCCCTCAGCTCAAAACCGGCTCCTGGGCTCCCACCGCACTCACAACTACCATCTGGCCCAGCCTACCTCTCTGGGTTCATCTTGCAGCACGGGGGACCTTGCTCAGCAGGCGCCTGCAAGCCTGGGCCTCTCTCGGGTCTCTGGCTACCCCAGACACCCAAAGAGCTGGCAGGGGCCGCTCCCTCCCGCTCACAGGCTCTCCCTCTGGTTCCATGAACAGCTGGCTCACGTGCATCAACTCTCTCCGACAGCCCCCGTGTTATTTCATTCACCTGTCTCTCTGAAATAACTTCGCTTCTGTATCTGTTGACCCACCCATCTGCCCCCCCCTCAAGTAACATTAACTCTGGGACGGCAGGCTCAGCATCGGTCTCCATCTGGAACAGACTATGACACAAAGAAGGTACTTGGATATTTGAGTACTTGTTGACTAGAGCCCCATACCCCCGATTTTTAAATTAGGCTGCATCTGCATTGTGTTGTAAAAGTTCTTTATATGTTCTGAAGTCCTGAATCACATACATGTGTTGAAAATACTATCTCCCAGTGGCTTGCCTTTTTATTGTTTTAAAAGTGTCTTTTGAAGAGAAAAAGGTTTTCATTCTGATGAAGTACAATCAGTCAGTTTTATTGTGGGGGCCATTCTTTGAGGGTTGTATCTAAGAAGACTTTGCCTAACTCAAAGTCATAAAGAGCTCCTATATTTTCTTCTAAAGTTTTATGTTTTAGGTGCCGCATTTAGGTCTCTGATACATTCTGAGTGACTTTTTGTGTATGGTGTGAGGTAAAGGTCTACTTTTAAAAGCTTCTTCCCATATTCAATCGTCCCGGCACCATCTGTGGAAAAGACCATCCTTCTCAACTGAATGGCCACACCATCTGTGGAAAAGACCATCCTTCCCAACTGAATGGCCATGGCACTTTTCTTGAAAATCAATTGACCATAAAAAAAAATAAAGGGTTTGTTTCCAAACTCTTGGTTTCGTTTCACTGAGATATGTGCCCACCCTGACACTATTATCACAGCTTCTTTATTATGCTACCATAGCGTACAACCAACTTTGTTGTTCTTTTTCAAAAAAATTTGTTATTCAGGGTCCTTTGTATTTTCGTATACATTTTACGCACAGCCTATCAATTGCTTTTTAAAACACTTTCTGAGATTTTTGTGGGAGATTACATTAAATCTGTAGATCAGTTTGAGGAGAACTGTCATCTTAATAAGATTAAGGCTTCCAACCAACAAATATGAAATATCTCTCCATTTAATCTTTTTTTTTTTTTTAAAGCTCTACACCCAACGGGCTTGAACTCACGACTCCATGATCAAGAATCATATGCTCTTCTGATGGGGCCCACCAGGCAGCCCCATTTAATCTCCTTTAATTTCTCTCAGAGATGGCTTACAGTTTTCAAATGCGCTTGCACTTGAGATCCACCTCTAAGTTTACAGATTCTTTCTCTGGCCATCACAAAGCACTATGGAGCACATCTAGGAGGTTTTTAATTTCAGTTATTAGCTACTTAACTCTAGGACTTTCGTTTGGGTCTTATGAATACTTCCTATTTCTTTAGTGCTAGTCCCTATTTGTTGACTCATGGTCATCATATCTTTTACTTCTTCAAACCTATTTATAATAGTTGCTCTGAAGTCTTTGGTAAATTCAACATCTGGGTCCATTTGGAGGCGGTTTCAGTTGATTGCCTTTTCCCCGTTTGCCTAAACTTTTTGTTTAAAAGTGGACATACTAAATAATATAGTAACTCAATTTTGATTGTCTTTTTTTTCCTTGAACATTGTTGTGTTTTTGTTTTTTAGCTTAGACTTCGTCTGCTGACTCTTTCTCACCCATGGTAGGCAGCAGCTGATGTCTCTGCTTAGTTTTTTAAACACTTGGGTTTTATTTTCCAGTCTCACTCCAGGGGGCACCCCTGTGTCTGCAGAGCTCCGTGGTCCGAGCTCATGTTCAAACACCGTCAGCCAGGAAGGCCTGCCCGTGCATGGACATGTGGGCTAGAGAACTCACTCACAGTCCGCACTAGTCAGGTCCGTCCCAGCCTGTACTCTCCCCAGGCCCTCTCAGGCCCCTCCCCCCATGCCTCGATGCAGTCTCCAGGCAGCCACATCTTCTCAAGTCCCTCTATGGCTCTCTTTTTCCCAGCATCTCCCGATTCCGCAGGGCAGCAGAGCCAGAGGCACCCTCTGTTCGCCACTGCGTGACTTTTCTGTCCTCCAAACCGAGTCAGCTGCTCCCGGTAACAGAGCTGCTGGGTCTGTGGCCGGCCTGGCGCTCGCAGGAATCCTCTGCCAAGGAGTGAGGAGTGTAGGTAAGCCAGGTACGAACATCACAGGGTCCCACTCTTCTTTTTCCTCTTCTCTGTCCTCTGTAGGGCCAAGTAGCCACCTCAGCAGGATCCCCACTTTAAGGCTTGTCCCTGGACACAGAATCCGGGGTTTGCTGCCCAGAACACATTCTTGATTCCTTCCAAGAGACCAGCAGGTAATCTTATGTGCCTTGAGAAAACGCCACTGTCCCTGGGAAGTCTGGGCTTGCTGAGTGATCTACCCCGCCTTTCTGACCAGGTGTCCCCTCAGCAGGAACAAAGAGACTGCAGTGAGTTACAAATATAATAAAAGCCATGAGGGAGTTTGTGCGTTCTTTTATGAAGCCTTGTTCACAGAAAAAATGGAAAGGAGCTTAGCTGTATTCACTGGACCAGACACAAATAGTGACACTGACAGATGAAGTCACTCCATTCTTTCCTGTTCTCTTTGTTTACAGATGCCTGAAAGGAACCAAACCACCCAGCTATTGTTCAGCTGGAAAAAAAAAAATCCAACTTTTGCTTCCACACCTGGTTCAGTAACATAATGAAGTCACTTAATTGTTCTCAAAGTTGACTCAAATGTACAAATAAAATTTAGATTTGGCTGTTGGTATTAAGCAAGATTATTTTATCTTTCAAAATATAGACCTTTATAATTCACATCAACATGTAAGACCCTTGAATTCTCGTTCAAAATATCGTCTGATTAGTCGTAGTCCCCCACCTCAGTCTCTCCCGGTAAGTTGATCAATTTGCATAAACTTAAAGCTTTTAATAACACCAAGAACTACATCCAGCAAAGTAATGTCAGAATCTGCAACTGAGAAATACAATTATCCACACACACACAAAAAAGCATCCAGATTTCAGCCTGTTCTCGATGCTACTAAAACCAGGACTCTGAAAAGAATGTTTGGGAAAGGTTTCCCATTACGCCTACAAATCCCCAGTTCAGAGATCCTGGGCCCCTATCAAGCAGAAGATTAGGAATCTGTCCCTCCCTGATCCTCAGGGGCTGCATTTTAATATAGGGTCAGACTTCCTTCCCCACCCACACAGAGGACCACTCCTTTTTCTTTCTTTTCTTGTTTCTTCTTTCTTTCTTTCTTTCTAGATTTTATTTATTCGGCAGAGAGAGAGAGAGAGAGAGGGAACACAAGCAGGGGGAGAAGGAGAAGAAGGCTTTCCACTGAGCAGGGAGCCTGACGTGGGGCTCGATCCCAGGACCCTGGGATCACGACGTGAGCCGAAGGCAGACACTTAACAACTGAGCCACCCAGGCGCCCCTCATCTTTTTTCTATTAAACTTCAGAGTGTAAAAATTTATAGGAGGCAACCTGGTGGGGGGGGGGAGTAATTCAATTAATTCGTCAAAGGACTTAGAAGCAAAAGAAGGACTGTCGATTATAATTTTCCATCATCCATATTTGGTCTCATAATACCACAGATCTGAAAAGTGGGGATAGGATGAAGACACCCCCAGAGCTAAGCAAAAGCTGGTCAGGGCTTCTCAGAAATTGGGACGTGGAAGAAAAGGAACATACTTCAGTCTTCCTTTAGTTGTAGGTTTGAGAAAAACGGCCAGCTTCCAAGCGCAGGCCACTCGGCTGTGTGCAGATACACACTCCAGCCACTAATGATATCCGGCCAGATTGCGAGGACACCAAACCGAATCCAGCTCAGCCCCTGTCCTCCCAGGTTCCGAGTCCAGCAAGGGAGGCGAGCACGTCCCAGGTGACACAGGCGGGGCCCCCAGCCTGCACCATCCAGGGGCTCCGTGGACTGTATCTCGCTGAATCTCATACTCACGTGCTTTCGCACCTGAGCATCTCTGAAATAAGAATGCTCTCCCGACTGACAGCAGGTAACCCTCATCGGCGGTGGGTAAAATAATGGCACATCCCACGGTCTCTGGCATCTTACGTTTGATGAAGCACAGCGTACCTCATCTTTGCTACAGTCCTATGAGATAGGAATTATTATTAACCCTAACATACAAACAAGGAAACTCCGCATAGAGAGGCTCAGTAACTCAGGGGCGCTGGGGTGGCACAGCGGGTTCGGCATCAAACTCTAGATTTCAGCTCAGGGGATGATGGCAGGGTCCTGGGATCGAGGCCTGTGCTGGGCCCCCTGTTCCGTGGGGAGTCTGCTCGACGGTCTCTCCCTCTTCCCCTTCCCCTCCCACCTCTTGTGCTCGCTCGCTCTGAAATAAATGAATAAGTCTTAAAAATACATAAAAGAGAGAGCAGCTCAGGAACTCCTTGTGACCGAGCTACCCAGCAGGTGCGCGGGCCGGGGCGGTGTGGCTCTCTAGCCGGGTCTCAGCCACGGCGCTGTCCCGCCTGCGAACAGATCTGTCCGGCACGGCACAGCACGTGACATACAGGGGCCCTGCAAGGTGAGGGCGACTACGGCTGGCGGGAAACGGGGGCGGTTTAGGGCTCCGGCCCAGAGGGCACGCCCTGCAGGACCGGCAGGAATGCACGCTGGGGTGGGGGGATCCCGGCAAACACAAAGGCACCAAGTGTGAAACAGCAGAGCGTGTGTTCAGAACGACAAATGGCCCATTATGGCTGGGCCCGTCAGGGTTGAGGAGCGAGAGCTGTCACCAAGAGAGGAAAGGAAGGCAGGGCAGAGGCACAAAGGCATGCACGCTGCCGAGCTAAGGGAGCCAATGCACAGTCCAAGGCAGAAGAGCTGCAGTCAGGCAGACATTTTAAAAGATGGTCAGGGCAGCAGAGGGAGGCCAACGAGGGGACAGGGCGCCGCAGACTCCCGTGACCTGCCAAGCAGCCGCGGACGGGAGACCTGGGGTGGGGGGAGGAACACCAGCAGCTAACGAGGGCTCACTACATGGCAGGTGCTGTTTTAAAGGCCTTACAGATGTCTACGCTTCAAAGCAATGCAAGAGGAGACCAAAGCACCAGGAGTCCCTAGTGACGGCCAGACGCGGAGGGGACCAGGGAGCAGCGAGGACTCGTTCCCGTACCTGCCTTGGCTGCTCGGCTGGAGGACGATGCCAGAGAGAGTGTCAGCAAGACGAAGAGAGCAGAGGCCCAAGTGTTTGGTTCTACCCCCTGGGTGGGGTGTGGAAAGGAACAGGACAATGGGGTGGGGGGGCAGGGCACCCTTCTCTGTCCGGGAAGGACCCCTGCAGACGGCTGGCTCACATCCCTTCCTCCCTTCTGCTACTCCTCCTGCCACCTTACCCCCCATCTTCAAGGATGCTCTCCCGACGAATATCTTCTTCTCCATCCAGAACTCTTAATTATGAACTTACACTGTCTGCCAGGTGTGAGAATACAGAGATAAGGTGACAAGACTTGAAGGTCACTGAAATTTAGAGTCATCTTTGCAACAAACGGGAAACAAAACTGAAAAACCCCCATTATGATAACTTGCAAGGACACAAAGACTTAGGTGAAATAAATCAGGCATCCATAGTCGCCCTGTGTGACTCCCTCTCAAACACGTGGCTGCCTGAGGACATTAAAGATCGGTGTCCAGCCGAGACTGGACGGATGTTTGCCCGGTGGTGTGTGGAATGATGAGAGAAAGGTGGCGATAAACAGAAAGCGAGGTCAGGAAGACACCGACCGGGAGAACCAGGGGCGGCGGGGTGGAGACAGCGGTCACCGGGTCTCTGGACACGCGGGTGTGCCGTTCACTGCACCACCAGGCCGGCAGCCGGCCACGGCTGGAGCGGGGCGACCAGGGGAGCAGGCGAGCACAGGCACAGAAGGCTGGGCTCCCTGAGCGCTCCAGAACTTAGAGACTGGACTTCGGAAGCAGAGCAGCACCAGGCAAGTGGGCAGCGAGAGCACAACACAAAGGACGGTGGCGAGGGGCTCAGAGGGCTTCGGGGACAGAGGCTGGGTGAGCGCTCCACCAAGCCCCTGCGGCGGGCAGGAAAGCATTCTAGAGCCGCGGCTCTCAGGATCCTGCACCCACTTAAAAATTACTGAGGAAACCAGAGAAGCGTAACCCGCATAAACAAGAGGCTGGGTCTTCACCACACTAGAATAAAAAAATTTTTTTTAATATTTAATTTAAAAATAATGATAAATCTAGTACAGGCCAACATAAACAACACTTTGAGGAAAAATATATTTTCTAAGTGTATTTTTAAAAAATATTAATGAGAAGAGCAGCAACGTTCTACACCCAGGCAAGTCTCCGTAATGCCTGACCCAACAGAAGGTGGCTGAACTCGCGACCGCTCTAGTGCAGTATGAGCAGCACGTAGGAGAAAAGCCCACTGTCTACCCGTGAGAGAGTGAAAATGAAAAAGGCAAATAACGTCCAAATGTCAATATGGAAATAGTTCTGACCTTTCCACCTCCTAGAAGGATCTCAGGGACTCCCGGAGGTCTCTGGAGCACACTTTGCAAACTCTGATCTCGAGGAGGGCAGACCACGGTGATTGGGACGAAGACTAGAGAAGCTGGGTACGGCCCGAGACCGGAAGAGCCGTGAGGGGAGGGGGGAGAGAGCCTGCCTCACGGCAGCGGACGTAAACAGTAAATCAGATGTCAGAGTCTGCTGCCACTCTTCTTGTTTCTTTGCTTGGTGGAGGCGGAGGGGTGCAATGTACCTGAATCATGATCTCATTCCCCTAAATTCTGATATAACCTCCCTTTACTGCCAAGAGGTGAGAATTACTGGCATAGAAAACATATTGTTAATAAAAGTATGTTCTGTTAGGTACTGGGGGTAAGAAGAATGATTTACTTATAGAAGCCATCAAATGAAGTGCAGGTAAATTAAGAAACCAACCCCAGAGGGGCGCCTGGGTGGCACAGTCAGTTGAGCGTCCGACTGTTGGTTTTGGCTCAAGTCATGATCTCAGGGTCATGAGATGGAGCCCCACATCCGACTCTACACTCAGCAGGGAGCCTGCCTGAAATTCTATCCCTCCCTCTCCATGAGCCCCTCCCTCCCTCCTCTCTCAAATAAATAAATCTTTAAAAAAAATTAACCCAAGAATTAGAATTACAAGGTTTAGCTTTCCAATACAGTGTTCAAATGAAGATTAATTCATATTACTTGCACGCACACCAGATAACAATGAAGGAAAACCCCAAAACAAAAGAGTGGGACCCCGACGGTTTCCCATAGAAAATCTGCATACTGGTACAGCTGGGGAGGAGCTGCGGTTAGTGGCTGGGTGCGTGGGCTCTGGCACCGGACAGATTTGGTTTCCGACCCTGAGCCTGCTGAGGACCAGCGGTATGGACCTGGGGCAGGTGCGCGGCGCTCAACCGTGAAGCCGAGAACGTGCTTCCGGCGCAGGGCGGTCGTGACGACTACATGGGAATTCACTTGAGCATTTAATGTGTATCTGACATAGAATTTGGACTTAAGAGATGTTAGCTCTTAATAGTAATTTAGCTATTACCAGTAATTACTCATGATTAATGTTCTGTTGTTCTTCAGGGAGTTTACCGTATTCACTTTTTTTTCCCCCCAAATATGTTTATTTCATTTTTTCAGTGTTACGAGATTCATTGTTCATGCACCACACCCAGTGCTCCATGCAGTACGTGCCCTCCTCAATACCCAGCACCAGGCTCGCCCAACCCCCCCACCCCCTTCCCTCCAAACCCCTCAGTTTGTTGCTCAGAGTCCACAGTCTCTCCTAGTTCATCACCCCCTCCGATTTCCCCCCATTCACCCTTCCCTTCCTTCTCCCTTCTTAACTTTCATCCTTCTCTTTCGTTGGATTTTATTTGCAATCCTTTAAGTCTGTTTTCTAAACATTTTAGTGTTCTCGTGTTTAAGAAAAAAGCTTTGCATAGTCATCTAAGTGATAGCTTTCTAATCACTGGCATTTTAAAAGGAAACTGTTCCAACCAAAGGTGTTCCATACAAGATCTTCCAAAACCCTGAAAGGCAAATAGTGCCTCGTCCATCCTGATACCATTTTCTTCCCATGACGAGTCATGCTAAGGGCACATCCTCTGTAATACCCACAAGACTAATTTCTAGGTCAGAAAAAGATCTGTAATCCCATCTCTTTCCGGTCTTCATTAAGTTTAAGTGGAAGCTCAGTTTTTGCTGTGGAAAACAGATGCCCCGGGCTCACCCCATCATCCCCTCTCACCACAATGCCTGGCCTTGTTCTTCGTCTCAGGTGTGTCCTCCATTACCCTCTGTCTGTCTTTCCAGAACTGCTCTCAAGAGGAATTATTCAGTAAGCTAGCAACAAGTAGGAGGAGGGCAGTACTTTTTTCCCTACACAAATTAATTTATCTAAAGGTATTTTAAAATTCTATTTTTCATCAATTGACATTAAAACAGCATTTTAGAATCTATGTTTTATATATTTTTTACTAAATATTGACCTGCAGTACAACACTTGTAAAAGTCTGAACAAGTTTAAAGAATGAGAGAGGCTTTAGAGATTAAAATCACTGTCCTTCAGATATTTATTTAAAGGTTAAAGCATTTTTAAAAGACCCCAACCCTTTGGATGCTGTCTGGTAAACAGGTGAAATTCTTTTGTTTCTCCAACTAAAAAAAAAAAAAAAAAAGACAACGCAACAAATCTTTAAAGGAATGTTGGTAAATAATCTAATAACATACATGAATTTCACAGACTTCTAGGCCTGATGGTTACTGGTTCTGTGACTGTGGGACCTTAGGAACACCGCCTAAGCAGGCCTGTTGGGATAGTTAATTGGGATATTTGTAAAAAGCACTCCACAAAGGAACTGGCATCTAGAAGTCCTTCCGTCATTCAAATGCCCAAGTCAGGGTCCAACGGCTCTCTCTGAAATCCTACCGCTTCTGACGTTATAAAGACACAACTCACACATGTGAAGAGTTACTGTAAGGATACACAACAGTTACCGCCATTCGTTAGTAAGCCCTGATTTTCCAAAACCATTTCCTCACTTCTAACTCAAAAGGGAGGAAGAAGAAGAAAACAGTCATGAAGCTTTTATTCTCAAAAAACTTCGACCAGGACGACAAACTTTCTGTAAGCGACATGAGTTATGACCTGTTACTGAGTGATTCTGCTCATCATCCTAACAGATGGTTATGCGAGTTTTTAATTTTTCTTTCAACATTCTGGCAAGGATGAGGGCTTTATGTAAAAGTAAAATTAGTTTCCGGAAGTACCTAAAACCAGAAAATGAATGCTTCTATTTTTCCAGTGAAAAGTACTCTTATTTTTAATTATCACAACCATCCAGCTATTTTTGATAATATATGAATTGCTATCTTCAAAACAAAAAGGATGTATCATTTAATTGGATAATAGCTCCAAAACTCTCTTTTGTGTTTTTAAGTGGTTAATTTGGGGTATTAGCTATTAATCTGACATTTTTAGGCAGACCCGACAAGTCAGAACCTCGTCACACAAGTCATCTGTGCAAACTTCTCTTTAATCTAATACATTCAGATGCACAGCATTGCCCAAAGTAACACCTTTATTTACCAAGGAATGTGTGTCAGTCCTATTAGCATCCCTACGTTAATGTAAGCCTACCTACTTTATATAAAAACCCTTGCTTCATCGTAAGGAGGGAAAAGAAAAAGCTTTCCTCACTTGCTCAAGGATGACTGAACCCTCCTTAACAGAGAGATCCAATATACAATTAGAAATAAAATGTAGAATTCAAATACCTCCAAAAGAGACACTATAGTTGACTGAATGGCATGAAGGGAACTGAATCACGCCCTTTCCTGAGTGCAGGATTTGATGGAATGATGCTATGTCCTCAAGACTTTTCAGAAATCCAGCGGAACCTAGACATCCTATTACCTATCACCAAGTAGTAGGTTTTCCTCCCTGTGAGAAGTGAAAATATTCAAAAACCTGAGACCCCAAGCACAATGTACCACCAGGCCGCTGTCTTTTCGGATAAAGACAACCACATCTCTGTTCTAAGGAAGAACGACATATACACCTCTGCCTTTGTTGGGGACCCTGTTGGCTCTCATTACGTTTTCTCAACCAATTTAGGGTGTTTGTTTCTCAGTGACTCATTCTCCTAATCATCGTGCTTAATGCTCAGAAGTGACCTAGTGCAGAGGCAGAAAGCTTGGGCCCTGGGAAGAGGCAGACACATGGACGTCCAGCCTACACTACCTCCAAAGGCTACGGCATGGGCTTTGCACAGGGACTGATACACAGTAATCACGGAACCATTAACTATTATAAAAATAACTGCACAGGGACTGATACACAATAATTACAGAAGCATTCACTATCATAAAAATAAGATGACATAAAAAAATCGATTTTAGAATTACGGTTTTCCAGCTGAAATTCAACTTCTGGCAGCGCCATACCAAAAGGACCTGCACCTTTATCCCCAAGCACCGCAAGGCTTTCAGATGTGATCCGCAGAGAGCATAAGAGAAAAAAGTCTAAGAGTCCAGTTTCCTTCCTGCCACATTTTATTCCCTCTCACGGGAACATGAGGTTGTTCTCAGTGAAGTTAAGATTTTCCCCACAGAGTTCCCGCTGAGCCACTACCCGCTGCTAATTAACTTCATGAGGACAAATTTTCAAGTGACTTGAGGCTTCTGCCTGCCAGATGGCATTTCCGAGATCATCGTTCCTTCCCTAGTAGAGTTTGGGCGGTTCCTAATGCCGTCGTTGTCTAGGAATCCGTATTGCAGGAGTTCGTTAGAGCTGGCAGGTAACAGGCGGACGTGACCCTGCGCAACCTGCTGCTCGGGGTCCTCCTGGATGGAGGTCCAGGCCAGGGCAACCACGTCTGCCTATTCTTGCCCCAGCCCGACTCCAGCCCCCAGGGTTGCAGCTCTGTGGGGAAGAACAAGGAGGAAGGGAGCCGGAAACACCAACAGAGCCACAAGTCAGCCCGTCTAGCATGCCATTCGAGGCCTATCGCAGGAATGAATGTGATGTTTGGAAATACCAAACTCAAAACATGAAATAAATTTTAAAAAAAGACTCAAAAGCAAAAGCTGCAAAATACTCATTCAGAACAGAAAAGGTAACCTCACCTACCGAGAGCTTCGATCATCTATATGTTCAACCATGAGATTAAAAAGTAAGTACAAGATCCCTGCCAAGGGGTTCATCTTCTGGGAAGAAGAAAAGACGAACTATGGTGCGCGGCGGCCGGGGAGACGGCCCCGCACTAACACGACGTCAGGAGGAAACAGCAAAATGCGTGCAATTAAGTGTGACCTCTGAAAGCATCTCCTGCAGGATCTGAACGCCTCTTCTTCTGGCCCGACCCTGTATGGAAACAAAAGCTTACCTGGGTGCCCGAGTATGAGGCCGGTGGGCATAGGCTCCTTGCCGGAGTCACTGGTTTAATCCAGTTTAGACCCAAAAGGGTTATAAGTGACCCGGCCAAGGTCCCAAAGCTAAGGAAAATTCAAACCCACACATCCAGGACTCCAAACCTCTACTCATCCAGTCAACCCCTAAGGCCACCGGGTGGAAGGCAGAGTTTGCATCCGATCTTTTCCCATGACCCAGCCAGCTGTTCAGTTTCACCATCAATAAAGGAGGCATCTGAGAAAAGGATGTGTTCATATTTCTCAATTCCTAAAAATACACATCAGCATAATTTCTGCTTAACACCACATATCTCTACTCCTTCCCAACTGTTTCATTCTACTGACCATACAGTAAACGGCCGACCCACACACAGAGCCTGGACTTCCCTCCTTTCCCAGCCGGTCGCTCCTTCCTTTACGCTCCCCCTGCCCTGAGTACATTCTTCTTTTCTAACGCTCATCACCGTGACCGGGAGTTCGACAGAAGGACAGAGTGCGTCCTCGCAGCCATCACTGGATCCCAGGGCCGGCTAACAAGTAACTGGTGCATGATGGACTTTGATCAGTATCTCCAAGGCAACCGAGCATCTCAGAGGGTGAGGACCACGTCTCCTGTATCTTTAGGTTGCTGGCCACACTGTGGCACACAAGAATGTTTGCGCATATGGGTGGGGAGGCAAAGCGACAGAATGGTAAGTTTAAAACTACTTTCCTACCTCTGACAACAAGAGCCCACCCACAGCCTGCAGCCCATTAGGCAGGCATGGTTTTACTGTATATACCTACTACTTTTACATTTTTTATTTAGGTCACCTGTTTTGTTGAAAATTACTTGCCAACTTATGATGAAAATACTTCAGCTTAACTTCTCTAGGCTAAGGGGATTTTCTACTCTTCCCGTTTTAACCTCCCCACATTTCTGCTATTTGTATTTAAATAATGGCAGTTTCTTTGTGCTGTGTTCCAGAAGTCTGAGAATTTTTAGAACTCAAAACAAGTTTTCCCATAGAAAAGTCAGAAAACAAAAGCGGATGTGAAGGGCGCTTGGCTTCCCACGCCCGTCTGCGCTCTATGCCGCACATCGGCCAACAGCCATGCTGTGCTGCCTTCTCCAGGGAAAACGCCTTCCTAATTCCAGGAGGGTACCCCAAACACTTTCTACCCTCCTTCCTCTTCCACAGGCTACACCCATCCTCCCATTCCCGTCTGCTCTGCTTCCCTCGCCCCCAGCCCCCGCCCATTCCACTGTCCCTGGGGACCGAGAACCAGTAAAGCCCAGCACAGACGTCCAGGTTCGAGAATTTGGTCTGGGATTCTGCCGCAGGTGGAAGAGGACGCAGGGCTACTGTTTCGGCAGCCCTGAGACGGAGCTGAGGGCTCTAAAGGAGGCAGAGATCAGGGCCCCAAAGCAAGAGCTTCAGGAGACGACCGGGAAAGGGCTTGCTGTCACGCACAAGTCATAGTATCAGTCGTCCATTCGCATCTTCATTCGTTCAACAGATACTTCGTGAGAACTCGTAAGCACCGCACTATATTCAGAAAACACAATAGACACGACGTGGCTGCTGTTTTGCCTCCCAAGGGACATTTGAAAATATCTGGAGACGTTTACGGTTGTCACAAGTCGGAGGGGGGTGGGGGGGGCAGGGAGGAGGCACTACTGACCCCTAGTGGGCGGGGCCCTGGGACACCGCTCAACACCCTCCAGCATCCAGGAGGGCCCCCACATCAAAGAATGATCCACCCCAAGACATCAACGGTGGTGAGGTTGAAAAAGCCTGCTTTCAGTAATTCATGACAGCTCTTCTTGAGATTACCACAATTTGGCAATTTGGAATAATGTTTAATGTGACAGAATTATATTTTGATCTATCATAGGGAAATACATATTGATATGGGAATAAAGAGGAACACTTACTTGTGCATGTTCTCCACTCCTATTATGATCATGATACAGTAGGAAATTCCACTCTGTACAAGAAAATGTAAGGCATACCTATAAAAAGCAAGAGTGCTGTTAGAAGAGGGGCACCCATTCACAGACATCAAGATGAGACCACTGAGGCTACAAAGTGCTTACGTATCATACAGAACACGTCCAGATAAAAAGTAAGGAATCTAACTTCCACAGCCTAGAATTCTGTGAACACCTCAGAGGGGGTCCCATATCACAAGCCCCAGAAGAGCTGGAGAAATGAAAGGAAGCCCCATAAAGGCCCACTCAGGGACCAGGCATTCCCTGTCTGTCTCCTAGGGACACGAACGCACCACGGGGTTATGTGGCTCAAGGATCATAGCTTTTTTTCATAACTTGGGGCACAAGGAGGAAAAGGAGCAATAAATCTGGTTTCCAAAAAAAAAAAAATCTGGATTCCAGAATACTCCTGAGAGAACACTAGTTATTTGTTTTCCCAAATACCTAAAACTGTTTCTCATAAAGCAGCAAAAAGTACCAAATAATAGTACTGACTGAAAACCAGGTACACCCAAATCTATTTATTCTGAAAGCATGATGGCTCAAATCAAATGACCTTCTAATTCTTCGTTTGCAGCCATCCGTCTATAAAACATTCTGGCTGAGGTGACACAGAATTCTCGAACATTCCAATGTGGAAATCCACCATTAAATGAGAGAACTAATTTATTCATTCATGTCATAAAATTCATGCAAACATGATTAGGATTTCTGGTTTTAAGTTCAATCCAAACTATCCCCGACACCACGCATACATGGGCACACAGACACTCACACAGGAACTCACAATTTCCTTTCCCCTTTGATGGCATGAATAATTTATGAAAAAATTTTCAAATCACTGTACACAATTTAAAATATAAACAAAGATCTTGATCTGGGATTAAAATTACTTTTTAAGCTAATCATTATAGAATAACAGGCATCTCTAATGTGGGAAAGTTACTCATTTATTTGAATAAATTTTCTTAAAAATTTATTAAAAATAGTCTTAAAAATAGTTTTTTTGAGGACTTTTTCCCTTTTGTATGAGTAGATTTCCCTGGAAATCCAACAACTCTAGAAGCTACAAGTTCTGTTTCTCAGACTGTGCCACGGTTCCCTCCAGACTCCCCTGGCTCCCCGTTCAGACGACGTGCTCGGCAATCTTGCGGGGGCGACACCGCCCCGTGCCAGCCTCCTGTCGTTCCAGCCTTCGTCGCTGTGACCTTACAGGTTTGTCCGTCTGAAGCAGATGTGCGTTTGCCTCTGCTTCGTCGGCCCCCGCGACATGGCTCGAGCGGTTTTCCCGCTCGTTCACGGCACTGGTGACTTTCTCCGCCACCCCCCACCAGGCAGCCCCTCCGCGAGCTCACCTTAGGAAAAGGAGCATCATTCATGCAGGGGAGCCACGCGGTATTTTTCAGGCTAAAGAGAGAATCCATGCAGGGTGTGGACTAGGGTGTCTGGTGCACGGTAAGCACGCAACTATTACTATAAGTAAAGTAGAAATTCAAGACAGGCGGGGCCCGAAGGTCTTTAATCCAACCCTCATCGTTTCAGTCCTGAAGTCACACAAGTCGCGAGTACCCTAACTGCCGTTAAAACTCAAGTGGCTTCTTTCCCGGCACCTCACCCACCGGCTGACTCTTCAAGGGGCAGAGCGGGGTGGGACCCACATGTTTAATGTGACAGAATTATATTCTGTCACAGCCTGGGCATCACGCCTCTCCAACCGCCCGAGGTCTTGGAGAACAAAGCGATCCTTTCTCTCGAAACTGCGGGGTTTGTTTAGATAATACGTCTCATTTTGAATTTCAAATCACACCAAGCACAGGTGTAAATTTTATGTTTAGCAAAAATGAACGCAGGGTTCAAAAAGGTTGAGAAACCCTCTCCCCGCTTGTTCAACGGATCTGTGCGGAATGCGTGTGCTTTCTGGTGGGCACCGTCCTGGGCACTAGGGAGTCAAAGGGACACAGTCTCTGTCTGCAGAGAGCTCGCAGTCTTGAGACGAAGACCCACAAGTAACAGACTACGTAATACTGTGTGACAAACACTAGAAGAGAGACTGGACAAAGAGCAAATGTCCAATCTGGAGAGCCCACTGGACGTTGGTAACGACAAATGATAATAACGACTATGGTCCTGACCCGGGGTGACTTTCCGGGCTCACAGCGAGCTGGCTACGTGCTACGCTCCTCTCTGTAGTGTGACACCTTTCGGCTCCCGCCATGATCGCGGAGTCCCTTGCGCAGACGAGGAAGGTGAAACCAAAAGGCTTGGAGTGCCACATCCGGAGTGAAAGAGCTACCTCCCCAAGGCGCCCAGAGCGGACTCAGGTCTGACTCCAGAGTCCAAGCCCTACTCCACTAGCCTTCTTGGTTCTCCAAGACAGTTAAGTCAATAACTAAAAGCATAAACAAAGTCTCAGTTAAAACAAAATGGCAGATAGTAGTTTGTTTTTTTTTCAAAAGCCAAGACCAAAGAGAAGTAGGTAAAATGATCAATTCTATTTACAGAGTACTAACATATGTCTCCCAAAGGGGAAGCTGTCAAAATCAATAGCAGACATGACTGCCTTTGAGCCTAAAACACCAAAGCGCTAAACTGCAAATTGAAAGGATCCTCTACTTCCCCTACTCATTCCAATTAGCAAAGAGTTGTTTAGACCTGGTACAGAGAAGTAAAAAAAAAAAAAAAAAAAAAATTCTCTTCCCAAAGAAAGGAATAGAAAACATTTCTTCTTCAAGGAAAAAAAAAAAAAGACCAGAGAACTCTATTTTTAAAAATCCTGGTTCTCACATGTGATTTGAAATCCTAAGGATTACGTAAGGTCAGCTTCCTCACGGCGCTGTGTGTAAAGCATCTGAGAAGGCTTCTCAGGAAGAAAACCCATCCTCGGTACAGAGCCCAAAGGAAAGAGAGAATGCTCACCTTCGCACTGCTCCTTGTTGCCCGATCCCAAAAGATTCTACTTATATTTCGGTTTTCTACTCTGTTTATACTGATCACAACATGAATGGTGGCCCTGGACTTGGCCACTCTGAACTACAACCCCTCTTTAAAACGTGTCTCCCAGGGGCACCTGGGTGGTTCCGTCAGTTAAACGTCCAACTCTTGATTTTGGCTCAGGTCATGAGCTTAGGGTCCTGGGATCGAGCCCCATCTCGGGCTCCCTGCTCAGCAGGCTCTCTCTCCCCCTCTCCCTCTGCCCCTTCCTCTGGTCACATGCATGCATACGCTCTCTCTCTCGAATAAATCTTTAAAAAATACATTAAAAAATTGGGATGCTGGGGTGGCTCAGTGGGTTAAAGCCTCTGCCTTCGATTCAGGTCATGATCTCAGGGTCCTGGGATCGAGCCCCGCATCGGGCCCTCTGCACAGTGGGGAGGCTGCTTCCCCCTCTCTCTCTGCCTGCCTCTCTGCCTACTTGTGATCTCTCTCTCTCTGTCAGATAAATAAATAAAATCTTTAAAAAAGAAAAAAAAAAATATATATATATATAAAAATAAAGAATAGGGCGCCTGAGTGGCTCAGTCGGTTAAGCATCTGCCTTCAGCTCAGGTTATGATCCTGAGGTCCTAGGATCAAGTCTTGCATCGTTGGGCTCCCTGCTCAGAGGAGAGCCTGCTTCTCCCTCCTCTCTGTTCCTCCCCCCTGCTCGTGTGCTGTCACGCTCTCTCAAATTTAAAAAACAACAAAAAAAAACCCCTTTTAAATAAATAAATAAATAGGTAAAAAATAAAATGTATCCCCCCAATACTGGAGCATTTAAGGGTGAAATACACAGACAGGGATATAATTCTAATTAATTCAGAAAAATAAGTTGGGGAATACATAAGAATGGCAGAATTTTAAAAACTGTTGAAGCTGGATAATGGGTATATTTGAAAAGTTTGAATCTTGAAAAGTTTCATAATAAAGTATATATATGTACACACACACACACACACACACACACACACACACTACCCCCGGCATGGTTTATGAGAAATGTAAACAGAATCACCTGAGAAAACTAGGAAAACTTTGATGCCACAGATCTGCTGTCGTCACAAGGAAGCGAACGGCCCATACGTGGGAACTGAGAGACCAGCTCTCAGCCTCAGGGCCAAGTACCTAGTCCTGGCCGCGCCTATCAGGGGACTGGCCACACGGCAATACGGCAGAGGCTGAATACATGATCCCTGATTGATTTTTTCATTAGTTTCTAGGAAACATTTGCAATTGCCAGAGCCAAAAATTAGATTAAGAAATACCAGCATAGTCCAACCCTCAGAAGAATCAAAAACAACGTCCTCGCACAAATGCAGAGGCGTGATCGAGGTCCCGCAGACCCTACCCCCACGACGGGCTCGACCGAAGCACAGATCCAGCCAGTGCGTTCTCCCCTCTCGGGGGGTTTTCATCTCAAACAGGAGTCTACAGAACAGCAAACCAACAAAGTCTCATCTGTGAGCTGCCAATGGTATAGCAAGTGAGCAAGCAGCAGAAGCTCTCACTTAAAAAGGAAAATGCGGAAGCAATCACGAAGAGGCCCTTTCACTGAGAGTCTCTGCTGCTTCGCCAAGACTGTGTGCTCTTCTCCTGATTTGCTTCTCTCACCCACCCGGCCACTGCAACACACAGGAAGGAGGGGGTTTCTGTACTTAAGGCTCGTCGGGAAGCCCTGCAATGAAGAAGGGAGCTAACTGAAGGTGACACACACATCTGAAGGGTCATAAAGAACAGCTTTCCGTCATAAGGAATTCTTCCCCACCAAAAACAAACAAAAAACCTCTTTTTACTAATGGCAGAATCTAAAAAGTGGTAACAGAGTTCTATCACTGGGCTGTACCAGACTCTTAAAAGCCACTTGTCTTAGCATAAAAGATGTCAAAGTAGGTGAAGAGAACCACTCAGGGCAGAAGGAAATGTTTGTATGCCTTTTTTCTTCATCTGGGCTATTTCATACATTATAAATAGTAAATTGTCCTCTGAGCCCAAACTGAAGAGACAGAGCCCATTCTCCACACTTTTTCTTCTGTTAAAAATAAAAATATACTTTACACGTAAAGATAAGAACAAAACCCACATAATGTATTTTTGTACACACTCAAACACAAAGATGTCCAAAGTCTTCATTTAAATATAATCAAAATAATTACTTACCATCCAAAGCAAAAAAGTGCAAGATAAAGGCCCAAAAGGGTAGCAACGACATGTCTTATAAAAGAGCTAGTTTTGCTTGAACGTAGATAAGTTCGAAACCAAACGGCTGCTAGCAAGGCAAAGAGTTGGCACACTACAAAGTTGACCTGTAAAGAAAAATTAAAATTTCATATTAGCAACACGGACTTGACTCATTTGATATCACATTTAAATTCTCCGGACAAAAACGCTGACGCTATAGACAATTAAGATCTTCCAAGTTTACCAGAGAAACAAAAACAAAAGCAAAAATCGGGGCCCAGGCAGGGATGATGGCTCCGCGTTCTAAGAGGTGGGCGGGTGCACACCGCCTGTGCCACAGGGTCAGGTGGGACCCAGCGTGGGAAGGACTGGGGGGCCACCTGGAGGAAGCTGAAGGACACGGGGATGCAGACCTAGAAACAGCACAGGTACCCTGTGGTTTAAGGGAAAGAAAAAAATGTGTCTTGATGACACAGGCATCCCTCTAACTATTAGAAAAGAAAGGTGCTGAGTTTCTCCAAAAATCCCCTGGGTGGGATCTGGTCAGGATCCCCGAGGGTCTGGGGAAGGCGTCCCCCTCCATGCGGAGGGCGTCAAGGGACAGCGGTGGGTCTTGAACCACCGCTTAGGAACAGCAGGGACCAGCTGCTTCAGCTCGGGGCTCTCAGCGACTGGCTCGGGAGGCGGAAGGACCAATGACAATGGCGGAAGGCGCCTTCAGAAAGCAGTGAGGAAACACATTTATTCTCAAGTCAACCCATGTCCGTTCTTTATTTTCTCCATAACTCGCAGCGACACTGCTCCTAACTGGGGACGAGGGGCAGGCTGACGTCAGCGCCGCTGCTCTTCTCGCCCTCACACTTCTGCCCTGGCAAAACGGGGCATAAGAGGCTAAGAAGACGACTCTCTTTGGTATTTAAAGACGTAAGAAAAATCTCCATTTCTTTCTTATGAAATATATTCTCACAGACTATTAAGGCAAATAAGTCTTAAAATCTAAAGATAAGGAAAAAATCCATTGGACGTGAGGAACTTGTAAAAAACACAAAACAACAAAATCACTGTTTCGGGCGCCTTGATTATGAACAAATCACACTATCTACATGTCGACACTCCCACAGATCCAGAGACATCTCTGCCTAGAGACAGCACAACTGTGTGCTTTTCCCTGCGTTACAAGGAGAAAAACAGTTGAACATTGTGGTACTTGGTCTAAGAGACCATTGTTCTTCGAAACAGTCAGACCAAATACAAGCTAACTGTCATTTCCAACAGGTTCTAAGCACTTTTTCCCTCCTAAAGGGTCCTAACAACATTTTCTTAAGCTTAAATACATTGGGAAAATGGCTATTTTCGATATAAACACTACTCACATCTGCAAAGCTTCTTATGGGTTGAAAACTTCCTTTCAAATATCCTTGAGTTCACCCAAAATGTACAGAGAACATCTACTATGGGCAAAGTATTAGGAAACCAAAAAATGCACAAATCCCAGACCTAGCCTTGGGTAACTTTAGAATCTAATGAAAAAAGCACATAGGTACACAAGGAACTTCAACTCAATGATTAAACACATTTTGAAAGGTTATATGAGAAAGTGTTTTAAGAACACCTCACCAAAGGAGAGAACACAGAGGGATGAATGTCACAAGGCAGGTGACAGGATTTCCCAATCACAGCTGATATCCACAACCGTCAGAGGAGTTTCTCCCTGTCTCCTTCCTCTCTTTCCTCCCTTTCTTTTTTCATTAGTGTCTAATACAAAACAAAGTGTGGTAATTATCACAGACACATTCTTGGGCCACGGATATACAAAATGTTTTATCTTTGTAAATACTCATTTCAACATTGTCATCTTACAGATAAAGGAAATGAGATCAGGTCTTACTCCAGATACCAAATCAAAAACCTTGGGGGGGGGGGGTAAACCCAAAAGTTGATATAAAAAACAAAAAGAAAAAAACAACCCACAGGTCCTGATGATCCTCGAGATGTAAGAACCAATAGTGTTGGAATATTAGGGAAAAGGCATTTTAAACAAAAAAAATGACAAAAACAAATAAAAACGTGAAGGAACCACCGAGAAATGAAAATCAAATGAGCACAATGTGGAATCCTGGGAGGGGGTCAGGTTGGAAAGTGAGGGCTCTGTGTGTCCCGCGGGGGAGGTTACAGATGAGGCAGTAAGAACTGAAAAAATACCGGTGATTTTTAAAAAGAAAAAGTGATGTGGTCCATCCTCTGCTTCTGCAAAGGCAAGGGCAGAGCAAGGACGGGCGGCGGCTGTACCAGCCTCCCTGAGAGAAGAGCCCGTAGCTGTGGGGACAGAGAGAGGAGGGAACCACGTCAAAGGATGCTCAAGGCCGCAGGACTGTCAGGTCGGGTCACTAGACAAAGGGACGAGCGGATGTGAAGGGCAACAGGTCGTTAATAAATGATAACATGGTAAAAAAGGACAACGTGGGGGGAATACCCAGAGCAGAGGGCCACACTGTAGAGATAAGGAAACCACATCTTAATGCTGAGGTGACCCGTCTAAAATAAAGAGCTTAAGAATAACTAATAAATTAGCCACTAGTGGCCAGGACAACTGTGCGGGAGACACAAAGATGCTACAAAACATGGTCCTGCTCCAAAAGAACCAGAGTGAGTCAAGGACACAGAACCAGAGGACAATTTAAGCACCAAGGCTCAGACCCAGGGGAAGCCGGGGGAGGCGCCCTCCATCCCGCCAGGACCCAGGGAAGCAGCCCCAAGGCACAGCCCGTGAGGGAGCCTTGCATCTGGGCTGGGGCGGATAGGGAATTGGACAGACAACGGCGGGAACTCTCCGAGGAAGCCATAGCACAATTCGCATCCAGAAAAGAAGCTACATGACACCCAGACGCACAACTACCTTACGCAGAAAAAACTAGAATACGTACACACCCAGATGTTCAAATAACTGTTCTGAAAGGTCTTCAAGGTAAAACTTCGCCAAACTGAAACCACACCTCAGTCATTCTTTCATGGGTGGGGTAGGGTTGGGGAGGCCAGTGATTACGACAGGGAGAGCAAGAAAGGACACACCTATCATGTCTGGAGATACGTCACATCCTGGGAACTCGACACTGGTTATCTCATTTAATCCCCAAAACAAGATGCCATTTCCCCCATTTTACTCAATCAACTCCAGGTCACTTAGAGTGACAGGTGGTCTCCCACACTCAAATCCAAGTCCGACTGGTTCTAGGCTGTTCCATGGTTTCCCACTTCCAGAGAAAGTCTGAAGG